>JBBGZY010000298.1:3220000-3820000 GCA_037952925.1 Lithobates clamitans | reverse complement strand
TTATTTTTTTTCTCAGCACTTACTGTTTATCTGCTGTATTCATTTTTCACTTCCTCCTCTCTGGCCGCGGCCCATCGCATCATTTCCTGTTTGCAATGCCTTCTGGGAAGGGGCGGCAACTTCCTCTGACACTGCCATTGCTATGGAAACTTGATCTGAAACCTATTACACTGCTTGTGCTGCACTGAGCATGTGCAAGATCTGCAAGGATGAGATCCAGGAAGAAATACAGTCTGGCTTCAGATGCCCACACTTAAGATGGCCACGGCCTGCTGTAAGTTTATAAAATAACAAACTACTGCTATAAACTAACAAAACAGACCTTAGTTTACAGACTAACTTTACTAGAATACATTAAGCTTGTGTATTATAGGGGGATTTTTATTTAAAAAGTATAATTTCGGCCGGAACACCACTTTAAAGGGGTAGTAAACCCTTGTGTTTTGCATCCTATGCATTAAGATGAAAAGACACCTGGCAGTCACCGGCCCCCCAGCCCCCACGTTTTACTTACCTGAGCCCCTTCATCTCCTCAGGGGGGACGTGCTGAACCTCTCTTTATGGGGTCCCGGCTCTTGATTAGACGGATTGATAGCAGCGCAGTCATTGGCTCCCGCTGCTTTCAATCAAATAAAAATGACGCGGGCGTCGGGGGGTGGGGCTGAGTCCAGCATTCGTGTCTGTGGACACAACTGATGGTCTCGGGAGTGCACCCGAAAGGGAACCCCCCGGGAGAGCGCTTCTCTAAAAGGGAGTTATCTGATGCGGGGAGGAGCCGAGAGAGCCGCTGGGGGACCCCAGAAGAGGATGTTCGGGGGCCACTCTGTGCAAAACGAGCTGCACAGTGGAGGCAAGTATGACATGTTTGTTATTTTTTAAAAATAAAAAACGATCCTTTACAATTATTTTAACTACTTTCCACCCGGCCTAAAGCAGAATGACATGGAATTTTATTATTCTGAGTGCACGTCATTGAGATCATGACGTCCTTCAGCACAAGCCGCTCGTAGACGCATGTAGACGCCTCCGGGCATGGTGATCAGGGGGGGGCAGTGTCTCACTTGGACACACCGCATCATCACTCAAGGTAAAGAGCCTATGATGTAGGCTCTTTACCATGTGATCAGCTGTGTCCAATCACAGCTAATCACAGTGTGCATAGGAAGTGCTAGTTATCGGTATTCCTCTACTCACGCTGACAGAGCGTGAGGAGAAGAGAGCCAATAAGCCGCTTTCCCCAGTGGGGACATCTGCACTGATAATCACTGCACTGATAATCACTGCACTGATAACCTCTGGCCGCATGCGGTATTGCATCCCATTGAAATCAATGCGGAACAAATTATTTTCGTTTCCTTTGACTTCAATGGGAAAACTCGCTTTGATATGCAAGTACTTTGGATTACGAGCATACTCCTGGAATGGATTATGCTCGTAATCCAAGGTTCCACTGTACAGCCTAGCAGTGATGCCTGTCGGTGCCCACCAGTGATGCCAATCAGTACCTCATCAATGGCGTCTATCAGTGCCCATCATTGCTGCTTGTCAGTGCTCATAAATGCTGCCCATCAGTGCCGCCTATCAGTGCTGCATATTAGTGCCACCTCATCAGTGAAGGAGAAAAATTACATATTTACAAAATTGTATAACAGAAACTAAGAAAAAAAAAAATGGTATGGGGCTTTGCTTGGTGGAAGGACAAAAATGAACCCCCAGTTCCATTCAGTAGGCAGTACTGTAGCTGAATGCGACTCACTTAACATAATTAGGATGCACTGCAACTGCTAGGCTCGCAATTATACCACGCATTATACAAAACAAACACTGAGGGTCCATTCATAACAATTGCAATGCAGCAGCTGGTATGCGCTGCAATGCAGTAGGACAACTGCAGTGCCAATTCACCGATCTTGGCGCATCGTCCGTTTTTTTTTTTTTTTTTTAAACAAGCTTTATTGAAATGTCACAAGTGACATTTCAAAAAGTTTTATTTGCCACTGTGCTTTTGAGTGGGTGGATTGCCTTGCACTGTGCTGCGTTGAAGAAAAGTATGACCTGCTGTACTTTTTTTCAGCACACAATGGAACACGATATAAACCAGGCACATAGGAGACACAGCAATTTGCTTTGCCTTGCGGTGGGACTGCGCTGGAATAGCCGCCCAAAGCAGACCCATTGCACCTGGTGTGATCGGGCCCTTATACTAATCGGCATACAGCGTGGAATTCTGCATACCAACCACTTTTCTAAAGTGCCAGCATGAGGACCACTTTAACGCCTACAATTTCTTTTTCCGCAGTGCTGATAATGTGTATACTGTACACATATTCTTCCAATGGCGTGCTCCCGTCTGTATATTAATAGAACACTGATAGGACAGGATTGTGTTTTTTTTTTCTGCTCTGCACAGTTCTATATTTAACCATGTGTGTGAATAATTAAAGTGAAGCCACTACATAATTGAAAGTCGTTTATTTACAGTCTTTGCTGTGTTAGTTCATCCGCTGTGTATGTGCAGCCAGAAATTCTTTTACATCTCTTGTCACATAGCAGCTTTCTGGGTTATGAAATATTTATTACGGGGACACAAGCCAGAACTATTTTGCTTTGTGCTTTGTGTTGCAGCACAGTACACTGCAACTGACAGAACCAATTTATATGTCCAACCAAAGTTTTTTTTTTTTTTTTTTTTTTTTAGGCTGGGTTCACACTAGTGTGAATTGGATGTGGCTGCATCCAATTCGCACAGCAGGAGATTGTGATTGGCTCTCTATGGAGCCGGTTCACATATCTCCACAGTGGCTCTGGTGCGATTTGCACAGGAGTCCTGTGCGTCTTTTGGTCTGTTTCAGGTCTGAATTCACCCAAAAATTCAGGCTGAAATTGGACCTGAAACGGTGAATGGGGACGCACTGGACTTCTGCTGGGAGCCGCTGCATGCTCATATGTGAACCCAGCCTTACTGGAGAGAATTATAACCCCTGTTGGGTTTTACTGCTATGCAGGGCTTCTATGCAGAGAATTTGATCATTACCATCACTGTGACAGTAGTTTTACCAGCCACTTCTCATCTGCATGCACACACTCATGGTGGCTGCATATCCTTTCCAATGACAAGCTTACTGATGGTGACAACAGTCTTCCATGCCTATGTAATGAACATTCCCGCCTAGGGCTCCCATACCAGTCTGCTTATATTTAACAGACTTCATTGCCCTTTAATCTCTTTTTCATCCGGTTTCCTTCTTGAAACCCCTGTAGACCTGGTAAGGATTGTTCTGCTACAAATTAACTGCGCCTGACCAGGAACCGGTGATTTAAGTTAATTTCTGAAAGTGCTCTGAGGTAGCTTGTATTACTACACTTGTTCATGTTGACTGCAAGGCTCACAAATACTCACACAAAGTCTAGTGAATATTGGCTGGAATACCTAAATAATGATGTACCCCTTGCTTTCCGGCACACAGGGGCCTCCAGACCGTTCTTTTAATCTGGAGGCATGGCCCCCTTATGGGTTACGGCACTTTGCGCATCTGCAGGGGCACTTGTGTCCAGCACATGCGCACAGCTCTGTCACCTTGCCAGTAGCTGTTGCCCTGTTTACTTGTCAGCGGCTCTGTCGACGCCTGACGACAACGCAGTGACGCCAGGCGCCGGTGTCTTGCCGAGAAAGTTCCCTCGGGGGATAAGGACCCCCCCTGTACTGCGCAGGCGCAGCGCCTGCGCAGTACGAACTACTATGAGCCGCCGGAGCTCAAAATCTTCAATCAGCTGTACACGGCGCCTGCGCCCTAGGTCCAGGTTCCTTCCCCACCATCCAAGTGGACCTAGAGGGGGAAAAAAAAAAAAAAGAGACAAGCGAAGCGAGGCCGTGCCCGAAGCGTGGCGAGCGAAGCGTGGCAAGCGATGCGAGCCCGCGAGGGGCCCTCTTACAGGCGCCGTGTACAGCTGATTTTCACCTATTCACCTTTGGCTATTTCCGCCCGATCCTAGCCTGCACCGTAGAGGGGGGTCCTTATCCGCCGAGCGGAACTTTCTTGGCAGAACACCGTATCAGCCGAGGGACTGCCCATCTCAGACTGTTATTGTGTGGGCAATCAGCTGCAGGTGTCAGAACATGTCACTGAGCTTGGATTCACTCAGTTCACCTGTCAACTCTCTACACACAGGTGCATTATCACCGATTCATGTTCCCGATAGGTGCACTAATCCTAGCCACCCCCACTCTTGTACGAATATATACCTGGCATGTTGCAGATAGTTCAGTGCTGCACAGCCAGGATATCCGCTCTACCCCAGGCATTTGGAGAGGTGTTACTGTTGAAGGTAGGATACTGATTCCATATAGCTGGATGCATTTTCCCTCCATCTACATATTTCTTTTCTCCCCTTACACTCCACATACTAGATCAACATATCATTGTGGTATGACAGTATATATTTCTTTGTTAGCATTTGGGGGTTTTTGCTTACAAGCACTTCCTTTCTAGTACATCTTCTCTCGTATCTTTTTTTTTCTGACTGTCCTTTTTTTCCATACTTTTTGATACATAGCTAAAGGCTTTTCCCTGCATTTATTGCTGCCCATCATACATGCATTTATTGCCTGTAGTTTAGATCATCCTTTTGGTCTCTAAATAAAACTTTTTGGCCTATATATATTCTTATTATACTCCTTGTTACCATTTTTTTGGCAGGCCTATATCTGCAGTCCGTTTTGGCTCTCCCCGTGCTGCCCTGATCTGCCGCTCCAGTACGGGGTTAACATCCGTTCCAGCCCCATATGTACTCTTATAACATACTCTGCCTGGGAATTTCCCAAGAACCTAGGAGTGGGAGGGGCTTCTCTCCCACCCTCTTCTATCCATCCTTGCTGAGATTTGATAGGCGACCTTGCGGTTTTTGGAGGCGTGAGGTCTCATCTATGTCAATGGTGCTGTGCACTACCATTTAAGGAACATATGAGCTGTAAGTATCAAATTCTGTAAAATGATGGTCTCTCTGCCATTTTTATGACCAACTGTTGCACCAATATAATATATACTTGTTTATTTTTAAACATATAATTGTTTACTTATCTATGATGTTTATATACTTTTTTGATAGAACTATATCAGCATGCTTCCATTTAACCCCTGAGGAAGGAAATGAATACAATATTCAACTAGCCTCTTGGCTTTTTTCCGAAACATGTTGGGATTTGTTGCGACCAATATTTATAATTGACTTTTTGTCTATAAATTTTTGTGTCTCAACACGTAGCAGCTGTTATATGTACATTCATATGTGTCCCAATTTAATGCTTTTAGATGTTCGTTCTTTAGATTTTGTATTTTTCCACTGAATAATAAAATGTATACTTTTTATACCTCCTTATCACCATTGCCTTATTTTTTGCCAATTATCTTACCCGCACTATCCCTTGGGGCAGTGTTCTCCAAATTAAATTTTTAATAATTTCTTGAGACAGATAAATCTTTATTTTGGTGGTATTTAATTACCACTGGGTTTTTAATTCTTGGCTATAAACCAAAAAAATGCTGAAAATGTTAAAAAAAAAAAAAAAAATTCTTAATTTCTGTTATAAAATTTTGCAAATAAATTATCTTCATAAATTTAGGCCAAAATGTATTCTCCTACATTTTCTTTCAAACAACCCAAATCAGCGTATGTTATTTAGTCTGTGTGAAAGTTATACAGTGCCTTGAAAAGTATTCAATCCCTTGAAATTTTCCACATTTTGTCATGTTACAACCAAAAATGTAATTGTATTTTATTGGGATTTTATGTGATAGACCAACACAAAGTGGCACATAAGTGGAAGGAAAGGATAAATGGTTTTCAAAATTTTTTTACACATAAATATCTGCAAAGTGTGGTATTCATTTGTATTCAGCCTCCCTGAGTCAATACTTTGTAGAACCACCTTTCGCTGCAATTACAGCTGCAAATCTTTTTGGGGATGTCTTTACCAGCTTTGCACATCCAGAGTGACATTTATGCCCATTTTTCTTTGCAAAATAGCTCAAGCTCTGACAGATTGGATGAAGAGCATCTGTGAACAGCAATTTTCAAGTCTTGCCACAGATTCTCAAGTGGATTTTGGTCTGGACTTTGACCGGGCCACTCTAACACATGAATATGCTTCCATTGTAGCTCTGCCTGTATGTTTAGGGTCGTAGTCCTGCTGGAAACTGAACCTCTGCCCCAATGTCGAGTCTTTTGCATACTCTAAACAGGTTTTCTTCTAAGATTGCCCTGTATTTAGCTTCATCTTCCCATCAACTCTTACCAGCTTTCCTGTCCCTGCTGAAGAAAAGCATTCTCGCAACATGATGCTGCCACCAGCATGTTTCACAGTGGGGATGATATGTTCAGAGTGATGTGCAGTGTTCCTTTTCCACCACACATAGCAGTTTGCATTTAGGCCTAACAATGTAATTTTGGTCTCATCTGACCAGAGCACCTTCTTCCACATTTTTGCTGTGTCCCCCACATGGCTTCTCACAAACTGCAAACTGGACTTCTTATGGCTCTTTCAACAATTGCTTTCTTCTTGCCACTCTTCCATAAAGGCCAGATTTGTGGAGTGCACGACTAATAGTTGTCCTGTGGACAGATTCTCCACCTGAGCTGTGAATCTCTGCAGCTCCTCCAGAGTTACCATGGGCCTCTTTGCTGTTTCTCTGATTATTGCTCTCCTTGCTCGGCCTGTCAGTTTAGGTGGACAATATACAAAAATTAAAACTAAGGTTCTGGAGGGACCAGAGGTAAAATGAAGGGGCTCACTCCAGCATATGTACGAGACAAAATTTGTTAGTACAAAAATTTCAAAATGTATCAAAAAAATGAAGAGAATAAATGTTTTATTTTGTTATGAATGTTGTACTAATACATTTTGTCTCATACATATGCTGCAGTGAGTTTCCTCTTTGGAGCCCTTTCATTTTAACTCTGGTCCCTCCTGAACCTTAGTTGAATTTTGCATATTGCTTACTTTGGCTCTAGGAACCCCACCCTTTATTAGGGGTGAGTTGGTCATGCATTTTTCTATACTTCTTTAAGTGATGTTTATTTACCTTTTTTTATTTTTCTTTATTCGAAGTTTAGGGGGACAGCCATGTCTTGGTAGGTTTGCAGTTGTGCCATACTCTTTCTATTTTTGGATGATGGATTAAACAGTGCTCTGTGAGATGTTCAAAGATTGGGATATTTTTTTATAACCTAACCCTGTTCCACAACATTATGCCTGACCTGTTGTCAGGCAGGTGTGTTCCTTGGCCTTCATGATGTGGTTTGTTCACTAAGGTTCTCTAATGAACCTCTGAGGGCTTCACAGAACAGCTGTATTTATACTGAGATTAAATTACACACAGGTGGACTCTATTTACTAATTAGGTGACTTCTGAAGGCAATTGGTTCCACTAGATTTTAGTTAGGAGTAATAGAGTAAAGTGAGCTGAATACAAATGCACGCCACACTTTAGATATTTATTTGTAAAAAAAAAAAAAATTAAAACCACTTATCATTTTCCTTCCACTTCACAATTATGTTCCACTTTGTGTTGGACTATCACATAAAATAAATTTACCTTTTTGGTTGTAACATGACAAAATGTGGAAAATTTCAAGGGGTGTGAATACTTTTTCAAGGCACTGTACAGTGAACAGTGCAAGGTATTTAGTAAGAGGCATGGTGAGCTTTTTGAAGTTATAATATTTTGTCACCATTTTTTGGAAAATTTAGAAATTAAATACATTTTATCAATTATTTTTTTTTGTACATTATTTACTTTCCACAAAGTTATGCCTTGTACACACGACCGGTTTTGCCGTCGGAATAAACCCTGAAGGTTTCTTTGACGGAACTCCGATGGAATTCCATTCAAGCGGTCTTGCCTACACACAGTCAAACCAAAGTCCGACCGCCAAGAGCGCGGTGACGGGACTAGAAAAAGGAAGTTTAATAGCTTCCGTCTCGTACTTGCTTCAGAGCATGCATCGTTTTTGGCCCGTCAGAACAGCATACAGACGAGTTCTATGTTCTATTTCTAGCTCCGTCAGAATTTTCTAAAAAAAAAAAAGTCAGATGAGGCATATACACACGGTCGGAATATACGATGAAAAGCTTCCGTCAGACTTTTTCTGTCGGACATTCCGCTCGTGTGTACGCGGCATAAGAATTACAACCCAAAACACATTCTGCAATGCATCCCAAGTATGGGGATACCACATGTGTGAGACTTTCACAGCCCAGATGCATAGAGGAGCCTGAAATCCAAGGAGCACCTTTGGGCTTTAAAAAGGAGCACAAATTATGCATCTAATTTCCTGACTACCCATCACAATTTTGGAGACCCTGAAGCACTAGGACAGCGGAAACGCCCACAAAACAACCTGTTTTGAAAAGCAAAGACTCCAAGATATTTTCTGAAAGGCATAGTGAGTCTTTTGAAAATGTCATTTTTTTTCGTCACAAGTTTTTGTAAAATGCAGGAAAGAAAATGAAAATGTAATTTTAAGTTGTCAAACAACATATTTCTAACACACATCATAAGTATACTTATGCAGCGTACACACGGTCGGACTTTGACCGAACTGGTCCGACGGACGCCGACGGACCAAATCTGGCGGACAATCCGATCGGGTGTGGGCTTTACCGGACCTTCAGTGGACTTTTCCAGTCGCAAATCTGATGGACTTTAGATTTAGAACATGCTTCAAATCTTTACATCGTAACTCCGCCAGACCCAGAAATCCGCTCGTCTGTATGCTAGTCCAACGGACAAAAACCCACGCTAGGGCAGCTATTGGCTATGAACTTACTTATTTTAGTCCGGTGTACGTCATCACGTACGAATCCGTCAGACTTTGGTGTGATCGTGTGTAGGCAAGTCCGTTCGTTAAAAAGTCAGTCGAAAGTCCATCAAAAGTCCATCAAAAGTCCATCAAAAGTCCATCAAAAGTCCATCAAAAGTCCATCAAAAGTCCGTCGAAAGTCCGCCGGAAAGTCTGTCGGACCAGTCCGGTTGAAAAGTCCGCCCGTGTGTACGCGGCATTAGAATCACACCCGAAAACACATTCTGCTACTCCTTCTGAGCAATACCACAGGTGTGAGACTTTTTCTTGGCTCAGCCATATAGAGGGGCCAAAAATACAAGGAGCACCTTCAGACATTCTAGGTGCATAAATTACACATCTAATTTTCTGACTACCTATCATATTTTTAGAGGCTCTGGAGCACCAGGACAGTGGGAACACCCACAAAATGACCACATTTTGGACAGTAAACAGTCTAAGGTATTTAAAAAGGTATGGTGAGTCTTTTGACTTAATTTTTTTGCCACAAGTATTTGTAAAATGTGGAAAGAAAATAGATTTATATTTTCTACACAATATTGGCAATTTAAGAAGATATTTCTCACACGCAGCATGGACATATTTAAAATTACACCTCAAAACATAGTCTGCTACTCCTCCAGAGTATGGCAATACCTTATGTGTGAGATTTTTTCACTGTCTGGGCTGATTATATAATGGACATTGCATCTTATGTATCACTCAAATCAACCAATTGTGTCAAAACCGATGTACTGTAATGGTCACCTCTATATGAGTGATCATGACATAGTGTAGCGTCACCTATAGCAGTCTCATTTCCTAGAAAACAAGCAAGCATAACCTACTGTTATGTGGCTGCCCCCCAGGAATGCCATGTTCACCGGCCTGGTGTCTCGCAGGATCGTAGTTCGTGGGATGTGCAGATGGGTCGTTTCAGACCACAGGCAAACAGGCAAACAGGCAAAGGATAGGTCCAGGCAGCAGCCGGTATCAATAAACAAGCCAAGGTTAGTACAGGGAGCAGGCAGAGGCAACACTGCACTGGTGTGTTGGTGATCAGGGACAGGGTAACGGTTGTGGTGGTGATCAGGGACAATAGGACTGGTGTGGCGATGATCATGGATATTGGGACTAGTGTGGCAGTCATCAGGGACACTGTAACTGGTGTGACAGTGATTAGGGACAATACAACTTGTGTGACGGTGATCAGGGACAATATGACTGGTGTGGCGGGGACCAGGGACATTGTAACTGGTGTGGCAGGGATTAGGGACAATATGACTAGCGTGACAGTGATTAGCGACACTAACTGGGTAGTGGTGATTAGGGACACTGACTGCTATAGGATTACTTTTAGAAGCAGCGGGAGGCGAGACCACAGTGGTGAGGAGAGACCAGATCATCTCTCCTCACCTCTATGATCTGGGAGGACCAGAGCAACGTCCTGAGGTCACTTACGGTCTAGGGCAGATGTAGACAATTTTATTAAATTTTTTTAAAGCATAAGATAAAAGGTGTTTTTTTTTTTTTTCTTTATCTGATGCTTTCAAAAGGTAGAGAAGAGATCTGGGCCCTTATAGACTCCAGATGTCTCCACAAGGAGGACCTGTCATCACTTATTTCTATCGGAAGGGGTGTTTACATTTCTTGTGATAGAAATAAGTGTGATAAAAAAAAAACAAAAAAAACAAAAACAAAAACAGACATTAAAAAAGGACAGTGTAAAAAAAAAAAAAAAAAAATAATAATAATAGATAGATATAGAGATATATATATATATATATATATATATATATATATTATTTATTTATTATTATTTACCTAACTGGAACAGGAAGTGAGGGACGGATTGGTGGGGATACAGACAAGAAAAACAGAGGCTCCAATCATTCCATATCCAAAAGCAGCAATTGGCTTTGCTTAGCCCTTCATTTTCATCTTTCTTGGTTCTCTATAGTGTATAATTCACTTGCTGCACAAATGGTTAATTATTTTTTTTCTACAACATACAACTTACTGCATGCAGCCAAAGCAGCCCTGAACATATTCATAAGTGCCAAGTGTAAATTGAATGACATATGGTAAAGAAAAAAAGATTAAAGGATTAGCTAATTAAATCGCATGACTCAAATCTCTCCTTGTGAAGCACACATACAGTAGCACTGATCTATAGCAGAATACATGCCAACAATCCAGAATGGCAGTTCTGGCCCAGCAATCACTTGTTATGACAGAGTAGCTGGTGAGCGACTGCAGAATGGAGGAGGAATGTGTAGGCACTCTATAAATACATGTTATGTAATGTTCCCATGTCACAAGCAGAATTATCCATGTAGAAATTGCATTTGTAAATCATGTTTTAGGCAATTTATATTCTTCTCAGAATGTACAATGTATAAATCCAATATACAAGCCCTGAGACAGATATTAACGAGACAGCAGTTAACTCCAGGAACCCAACAGATCTTAGAGGAAAGATAGCAATCCTTATCTGTACGTTAGACCGGGTTCAGGTAAATATTGCTAGTAGGGAGGAGGCACCAATGACTCGCTAAAGCACTAGCAGTCAGTGTAATACATGATATTTTTAATGTTATTATTATACAGGAATTGTATACAGTGCCTTGAAAAAGTATTCATACCCCTTGACGTTTTCTACATTTTGTCATGTTTCAAACAAAAACGTAAATGTATTTTATTGGGATTTTATGTGATAGACAAACAGAAAGTGGCACATAAAATTGTGAAGTGGAAGGAAAATGATAAATGGTTTTCAGAAGTTTTTACAAATAAAATATATGAAAAGTGTGGCGTACATTTGTATTCAGCCCCCCTGAGTCAATACTTTGTAGAACCACCTTTCTCTGCAATTACAGCTGCAAGTCTTTTTGAGGATGTCTCTATCAGCTTTACACATCTAGAGAGTGAATTGCCCATTCTTCCTGCAAAATAGCTCAAGCTCTGTCAGATTGGATGGAAAAAAAGTTTTCAAGTCTTGCCACAGATTCTCAATTGGATTTAGGTCTGGACTTTGACTGGGCCATTCTAACACATGAATATGCTTTGATCTAAACCATTCCATTGTCGCTCTGGCTGGATGTTTAGGGTCGTTGTCCTACTGGAAGGTGAACCTCCGCCCCAGTCTCAAGTCTTTTGCAGACTCTAACAGGTTTTCTTCTAAGATTGATGGTGGGTATGGTGTGTCCAGGGTGATGTGCAGTGTTAGTTCTCCACCACACATTTTCAATTTTGGTCTCATCTGACCAGAGCACTTTCTTCCATGTTTGCTGTGTCCCCCATATGGCTTCTTGCAAACTGCAAACAGACTTCTTATGGATTTCTTTCAACAATGGCTTTCTTCTTGCCACTCTTCCATAAAGGGCAGATTTGTGGAGTGCACAACTAATAGTTATCCTGTGGACAGATTCTCCCACCTGAGCTGTGGATCTCTGCAGCTCCTCCAGAGTTACCATGGGCCTCTTGGCTGCTTCTCTGATTAATGCTCTTCTTGCCCGGCCTGTCAGTTTAGGTAGACGGCTATGTCTTGGTAGGTTTGCAGTTGTGCCATACTCTTTCCATTTTCAGATGATGGATTGAACAGTGCTCCGTGAGATGTTCAAAGCTTGGGATATTTTTTTTATAACCTAAAAATCACGTTCCTTGGCCTTCATGATGCTGTTTGTTCACTAAGTTTCTCTAACAAACCTCCGAGGGCTTCACAGAACAGCTGTATTTATACTACTATTTTACTGATTAGGTGACTTCTGAAGCCAATTGGTTCTTCTAGATTTTAGTTAGGGGTATCAGAGTAAAGGGGGCTGAATACAAATGCATGCCACACTTTTCAGATATTTATTTGTAAAACATTTTGAAAACCATTTATCATTTACTTCCACTTCACAATTAAGTGCCACTCTGTGTTGGTCCATCACATAAAATCTCAATAAGCATGGGACGAGGTGACCAGGGAGCTAATGAACAGGAGGTCTTGGAAGGGGGCAAATGACGGTTTGGGTGATATTTTGATACGAAGTTGGTGACATATAAAAGAAATAACACAGCACATGGCTATAACTGCTGGAACAGAAAAAAAATTATCAATGGGAAAATAAGTATACACGAGGGCCCATTCACTCAATACTGCTGAGATATATGCCATTAATCTCTATTTCAGCCCAAAAATGACTGGTGTGACTATATTATGCTCTTGCAGCTTTTCCCATCAAGTCAGTGTTCCTCCCAAGAAGCATGGAATTTAAGATAAGTGGGGTGATGGGATCCCATGGAGGTATAGAGGCTAATGCCGCGTACACACGGTCGGACTTTTCAGCTACAAAAGTCTGACAGCCCATCCGACAGAGTTTCGACAGACTTTCTAACGACCGGACTTGCCTACACACGATCACACCAAAGTCCGACGGATTCGTACGTGATGACGTACACCGGACTAAAATAAGGAAGTTGATAGCCAGTAGCCAATAGCTGCCCTAGCGTGGGTTTTTGTCCGTCGGACTAGCATACAGACGAGCGGATTTCTGGGTCCGGCGGAGTTACGACGTAAAGATTTGAAGCATGTTCCAAATCTAAAGTCCGTCAGATTTGCGACTGGAAAAGTCCACTGAAGGTCCGGTGAAGCCCACACACGATCGGATTGTCCGCCAGATTTGGTCCGTCGGCGTCCGTCAGACAAGTCCGGTCGAAAAGTCTGACCGTGTGTACGCCCCATAAGAGACAAGGCTGCTTTATTCTATGTGGTGGCCAGTCCTCTGTGGTCCAAGTGACTGTTGAAGATTGTTGTTTAGTATACCTTGTATGTTCAGCACTTTCTACTGTGAGCTTCAGTTTGTTTTTTGGTAAATCGTTTGGAACATGTTTTTTGGATGAGGAGTTGTATTACTTCTGTATTACATAACAATAGTAAATTGTATACCAGGATAAGATTAGAACGCATAGCAGTGAACATGAATAAAAAACAAAACAAAAAAACAATACATTCTGCTCCGCTGTGATAGAATGGTAACCTGGTTGGATTCCTTTTAAAACATGCTGGCAAATAGCATAAAATATACATGCAGCACGTCACAGCAATAGTTGCTAATTACTTTATGGTTTATCCCTTTAAAAAGACATATGCACTAAAATACCAGATGTCCGCCAGGACCCGCCGATCGTTATCGGAGGCAGACAGAACGGCAGTCTGCCTATGTAAAACAAGGCAGATCGCTGTTCTGTGACAGGAGAAGACAGAGATCTTGTGTTTCTGCTAAGCAGGGACATAGATCTCTGGATTGTTACAGTTAAAACACCCCCTAGGGACACATTTAACCCTTTAATTGCCCCTGGTGTTAACCCCTTCCCTGCCAGTGTCATTAGTACAATGACTGCATATTTGTTAGCATTGATCAGTGCATTAGTGTTACTGGTCTCCAAAAAAGTGTCAAAAGTGTCACTTAGTGTCCGATTTGTCTTCCGCAATGTTGCACTACGGCTATAAGTCGCTAATCGTTGCCATTACTAGTAAAAAATAAATCAATAAAAATTCCATTAAAATATTCCATAGTTTGTAGACCCTATAACTCTTGCGCAAACCAATCAATATACGCTTATTGGGATTTATTTTTACCAAAAATATATAGCAGAAAGTTAAAAATAGTGTTTTTCTTTCATAAATGTCAGTCTTTTTTTGTTTATAGTGCAAAAAATAAAAACCGCAGGAGGTGCTCAAATACCACCAAAAGAAAGCGCTATTTGTGGGGAAAAAGGACATAAATTTTGTTTGGGTACAGTGTCACACGGCCGCGCAATTGTCAGTTGAAGTAACGTAAAGTTAAAATATCACAAAAAATGGCCTGGTTATAAAGGAGTTAAAACCTTTTGGGGCTGAAGTGATTACGGTAAAGTTTGAAGCAGACCGTAGTCTTTTACTGCAAGGTACGATTTAAACCTTCTAAAATTATGTCAACAGTAGTATTCAGACTGGAAGTGGGAGGTGAAGCACTGTGAGACAGACAATCTGCTCTACTGCAATGCATCAGGAGTAGACAGCTGATGTGGTGTTACTCTCACAGAACTTTGACCACATCAGTGCGGTGTTGCTCCCACAGTGAAGGGGTTTCTTGCCTTCACTTACTCTAGTAAAAAGTGGTTTTATTTTTGTGTTGCTGTTGGAGATTTGTCCTCATTTCATGTCTGGTGAAACCATTTTCGCAAAACTAAGGCCTCGTTTAGATTGGTGAAAATCTCTAACGTTCCTCTGAAAAGTGAATTTTAGATGTCAGTAGAGCAACGGCTTCTAGGCATTTACAAGGCGATCAGACACCTCCTAAATGTCTGGTTTGTTATTTTTTCCCATTCTAAGCTGGATTGAAAAACCACATCAGAGCCTCCAGGCAAGAGTTTGGCTCACCGTTGTAGTGTGGTTCTGTTGACTTCAAAAGAACGAGTTTAACAGGCGGTGATGCCTGTCACACTTGAAAAGCTGAGCTAAATTTGCTGTGGCCACAAAGCATCTCACCTCTGGCTGCATGTTATCCTTTAGGCATATTGGGGATAGTAAAACTACGGTGCAACGGTGTGTGATTTGCCCCAAATTTATTCTGCAGCAGGACAACAACCCCAAACATACAGCCAATGTCATTAAGAACTATCTTCAGTGTAAAGATGAACAAGGAGTCCTGGAAGTGATGGCTTGGCTCACAGAGTCCTGATCTCAACATCGAGTCTGTCTGGGATTGCATGAAGACAGAAGGATTTGAGGGAGCCTACATCCACAGAAGATCTATGGTTAGGTCTCCAAGATGTTTGGCACAATCCACCTGCTGAGTTCCTTCAAAAACTGTGTGCAAGTGTACATAGAAGAAATTATGCTGTTTTGAAGGCAAGGGGTGGTCACACCAAATATGAATTCAGTTTGGATTTCTCTTCTGTTCATATACTTTACATTTTGGTAATTAATAAAAAATAAAATATTCTATTCTAAACACTATTTTTGAAAGCATTCATACCTTTTATAATGTGTGTGTCACATTGTATAAAGAAATCAAAGATTCTAAAAAGTTCCATAAACGTAGCCTGCCGTTCTTCTTGGCCTCAAAAACAGGTTCCTTCTACTGACCTACTTTCCTCAGAATTGTCAGAGTATGCTCAAACAAGCCATTTTTTTTAATTATCTAGCAAATTAATTCCACCAGCGTGAACATTAAATATTCCTTTTCTGTGAATGAGACTTGGGGTATTTGATAAATTATTGTACGGTTGCTGAATGGATTATGGTACAAGAACATTTACTAAATATACATAATAAAACCATTACTACAAATTTAATTCCCAAGTAAATGCATTACATAGGCTAGCAGCTGACTACATGCTGTCCCTTAAAAACAGGTATCAAGTTTAAATAATTAATTAAATGGGTTAGGTGTGCACTGTATATAAAAACTGTGCTGCACTTTTTCCAAATGTATCTTCAAGGAAGCCTGAAGCACCAAATAGGCAAGGTATGTACAATGCTGTGAACAAGTATTTGACCCCTTTCTGTTTTTTTTTTGTTTTTTTGAATATTTGTCACACTTAAATGACTCAGATCATCAAACAAATGTTATTATTACACAAAGATAACCCCAGTAAATACAAAATGCAATTTTTAAATGATGGTTTCATTTATTAAGGCAAAAAAGCTGTCCAAACCTGCCTTGCTTTATGTGAAAAAGTAATTGCCCCCTAAACCTAATAACTGGTTGTGCCACCCTTGACGGCAACAACTGCAATCAAGCGTTTGCGATAACTGGCAATGAGTCTTTCACATTGCTGTGAAGCAATTTTGTCCCACTCTTTGTAGAATTGTTTTAATTCAGCCACATTGGAGGGATTTATAAACATAAACAGGCTGTGTAAGGTCATGAAACAGCATCTCAATTTGACTTGGCCACTCCAAAATCTAAATTTTGCTTTGTTTGAACCATTTGGAGGTGGACTTGCTGTTGTGTTTGAGATCATTGCCCTGCTGCATAACCCAAGTGCACTTGAGCTTGAGGTCATGAACTGATGGCTGGACATTCTCCTTTAGGATTTTTTGAGCTCAGAATCCATGGTTCCATCAATTATGGTTAGGGATGGGCAGAACAGACCCCTGTTCGGTTTGACCCGAATAACGAACCCCATTCAAGTCAATAGGACTCGAATGTCAAAAATCAAAAGTGCCCATTTTGAAGGCTTAAATGCAAGTAATTGGGTATACAATGGTACAATGGTTATAGGGGTCCGGGTCCTGCCCTGGGGGACATTTATCAATAAAAAAAAAAGGTTGGAACAAACGTAATTTTTAAATGAGCAGTGATTTTTTTGATTTTTAAAGTGAAAGCATAAAAATAAAAAAACCCTTCCAATATAGTGCCTGAGGGGTCCCCTTAGTCTACCTGTAAAGTGGCAGATCTGTACCATGTCTAGAATCTGCTGCAGCAATAAATGCATTTATAAAAGCAAAAAAAATATATATTAATATATATATATATATATATATATATATATATATATATATATATATATATATATATTTTTTCCCTGCAAGCTGCCTTTATTTTGCTCAGCAACAGCTGGGGAGCCAGTGTGTATGATGAGGTCACAATGTAGTGCTCTGGGAACAAGATTAGAGATTTTATGGATACATTCTGGTGTCACTTTTACTTTGGATAGAAGTAACGGGTGCGTAAAAATTAGGCTTTGGGTGTTGGTGGTGCCTTCCCATTGTAACTCTATAGAGGTAATCTTGATGAAAGCAAGAATTGGCCTTGCTGTAAAAAATTGCAATGATATGCACCTGTCAAACAGGTGCAGAAAAATTGGTCTTTGGGTGTTAATTGTGCCCATGAAACCTATACCAAAAACATTCTTCCAGATGAAATGATTGAACACCCTCAAAGCTAAGCAGCCTCAAAGTCCTGCAGAGATTCCACATCCCAAAAAGACTTAATCAGTGACATCGGCATCAGGGGCTTCATAGCTGGTAATCCAGGACTGATTCATATTTATAAAATTCAAATGGTCCACGGAGTCTGTGGACAGACGCGTTCTATGATCAGTAACGAAACCTCCTGCAGCACTGAATGCCCGTTCTGAAAGCACGCTGGTTGCAGGGCAGCCCAACAACTCAATAACATACTGGGCAAGTTCTGGCCAGTGGTCTATTCTCATGACCCAGTAAGTCAGTGGATCGTCAGCTGGAAAGCTCTCCATCTCTGTTTTGGCCCCAAGGTAATCGTCCACCACGTGATGCAGATGCTCCCGATGGGATGTGGAAGCCGACAGCCCTGGGCGGCGAGGACTAAAAAAAATTCCGAAATGAGTTCTCAGACCTTCCCCGCATAACGGTGGTCAAGGAGGGTTGCCAACCATTAATCATCCTTCTCCTTTATGCCACGTATTCTTGGGTCCTTTCGCAGGTTTTGAAGCATGAGATTGCCCATGCACCTCAAATTTGCAGAGGCTTGAGAAGCAGACTGCTCGGGGTCACTCAGGATGACAGCATCTGGAACTTCCTCCTCCCAGCCACGTACTACTCCCAAGGGTCCTGGGGTTGGAAAGCCATCGCTTATAGATTGACGCATGTCTTCCTCTTCTTCGAAGCCTATGAAAGTGCCTGAATCCTCCTTCTCATCCTCCTCCCCTCTCTCCTGTGTGTTCTGTGACATAGGAATGATGGTGTCTGGATAAAGTGGGCCTTGAGAGGAAAGGAAGTCCTCATCTTCCTCCTGCTGCTCTGCCTCCAGTGCCCTGTCCATAATGCCATGCAGAATCTGCTCCAGCAGGAACACAACAGGGATTGTGTCACTGATGCATGCACAGTCACTGCTCACCATCCTTGTGGCCTCCTCAAATGGTGACAATACAGTGCATGCATCCCTAATGATCAGCCATTGACGTGGGGAAAAAAATCTAAGGCGGCCTGAGCCTGTTATGCTGTACTGGCTCAGGTACTCGTTGACAGCCCTCTGCTGCATGTAAAGCCGCTGCAGCATTGCCAAAGTCGAGTTCCATCTGGTGGGCATGTCACAAATCAGGCGGGTTACGGGCAGGTGGAATTCACACTGAATTTCAGCCAACCGAGCACTGGCTGTGTATGTCCGCCTGAAATGGCTACAGACTCTTCTGGCCTGTTTTAGTACATCTTGCAACCCCGAGTATGTACTTGGGAAATGCTGTACCAACAAATTGAGGACATGTGCCATGCATGGCACATGTGTCAACTTTCCCTGTCTAAGGGCTGACAGGAGGTTTGAGCCATTATCAGACCCCAGCATTCCTGGCGCCTGCTGGCGTGGTGAGAACCACTTCTGGGCCTGTCCCTGCAGAGCTGCAAGAATCTCTGCTCCGATGTGGTTCCTGTCCCCTAAACACACCAGCTGAAGCACTGCATGGCACCTTTTAGCCTGACTCATGGAATAGACCTTTGAACGCTTAAGGGGTACCTGATGTTCATAGGACAGTTCTGCAGAGGAGGGCATGGAGGAGGAGGAGGGGGTAGAGTTCACAGGTCTGGCTTCATCACCACCAGCTGTATGGAGACTTGGGGGCACAACAAGCTGCAGCACCTAGCCCTGTCCTGCATCCTTTCGCGTTGCGATAATAATATACTGCAATATAATGTGCCAACCATACAGTGATGCACAGAACTATATGGCGTTAAACTGGCAGTAATGCATGCAAAACGATATGGCGTTAAACTGGCAGTAACGCACACAGAAGTAAATGGCATTAAACTGGCAGTAACGCAAATAAATAGATGTGTTGAACTACACTGACGCTATCTGAACTGTCCCTACTCTAGCTATACACTAATGTCAAGATTACTGACACGGTCTAACTACACTACACTGAAACTACATGAGCTGTCCCTACTCCACACTAATGTATGTATGTATGAATGACACAGTCTCGCTACACTACAGTGAAACTTTCTGAGCTGTCCCTACTCTAACTGCACGCTATGCAAAGCTGAATGATGGTCCTCCTGACTACACTCACACTATCCCTAGACTGACACTAAACTAATACTCTACACTGAAAATTGAAGAAAAATAGCACAGTATAGCACACCAACTAACTGATAGCCCCGAACAGAGCCCTGTTCTATCTCTGTCCACGCCAAAATCACACTGAAAATCGCTGCCATTGAAAGAATACTTTTATGCTGGGGGGGCGGGAATGAGCCATGATTGGATAAAGTCACGATAACAGTGTCCAATCATGACTTTGACAGTGCTCTGTGCCCTGATTGGCTTAAGCTTTCACTGCTTCAGCCAATCAGGGCTTGCAATGCATTGTTCAGCACCACGGTTCGGGGGGGCGAACAAACAGTCGAATTACCCGTTTGTTTGGCTGTTCGTCGAACGTCTTTAGATGTTGTTTTGGATTCTTTTATGACCTCCTGGATGAGTCATCGTCATGCTCTTGGAGTAATTTTTGTAGGCCGGCCACTCATGGGAAGGTTCATCACTGTTCCAAGTTATCTCCATTTGTGGATAATGGCTCTCCCCGGGTTTCACTGGAGTTCCAAAGCCTTAGAAATGGCTCTGAAACCCTTCCTAGACCAATACATGTACATTACTTTGTTTCTAATCTGTTATTGAATTTTTTTTAGATTATGGCATGATGTGTGGCTTTTTGTGATCTGTTAGCGAGCTTCACTTTGTCAGACAGCTTCTATTTATGTGATTTGTTGATTCAACAGGTCTGGCAGTAATCAGGCCTGGGTGTGGCAAGTGAAATATTTAACTCAACTTTCCAAAAAATTGTGGTTAATCACAGTTCATTCATGATTCAGCATATGGGGGGGGGGGGGGGGGCGATTACTATTTCACATAGGACCAGGCAGGTTTGAATAGCTTTTTTCCCTTAATAAATTAAATGATTTAAAAACTGTATCTTTGATTTACTCGGGTTATCTTTGTGTACTATTAAAATTTGCTTGATGATCTGAATCATTTAAGTGTGAGAAATATACAAAAAAATAAAAAATCAGGAAGGGGGCAATTATTTTTTACAGCACTGTATATGTACTGTATTTATTGGCGTAAAACACTCACTTTTTCACCCTAAAAATTGGGTGCAAATAGCATGTGCGTATTATATGCCAATACTTCAATTTTAGATGCCTCAGAGAGGACAGGGAGGGGGGCGGGATGAGCGCTGTCAGATTACATACAGTGAGAATCTCCTGTTTACTTGGCGGCCTCTGTAATAGGAAGTCCCGTCTCCTGGGCCGCCATTGGACCACTGTTAGGTCTATCATAGGAGATTCTCACTGTATATAATCTTTTGGCGCTTGTCCCGCCCCCCTCTCTGTCCCCTCTAGGCTGCAAATGGGCATCAATCAGGCTGCACTGATGGCAATGGTGAGGCTGCTGCATTGATGGCAATGGTGAGGCTGCTGCATTTATGTGGACTGATGAGGTTGCATTGATGGCACTTGTGAGACTGCAGATGGCCATTGATGGGACTGCATTGGTGGCAATGGTGAGACTGCAGATGGGCACTGGCCCTTATTTTGCTTCCTTATTTAAAAGTTTAATTTTTTTTCCCTGAAACTTCCCTCTTAAAGTTAATATGCGTGTTATACACCTGTGCGTGTTATACGGGTATTTATAGACATCCAGCACAATAACCATGCATGCAAGTACTGTTTATCTGTGTCAATGATTTGATGTCATAAAAATAATACAATATAATTATTATATAGTAATAATATTCTGACCAGCAAAAATGTTTTAGTTTTAGGCTGACGCCAGGTGGAATCACCAGCTGACTATTTTTTCTTTCTAATTTTTTTTTTCAGGCACTCTAGTGAAGACATACACTACGGGGAAAATTTACTAAAACTGGAGCGTGCAGTTCTGGTGCAGCTCTGCATAGAAACTAATCCACTTTCAAGTTTCAATGCCAAAGTTTAATTGAACAAGCTAAAGTTAGAAGCTGATTGGCTACAATGCACGGCTGCACCAGACTGAGTGCACTCGTTTTTAGTAAATCTCCCCCTATACAGCCAAAAGAACATGGACCTCCTTTCTTAATCTACTGAGAACAGGTATCTCCAGTGAAGGATACCGTTAATTTCACAATATTCAAATACATTTTAAACAATTGTGGGCCTCCACCCTTGTGACAACATTTTGGTAAAGACCACTTGACTGTACACAAAGCTGGGTCCATAAAGACATAGTTTGCTGAATATGGTGCCAATGAACCTAAATGGAATGCACAGAGCCCTGACCTCAACCATATTGAACACCTTTGCTATGAAATCTAATTGTGAGATACGCTTTGTACCCAACATCATTACCTGACCTCACAAATGTTCTTTTGGCTGAAGGGACAAAAATTCTCACAGACAGTCTGAAATTTCGAGGAAAGCTTTCTCAGAACAACAGAGTTACTGATATGGCCACAAAGAGGGAATATGACAGCTTTATATTAAAGCCAATATCAATGTCCATAGTTTTGAATGTCCAAGATGAGATGTCCAACAAGCTCACACTGTAGAATGTGATGGTCAGTATCAAGAGCGTATGCGCCCCTGCTCCATCATAGCTGTTGGGTCCAGCATCCTGGTTTTGGCTGTGGTATTCTCCTTGTTTGTCTGGCCACCTGCAAGGCGATTGATTGTGGCCAGACTCTGGGTGGAAACCAAACCTGATATAAGCTAGCCAAGCCTGAAGTCTTAGGCTTGTGATATTGTGTTTGTAACATGTTTTCTAAGCTACTTGTTTGTCTGCTCTGTTAGATTAGATTTCCCGGTGTATGACCTCAGATCGGATATCGACTATTCTCTGAACTCTGCCTGCCTTTTACCCGGACATTGTTGAACCACTCTGCCCGTCTGAAAAAATGCAAGTACCAGTTTGCTCAGTTCGCACCTGCCCTGGCATATTGGCCAGGCGCTATAGCATCATGTATAAGTCCTGGGGGAAACAAAGTATCGGTAGGCTTGCTTGCCTTATGGAAAAGGGGGCTGCTATAGGTGAAGAACACAGTAGCCAGCTATAATCTCTGACCACTTGCATTAGGGGTAAGCGTGGCAGTCAGGTGTCCATATACTTTTAACTATATATGGTTTCTACTTGAGACTTCCCAGCTTGCCTGCTACACCCTTTACAATTGTTATATGGAAAATGTTTAAGCAGAGATCCAGCTATCCAACTGCAGGATCCACAGCAGGTGGAATGCCGGCAAGAAAAATTAAAAAATTGGTGATTAAGCCTAATGGTGTAATTATTTATTATGTGTCAATTTTTATTATTAAGGACCCTTTACATCTTCAAAACAAATGAAATAGGTCTTTCTTTTTAATTATGTAAAACCCAAACCAAGGGATTAACCACTTTTTAGTAGGTTTCTTTGGGATTAGGAGTCACAATTCCAGATACCACCTGCAGTGCCACTTTTTTGTGAAACAGGGAGGTAGACACAACAGTGAAAAACCATAGCACTTCAGGAGTGTATTATGTCCAGTGGATTTGGCTTTTAATCTGCCAAGAGGACATAAGCTATAACAGGATCAGCTCCTTCTGGTTGCTTATAGAGTGGGTGGGGATGATAGATACAAAAAACAACTTACAGTAAAATCCCTGTAACAAAAAAAGTGAATTAAATAAAGTTATGTAAGGGTTATGCAATTACCTTACACATAATAATTAGTAAATTTGTGGTCAGATTAAGAGCAGCATAGTTACTATCTGCACCCCAATCCACCTAAACTTATGTCTCAAATAGGTTAAACGACAACTGATAAATATTCATCATAGGTTAAAGTCCTAAGGGGTTTTCTTGAAACACTGGCACAGGCTGATGTTGTTAGATTAATGTGTCTTGTGTTGCGATACTGAGTAGTTTTTTTATTTCTTTTTCAGCAAGTATTGATCTGAATATCGATCTACAGACTGCAGCATATTCACCTTTTCCTAGGGCTTTTCCAGAACTGCTATGGATGGATCACTGCCCAACTATTTAGTAAATAAAATATACTACCTTCTTATCTGATAAACATATTTAAAATGATTGCTCCTAAATGACCAGTCTATTATCAACTTTAGTACTGGTGTTTCTCAGAGCTATGGAACAGAATTTTTTTATACTAGGCCCTGAAATGGCACTTTGTTCTTGTTTTCGAAGACCAGTTTTTAGTTGTTTCGAGACCTGTTTTGGTATTGACATTTATTATCACCACCTTTGATACAAGCTTATCAGCACAGAGGAAAATTGGAGTGGCATAACCCTAGATTTGCCTTTATTTATTGAATTTTTACTACCAATACCATCAATTTGATCCACGCATCAACATAAGTAACTAGGTAATATACAGCAGGTGAAGCATTTACGATTACTTCCAACTCTTCTACACCAGTCACAGATAAATTGAAAAATCATTTTGTTCAGCAAAACAATTGTCAAGAGGACAGTCTTCAAAATCAGGATCTGAATTCATAGCCATAGATTCTAAAAGACAATTCTTAGGTGTCTGTTGCATGCATATTAGACTGTCCTAATGCTAAAACCAACATTAAATACAAAGAGCAATGATATAGTATATACAGTAGCGACCCACTGCAACCAATGAGATTCCCAAATTCATTTTTTTTAAAGTAGTCAATACACAAAATGTGGTTGATTACTAGGGTTTACTGTAGCAGATACTTTAATCGTTACTTAAATTTTTAAAGACAAAGAAACCGAAAAAGGACCCACTGATAAGTGATTAACGTAAGAAAGTGAACAATCTGTACTTACCTTGAGGGAATGCATTTGGCTGTACAATATACAGGAATCCTTGGACTATGTGAAACAGTAAGCCTATCGCCCCAGGCTCATGATTGGCACTGGTGTCATATGTTCCAGTGGGTACAAATCCAAAATCCAGAGGCTCTGGGGCACTGTTATAAGAAAGGGGTCTTTCAGAACCAGTACTTCCACAGAGCAGCAGAAGAACAAAAAGTTTAAGAGCCATTTGTATTAGAACAACATCAGCCTCAGAGATGGTTGGAGGGGTGTAGAAAGTGATGGGGTCTTCTCGGTCAGTTGCAATGTGCAGTAGAGCAGTCAGTATCCTTGTCCCTGCGTGTGATCAGAGCGTCTGTTCACTTGGAGGTAGGAAGGGATTTAGTAGACAGGATATTACAGGTCACTGCTAGGAAGAAAGGAAACAAAACCGTATTAACGTCCATAGATTAAGAGAACAGCTCAACAGGCGTCTTCCAGGATATAAGAACAGAGCATCTAAACAAGATGTAATAAATGTATACACATAGATATGACACAAAACATGTAGATATTTATTAAAAAAAAACTGCAGGAGGAAGTAATAATTTGTAAATGTCACATAAAGTATAAGCTCTGCTTCTTCAATTGGTCTAATGCAGTAATTTAACAGATCCTCATTTGAAAAATATTAAAATAGCATGTTCTCTTTTCTTAGACTGAAGTTCTTTTTTATTAAAAAAACTCTAATGCAAACTGTTTGCAAAGCATTGTGGAAATTTGCACAGTTGCTGGCAGGTGCATTCCTGTTAGTTCAGTAAGATGTTAAGAGTACACATACATTATTATAAAGTGCCTACATTGGAAATGTGATTGATGGGCAGGCAGGGTGGACTGACCATTGAGCGACTCGGGCACTGCCCGAGGGCCCTGGCCCACTAGGGGGCCCTATCAGGGTTGCCAGCCTCAGTAAAACCAGGGGCAGTATGTATAAATCTGTGTTTTTTTTACATCTGTCTGTGTATACTGTGTGTACATGTATGTGTATACTGTATGTTTGTATACTGTGTGTGTATACTGTGTGGCCCCATAATCTCTGATTGCCTGGGGGCCCCATAATGTCCTATTGCCCGGGAGCCCCATGAGTTATCAGTCCGCCCCTGTGTGCAGGTATGCCTTCACATGTGGTACCTACCTGCGGGTATCTTCCACAATCTCCCTGGAGCTTCAAACTTTATGGTGCTGTATTAGTCACATACAGAGTTAATTTTGGAAGAATGGTAGGCCAGAGTGTTAACTGGCTCTAAGAAGTTGATGGGTAGGTAGTCTATGTACCCATGTTTTATTTACATTAATAGTTTAGCTTTAAATTACAAATGACAAATATAAAAACTACACATTGCTAATACATAAACGCACCAGCCACTTTATTAGGTACACCTGTTTAATTGCTTGGTGACACAAATTGCCAATCAGCCAATCACATGACTTTGAACGTGGCATGGTTGTTGGCTCCAGATGGGCTGGTCTGAGTATTTCAAAAATTAGTATTGCTGATCTACTGGGATTTTCACACACAACCATCTCTAGGGTATACAAAGAATGGTCCGAAAAAGAGAAAATATCCAGTGAGCGACAGTGTGGAGAATGAAAATTAACATTAGAAAAAACACACACACACGAAGCACTGGTGTAACGATCAGCGCTGAAACGCCCGATTATGAAAAATGGTGGGAGGAATTGCATAAGTTCATGCTTGTTCATCAATAGCAACAATAAAAATTATTGTAGAGGTAATAATTGAATAAAAAACCAAAAAAAAATAGAGTTCTAGGGGGTGCGCCCCTGTCAACTCTGAGTTTTTGAAACAAATGCTGCAAAGGGAGCGAGACTGCTTCAGGCGCGGGCTGGGGGACCCGATCACTATGGGAAAAGAAAGGCAAAAAGAGGAAGGGAAGGGCAAGGCAAATCCTATTTTAGCATTATTTTATTCAATTAAAATACAAATTATTGACACTTACATAGTGCTAGTGAGGGTAGGTGCTTTTCAGATCCAGCATCACAGAAGAGCCGCCAGGGTGCTTCCTCGAGTGCTGGTGTCAGCAGCTGTCAGAGTACAATAGCTGGCAGGAACTGAATGGGAGAAATCAATAGATTCCTCCATCCACACAAAACAACATGGATGAAAAAAATCTATTGATTTCTCTTGTTCAGCCCCACAGGGGCTAGATGAGAGAAATGGAAACGTGTATGGCTAGCCTTACACTTCTCTACATGAATTATTTCCTAATCAGAAGGGTAGCAGTGAAGTCAGATAGACACCCCTGCTTACTGTGGCTCCTCAGAGCTGGCCTGTCTAGCTACATCAAAGTCCCCCAATCATCTTCCAGTAAAACTCTCCTTGACATCACTTTACTCTGCTTGCATTCTGGCATTTCAGCAGGAGAAAGAATGTGTACACAGCCCAGGTTTCCCGGGAAAATGTTTGTAAGCCATTTTTTGTACTAGTTTAGTGAATCAGGACTATAATTTTTTCGTTAGTGATGTTACAATCTATATGGTTTTGTTAGTTTGATAAATTATTAAAAGAAAAATAACATCATGAGGAGAACATGCACAAGGTGCATTGGGAGATGCCCCCTTGGACTTTGATGACAGAAGTAAAGTATAAGGATACAAAGTAGATAAAAAGAAAAAAGGTACCAGCGTGCCATACAGTAAAAAGGTAAAAGATGCCATGGATATCTAATCCAAGATTGAGTTCATCAAGTTTAAAAATGAAGATCTTTACCTTTAGGGAGTGAGGGCGTGGAAGATGCAGACACCAGGTCAGCAGCCGGCATACTGACAAGGCCGCATGGGCGTCAGTAAATATCCGTGCAGCTGTGTCTGGCATCGACCAATCAGATGCCGCGCCTGCCATCTCGCTTAATCAGCTGTAGGCTAACAGCTGAGTGTGAGGTCAAGGCGTCTTTCAGACGCGGGGATGCATGGCATAGCCACGCCCCCCAGGGCGTGATGGCGTCACGCATCCCAGTGTGACTTGATGAACTCAATCTTGGATTAGGTATCCATGGCATCTTTTACCTTTTTACTGCTTATATACAAACTTACCTCGTGCATTTTTGCACCTTTGTTGAGAATGGGACTCCCTTCCCTTTTTCCCTGTCATTATCTCCACAGTGCACAATTTGCTGCCGTGGCGATTGTCAGGCGCCTTTTGTGAACACGTTTTGATTACTGGGCTATGGATGCACGCCTCCATCAACTATACCGTGCCTTTGTGTGGATGTATACAGCCAGCATGTACAGTCTCCATGTATTGTCCAGCATCTCTTGCTAAACTCATAGTGAATCTGCGATATGCAAGTACTCTTGGTCTTGTTATTTGGCACTTTTTCTTTACAAGGATGTTGACAATACCAATATTCATTGGATATTGTCATGCAAACATTACCATATACTTATATTTATATTACAGACAAGAATATAATTACCCAATGTATAACTACCCCTGAAGAAGGAATATGCACACCATTGCACAAATAATTTCCGAAACATGTTGGGTCTATATGTCTAAAAAGTCCAGTTGGCTGCCCTTTTCTCGGCTAGGCCAGTGATCTTTTTGACTCCAACTTTTGGGTTAATATGTATTAATAACTTCTTGTTCACATTCATTTATTGATGTACCATTGCAATACATTTGAAACCATTGTGTCTATATGTGATATATTATTTATATATTTTCTACCAATATTTTTGTCTTCAATAACGTTGGCACGCTGGTGCCTTTTCTTTTTATCTACTTTGTATTGTTATACTTTACTTCTGCCATCAAAGTCCAAGGGGGCGTCTCCCAATGCACCTTGTGCATGTTCTCCTCATGATGTTATATAGGATGTTGGCAGTAATCCCACACTAGTCAGTTCCCAAATTTCTTTTTTCTATTATTAAAAGAAAAATAACCATTTTTTGCTCTGCTACATGTTCAATATGGTTAATGCAGAACAGTGTTTCTCAATCTTTTTTCGGTCAAGGCACCCTTTTAAAATAAGGCATCCCATTCTAAAATGTAAAAAACGAAATAGTTTTTCTTAAACGCAGCAACATTCACACATGTAGGGCACCCAACGTTACGAGGTAATTTATTCTTCCAAAGCAAACACACCTTAGCACACTGGTACTGACTAGTATTCCAATGTTTCTCTTTTCCCTCAGTTTCGGTCACTTACTCAGCTAATGTGACCCCAGTGCTGAGGGAGAGGGGTGGGGAGGGGTAAACAAGAATGTAGATGGTCTATGTCCTTGTCATCAACAGATGACATCACTGGTTCTTAGGACGCTGATGGCTAGAAGATTGTAATGGTACACAATGAAAACCTGTGACTAAATACTCATACACACTATAAGAAAATCGGGCAAACATTTCCATCCAACAAATTTTTGTATGATTTTCATATAGTGTGTACACAACTTTCGACAGCCGATTCCGAATTTTAGTACGAAAATTCCCGAAGGGACAAACCTCAAGATTTTTCACGTACGGGACAGAACGAACAATTTTAGTTTACGGTTTTCATGCAATTTTCGCACGGGAAAAAAAAAAAAAAAAAAAAAAACGGACGAAAGTTTTTCCGATTTTCTTATAGTGTGTACCCCACTTTAGTGCAACTAAAAGGCAGGCTTGATCCACCATTGACTTGTAAACACATTTTGGGCAATTTCTAGGCATTTTGCCAAGGCATCCCTAAAGAAACCTGAGGGTATCACAGGGTACCTGAGCACCCTGGTTTACAAAAGGCTGCTGTAAAAGATGTTACTTGCAGCAGAAGAAAGTGTGGAACACCAACAAATTCATCTCATAGCATATTGCCAGATATATTGCAACACATTTTTTAAAGAAAAAAGCAGCAAATCAGATTTAAAGATGCAGAGTTAAAAGGCATTCATCTGACATTTCCAATAGCAATGTCCACTGAAAAAACTGAAAAGTCTAACCCGGAGCTACAAAATTCTGTTTCATTAAAACCCTCTGCAAATATGGTGACAGGAAAATTTTTGTTGAAGAAGATGTAAAAAAAAAAAAAAAAACATATTATATAACATAAATGTGTAGGCAGCTCCGATTCATGGCCAGCTCTAGCCGCGTTGGTCAAGGACTCTGCCTCCACTTCTTCTTCAGATAGGGTATGCACACACCTGTACATGGAAGAAATTCCACCATATTATGTCTTACATGCTCCAGGCCTGGCATTCACCTTCATTGTAGTATTCACATTTTTCCTGGCCTGATGGCCTTTTAACGCTTTTACTGTGAGGTAGCAAGTTAACAATTCCGTACAGCCACTTTTTCCTCTCTACATTTCAGGCCTTCAGTACAGTGCAATTCAATGCAGTAACCTTGAACTCAGAAAGTCCAGCCATAGGTCTTCTCAAAGTCTCTCATCAGCCCAGCCCCGAAGGACGCATTCCTTTCCAGACTACAAACCTACATATTGTAAGTCAGGGGTTACCTCTTCCATACTTCTGTCTAAGACTCCCCCCACACCAAATTATAAAGGGGCACAGTACTCCATTCACTAGTATCACTCAGAGTTGACCTAAAACTCTCCCCATTAACATAGACTGGCATGGATGACATTACCCAAATAAAACAACGTATAGCGTGAACATATACTCAATATGGCAGTGAGTACAAGGCATATAAAACAATATTCCCCACAGAGACTTTAAACAGGTTTTAAACAGTATAACATACAGATTTTACACCTGGCCAGTCACTTCTGTTATGACCTGTATACGTTATAAAAATATACATGTTATAAAAAGAATATCAAATGGTACTTTTATAAAAAACCATTGCACAGAGCAGGTAGGTATAAAATGTTTGTTATTTATAAAAAATCTTTCCTTTAGAATTAGTTTAATTTCTCACAGCTGATATAAGTCAGAATTCTGAAAAAAAAAAAAAAAAAGTGGCCACAGCCATCAAGAGGTTGTTGAAACAAATGCACTGACCACTTTGTGGAACTACCATGGGTTTGTATGGGCACAAACAGCTCTGTCATGTACCATATTATGCTATTGCTATATCTATGAACTGGCAGTGGATGGTAGGAGATCTGCTTAATAGATTGCACAGGAACCAGGGTGCCAGATCTGTCGTCATCTTATCCCCATGGGAAGCCTAAGATGCAACTATGTTCATAACAAGCAACCCACACTAAAGCACTGTCTGGTATTGACCTTTAACAAACAAATGGCCCCTGCCCCCACCTATAACTGGCCTTCACAGCAAGGAGCACATGGAAGGACTATCACATGAAAGACAAAAACAGAACATTCCATAGCTCAACTCACCAACCAGTCTGCCAACTGACCAAATTAACCTGTCCAACAGTCTGCGTTAAAAACAGGGGTTTAGTTAGCACGCATGTGCAAACGCATGCATAAGCTGCAAGGCCTCTTCACGGCACTCTGTGTATGCTTGTAGTCCTGACGCTACTGAATTTATAAGCGTCTCCACAATGGAAGCACATGCATTAAATGGATAGATGAGGGGCAGGTGGGCCTGGAGGTAGCCCAATCCCCGTTAAAGGAACAGGAGCACACTGGACACCCAGCAAGAGCACAATGGCAGCGAAGGTGTACAGTGTGTCCCTGGACCAATATACATCAGTAACAAACAAATAGCCCCTGCCCCCACCTATAACTGGCCTTCACAGCAGGGAGCACATGGAAGGGCTATCACATGAAAGACAAAAACAGAATATTCCATAGCTCAACTCGCCAGCCAGTCTGCCAACTTAAAGGGGAGTTCTACCCTAAACTGGAACTTCCGCTCATCAGATTCCTCCCCCCCACTGAACCCACTTCCGGGAAAAGCTAGCCGCTAAACCCCCGCCCACCCCCGTTGTGTTGTGGGAAATACACAGTTCCCACAACACAACGGGGACCAGTGTAGATGCGCAGCGCGACTCGCGCATGCGCAGTAGGGAACCGGGCAGTGAAGCCGCAACGCTTCACTTCCTGATTCCCTCAGTGAGAATGGCCGCGGCAGCACCCGAGGATCGAGGGACGTTTCGGTCTCGGGTGCCAACATCGCTGGATCCCGGAACAGGTGAGTGTCCTTATTTTAAAAGTCAGCAGCTGCAGCATTTGCAGCTGCTGACATCTAAAAAAAAATTTTTTTTGCGAAACTCCGCTTTAATGCATGTGCTTCCATTGTGGAGACGCTTATAAATTCAGTAGCGTTAGGACTACAAGCATACACAGAGTGCCGTGAAGAGACCTTGCAGATTATGCATGCGTTTGCAAATGCGTACTAACTAAAAAACGGCAAAAACGCACCAAAAACGCTGCAAAAACGGTGCACTTGCGTTTTTGATGCTTGTCCATTGAATTCTATTACATGCAAAACGCTGCATTTTGCATGAAAAAAAGTCCCTGACCCTTTCTAAAAAATGCAGAGAAACAAAAAAGCATTGATGTGAACATGTTCCATAGGAACCCATGTTAAAAAATTCCCGTGCATTTCTGCAAAATGCAAAATGCATCAAAAAACGCGCTAGTGTGAATGGAGCCTAAACCCCTGTTTTTAACGTAGACTGTTGGACAGGTTAATTTGGTCAGTTGGCTGACTGGTTGAGCTATGGAATGTTCTGTTTTTGTCTTTCATCTGGTATTGACCTTTAGCCATGAGGGGGGCACTGATGAAGACAGCACTTCTAGTTATCATGCAATGAGAGTGCTGAGAGTAAAGCCTGGTACACACTATAAAGAAAATAGGATGATTTTCATTCGAGGAGCGATCGTACACAACTTGACAGCCGATTCTGACCTTCCGAATGAAAATTTCCGAAAAGGACAGGAAATGTTTCCCATAGGGAACAGAATGAACGAGTTTTGCTTAATGTGTACCGGTTCATATGATTGTGGTACGAGAAAAATCTGACAAAAAAAAAAAAAAAAAAGGACTGCGCATGATCAGAAACAATAAACAAAATTTTTAAAAAATGTCTCGTTTGAAATGCTTGTTGTGGGCACATGGTGGCTCCCGATGTTGTCTTCATTGTGTGCAGATCAGTCAGATGTCCTTGTCTGCATATTTGTTTTGAGTTTGTGTTTTAGCAGGACTGCCAGGCAATCAGTATTTTCCAAAGGACAGGTAAGCATTGGCAGCCTCCATGTCTCTTAGGACAGATTTCCTTTAAGTCACCATCTAAAATGTCTGATTTCTGGCTTATTATAGAACTGAAAGAATTCTGCAATAATAGCTCAGAGCTCCAAGGATACAAAGATTTGATGATAGTTCTGATGTAGCTTATGATTCAATGCTTCTAAAAATAGTTTCAGTTTTTCTTTAGGAAAGTACACATAGTTGCAAAGTGTATTCAATGCATTTATTTGTTCATTTATTTCTGGAGCCATTTAAAGTATGTACGACCACATCCAACAGAATTCAGAGAAACGGTGAAAAAAGATTGTAGGTGCATTCAAATATAAAAAAATAGATACAAACACCACAAGCACATGTGATTGGGATTCATCTGAACTGGTCAGCCATCTATAGATTTTAAAAATAAAACCCCAGTGAGAAATGGGATGCTTGAACTGGTGGGGGTTTATGGTCACCCGTAAAATCTATCATTTAATATATTCTCTTAAAGTGGTTTTAAAGGCTCCAGGTTTTTTACCTTAATGCATTCTATGCATGTAGGTAAAGCACCTTCTGTGTGAAGCGCCCCCCCTAATACTCACCTGAGCTCCCTCTCGATCCAGCGATGTGCACGAGAGCTGAGCTTCTCCCAGGTCTCATTCCTCATTGGCTGAGACAGCAGCGGGAGTCATTGGCTCCTGCTACTGTCAATCGCAGCCAGTGAGCCAATGAGGAGAGAGCGGAGATGGGGCTGAGCCACGGCTCTGTATGTCTTATAGATACATAGAGTGGGGTTTAGGAGTGAGCACGCACCAGTGCCCCCATAGCAAGTGGCATGCTATTGGGAGCACTAGCTGAAGAGGAGGAGCCAGGAGCGCCAGCAAAACCACTGCACAGAGCAGAGTGCAAAGAACCTTTACATATTTAGTCTGGTTGAAAAAAAACAAACATCTAGTTCAACCAATAAAGGAAAAAAATATATATACAATCCTTTATACACAATCCTACGCCTCTAACAGCAAAGCATGATCCAATTTGTTCCAGTAGTGGAACAAAAATTCCTTCCTTATCTCCCAAGAGGCAATCAGATTTTCCCTAGATCAACTTTACCTATAAATGTTAGTATCCATTTATATTTTGTACATTTAGGAAAGAATCCAGGCCTTTTTTAAAGCAATTTACTGAGCTGGCCAGAATAAGCTTTTGAGGGAGTCTGTTCCACATTTTCACAGCTCTTACTGTGAAGAAACCTTTCTGTATTTGGAGATGAAATCTCCTTTTCCTCCAAATGTAAAGAGTGCCCCCATTACTTTTTTTTCGCTTTACTTTTTTATTCAGCAAAAAAAAAAAAAAAATGAAATTGTGTCTTTTTAGTCAAGTAAATATTAAGTATTGCAGATTAGAATTTCATATTTATCCACTAGCAAGTGGAGCTCCAAGCAAGGCCTTTGTGAAGTCTCAGATAGCAGGTGATGTGCCTAAAGAGCTAAAGGAATGAAACAAGGGACATCCCCACCCCCGTGCTAGCAGAGACAGCAATTGATCAGTGTATTCAAAGAGTCTGCCAGAAATCAAACAGTGGGTGCTGGGCTTTCCTATAACAAAAGCCCAGTAGTATAAAAGAAACACATATTTAAAATAAAGATTGGCTACTAACAAGTTTAAATAAAAAATGTATATCAAACATAAAACTATCATTTGAAAAAAAAAATGTAGAGCTTTCTTTTGGTGGTATTTGATCACCTCTCACGTTTTTTATTTTTTGCACTATAAACAAAAAAAGACAGACTATTTTGAAAAAAAAAAAAAAATTTTTACTTTCTGCTTTAAAACACATCCAATAAAAAAAAATAAATGTAAAAATCAAACTTCTTCGTCAATTTTGGCCAATATGTATTGTGCTACATATTTTTGGTTAAAAAAATCCCAATAAGCGTATAGTGATTTGTTTACGCAAAAGTTATAGCATCTACAAACTATGGGATATGTTAATGGAATTTTTTTTAAAAATTTATTATTTACTAGTAATGATGGCAATCAGCGACTTATAGCAGGACTGCAATATTGCGGAGAAAAATTGCACACTGACACTTTTGATACTTTTTTGGGTGTGACGCTAATACAGTGATCGATGCTAAAAATATGCACGTCACTGTACTAATGACACTGGCTGGAAAGGGGTTAACATCAGGGGCGATCAAAGGGTTAACTGTGTGCCTAGCCAGTGTTTTATTTCAGTGTGGGAAGTGCTTTTACTAGGGGAAGACATGGATCCATGTCCCTGCTTTGCAGAGACACGGGATCCATGCCTTCCCTCCTGTCAGAAAGGTGATCTGCCTTGTTTACATAGACAGACTGCCATTCTGCCTCTCTGCAGGATGATTGGCGGGTGCTGCAGAGATAGAGTCTGCTGTACCCATCAATCAGCGCCCGCTGTTTTTAATCACAGTGGGAGCGAGCCACCGGTGGCACGCATTCGTGCCCCCTGCCCAGAAGTGCAGAATCACGTATATATATATGTGTGTGTGATCCTGCGCACAGCAGCCGCTCTGCAGCAGTAAAACTGCTATAGGGTGGTCAGCAACTGGGTAATAGACTCATACTAAAATATTTAACACCAATCCCATACCTGTAAAGAAAAGATTGAACTTCTCACAATGTGCAATAGAAGTTGCAGCAAGTCAGAGTCCATCTAATTTCTTAGCTTTAGGCTGGCCAGCATCATCCAGTTCTTTCCTCCTTAGCCTTACTGTCCATGCCCCACCCATTTCATTCATTTCAGTTACTTTGATCGTGGAGGTTCAGCGTCACATGTGGGTATTATCTAGGGTGGTCTTCCACCAGTCATTATCTGCCTACATTGCATAGATGTGTATAGTCTGTTAAAGCGCAAATGCCACTAGTAGTCCCAGTGATAGTGGTAGCCAGATCAGATCATATGGTAATGATTCAATGCAGTCAATAACTCACCACAAAGTCCTTAGAGCAGCTCATCATCAGATTGAAGGGATATCTGCAGTATATTAAAAGAACACAAGAGAGCGCTTCTAAGTGCAGCAACAAAATACATTTATTGATATAAAAGAATAACATCCACTCACATTTAGTAGAATGCTCAAATGCAAATCATGTAGAATGAGACATGGATGATGTCAGATGCCAACGGTATGTAGGAGGGTATGTAGGAGGGTGTGTGGATAGGTGTAGCACACACACCCCTGACATTGAACGTCATCCAAGAGGTTCCCACTCTGTCAGCCTTCTGACATTTCGGATCCTGTGTCTATGCTGTGAGAGCTTTCATGCCATCTGGCTTGGAGCTTAGTCCTCAGGTACATTCCTCTATCTCTTGGATCCACAGATGACAGCCTCATCCTACATGATATGCATTTGACCATTCTACTAAAACCTGAGTAGATAATATTCTTTTATATAAATGCATTTATTTTGTTGCTGCGCTTAGAAGTGCCCTCTTTTGTTCTTTTATTTTACTATATTGTATAGAGAAGCACAGAGACCCAGTGATGACATGACCGGACCTGATGAAAGCGGAAAGGCTTTATTTAAAAATTTCATTAGCATGATGATGGGGGTAGAACAAACCAAGGAAGGCAAAATATAAGTAAATTAACCCTTTCACGCCTGCCGAGCATATGCAGATATGTGCACTGCACTGGAAATCCCGCTTTAGGAAGCCCGCCCCTCCGTGTTTTCTCTCTCTGTGAATGGAGGAGAGAGATACATCGTATCTCTCTCTCTCTCCTTGCAGAGAAAAAAAAAAAGTGTGTAAAAAAACCCCCAAAAAAACACAAGGTTTAGTTTAGGTCAGTGCCAGGGTTAGTGTTTGGGTCAAAGGTTAGGGTCCGTTTTTTTTTTTTTTAATTAGTCATACGTACCAGTGTGTTTTAGGTAGGATAAAAAAAAGCAAATTGCACGCGTTGTTTTTGGGCTGTACTATGGGTACAAACAACAACTAACATATACATATGCGGTTACGCTGCGATCGTCAAAAGTAGGAGAAATTAATTTGGCTTTTTCTATGGTGGAAGGTTATGGTAGAAACAAAAAGTATCCAGCTAAATGTAAAAAAAATATATATATTTTTTTTACAATCTTGGGCCAGTTTTCCTTTGATTTAAAAAAAAATAAAAAATCAGGACTTATCCATTACCAATAGCCTTTAAAAACAGTATTAATGAATAAATAAAGTCAATTAGAAGTTGTACCATCATCCAGAAATTTTTAGAGATAAAGGGGTTGGGAGCCTGGTCCCCTGCCAGATACTCAACAACAAGCTACAGTGGGGACGGAAAGTATTCAGACCCCCTTAAATTTTTCACTCTTTGTTATATTGCAGCCATTTGCTAAAATCATTTAAGTTCATTTTTTTCCTCATTAATGTACACACAGCACCCCATATTGACAGAAAAACACAGAATTGTTGACATTTTTGCAGATTTATTAAAAAAGAAAAACTGAAATATCACATGGTCCTAAGTATTCAGACCCTTTGCTGTGACTCTCATATATTTAAGATGCTGTCCATTTCTTCTGATCATCCTTGCGATGGTTCTACACCTTCATTTGAGTCCAGCTGTGTTTGATTATACTGATTGGACTTGATTAGGAAAGCCACACACCTGTCTATATAAGACCTTATAGCTCACAGTGCATGTCAGAGCAAATGAGAATCATGAGGTCAAAGGAACTGCCTGAAGAGCTCAGATTACAGAATTGTGGCAAGGCACAGATCCGGCCAAGGTTACAAAAAATTCCTGCTGCACTTAAGGTTCCTAAGAGCACAGTGGCCTCCATAATCCTTAAATGGAAGATGTTTGGGACGACCAGAACCCTTCCTAGAGCTGGCTGTCTGGCCAAACTGAGCTATCGGGGAGAAGAGCCTTGGTGAGAGAGGTAAAGAAGAACCCAAAGATCACTGTGGCTGAGCTCCAGAGATGCAGTCATGAGAGGGGAGAAAGTTGTAGAAAGTCAACCATCACTACAGCCCTCCACCAGTCGGGGCTTTATGGCAGAATGGCCCGACGGAAGCCTCTCCTCAGTGCAAGACACATGAAAGCCTGCATGAATACTGCTAAAAAACACCTGAAGGACTCCAAGATGGTGAGAAATAAGATTCTCTGGTCTGATGAGACCAAGATAGAACTTTTTGGCCTTAATTCTAAGCGGTATGTGTGGAGAAAACCAGGCACTGCTCATCACCTGTCCAATACAGTCCCAACAGTGAAGCATGGTGGTGGCAGCATCATGCTGTGGGGGTGTTTTTCAGCTGCATGGACAGGACGACTGGTTGCAATCGAGGGAAAGATGAATGCAGCTAAGTAAAGGGATATCCTGGACAAAAACCTTCTCCAGAGTGCTCAGGACCTCAGACTGGGCCGAAGGTTTACCTTTCAACAAGACAATGACCCTAAGCACACAGCTAAAATAACGAAGAAGTGGCTTCACAACAACTCTGTGACTGTTCTTGAATGGCCCAGCAGAACCCTGACTTAAACCCAATTGAGCATCTCTGGAGAGACCTAAAAATGGCTGTCCACCAAGGTTTACCATCCAACCTGACAGAACTGGATAGGATCTGCAAGGAGGAATGGCAGAGGATCCCCAAGTCCAGGTGTGAAAATCTTGTTGCATCTTTCCCAAAAAGACTCATGGCTGTATTAGATCAAAAGGGAGCTTCTACTAAATACTGAGCATGTATTGTACCGAGTGTATTGTACCGAGATAGTCCCCTAGCTTGTTGGTGAGTATCTGGCTGGGGACCAAGCTTACAACCCCTTTAGCTCTGGATGCACAAGCAGTTGTGAAGATATGTACAGTTTTATTAACACATGTCAAAGTTGCAAAACTGTGCTTAGGCATTTAGATTTGTTTTACACTTGGGTGCGAAGGGGTTAAACTTCAGCTGTAACTATGTAGCGCCTCTAGGGAGGGAGAGGGGTACCAGATAAAAAAAAAAGCAAATGACCAAAGTTAAAAATGTACAAAACATGTCAATTGTAGTTTTGCGCATTACCTGTAACTTTTAACTTTTAATGCACATTGCTATGCAAAACAAACTGCAGAAACTGCACAGATTGTTAGTGGGCTGAAACCTGATATTGATCGCTAGCTTTACTGCCAATCGACATATTGAAAAAACACGATGAAGAGACAGGTAAATAGCTCTTCATATATAAGGATGATAAATCTGCTTGGACCCAAGCCAAGATAAGATAAACTCACAGATGATTTGTTTTTATAGCAGGAGAAGTCACTGTTACTTTTTCCCTTTACATATTAGAGGTGAATGTAAATCTTTCCTATAAGAAGCAGCACAGGATTGGTGTAACCCACTTAGCAATTAAAAATCCTCATTAAATTGTAAAAGAGTCAGGCCTTTACTGATGGTCCCGGAGGTCAGCCGTGAAATAGGATAAAAGATGAAAGGTAAGGAAAGCAGACTTTGAACAGCAGATTATCCAGACGGTAGTCCCCAGAGGAAGGCGACTGTTACTTTAATTTCTAGAAGCTGGGAGTGTAGGATCACTTGTATTCTATTAATGTATGTAAATGCCAGATACATTGCAGGTTATCCCGAGTTCTCTAGCCGGATGCCAATATATAGAAGTAGCAGACATTCACATGGATGGGCAGAACTAAAACAGTCTGGAAGATAGAAAACTGATCCAACCTTCACAGCAGATATGGCCACATACATTTGATGACAGTGCTGTGTGCTTATGATAGAAGGTTTATTAATCTGTAAATATCATTCTGAAGGCTAAAATGTTTTCATAAAGTGACTAAATACTTCACCAAATAAAAAAAAAAGGAACACTTTGGCATACCCAGTCTTTGATTCCCGGCCGGTTCACACTAATGCGGTGCGAATTCCATGCCGCATCCAAATAACACCCCATTCCACATCACTGCCCCGAAATCTGTGCAATTTGCAGAATCGGATTACATGGGTGCGAACAAAAATAGGGTCCTGCACGTTTTTTGCAGATTTGGTGCAATTCGAGCCACACAGAATAATGGCTCAAATTGCACTGTTGAACAATCGCATGTAATTTGAACAGGAATGCGGTGCGATTCCCTTTCAAACTTGTATACTGTTCCTGCACCGCATAGTGTGAACCGGCACTGAACGTCCAGATCTCTTTTCATGTAGAATTAACACTGAATTCCAGGCAAATTCTATGTCATTTTACCACTCTAGCCCCGGAAGATTTTACCCCCTTCCTGACCAGAGCACTTTTTGCGATTCAGCACTGCGTCGCTTTAACGGACAATTGCGCAGTCGTGCGACGTTGCACCCAAACAAAATTGACGTCCTTTTTTTCCCACAAATAGAGCTTTCTTTTGGTGGTATTTGATCAACTCTGCGATGTTTATTTTTTTTGCGCTATAAACAAAATAAGAACGGAAATTTTGAAAAAAACGCATTATTTTTTACTTTTTCCTATAATAAATATCCCCCAAAGAGAGATATAGATATATCTATCTATCTATCTATCTATCTATCTATATATATATATATATATATATATATATATATATATATTTTCCCCTCCTAAGTTTAGGCCGATATGTATTCTTCTACATATTTTTGGTAAAAAAAAAAAAATATATATCAATAACCGTATATTGTTTGGTTTGCGCAAAAGTTATAGCGTCTACAAAATAGGGGATAGTTTTATGGCATTTTTATTATAAATTATTTTTTATTAGTAATGGCGGCGATCTGTGATTTTTATTGTGACTGCGACATTATGGCGGACACATCGGACACTTTTGACACTATTTTGTGTAAATGACACTGGCAGGAAAGGGGTTAAACACTAGGGGGCGATGAAGGGGTTCAGTGTGTCCTAGGGAGTGATTCTAACTGTGGGGGGGATGGGCAACAACTCACATGACAGCGATCACTGCTCCCGATGACAGGTAGCAGTGATCTCTGTCATGTCACAAGGCAGAACAGGGAAATGCCTTGTTTACATCGAGTCCGTGGGTCCCGCGGGCGCGGTCACGCTGTCCGCGGCGGGCGCACACCCGCTAACCCCGCCAATTCAAGGGGATGTACAGGTACGCCCATTTGCCCACCACTGCCATTGTGCCGACGTATATCGGCGTGCAGCAGTCGGCAAGTGGTTAAATACATTCCTCTATAGCCACAGAGGATATAAGTTAATTTTGTGTGCACCAAATGCCTTTGCAAACCCAGATATTACCGGTACTTTTAAAAAGTAGCAGTGACATCATCACTGTACTGAACATAGCCTGTGCAGATAGCAGAGCTGTAGGAGGGACCCAACAGGCTCCACCCACTACAGACTGCCTGCAGAAAACTAGAGAAGGGAAGGGAACGGAGACAAGACCAGTCACCCTGCACACAGGGCCAGATTTAAACTATGGGGCGCCAGGACACTTCAGGTTTGGGGAGGGGGGGGGGCCCTCATACACAGAGTTGGTTTACATTCTCAATTACAGTCACACATTTTCAAAATGCATGACAATGTCATTCTGAGGTCACACGCGCACAGTGTCATAGGCCACTTCCTTAAGAGCTCTATGTGTGGTTAAGCTGCCAAAATTTTTATTTTTTTTATTTTTAAACAATACAATATAAATCAGTCCAGAGCAAAACCGGCAAAATATAACACCCCAAGATACATTTAATAAAAAAGAAAGGATTTTTTAAAATTATTGTATATTTGATATTATTTCAATATTTGTTTTTTATTATTTCATATCATTTTTTATATTGTTTTATACTATTTTTGTATATAGTGGGGCCCTTCTGTCAGAGGCAGCCCGGGGCAGTTGTCCCTTTTGCCCCCTTATAAATCCGGTACTGCCTGCACAAGGAGAGAGCGCAGCAGTGACCAGTCTTTATTACAGGAAGGCTCCTGCACAGAGGCAAAGCTTCACATTGGATTACTGCACAGATCTAGAAAAAAAAAAAAAACACACCGAGATTCAAATAAGAATACACATGCCTCTTGTATTTAAATTATATTCACCTTTCCCTGGAATTCAGCTTTAGATTTTACGGGATACAGCAACCCTAGTGTTCTCGCATAGGGTAATGTTCAGGACTCGCAATGCTGTGAAGCTTTCTGCTTCAGAATCCGAACTTCACATATGTGCGAATTGTAGGAGGTCTTCACCGTATTCAAATTGGCATGACATATGAGTGTGACCGGCTCTCAATGGAGTCGGTTGACACGTGTGCGGGGCGGCCGCTGGGTGGTTTCCAAAAGGGTTCTGTGCGTTTTTGGGTCCAGCTCAGGTGCAAATTCAGGCAAAAATTCAGACCTGAATCACACTTGAACTGGTGGACAGAAACGCACAGGACCTCAGGCTGGAAACCGTGGCCACACATATGTGAACCCGGCCTAAGGCTTGGTTCACACTACTGCAGTGCATTGTGTGGATGTGGTACTTTGCATGTTAGTGGGCTACCCAGTGTGCTAAAATGCACCAAAGGTGGTGCATGTATTCTCTTTGTAATTCAGTGGACCACAATGGACGGCAGTGCATTACTCTGAGTTATCATGAGGTGCAATTCATGTCCGTTGGCAAGGTGCAATGGGGTGCCATTAAGAATAAATGGCACCGCAGCACCCCAATACGCAAAACGTGTTTTTGCATGTTGCAGTAAGTTGCATGCTAATTGCTAAGGCATGCAATTCTGCAGCAGAATAGGGAACTTAGCCTCAAAGTGCCTCTGTTCAATATTTGGCAACTGCAGCGTGAATTCAAGAGCAAAAATTATTTTCTACATTGTCGCAGTCTGCTCCACAATACTGCGATTTCATATGTGGTAACCAAGTTCTTGGCCTGTAATCAAGTGTAAAATACTATTTTGTATTTACTGTAGAAAAAGCCATGGATTGGGGCTAGGTTCAGGAATATACATTGCAATTTTATCTCTGAAAGCTAAGGCTTTTAAAGTCCACATTACACTGATGATCAATACGCATGGCTGTTTTCGGAGGATATTCTGTCTTGTAATGTCCCCCATTGAAGTCCATGCCCAGAAGATGCAGCAATTACCAAATTAGTATGGAGAAAGCATGCTTCAAATTTCAATGATAAAAAAAAAAAAAAAAAAGCAAGAAAATCGAAAGCTTTTCTTTGACCTGGTTCATGAGTAGAAAATCATCAGTTGATGCCAGACACAAGTCTTTATAGGAACATTACAGGAAGGTATAGAGGAGATAATGACCCTGGGTTAATCACTTTTTACCAGTAAAATCTGTGTTGCAATATTAGAAAATAGTTAATAAAGAGCACAGACAAGGGTTATAGGATAAATGTTAATGAACAGAATGAAGGACATTGTCACACCAGCAGTTTTGTAGCAGTGATAGGTAGCAGCTACTGAATAGTACTTAACAGTGTATTTGCTGCTAGTTAATCACTTTAGCCCCGGAAGGATTTACCCCCTACCTGACCAGAGCACTTTTTGCGAAACGGCACTGCATCACTTTAACTGACAATTGCGCGGTCGTGCGACGCTGTACCCAAACAAAGTTGACGTCCTCTTTTTCCCACAAATAGAGCTTTCTTTTGGTGGTATTTGATCATCTCTGCGTTTTTTTTGTTTTTGTTTTTTTTTTGCTCTATAAAACAAAAAAAAAGGAATGACAATTTTGAAAACACAACACAATATTTTGTACTTTTTGCTATAATAACTAATCCCCATTTTTTTTTTTTTTTTTAAAAAAAGCTAATTTTTTTCTCAGTTTAGGCCAATATGTATTGTTCTACATATTTTTGGGAATAAAAAAAAAAAATAAAAAAAAAAAATAAAATCGCAAAAAGCGTATATTGATTGGTTTGTGCAAAAGTTATAGCGTCTACAAAATAGGTGATAGATTTATGTAATTTTTATTATTATTATTATTTTTTTTTTAACCATTAATGGCGGCGATCTGCGATTTTTATCGAGACTGCGATATTGCGTCGGACACTTTTGACACATTTTTGGGTCGATTTACAATTATACAACGATCGGTGCTATAAAAATGCACTGATTACTGTATAAATGTCACTGGCAGGGAAGGGGTTAACACTAGGGGCGATCAAGGGGTTAAATGTCCTTTGTCCCTAAATTTCCCTAGGTGTGTATTCTAACTGTAGGGGGAGGAGACTGACTAGAGGGGATGACAGATTGTGGTTCCTAGCTATTAGGAACTCACAATCTGTCACTCCCCACAGAACAGACCAGGGATTTGTGTGTTTATACACACACGTCCCTGTTCTGCCTCTCGTGCATGCGATCGCTCGTGGCCGTCGGTCATCGCGACCGTCGGCCATGAGCATCGGCACCCCCGCAGTGCAGCAGGTGCATGCGCGTGCCTGCTATCCCGCTTAAAGGAGCCGACGTACAGCTACGATGGCTTGCGGGATCGCACTGACCTGCCACAGTATAATGACGGCGGCTGGTCGACAAACGGTTAATGATGGGTGTATGATTAAAAAAAATTGTTCCTAATAGCCTTACACTGGCCATAAATTAAGCGAATGTTGGCAAGTTCCCATTGAACCAATCCAAAATTCCAGCCATGGGTGGCACTGACATAAGGTTACCAAATTAAATCCGAGGATACCCTACTGACGATGTCCACACAACCACACCCTCAATGTAACCACACCCACAAAACCACATCCAAGCATTGTGGTACCATATGCTTACTGCTACAATACATGGTGGTAATGCACCCTAACCACTGTGATGCATTGCCATTCATTTTTAATGGAAACCTAAAGCACCTTGACATACATATCAGCATGCACATGCATTTCAGCACACCACAATGAATAGATGTGAACCTGTGCTTTGTCTATGCAGGGCAAAGCAGCAGCAAAGTCAGGTTAATGCAGTCTACCAGCAGCAAATGTGTTCCTTGCTTTAGCTCCCCCGCCACTCTGTTCAGTTGTTGGAAGAAAACAAACTCTTCATAAGCAAGTCACTGGAAATAAAGCTTATACAAAGCTATGGAATCCTTGTGTGACAGCTCCGTAACATGAAGTCCAATGTTCCTCCATACTTAGAAGGACTATTGTGTAGAGGGGGAGCACATTCACTCTAACATATTCCTGCCTGAGCATCGGGAAATTTGTATTACAATATTCTGACTCAACTGAGTACTCAAGAACTTGGCTCTCTAGGCAAATCCACACACTTATATCTCGCTCCACTGAGCACACCTGGCACAACACCCGGCCTGCTCTAAACCATACTCATTTCCATCTACCTTGAACCCAATCCACAATAGCCCCCTTGGTACAAGCTCACTCCAGGAGACTTCCCCAGTTGATAAAGAAATAAAGGCAAAGTCCAGGCCTCAGGTATAATTTTGTAGCCGGGTGCTGATGGCTTTGTGACCTTCTGCTTCCCCCAGTCGCCCACCCACCACTGGGAACTGTGCATTGTGGTTACAGAGTGGCTGCTGGCTGCATGTTTTCTTTTTTTTGCATGCAGAAACAGCAGTATCCTGGATGAGCTCCCAAATGTAGCGCTTACCCCCCGCTGGAGATGAAGATGATGGAAAGTTACCTGGTGCCTAAAGGGTAACATTGTCCAGCTTTTGGAAGGGCCCTTCTTTAGGTGGTGCACTATCAACACTAAGAGTGTTGTTGGTGAATGTGAAAGAGCAACTAGATAAGCATGGTCTCTATGGATTTTACTATGTATGGCAAGAAACTAGAACATGTAGCTCAGCTCACTGCTCCAGGAAGGAGACTTGTTTGATCCTAATGGCTTGGTGATCAGCAGGTTCCAAAGGTCAGGTCCCCGATCCTTACACAGGGATGCAGTCTCTTAGCACTGATCCTGGAGGCACAGGGACTCTCTCCTTCCAGCTCAGTCTCTGAAGGCAGCTCTGCAAGACTCAGGTCTGTTCTCTCTTCCTGGTAGATGTGAGTGGGCACCGCAACAGGTTCTCTTAGTTCTTCTCCTGATGGTTCTGGTCAGGGAAGGCTGAGAGCACAGACCCCAACTGTAGTTCTGTACTCTCCTCTCTCCTGGGTAGACTGACCTTGAAATGGATTTGCCCAGGAAAAATGGAGAAGCGCTCCTCTTCTTGGTCCATGGCACCTGCACAGCAAATTCTCTCTGTTGCTCCTATTGGTCTTTACTCTCCCACCTTCTGATTGGAACCAAAATGCACTGCCGGGGGCTGGGGGAGAGCGGAGAGCAAGACACAGCCATTTCTCAAACAGATCCCAGGGAAGAATAAGCGGGGGATAGAACCTGCGCACACATCCTGCTCCTGTCTACTGTTCCCAGCCACTCTGTAACCAAAACTCGCAGCTCCCAGTGGAGCAGGGGAGGCAGAAGATCACAGAGCTGGCAGGGGGGCGAGCGGGTGATCACATAGCCGGCAGCACCCGGCTACAATTATTATTGCATAGTTACATTTGCCCACTTGTACCAATTTAAATATGCATATCTCATACCTGAATGATTGCTGTGGAAGCTGTAGTAGTCGGCACTACTACAGTGAGAGCTCCAATCTTTTGGGTCTTGTGCTGAGCGACTTACCTTCTACGTGTAACCACAGGACATCCTCGCTCAGTACTGCTGCCATTCACAGAAGGCCTTGTGTATTATTGGATAAAAATGTATATTAATGCAGCTTTGACATGAACGGAAATATGTCTTCTCCCTATATTCCTATTTGTAAATAAACCCAACCTTTGTTTTAAGCTCTAGTGGTCCTTCACCCCAGAGTACATTTTACACTTTGGATTTTTTTTAAATGAATACAAGGTGTTCTCTGATTGGATGAGGTGGAGAGGTGGGACGGTGACATCAAAGATTTGTGACATTTTAAAGCAAATCTGCAATCCAAATTCACCCACATTTTGGGATAAGTGAAAAATTGGTTTATATGAGGTTCAGAGAAAGCAGAGGAAAGTCTGTGAACCCTGAACGTAGCAGCACACCCTATTAAAGCCTATGAAAGGGAAATCTTGTCATTTTTCTGGCCCTTTCAAGACTAATTTGCAAGCTGGGCACTGCCATGGGGGACATGTACCAATGCTGAAAAACAGACAAAAACAAATTAAAAATATCATTTAATATAGGAAGGGGGTTTTAAAATGTTTTTTTTTCTGTTAAAATAATAAAATGTGTTATACTTGCATATACACTATATTGTCAAAAATATTGGGTATTGAGACGTCTGCCTTTACACGCCAGGGCTTTTTTTCAGCGGGAACGCGGGGAACCACAGGTTAGACTGTGTGTCTGAACGCCTGCAACCCGGTCCTGATGCCATCTGACCCCTCCAATATCAGGTCCGGGTTGCAGGCATTCAGAGACGCATTCTAACCTATTGATAAGCCTCTTTTACACGGTTATTTGTGAGTTTGATTATTGCTGGTATAGCTTTTAATAAAACTTACCATTGGTAATGCACAAGGTCGGTCCGCCCTCCTTTCCTCTTTTTATGTTTCAGTTTTAAGAATACCCATTGTTCTGAGGAGGGCAGCAAGACTGCAGGCACTGTTTGATTTAGAGGGTTGGCCGCACCACTTATCCATAGACTAAGCACCCAAGCGCAGGAGATTATTGTTGTATTGTTGAAAGAAAGATATAAGAAGTCAAGTTTCCAGTTTGCGAGAAACCATTGAACTTTTTTGGCCTAAAAGCAAAATGCTATGTGTGCGGAATATGAACACTGCACATCACCTTGAATACACCATCCCCACCGTGAAATATGGTGGTGGCAGCATCATGTTGTGGGGATGCTTTTCTTCAGCAGAGACAGGAAAGCTGGTCAGAGTTGATGGGAAGATGGATGGAGCCAAATACAGGGCAATCTTAGAAGAAAACCTGTTGGAGTCTGCAAAATATTTGAGACTGGGGCGGAGGTTCACTGTCCAGCAGGACAACAACCCTAAATATACAGCCAGAGCTACAATGAAATGTGTTAAGGCCCATACACAAGATAGGACTTTTTGACAACAAACATGCAAATTAGCTGTTTTAAGGCAACATCCTACCGTGTGTATGCTCCATCGGACAAACTTTTTTGGTTTTCATCGGACAAATGTTGGCTGTGCAAACAGACAAACTTTCCGACAACAAAAGGCCTATGGTGCAAAATCCTATCGTCTATACACAAGTCCATAGGACTTTAGTCCAAAGTACAAACACGCATGCTCAGAACCAATGCAAAAGATCAGACAATACAGAAGTGGACCAAAAGGTGGCGGTAAAGAGCTGAAAAACCATGTGATTTGGTGAAAGTTGGCTAAAAAAGTCCTGCCGTGTGTATGCTTAATTAGTTTACGGCCAACGCTCTTTGTACAAAAATCCACAGGAAAGTTTGTTCAAAGTCTGATCGTGTGTATGAGGCTTTAGAATGACCCAATCAAGGTCCAGACCTAAATCCAATTGGGAATGTGTGGCAAGACTTGAAAATTGCTCTTCACAGATGCTCTTCATCCAATCTGACAGCTTTAGCTATTTTGCAAAGAAGAATGGGAAAAAAAGTCGCTCTCTAGATGTGCAAAGCTGGTAGAGACATCCCCAAAAAGACTTGCAGCTGTAATTTCAGTGAAAGGTGGTTCTACAAAGTATTAACTCAGGGGGGCTGAATACAAATGCACGCCACATTTTTTTTTATTTGTACAAAATGTTGAAAACCATTTATTATTTTCCTTCCACTTCACAATTTTGTGCCACTTTGTGTTGGTCTATCACCTAGATCCCAGTAAAATACATTTATGTTTTTGGTTGTAACATGACAAAATGTGGAAAATTGTAAGGGGTGTGAATACTTTTTCAAGGCGCTGTATGTCTGCTTTAATTTAGAGTGTTGAAATATGAACTTCCTGCAAATGGGACAGGTTAACTTTAAAGGAAAACTCCCCCTCTACAATTTTTATTTTCCCTTCTACCCTATCCACTGGGTTGTCCTCAAAAAAACATTCACACATCCGAAAATCCAGCTTTTTAGTTGTGTAGGCCGCAGTGTAGCAAAGACTGCACCAAACCCCCTGAGATACGTGACAAAAGTATCCCAGGGGGCTTCGGGGGGGGGGGGGACATCATTCTCATCTGGGTGGGAAAGCGAAGACTGTGGGGTTGTGACCCACAAAGAAAGTACTTTCCCATTATAAAAATGCTAATATCTAATAGTGTAACTTGCAGGGGGGAGGAACATTTTAAAGTCATCATGTCTTATAAAACAATCCCCACTATTCTGCCCATATTGAAAACAATAAGGCCTCTTTCACACGGGGCAGATCAGTCATGATCCGCCCCGTGAACATCCGCTTGCTCAGCGGGGATAGCTCCGCCGATCCCCGCTGAGCAGGAAGATGACAGGTGCATCGCTGCACGCCGTGCAGCGACGGACCTGTCAGAGCGCCGCTCTCCCCTATGGGGGGATCGGATGATGACGGTCCGTAGTGTCCGTCGTCATCCGATCCGATCCGAAAACGGAGGAAAAAGTAGGTTTTTCCTCCGTTACACTTTTCGGATCGGAGCGGGTCGGATGTCAGCGGACATGTCACCGCTGACATCCGACGCTCCATAGGGATGAATGTATGTCCGTTTTTCATCCGAAAACGGAAGGATGAAAAACGGACATACGGATCATCCGTGTGAAAGAGGCCTAAGGTAAATCCTGAAATCCTTTCAGTGTAGAAATCACTGTGTGGGACTCCATGGCAGCTTGTCACCTGATCATAAGCCCACACATTTTACCATTTGATCTCTCGGGAAGACGATCTAATATTAGACTGGCTGATCCTCCTCTTCAGCAGAGACTAGCTTCAGTGGGATCCCATAGCAGTGGTTTCTATCGTGAAGATAATTCAGGACTTTTTTTTTTGCTTTTATGACACTTAAGGAATAGGGTGGGCTGGTTAATGGGGGATGCCTTATGTGATAGGTCTGCTGTCATTTAGATTGTTGAAAGCTGAGCTGGTTAGCTGCCATATGCGTATATTTAGAGCTAAACACATTGCATGGAATTCAATAATCTTTTGTCATTTCCAGCTGCAAAATTACTATTTAGAGAAAAACACAAATTCAATAACATTCTACTGTATAATTTCCTATGAAACCCTTGCTGAGCACAGATACGTTCACAGCAAGAACTGGGGAATATGCCACCCGTGGCCTGATGTATTTGATAAACGCACATGCAAAAAGGATTCACACCAATTCACTCATTTCTGTAGCTTCCAAATAACAGATGACAGGAAAAACACATTTTGCATTGCTTAGCCAAAAATGTCAAAACTTTGCTGACACTTCACTGACTTTTTACTGGATACTGGGTCATAATCATGGCTTTTTTTCAGCGGGAACACAGTTCCGGCACCTTCAGCACTGAATGTATGTAATAGTAAGCAATGGCATCTCCAGCTTTCATATTTAGGGGGGGCACATGGGGGGACAGGGACAAAAGTAGGGGGGCAACTATAAAATGCAATTATTATATATATATATATATATATATATATATATATATATATATATATATATATATATATATATATATATATATATATATATATCCTGGGGCCCTTTACTACAATCCTACAACGGCCCTATCACATGTTCTGCAGTGAGCTCCCTTCCTACTGTATTGCCCCCCCCCCCCCCAGGGTGGCAGAAAACAAGAGATATATGTCACCAGCATACCAAGAAAATATAAGGGTCCAAAGCAGTGGGAGAACTGCTGGTGTCCAAATATAAGGGTCCAAAGCAGTGGGAGAACTGCGGGCCCTGGTGTTCTGCCACTGTGGGGTTCCTCAGCCTCCTCTTGCTGTCCTACCCCTGTTATTGACAGCATAACGTTGGGGGGGTCAGGGCCCCCTATGGCCCCCCTAGGGACACCATTGATAAGGTGTGCTGGATGGTCTATTGATACTGGCTGCTGAGGGATTTATTGTCACTGGAGAGATCTATTATTGCAGGGGAGATCTATTGTTGCTGGTGGAGATCTTTTGTTGCTGGGGGGTCAGTTGTTGCTAGGAGGGATCCACTGTTGAGGGAGGGGGTCTATTGTTGCTGGCTGCATGGAGATCTGTTGTTGCTGCCATGGTGCTATTGTTGCTAGGGGTATATTGTTGAAAGCGGTCCATTGTTGCTTGGAGGGGGACCTGTTGTTGATGGGGGGGGGGGGGGATCTGTTGTTGCTGGCTACAGGGGATTTATTTTACTGCTTTTGTTATCATTGACAAATTCCATACAAACTACTAAGCACCACAAATGTTACTTGGCTCTGTAATCTCTAAAAGGGGCGGTACTGGGAGGTGGGTAGGGATTGGAACCCAGGGACGGTGCTCGAAGGTTGTTAGGGGGTGGAGACAAGGGGTGACTCTGAAAGGGGGCGCTCCTGCACCTGTTCTCTGAGATAAAAAAAGCTCTAGTCATAGGTATGATGTCAGATGGGCCGTTTTGCGTTCTGACATAGAATACTAAACTTTAATGGAGGAGAGTAGATTCAAAAAGTAGGGCTAAGCTCAGGCGTGTTCGTAAGTCCGTGTGCCCATGTCGCCAGGAAGCTGACACTATGAAATCCGCGGCTGCACAGATCGGGAAATGTCTCACTACCTGCAGGGTCGGTGCTACCACTAGGCAAACTAGGAGACCGCCTAGGGTGCACTGCTGCCTAGGGCGCATGGCCACTGGTTTCCCTACTCTCCGTCTCCACGCTATGTAAGTTTTTCAGTGCTGTATTATGAGTAAGGATGGGCTCCGGCGTGTTCGCACACTCCACGTGCCAATCCCGCCAGGAAGTCGGCACGGCGCTGCGCTAATCACAGGCAGTGAGACACTTTCCCGATGTGCGGCTGCAGAGATCGGGAAATGTCTCACTGCCTGTGATTAGCGCAGCGCCGTGCCGACTTCCTGGCGGGCTTGGCACGCATGGTGTGCGAACACGCCGGAGCTCACCCTTAATTATGAATACCTCTGTAAAAAATATTATAACCTCTAGTGGGCGCTGATGGGATAAAGCGTGCACATCTAGGGGCATGCAGGGGATGCCTCTGCTGCATGTTACTTAGGCAGCCCCTCTGTAGTGTTATTATAGAGGCGCAGCACTGGAGGACATGTCCTGATGGAACGGAAGCAAACATCCCCTGTGCACCTCTATGATCAGTGCTCTCTACCGCAGCCGCACGCTTCCTCTAGCCAGGGCTGGTGCAAGGATTTTTGACACCCTAGGCGAAACCTAATTTTTCTGCCCCCCCCCCTTTGGCTCCATCCCTGACTCCACCCCCTTTGCCCTGCCCATGTATACCCCACCTTTTTAATGAAGCGCCCATCAAATGCAGCCTCATCAGCGCCCATCAATGCAGCCTCATCAGCGCCCATCAATGCAGCCTCACCAGCACCCATCAATGCAGCCTCACCAGCACCCATCAATGCAGCCTCACCAGCACCCATCAATACAGCCTCACCAGCACCCATCAATACAGCCTCACCAGCACCCATCAATGCAGCCTCACCGGCACCCATCAATGCAGCCTTGCCAGCGCCCATCAATGCAGCCTTACCAGCGCCCATCAATGCAGCCTCACCAGCGCCCATCAATGCAGCCTCACCAGCGCCCATCAATGCAGCCTCACCAGCGCCCATCAATGCAGCCTCACCAGCACCCATCAATGCAGCCTCACCAGCGCCCATCAATGCAGCCTTACCAGCGCCCATCAATGCAGCCTCACCAGTGCCCATCAATGCAGTCCCACCAACGCCCATCAATGCAGCCTACCAGTGCCCATAAATGAATGTTTGCTTACTTCCATTCATTTGAGAGTTGGGAGCCAAGCCGCTGCGCCTCTGACACTATCTGCAAATGGAGTGGCGACTGCCTGCTAAATCTGGTGCTTGCTGCAGAAAGATGAGAATAGGAACACCAGTGGCCGGGCGCTCTAGGCAGCAGTGCACCCTAGGCGGCTGCCTAATTTGCCTAGTGGTAGCACCGGCCCTGCCTCTAGTGCCGGCTTCTGTCACACTCATGTTTGGGCAAAGGGGCGGAGCTGCAAAATGAGGTTTCACCTGGGGTGTCAAAAGTCCTTGCACCAGCCCCGACTACCTGTGGTTAGCACTGCAGAGTGTCAGCTTCCTGGCAGGCGCGGGCACGTGGACTTGCGAACCAGCCTGAGCTCATCCTTATTCAAAAGTAGTGATGAGCTCAGGTGTGTTCGGACCAAGATCCAAAGCCACACGTGCAAGCATGCCAGGAGGCTGTCACTTGTATGGGCCAATCATCTGTACCCAGGACATTACCCAACCGCGTGTATACAAGGAGCTCATCACTGTTCAAAAGTATGGACATGATTATGCACATTTACATGCCCAGGATGTTACTGGCAGCCATGGCCACCAACTTCCAACTGGCAAGTCTTTTGGCAAACATAGCCAGAATACATAAAGTAACTTATTAGTGAACTGCATTTTACGAAAAAAGCTACATGCACTTCTTTGGTGCACTTTCTGTGCATTGAGCAGCCCATTCAAATGAAAGGGCTGTCCTAATGCAACACATGGTGACGCGTGTAAAAACACACATGAACGCACGTGTGTGGTAACATCGCAAAGACGCAAATCAAGCATAAGGCTGAGTTCACATATGAGCATGCAGCGGCTCACAGCAGAAGTCCGGTGCATCCTCGTTCACCATTTCAGGTCCAATTTCAGCCATCATTTTTGGCTGAATTCGGACCTGAAACAGACCAAAAGACGCACAGGAGCCACTGCGGAGATATGTAAACCAGCTCCATAGAGAGCAGGTCAGAATCTCCTGCTATCGCGAATTGGATGCGGTGAACAGCATCCAATTCGGAGAACTGCATCCAATTCGCACTAGTGTGAACCCAGCCTAAAGCTTTCTGACTAGAATTAGGCTAAACATATTCTTAGACTACTTTCACACTGAGGCGTGCGGGCGCCGGCGGTACAGCGGAGCTAAATATAGCACTGCTTTACCGTCATTTTAGCGGCGCTAGCGGGGAGGTTTTACCCCCCCGCTAGCGGCCGAAAAAGGGTTAAAACCGCTTTCAGCAGCGCTTTGCAGGTGGGTTTGCAGAGCTGCCACATTGTTTTCAATGGGAAGGGGCGCTTTAGGAGTGGTAAATACAGCGCTCCAAAGATGCGGCTTGCAGGACTTTTTTGACCGCCCTGCAAGCGCACCACTCCAGTGTGAAAGCCCTCGGGGCTTTCACACTGGAGTGCATTGAGCAGCTCTTTTGGGACGCTTTGCAGGCGCTATTTTTAGCACTTTAGCACCTGCAAAGCGCCTCAGTGTGAAAGGAGCCTTAAAAATCAGGCTATTTAAACATTCTCCTTCAATGAGTGGAACAATTTGTAGTAAAGTTGTCCATCTCTAATGACTGTAGTGACTACCTTATCAAGGCATATAAAAAGGTGGATCAGTACGGGTGCCAACTTCCCATGTTTTTTGGAGGACAAAAGAAGTTATTGTTGAAGCCACCTAAGCACACAAGCGAGGTCCTCAAACAATTGCACCTTCTGTCCCAACTGCAATCCTAGCCAGTGTCTCCCACCCTTCAAAGTCACCAGCACACGACACAAAGGGGGTTATTTACGAAAGGCAAATATACTTTGCACCACTGAAAGTGCACTTGGAAGTGCAGTCGCTGTAAATCGGAAGGGGTAGATCTGAAATGAGGGGAAGCTCTGCTGATTTTATTATCCAATCATGTGCAAGCTAAAATGCTGTTTCTTTATTTTCCTTGCATGTCCCCCTCAGATCTACAGCGACTGCACTTCCAAGTGCACTTTCATTGCAATTTCAAGTGCACTTTGCACTTGTAGTGCAAAGTGGATTTGCCTTTTGTAGATAACCCCCAAAGGCCTAATGATGAGAATCCATGGTGTTGGACACTTCTTATGCCCCGTACACACGATCGGACTTTCCGCCAACAAAACCGTGAAACTCAGAACGCGGTGACATACAACGCGTACGACGAGCCGAAAAAAAAGGAAGTTCAATAGCCAGTGTGGCTCCTTCTACTTGATTCAGAGCATGCGTGAACTTTTGCGCGACGGACTTGTGTACACACGTTTGGACTTTCCGACAACAAGTTTGGTTGGCGGAAAATTTGAGAACCTGCTCTCAAACATTTGTGTGTGGAAATTCAGACAGCAAATGTTCGATGGAGCATAGACACGGTCGGACTTTCCGACAACAATCCCACATTGAAGATTTCTCGTCGGAAAGTCCGACCGTGTGTACGCGGCATAACTGATGCTGAAAAAAGGCACAAACTAAGCCTGGTCATTAAGGGGTTAAAGCAAGTTCGCATAAAGCAGTGTGAACAATTATACCGACAGCATTGTTTCTGCAGCTCATGAGCCCTGACTTAATTGTTTAATTCAACCTATTACATAGAAAGAGCAGAAAGCGAGCATTATTGACCTGCTGTGCAAAGCGGTCAGGTTGGTAATTAAACCATTGTGTTTAGACATACATTCTATTGGATCAGCAGGGAAAAAAGTCTTATGAATGTTCGAAGGTTTAGGATTTATAATGAAGAAAATCCCCTGTCACCTGGCAGCCATGGAGTTAATTCTGAACAAGCTCAGAGGGTGCGTGATCCAGGTGTTCACTATATACCTGAATGGGGGGGTCACTGCACAGGTCAGGATCTCAGTTACACAAGTGACTCACACATAGACCACCCTACACTCTGGCTTGCTAGCTGGGATCTTAGTGGGAACAGCTAGTCATTATTATAAAACCCTCGCAGCAGCCAAGCTTCCACCCCACACACTGTGCTGAAAGTCAGATACAAAAGCAAGCGTGAAAATGATATTAATGGAATAAAGCAAGTCTTGGCAGTAGAACAACAGGTTAAGAGGATGCACACGATGGATTTCACGGAATCCCTTGGAACAACACCTAATGGGAAGACGGTTTTCCAAAAGGCACAGATATTGTTGGTGATGAAAGTGTTAATTAACATTCCTCCAACTGCACAGCCTGTGTCATTAATCCCTGCTCTCAGGCACCTCCACAAGTGCCATGGATAACCTGTGGCTGATGAGGAACCATAAGTCCCAGCAAAGCCCTCTTGCTGTATCCTGTGGTTCCTGAACAGCTGAGGCTTCTGGTTGCTGCTGATGAGCAAGCTGTCAATCAAAGCATCAGACTCCTTCACCTATCCTTCAGCAAGGACATCCTTAGATGTTGACTTGTTAGAGATTCCAGTCCATTTGTTGAAACAACACAGGATATTTGGGGCAATAAGTGTAGAGCATGGAGATGTACTGTCAAGAGCAGATAAGTAGAAGACTTACCTGCAACACCTTGCCCATTGCCAGTCAATGCATAGCACGCTTTTCTTTGTAGGAGAAGAAAGGATGTCAAGGTAGGAGGTGAAGCCCCCTTGTGCAGTGGGATTTGCTAGCTTTCATTGATGGGTTGCCCCCCTGGGGTCAACAAGGACTTGGTGCATGTGTGGCAGCGCTTAGTTGCCAGGTTCGCTCGCTCTCCTGCAGTGAGTCTATCTGCTGCATCCTCATTGAGCACCCAGCGAAGGGAAAAGCAATTTGCTTCAGCCCAATGACAGTCCTCATTCCTGTAGTAAGACCACCCATCATGCATTATTCATGATCCAGATCTCAGGGGCTCCACATCCAAAGCTTAGTCAAACCTCAGACAGAAAGCAGTTAGCTGCTGCAAGGTGGACATTTTCATCTCACTCTCTATGCAGAAGCATTTTAAGAGAACAGTCAGGCTGAATCTCAATCAGTGCCTTGGGGAAGGATGGGGCTTTCAAAGGACAGCTCAGCGAGGCTGACAAGGTGATCATACTTGTTGCTGTACCCAGTTTGAATTCACTTGGCAGAAAGTTGAAACACGGAATCAAATGAAATTACTGACATGGGTAAAAAGTTGCCCATACACGGTTAGATTTTCGTTCGGTTGTTCGTAGAAAAATTGTTCTTCAGAACATTCTTTCTTGCCATCATTGCATCAACTACTTGCATTTGAAAGCCCTTAAAAATGCATCCAGACATTGAATACTGGTCATAGATGATTCCATATAACAGGTTGAAACGAGAAACATTTCTCCGATTCCCCAATCCACACATTCGAGGTGGATGGGGTGAATCCTGCCTGCTGTGTCTTTATAGATCAACTTCTGTTCAACCACACTGTCCATACGTATTGAAAGTCAGCCAGTAACTACTGAATTGGTCCACATATTGTCACCTTAAAGCGGGGGTCCACCTATCTATCGTTTTTTTTTTTTTTTTGAGTTCATACACAAACTTTTCTTCTCAGCATTACATACTCACATATTGTGTGTAATATGTCCGCCTGTGTCAGATTTCGTCGGAAAGAATAACTTATATTATTCACTGCAGGCGGTTTCCATCTTCATTGTGGGCATTTGAAGCCCACAAGCATTTATTTCCTGGATGTGGTGAATGCTGTGCTCCCAGCATTCACTGCTCGTTCCCGCACATGCTCAGTGGCATCCTGGGAAGCCTGAGACTAGCTCCCAGGAGTCAGAGAGGCTAGAAACACACCTACTCCCATGGGAGGAAAACCAGGAAGTGCAAAGAAGAATAGAAAAATAAAAGGTAATTACGGCGATTTAAATTTTTTTAAACGGCATGTCAGCATCTAGGCAAGGAAGAGAATACATACAGATATTGTTCAAAATTTGGGTGGAACCCCGCTTTAAGGCTAGGTTCACACTGGTGCGATGTGGCAACCACAGCGATTCCTGTGTGGCTTCCCGGACCGCATCAGAATCGGCTCTGTGAACCGCTGTGGGTATCAATATAAAGTTAATGACAACCCCAAATTGGTTCGCAGAACACAGTGCAAACTGTGGAATCCGATGGAATCGGATCACATGGGTCTGAACACCCATGCGATCCGATTGCAGTGCGGACAAAAAAAAGGGACCTGCACCACTTCGGAGCGAATGCGATGTGATTTCAGCCATACAAAATGTATGGCTGAATTCGCACCGCACAGATGTGATGTGCACAGAAATGTGGTGCGAATCACATGCTATGTCTGCAATTGCATTAGTGTGAGCCCAGCTTAATACAGATTTTATTTACAACATGTACGATTTTTCCTGAACAAAAACCATATTCACTATTCGTTTTTTTCAAGGTAAAAAAAATTCAATCCTGTTCTTTGAAATTTTCTCATCACTACAGTCGAAAGCGAATGTTGATTTGACTCAACTAACCATTAGAAAATCATACAAATGTTTAAAATATGAAAATATTCAAATGAAATTCTACTGGTGTATGGCCAGCACACGTGGCATTAGGCCCTTGTTCACATTGGAGCGATTTGATATGCGATTTGACAGGTCAAATCGCATTAAGAGTCACACTCTATTGCCGGTGTTCTATTGAATAGTGCCCATCGTCGAAAAGTGCCCGCGCATTGTAGGAGGCATTTTTTGACAGGAGATAGCATTTGACAGATAGAATTGAAAGCTATGCAAACAGTGGAGGGAGACCGTAGTTGTCAGATTGTGCCTCGCTGTTGTGGGATGGGTTTACAGTGTGCTCAAGGTCGGGTTTTGTCTGTGTTGCAGGGCGGGTTTGGTGTGTTGAACGGCGGGTTTTGACCAGGTCTAAGGCCGTGTACACACAGGCTGTTGGCGGTAAATCCGACCATGTGTATGTTTCATCGGACAATTGTTGTCGGACTTTCCGCCAACAAATGTTGGCTCGCAGGTTTTTCCGCGGACAAATGCCTGTTGTCGTTTTTTTTCCAAGCGTGTGTACACAAGTCTGTCGGACTAAAGTCCAAAGTACAAACACGCATGCTCGGAAGCAAGGACGAGCCAGAAGCGGTCGGTCTTGTAAACTAGCGTTCCTAATGAAGAATTAACATTCGCGGCGTGCCAAATTATGAAATCTAGAAATGCAGCGCACATTCTCTTCTTCTTTAATGGGATAATAATGAAGCTGCTTTGCTGGTGATACTGATGGTGTTATTGCAAACAAATTTTCAAAGGCTTTTTTTTTTTTCTAGTGATTTTAAGAATAATATTATTATGTTTTGTTTTTTGTTTTTTTTGTTATTTGGGCAAGTTACCACAACACCATTTTCCTGTAGTTTTTAAGATCAAAGATACAACTATGTTGGTGTCCCTTGTCTTTTTTACATTGTATTTTTTTTAATGTAACTGCCTACTCCTAAACTGTCATTTGAAGTAAAAAACACATAGCCAAGTATTATTCTACACAATTATTTTATTGTGCATTAAAAAAAGAAAACAAATAAAATTAAGCATGCTAACTGCCGATAAAAAATAACCAAAAAGTGCATTCTATGCATCCAAAAATATAGAAAATATCCCAAATCAAATCATTATTATTCAACCAAAAAATAATGTCAAAGCAATAACTTCAAGACCAATAATAAATAACACGTTATCTCCTCCGATTCCGCAACATGGCTGGTTGACGAACGGCCGTTCAGAAATGAACTGAAAAGTGTGAATCAACACTCACCAAACTTCTACTAACACAAAATTAGCAGAAGGAGCCCAAAGGGTGGAGCTAAAGAGCTGAAAAACAGCGTAGTACGTCACAACGTTTGTAATTGTTGGCCAACAATTGTGTGGCCGTGTGTATGCAAGACAAGTCTGGGCCAACACCCTTTGGACAAAAGTCCACAGTTTTGTTGGCCAACAATCCAATCCTGTGTATGAGGCTTTAGGGCGGGTTGCAACACAGACAAAACCCACCCTGCAACAGCGAGGCACAATCTCAAATGCTATCTCCCCTCGAAAAATGGCTCCTACAATGTGCGCATATGGTGACGTCACGCCAGCTGATGGGGAAATCATCTGGAGTGCCCTCCCGTACTGCACATGCGCGGGCACTTTTCAACAGCGGGCACTAATCGATAGAACAATGGCAATTGCACTGTTCAAATAGGTGCGACACTGACTTTGCGGTACCGCATCGATTTGAAAAGTAGTTCCTGAACTACTTTTGGCAATTTTGGGTGCAACTTGCATAGACATCTGTGCATGAAGCCGCACAGCTGTCTTCCAAGTTGCACCCAAAGTTGCACTGACATGCAGCTTTGAAATTGTGCGATTTCAGATGAAGTCGCACGATTTCAAAGCAGCAGTCAATGTGAACGAGGGCTTAAATGTCTTTTTAAAGTTGTATAAAAACTTTATTGAAAGGAACCTTGAACTATTTGCTGATCTCTTCTTTTTCTGGAAATGCTAGTTAACTGGCTGTTAGGCTAATCCAATGGTTTCAGTACTTTCCAAGGCACTGACCTGGAACAAATCTGCAGAACAGAAGTTCTGACTTTCTAATCTGCGTGCTTGTTAAGCATCAGTGACTCCGAATGTATTATAGGCAGAGACAGACAGGCAACTAGTATTGTTAGGAGGAGATCGGCACTGGCAGCTTGGATCTGAAAAATGATAATGCTAGCAGGATTTCATGTTATCACTCATGTTCTACAAACATTACAGTAGGCGGGTTGATTTACTAAAGCTAAATTCACTCTGCAGATGAGTTTTTACTTTGCAAGGGAATTTTCCCTTTGCTTAGTGACAGTGGTGGAAATTGACTTTGCAAAGAATACCTGATCACATGCAAGGAAAATTTTAAAAAAACAGTATTTTTGCTTGTACATGTTAGGGTGATGGAAGTCAGCACAACCTTACCTCATTCACTAAGCTAAGGGAAAATTATATTCGAAAAATAAACACCCTTTTTAGCTTTAGTAAATGAACCCCTATGTGTCTGATGGGCTGTTTAGAAAAAAAAATTCTGCCTTTGAATCTATTTTTCTTTTTCAATGGTAAATAAGGACTTTATGGGCAAATTGATTCACTTGCTACTACGACTGTTTGCAGATGCCTCAATGGCACCATTTTTTTTGAAACCCTTGAGTACCAGCTTGTCATACCCCTTTACTACCATGCCATTGTTCAGTTTTCAGTGCAGTGAAATTTTGACTGGCAAGTCATGAAATACTGAACCCAGATTAGTTGTAAAAATTTCTTTTGAGACCTATAAAGCTTTCTTTTCATGGTATTTTATAACCATTTTTTTAGGGAAAAAAAAACAAAAACAAAAAAAACATACTTTCTAGTTGTCAGGACAGTACTGAACCCCCAAAATTACCACTTTTTGGAAAGTAAACACCCCAAGATGAGCTCATTTTTTTGCCACAATGTTTTGGAAATGAAGAAACCTGCTTTAATGCATTGCAATGGCCAGATTAAAGTCATATTCTGGCCAATGGAATCCATTAACGCTCACATTTTTGACTCATTTGCACATTTGCATTAATACGCAGCTTTAGGCGTGTTTTTTTAGGCAGCATTGAGTTCTGGCGTTCAGTGGAGAGAAGCAAATTCCCAATGTGCAGGAGACCTAAAATCTCATATTGCGCCACCCCTGGTGGAGCCGCTAGTTGAATGGGTCCTTCTGTTTCCTGCCATGATGACCTATCCTGATACACCTGGAGCTTAACCCCTTTGTGACTGAGGATAAAACAAATGTTACTGCCTGAACACAATTTTGCAACTTTGACATGTGTTAGTAAACTTTAGCTGTATATTTCATGCTATTACATGCTATTACCAAAGAATAAATACCAGAGAATAACCCAAATTAAATTCTCTGGCTCCTGAGAATAGCAACGATACCACATATGTGTAGGTTAGTTGTTGTTTGCACCTGTAGTACGGCCCAGATGGTGTGCATTTTCCTTTTTCTTTTCATTCTACCTAAAACACACTGACACGAAAATTCTTTCTTTAAAAAATCCTACTAAAAATATACTGACCCTGACCTTTGACCCTTGCCTTGACCCTAACCCTGGCACTGATCTAGATCTAACCTTGATCTATTTTTTTTTTTTACACACTTTTTTTATTTACATATTTATGTCCTGCAAGGAGAGGAAGATACAATGTATCTTCTTCTCCATTCAGAAAAAGAAGCAAACGCAGGGGTGGGCTCATAGTGACTGATCACTGTGATAGCTAGTCAGAGGCTATCACAGCAATCAGATGACCCCGAAGCGGGAGTGCCGGGCAGGGCTGTCTTAATGAGTGGGCACACCTAGGCACTGCCTAGGGGCCCCAGCTACATGGGGGGGCCCTGCACTTTCCCCAAAGCAGCTGGTCCTTGATCCCACGCTGCCCCAAAATTGAGGCCCCCATGATGGCACAGAGAGTGATGGATAAACAGGGGAGGCAGGCTGACAGCGGTGCACCGTGCTGTGCAGAACGATACCTATTATTTCACAGCCAGCAAGGAGCGGCAGGGCTGGAACGCCAGTGATGCTCTTACCCCGCCACATGCAGCCTAAATGCTCGGGACTCGAAGGCTACGGGGTAGGAGCTGGAGTGGGAGCTGCTGAGTCGGCAGCACTGCGAGCCCACCTGCGGAAGTAGCATTGTGGATGGTGTCATGGTGAGCCCAGCTGTCCAGCACTGTTTACACTGAAGGGCTTGAAATGCCCGGAGGGATGCTCCCTCCTCCACTTCTCCTTTTGCCTGTTTGATTGGTATAGGTGAGTCCAGTGCTGGAGGTGGGAACATAGCCAAAAGTTTACATGCACTGTATCTCCACTGGAAAAGGGGGGACTACATAGATAGAATAATGGTGCTGGGGCATATCAAGGGTGTATAGGGGGTAGCAATGCTTGGGGTAGCTTGGGTGGCTATAGAGCTAGAGGTATCAGGGATGTAGAGAGACCAAAGTGTAGGGGGTATCAGAGATGTAGTGGGGTTAAAATACAAGGGGTATCTTATGGTATTTGGTAACAGTGCTGGGGGATATCTGGGGTGTAGAGGGGTCAGAGTGCTGGGGGATATCTCGGGTGTAGAGGGGTTAGAATGCTGGGGGGATATCTAGGGTGTAGAGGGGTCAGAGTGCTGGGGGGATATCTGCGGTGTAGAGGGGACACAGTTCTGGGGGGGATGTCTGGGGTGTAGAGGGGTCAGAGTACTGGGGGGATATCTGGGGTGTAGAGGGGTCAGAGTGCTGGGGGATATCTAGGGTGTAGAGGGGTTAGAGTACTGGGGGGATATCTAGGGTGTACAGGGGTCAGAGTGCTGGGGGGATATCTGGGGTGTAGAGGGGACACAGTTCTGGGGGGGGATGTCTGGGGTTTAGAGGGGTCAGAGTACTGGGGGGATATCTGGGGTGTAGAGGGGTCAGAACGCTAGGGTGGTATCTGAGGTGTAGAGGGGTCAGAGTGCTGGGGGGATATCTTTGGTTTAGAGGGATCAGAGTGCTGGTTGGATATCTGGGGTGTAGTGGGGTGAGAGTGCTGTGGGGGTATCTGGGGTGTAGAGGGAACACAGTTCTGGGGGGGGGGGATGTCTGGGGTGTAGAGGGGTCAGAGTACTGGGGGATATCTGGGGTGTAGAGGGGTCAGAGTGCTGGAGGATATCTAGGGTGTAGAGGGGTTAGAATACTGGGGGCATATCTAGGGTGTAGAGGTGTCAGAGTGCTGGGGGGATATCTGGGGTGTAGAGGGGACACAGTTCTGGGGGGGGAGATGTCTGGGGTGTAGAGGGGTCAGAGTACTGGGGGGATATCTGGGGTGTAGAGGGGTCAGAGTGCTGGGGTGATATCTGAGGTGTAGAGGGGTCAGAGTGCTGGGGTGATATCTGAGGTGTAGAGGGGTCAGAGTGCTGGGGGGATATCTTGGGTGTAGAGGGATCAGAGTGCTGGTTGGATATCTGGGGTATAGTGGGGTATCTGGGGTGTAGAGGGGTGAGAGTGCTGGGGGGATATCTGGGGTGTAGAGGGGAAGAGTGCTGGGGGATATCTGGGGTGTAGAGGGGTCAGAGTGCTGGGGGGATATCTGGGGTGTAGAGGGCTCAGAGTGCAGGGGTGATATCTGGCATGTAGAGGGGTCAGAGTACTGGGGGATATCTGGGGTGTAGAGGGGTCAGAGTCCTGGGGGGATATCTGGGGTGTAGAGGGGTCAGAGTGCTGGGGGATATCTAGGGTGTAGAGGGGTTAAGGTACTGGGGGGATATCTAGGGTGTACAGGGGTCAGAGTGCTGGGGGGATATCTGGGGTGTAGAGGGGACACAGTTCTGGGGGGGATGTCTGGGGTTTAGAGGGGTCAGAGTACTGGGGGGATATCTGGGGTGTAGAGGGGTCAGAACGCTAGGGTGGTATCTGAGGTGTAGAGGGGTCAGAGTGCTGGGGGGATATCTTTGGTTTAGAGGGATCAGAGTGCTGGTTGGATATCTGGGGTGTAGTGGGGTGAGAGTGCTGGGGGGGGGTATCTGGGGTGTAGAGGGATCAGAGTGCTGGTTGGATATCTGGGGTGTAGTGGGGTGAGAGAGTGCTGTGGGGGTATCTGGGGTGTAGAGGGAACACAGTTCTGGGGGGGGATGTCTGGGGTGTAGAGGGGTCAGAGTACTGGGGGATATCTGGGGTGTAGAGGGGTCAGAGTGCTGGGGGATATCTAGGGTGTAGAGGGATTAGAATACTGGGGGCATATCTAGGGTGTAGAGGTGTCAGAGTGCTGGGGGGATATCTGGGGTGTAGAGGGGACACAGTTCTGGGGGGGGGGAGATGTCTGGGGTGTAGAGGGGTCAGAGTACTGGGGGGATATCTGGGGTGTAGAGGGGTCAGAGTGCTGGGGTGAGATCTGAGGTGTAGAGGGGTCAGAGTGCTGGGGTGATATCTGAGGTGTAGAGGGGTCAGAGTGCTGGGGGGATATCTTGGGTGTAGAGGGATCAGAGTGCTGGTTGGATATCTGGGGTATAGTGGGGTATCTGGGGTGTAGAGGGGTCAGAGTGCTGGGGGGATATCTGGGGTGTAGAGGGGTCTGAGTGCTGTGGGGATATCTGGGGTGTAGAGGGGAAGAGTGCTGGGGGATATCTGGGGTGTAGAGGGGTCAGAGTGCTGGGGGGATATCTGGGGTGTAGAGGGCTCAGAGTGCAGGGGTGATATCTGGCATGCAGAGGGGTCAGAGTACTGGGGGATATCTGGGGTGTAGAGGGGTCAGAGTGCTGGGGTGGTATCTGGGGTGTAGAATGGTCAGAGTGCTGGGGGGATATCTTGAGTGTAGAGGGGTCAGAGTGCTGGTTGGATATCTGGGGTGTAGTGGGGTCAGAGTTCTGGGGGGTATCTGGGGTGTATAGAGATCAGAGTGCTGGGGAGATATCTGGGGTGTAGAGGGGTAGAGTGCTGGGGGGATATCTGGGGTGTAGAGGGGTCAGAGTGCTGGGGTAGTATCTGGGGTGTAGAGGGGTCAGAGTGCTGGGGGGATATCTTGGGTGTAGAGGGATCAGAGTGCTGGTTGGATATCTGGGGTGTAGTGGGGTCAGAGTGCTGGGGGATATCTGGGGTGTAGAGGGATCAGAGTGCTGGTTGGCTATCTGGGGTGTAGTGGGGTCAGAGTGCTGGGGGGATATCTGGGGTGTAGAGGGGTCAGAGTGCTGGGGGGATATCTGGGGTGTAGAGGGGTCAGAGTGCTGGGGGGATATCTGGGGTGTAGAGGGGTCAGAGTGCTGGGGGGATATCTGGGGTGTAGAGGGGTCAGAGTGCTGGGGGGATATCTATGGTGTAGAGGGGCAGAATGCTGGGGGGATATCTGGGGTGTAGAGGGGCAGAGTGTTGGGGGGATATCTGGGGTGTAGAGGGGTCAGTGTGTTGGGGGGACATCTGGGGTGTAGTGGGGTCAGAGTGCTGTGGGGATATCTGGGGTGTAGAGGGGCAGAGTGGTGGGAGGATATCTGGGGTGTAGAGGGATCAGAGTGCTGGTTGGCTATCTGGGGTGTAGTGGGGTCAGAGTGCTGGGGGGATATCTGGGGTGTAGAGGGGTCAGAGTGCTGGGGTGATATCTTGGGTGTAGAGGGATCAGAGTGCTGGTTGTATATCAGGGGTGTAGAGGGGTCAGAGTCCTGGGGGGATATCTGGGGTGTAGAAAGGTCAGAGCGCTGGGGGATATCTTGGGTGTAGAGGGATCACAGAGTGCTGGTTCGATATCTGGGGTGTAGTGGGGTCATAGTGCTGGGGGGTATCTGGGGTGTAGTGGGGTCAGAGTGATGGAGGGGTATCTGGGGTGTAGAGGGGTCAGAGTGCTGGGGGGATATCTGGGGTGTAGAGGGGTCAGAGTGCTGGGGGTATCTGGGGTGTAGTAGGGTCAGAGTGCTGGGGGGATATCTGGGATGTAGAGGGGTCAGAGTGCTGGGGGGGATATCTGGGGTGTTGTGGGGTCAGAGTGATGGGGGGATATCTGGGATGTAGAGGGGTCAGAGTGCTGGGGGGGATATCTGGGGTGTAGTGGGGTCAGAGTGATGGGGGGATATCTGGGGTGTAGAGGGGTCAGAGTGCTGGGGGGATATGTGGGGTGTAGAGGGGTCAGAGTGCTGGGGGGTATCTGGGGTGTAGTGGGGTCAGAGTGCTGGGGGGTATCTGGGGTGTAGTGGGATCAGAGTGATGGGGGGATATCGGGGATGTAGAGGGGTCAGAGTGCTGGGGGGGATATCTGGGGTGTAGTGGGGTCAGAGTGATGGGGGGGATATCTGGGGTGTAGAGGGGTCAGAGTGCTGGGGGGATATCTGGGGTGTAGAGGGGTCAGAGTGCTGGGGGGATATGTGGGGTGTAGAGGGGTCAGAGTGCTGGTAGGTATCTGGGGTGTAGTGGGGTCAGAGTGATGGGGGGATATCTGGGATGTAGAGGGGTCAGAGTGATGGGGGGATATCTTGGGTGTAGAGGGGTCAGAGTGATGGGGGGATATCTGGGATGTAGAGGGGTCAGAGTGATGGGGGGATATCTGGGATGTAGAGGGGTCAGAGTGATGGGGGGATATCTTGGATGTAGAGGGGTCAGAGTGATGGGGGGATATCTGGGATGTAGAGGGGTCAGAGTGATGGGGGGATATCTGGGATGTAGAGGGGTCAGAGTGCTGGGAAGGCATCAATCTAGCAGATATATTATATGCACAGGACAGCTTTGTTACTTTATGTATGTAGTATTTTCCCACTGTTTCTTTGCTGTACAGAATGGTTGTTTATATAGTTAATTCGGAGCTCCACCCAAAAGGGGAAGCTCTGCTTGTCTGCCTCCTACCTACTTGATGTCTGTTTACCTGCACTGTCTCCATTGTAGGGGCTCCAGAGCATTACTTTGCCCAGGGGCTCATGATGCTATTAAGACGGCCCTGGTGCTGGGTCCTAATTGTTAGTACGAGACCAAGGGCTCTAGGTAAGAGCCAGGACTTTGTGCTGGGAATGAGCCACGTGGCACGCGCCCAGCACAAAGAGAGGTATGCATATATGCTGCCCTACAGAAAAAAAGCCCCGCCTAGTGAGGCCACATATATGTGTACTGACGGCGGGAAGGGGTTAAATAGCACTTTGATGTCAGGATAGAACCTGATCCTGCAGGCTATCTTAACCACTTGCTGACAGCATAACATAGTTATGCGGTGGCAGAAAGGCTCTCCTGTACCGGATCACTTATTCATCAAACTGAATGTGCAGGGTTGGGATTGTGGCTTGCAGTCCAACCAGAAGTGACGGTTCTGCTGGCCGGAGAACCTGTCGTGGTCGGAGGTAGAGGGGAAGCTGTCGCCACTAAGGGACCAACCACCTTATTACCAGGGACCACAGTGAGTAACTGAAGCAAGTCCCGGAGCAGTATTCTCACCAAACGGGCACGGTGGAGAATCAGGAAACTTCAGGCAGTGATCAAGTCAGGGACCCAGCCAGCGGAGGTGACGCTTGCAGAGCAGCCTTGTGTGTCAAGCCAGGGACTGAGCAGGCCAGTAGGGTGAAGCTTGAGAAGTAATCGGGAGTGCCAAACTAGGGACCCAGCAGAGAGGCGGGGGTGACGCTTGAGGAAGATACCACCGTGAAGATTGGAGGCGCTCAAGGGATTCAGTGCCAGTGAATCAGAGGGTCTAGTGAGAGACCGGGAGCTCAGTGGGCTGAAGAACTACAAGAAGAAGTTGTAGTGAAGGTGAAAGAACTGGTGAAAGAACTGTTACACTGTGTTAGGAACTGTTAAAGACTGTTGCCATAAGAGACAGCATTCCTGTACGTGCAAGTCTGGGAGTCTACTAATTGCACTTGCAACTACCCAAGGGTGTCCTGGCCCTAACCCTCTTTCCCCCAAAAAGTTTGTAAGAGAAATAAACATCCCTTTTGCATTCAAGAAGTGTCTGGCGCCCAATAACTTTATCCACCTTACACCCACTATGCCTCACAACCCACCACATACAGAAGGATTTCAGCAGCTATCTCTGGCCCTGGATGTTCTCATTAGACTGAAGGAGGCCGGAGACCTTGCTACACTAAGTATTGTAGCAAAGGGTTAAAATATCCTGTGCAGGCAGCGTGGGAACTAAATTCTGCATGAACTAGGTGGGTGGGCTCTTGCTGCAATGTGCAAGTATACACAAAATGCTTGTACAAATATTGCATGAATAATGCTCATTTACAAAGGCAAAACCCTCTGAAAAGCAATCTACGATCGCTTTTATGGAGGGCGTTTGACAGGCCTCCTCAGCACCTGTTTTAACCCCTAAAAACCCGCACCACTGCTTTGAATGGATCACAACGGTGGGGATCATTATTGTCATGTCACAGCATATGTACCACTCACTGCTTTTGCAGCTTAAAGTAGAGCAGTTGAGGGGAAAAGGGGGGGGTGGCCCAGTCATGTGTTTTTATCACCCCCCCCCAACCTCAAGTGTAAACATAGCCTTATTTATTGTACAACACTATAATACAAGTGAGAGAAGACAAGGAGAGCGCACCGCTCGTAAGGTGACCCATGTGATCCTATGCTGCTGTATAGAGCCGGGTGCCCGCCTGGTCCACATCTAAGTGTAACGTGCAAAAGAAGGAGGGATGGCAGCACTTCCAGCATATAAAATCTGTATCTTTATTAAAAACCCATTCAAAGCAAAGGCATGACATGCACATGCAGCCCATGGAAAGTCAGCAAACGCGTTTTACTCTCCTGTGCTTAATCATTGCTGATTATATCAGGGTCCAGCACTCACTTAATGCTGCAAAGCCGCAGGTGGGACCAATCATTTCCAAGCCGCTATGCACTGACCAATGGTGAATCGCACACCAAAACACAATCCCAATTAAATATGTGTATGAACTAATTATCAGCTTATGGTGCCCACTCCACACTCCTATCAATAGGTGTCTAAATAAACAAACACAATATATGCGTCCTCTTTAAAGGTATCCAATAATAGTATAATGATGTACTAGATCCCAAAAAACTCAATATGTAACCATCTCTACCACTAAAACATCAATAACCTGAATAATCCCATATACATGTTCAGATAATGCAATATCAAGCGCTCTATAAAGAACGAGTAAAAAAGAAAAAAATATTTTATAACAAAAAAATGGAAAGAAACGAGTCTACTTGTGCAGTCAAAAATTTGCATCTACTGTATAACAGTGAGTAGCAAGCCTGCTGGTATTTTCACTGCCGTGTGCACAATCTTCTATCATGCAATCTGAGCTCCCCTCCACCGAATGTGCCCTCACCTGGAATGTAAAACCACAGATTATGGTCTATATGCACCTCTACCCCACATATAGGGATACTGTTTAGATCTCCCTCCAGAAAGTAGTATGCATACAAACAGGTTCCTCTTTAAAAGTTCTTCCATTCATCCAATACAACATAAAAATGCTTATCCTTTAAAAATGTACCATTTTTAATGAAATGCACTTAGTTTAAAAACACTAACATGCTCCTGGTGTTACAGGTGCACCAGCCAGCCAGGCCCTAAGAACACCATCCCTACAGTCAAGCACAGAGGTGGAAACATGATGCTTTGGGGCTGTTTCTCATCTAAAGGTACAGGCCGACTTTGCCGCTTAGAGGGGCCAATGGATGGGGTAATGTATTGTAACATCTTGGATGAGAACCTTCTTCCCTCAGTCAGAACACTCAAGATGGGTCTTGGATGGGTATTCCAGCATGACAATGACCCAAAACATACTGTCAAGCCAACAAAGGAGTGGCTCAAGAAGAAGCACATTAAGGTAATGGAGTGGCCTAGCCAGTCTCCAGACCATAATTCTGTAGAAAATGTATGGAGGGAGCTGAAACTTCGAGCTGCCAAGTGACAGCCAAGAAACCTTAAGGATTTAGAGAAAATCTGTAAAGAAGAGTGGACCAAAATCTCTCCTGAGATGTGTGTAAACCTGGTCACCAACTACAAGAAACGTCTTACCTCTGTGCTTGCCAAGGGTTTCTTCGCCAAGCACTAAGTCATGTTTTGCTTGGGGATCAAATACTGATTTTACTCACTGAACTGCAAAATAAATGTATAACATTTGTATTGTGTTTTTTTGGTTGATATTCTGTTTCTATCATTTAAAATACACCTATGATAAAAATTATAGACCCTTAATTTCTTTTAAGTGACCAAACTTACAAAATCTGCAGGGGATCAAATAATTATTTTCCCCACTGTATGTGCTAAACACTCATCCAATGTACTTCTCTCTCAGTGGGTTCTCTAGTAATACCAGGCTCTTGTTTCTGCTCTATCCAACACTACCATCTACCCAGCTGTTTTTTTGTGTTCTGTGGGGTTCCTCTTTTGCCATTGGATGACCATTGGGCACAGATTTACGTCATCCACAGCAGCAGGCTCTATTCTCCCCTCATGCCTAGAATGAGCCAGGATGTACACTGCATGGCATATGCACCACACAGACAAAATAGGCATTGCCTCCCAAAAAAACTATTCCCTTGCATTTTTCCATAGCAAGACTTTAGCTCTGCTTTAACTGGCCGAGCTGTCCAGCAAAAGTGACAGCTAAAGTTGGGACAGACCATAACAGTCAACTTTTATTCATATTCCCAAAAGAAAAGAAAACAGTTTTTACAAAGTGTAAGCTGGAGTTAGGCTTTGATGCGTTTGTCACTTAAAGGCATAATCCACCATTTAAAAAAAATTATAAATGCACCCACATTGATGAAAGAAAAATGGTGCATTTATTAATGTTTGTGTTCAGGACTGCGGAGCATTGCAACTGTGATCAGTGCATTGCTGTGTTTATATCCCAGCCCCAGGTATGTAGGAAGGTCTGCACTTTCTGTTATGGGGCTGGAGGGAGTAAACAATGGACTATAAGTGTGGTAACATCAATGAAATCTATGAATCTCTCTGCCAAGGTGGCAGATGGTACAGTACATCTGGAAAGTATTCAGTGCTTCACTTTTTCCACATTTTGTTATGTTACAGCCTTATTCCAAAGTGGACTAAATTCATTATTTTCCTCAAAATTCTACACACAATACCCCATAATGACAACGTGAAAGAAGTTTGTTTGAAATCTTTGCAAATTTATTAAAAATAAAAAACTTAAAAAATCCCATATACATAAGTATTCACAGCCTTTGCTCAATACTTTGTTGAAGCACCTTTGGTTTGGCTTTTCAGCACCCCACATTGCTTTTACTCTGTGATCACAATTTTATATTTTATGGATTAATGTTAGTCTTTCAATAAATCCACTGGCTTTCCACTTTGGTTAATCACCATCTGAGTTCCAGCCTTATTTCCATCTGCATTATTTCCTGGATCCATCCTTGAAGTTCGATGGCCGGGCATTTATAACGTGATTGACTCACTGTCGCTGGCATGTGAGTCCTCTTCCTACAGTAAGAGTATTTACCCCTCACCCTGGGTGGAGGACACACTATCCCTGGTGTTCTGTGTGCTGTCATGGCCGTTATATTCCACTTCTGAACAACAACTCTGCTTTATGGTGGACTTTTTATATGTTCTACCCCACATGGTTTTGACCCTTTGGACTTTTCATTTATTTTTTCAGCACTGTTTATTGATCAAAATGTTTTCACATGTTTGCACATTGTTTTCATTGTTTTATCACATGTTTGCATATTTTGATATACTGCCGGTATATTGTTTGCATTTTATCATGTATTTTTTCAGCACTGTTTATTGTTCAAAAATTTTTAACGTTTTTTCACTTTTGTAAATTCATTATTGTGTGATTCATTGTTTTATCACATATTTGCACATTTTGATATACTGCCGGTATATTGTTTGCTATCACCTTAGCGCTACATTCAGCTATGCCAAGCACCTTTGGCACCAATTACAGTCTCTTTCTGAGTATTATGCTACAAGCCTGGCACACCTATTTTTGGATAGTTTCTCCCATTCTTCTTTGCAGGACCTCTCAAGCTCCATCAGGTTGGATGGGCAGCGTCGGTGGACAAACATTTTCAGATCTCTTCAGAGATGTTTAATCGACTTCAAGTCTGGGCTCTGGCTGGGCCACTCAAGGACATTTACAGAGTTGTCCCGTAGCCACTCCTTTGTTTTCTTGGCTGTGTGCTTAAGGTTGTTGTCCTGTTGGAAGATGAACCTTTGCTCCAGTCTGAGGTCCAGAGTGCTCTGGAGCAGGTTTTCATCAAGGATGTCTCTGTACATTGCTGCATTCATCTTTTCCTCAATCCTGACTAGTTTCCAAGTTCCGGCTGCTGAAAAACATCCCCACAGCATGAGGCTGCCACCACCATGCTTCACTGTAAGGATGGTATTGGCCAGGTGATGAGCGGCGCCTGGTTTCCTCCAAACATGATTCTTGCCATTCAGGCCAAAGAGTTCAATCTTTGCTTCATCAGACAAGAGAATTTTGTTTCTCATGGTCTCAATGTCCTTCAGGTGCCTTCTTGCAAACTCCAGGTGGGCTGTCATGTGCCTTTTACTGAGGAGTGGCTTCCGTCTGGCTGCTCTACCATACAGGCCTGATTGATGGAGTGCTGCAGAGATGGTTGTTCTTCTGGAAGATTCTCCTCTCTCCACAGAGAAACGCTGGAGCTGTGTCAGAGTGACCATCGGGTTCTTGGTCACCTCCCTGAATAAGGCCCTTCTCCCCCAATCGCTCAGTTTGGCTGGGCGGCCTGCTCTAGGAAGAGTCCTGGTGGTTCTAAACTTCTTCCATTTACAGATGATGGAGGCCACTGTGCTCATTGGGACTTTCAATGTTGCAGAAATTTTTCTGTACCCTTCCTTAGATCCGTGCCTCGATAACATCCTGTCTCAGAGATGTACAGACAATTCCTTGGACTTCATGGCTTGGTTTTTGCTCTGCACTGTTAACTGAGGGACCTTATATAGACAGGTGCCTTTCCAAATCATGTCCAATCAACTTAATTTACCACAGGTGGATTCCAATCAAGTTGTAGAAATATCTCAATGATGATCAGGATACACATGAGCTCAATTTTGAGTGTCATGGCAAAGACTGTGAATACTTATGTACATGTGATTTTTTTTTGTGGTAAATTTGAAAAGATTTCAAACAAATGTCTTTCACATTGTCATTATGGGGTATTGTTTGTAGAATTTTGAGGAAAATAATAAATTGAATCCATTTTGGAATAAGGCTGTAACATAACAAAATGTAGAAAAAGTGAAGCGCTGTGAATACTGTCTGGATGCACTGTACTTGTAGCCTTTCCATGTGAATGTACATTGTATCTGTGAATGGATAACGAGGCTGTGCAGGCAGAGCCAAATGCAAGCACAGACAGAAGGCTGCAGGGAGAGGCTCCCCGTGATTCAAGTAATTGTGGAGGATTGCAGTTTTAAAGTAGGGGGGGTTTGGAAAAGCGACCAGGTTTCGTATTAAATGCTAAACATGCTTGTAACATAAAACATGGTCCCAAATGTGAACAAAACCTTTAAAGACCATTTAAAACCAGTGTCGGCTGTTCCATTAGGGGCACAGGAGTTTCTCCCCCCAATCCATGCACCTAGCCCCTAATCTAAATGCAGGGCGCCGGACGCATGGTTTTCAATGGGGGTTTTTTTTTTTTTGAAGCACATGATTAGAGCCTGAGGCTCTAATTGGCTTAAAAAAAGGGTGGGCTTGGGGTGCAGAGCACTGTGCCCTGAGCCCACCCAGTTGTGTGACATTAACAAATTAACTAATAGGACGCCCGGTCAATTGGGTCTCAGGACCCACTTCCTGTTTGGCGGCAAGCTGGAGCGAGGAGCAGCATCGGGAAGCAGTGTGAGTACCGTGGCCAGGCTGCGCATCGGGGCGGTATGTGTGAGTGAGGGGGGCCAGTTTGTTTGCCGCCGCCCCCAAAATATTGAGCACCAGCCGCCACTGTTTAAAACTAAACAGCAATCCAAGAATACCCTGTTTACAGAGTGGCAACTCTGCTTTGCAATTTCACTGCATAATAAACAGTGTTTTTATCTTGTGAAAAGAAAGAAAGACTACCATGTTAGTGCTACTGACAGAATACATCATATATTGTATGTAGTTTATGATCTTGCCTATAGTTTTATATTAAACTGCAGTGCCCTGCCATAGGCTAAATTTAGTTTTTAGTTCTGCTGTACTCAGTGGAGGAATAATCTATTTTCCAGATTTGGACAGGTTTCCCTAAGCTTAGTGGTTGATTGCTCCTGTCTGCCTCTGGAAGAAGTTTTCAGAAATAGAATAGGAGGGTCAGCCATTGTAGTTAAGAATATTTTTTTGACCTCAGCCAATCCCTGTGTGGGGTGCCCAGGAGGTGCCTGAAGGAGAAGATAAAAGTTTGGGAGGCCTGTTCAGTGGGTTATTCTCCTGGGGCTGCTGCCCCTGGGAGGCAGCCAGTGTACTACATAAGTTGTTGTTAGGCCTCAGCATGTGCTTGGCTGAGGGTCTGAAGTAACTTGCACCTAAAGATTGTTGCATGGAAGCTGGGTGGAGGACAGCTGTTCTTGGACATTGTGAGCAGGGCCTTTTCCTGGGACTCGGGGTGTTCATGAGCTTGGAGGATTAATGCTAGTATTCTGCAAGGACTAGGAATGCTCTTAAACCGCGTACACACGGCCGGTTTTGCCGTCAGAATAAACTCCGAAGCTTTCTCCAACGGAACTCTGACGGAATTCCATTCAAGCGGTCTTGCCTACACACGGTCAAACCGAAGTCCGACCAAAGTCTGACTGTCCAGAACGCGGTGACGTACAGCACGTACGGCGGGACTAGAAAAAGGAAGTTCAATAGCCAGTAGCCAATAGCTTCCGTCTCGTACTTGTTTCAGAGCATGCGTCGTTTTTGGTCCGTCGGAACAGCATACAGACGAGCGGTTTTCCCGATAGGAATTGGTTCCGTCGGAAATATTTAGAACATGTTCTATTTCTAGGTCCGTCAGAATTTTTGAAAAAAAAAAAAAAGTCAGATGAAGCACACACACGATCGAAATAGACTTCTTCTGTCGGACATTCCGTTCGTGTGTACGCGGCTTTACAGAGTCTCAGATTAGCTGGCTATTCCCTCTACCTCCAACATAAGCTACTGATTTGTTTCTCAAGAATTCGTCCTGATATCTATTTTGTGTTTTGGAGTATTCTGCACCCTTATCCCTCTCTCCTGTTTGTAGCACTGCAATAAATCTACATAAAGATATCCCTTAGACCCAGTGTTGCCAACCTACCGGATTTAAATTTACTGACGCGGCAGACAAAATTTACTGGCACGGCCACGTTTTTATTAGCATTAAAGTTACAAAATTACAGTTTTAAGTAAATTTCAGTATTTAGGCTACAAAGAAGTACAATATGCAATTAGCAACATGATTTCAGGTAGATATTAAGGCAACAAAAACACGTATTTTATTTTCAACATAGTAAGTAAGAATGTATCTCAGGGACAGGACTTCGGAGGGCAAGAAATTAGAGCGTGCATGAACACACACATGAAACTGACTCTCACAGTGACACTGACAGCAGCGTGCAGCAGCACAGATGATGATGACACCTCACCGACATGACACCGACATGACACGTCCCCTTCTAAGTCACAGTGACAGTCTATCTCCACACCAGGTGGTCCCTTCAGTCCACTCCAGTCAAAACAGCACTGACAGTCCTGTTCCCGGCTTGCCTTGCTTCTGTCCTGCAGACCTGCACATGAGGCCCCGGCCGCTCTGCTCAGCTCCCTTGCACCATGACATCACATGACACACTAAAGCACCGCCTCTGCCAGACCCCCCCTCTGCCGGTACCTCCCAAACACACTGTAACAGGCATTTGGATAGTCTCAGCCAGCTCTGGACCGGAACTGTGCATGCGCAGTTCTGAGCCGAGCGCCACACCCATATTTTTAATTGGCAACGTTTTCCTGTCAATGGCATTTACTGGTAGGAGAAAAGTGCCTGTTTTTTACTGGCTGCCAGTAAAAATACTGATGGTTGGCAACACTGCCTAGACCAGTGGTTTTCAACCTCAGTCCTCAAGTACACCCAACGGGCCATGTTTTGGGAACTTCTCCTAAATAAAATAGCTCTTATCAATACAATGTCATTGATTTTGATTTAAAGCAGCTGTAAAAAGTAAAGGGAAACCTAAAAACATGGCCCATTGGGGGTACTTGAGGACTGAGGTTGAGAACCACTGCCCTAGACCACGTGTCAAACACAAGGCCCACGGACCAAATCCAGCCCTCCAGGCCAATTCTTAGTTACATAGTTAAATTTTTAGTCAGGTTGAAAAAAGACACAAGTCACTCTAGTTCAACCAATAAAAATAATTTAAAAATCATACAATCCCATATACACAATCCTTCACCTACAGTTGATCCAGAGAAAGGTGAAAAACCCGAGCAAAGCATGATCCAATTTGCTACAGCAGGGGAAAAAAATTCCTTCCTGATCCCCCAAGAGGCAATTGCATTTTCCCTGGATCAACTTTACCTATAAATATTATGTACACTAAAGGGTAAGCTCACCTTTACAGAAAAATCTGTAAGGTGAACTTACACAGGACCCCCTCCTCGCCCCAACTCCCCCCCAGTCCCACTGACCTGGACCGCGGCAATCACCCGTTCTAAGCCCCGGTATAATCCGGGGCTTAGAAATATCCTGAGCTGAGTGTCCAAAACGTACCTCGTCAGGAGGGACGTTTCGGAGCATTCTAATTGGTCAGCACCATCACATGGGTGGCGCCTGTCCTGTCAGCTATGGAGAAGACACGTGGATGCCGAGGGGATTTCTAAGTGCCAGACTTCGAAAGCGGGTATACCGGGGCATAGAGCCGGAGATTGCCGCGGTCCAGGTAAGTGGGACGGGAGGGGGGGTGCGCGAGGAGGGGGTCCTGTGTACACCTTAAAGTAAAGATTTTTCTGTAAAGGTGAACTTACACTTAAGGAAAGAATCCATGTTGCCCTTGCACCTCTCCAGAACTTCCTGCTTTTCAATGCAGATATACAGAGGCCCATGTCTTTACCCACCTTTCCTGTCTCAGCAGTTGGTAGGGTGGGGACTCTTGACTTCTGATGTAAGGGGGGTGGAGTTTGACACCCCTGCCCTAAACTGAGCCTGTGATTTTCGGTGTGATTGGAATTGGTGTCTGGGTCTGGTAGCCTCTGAACAGGTAAAGGGAGACCTGGGTCATATCCAGCTGACCCTTCAGGTGTGAGTGTTACAAACCCAAGAAGGAAAGAACTAGATAATGTTAGAAAAGATATACAGTAAATAATGACAAGAACATTGTTGAACATCTCCCTTCCGATGTAGGGTTTAAACATCCAGCTCAGTTTGCTGTTGCTTAGTGTGACATGCTTAGTGTACATTTACTTCTTGAATATACCGATTAGCACAGAAATGCAGTTTATATAAATGACTGCTTATACAGAAAGATGGATTATTTTTATAGCAGTTTTAAGTTCTTACATATTCATTAGCAGCTACTGTGTGTGTCACTAAGCATCGGAATTAGGATCCACTATGAGATCTTCCAGGAATTAAACATTGATAGACTAGAACACAACCTTGACAGACAGAGTAGAGATAACGAAAAGATAATAAAAGATACATATAGGAAATGATTTGCTCTATTGGCTCCCTTTAAAAAAAAAAAAAAAGATCAAAGCCATCAGAGACAAATGGAGATAAACCTAAGGGCAAGGAAGGAAAAATGTGAGCAGTTCTTGGCATACAGTAATTTTACTAGATTTGACATGTGTTCTCAGCATTTGCTTAAATAATAAACTTGAATGAATATATTATTTTACAGCATGGTACAAAAAAGACAAATCTGCCCTCAAAAACATATAAAAGCCAAGAAAATTACAAAGTTTGATTTGGTTACAAAAGTGCCAAATAGCCACAGGCTTTAAATCAGAGTACAGACAAGACAGAAATGATTAGGTGATTAAAAGATTAAATAAAATATAAAAAAAACAGCTGCAATAGTTGCCTTTAATCCAGAGACTTTGCCCTCAGTCTGATGACCAGCATCATTCAATCCACTTCTTCTAAGCCCAGGTCCAGAAGGACTGTGACTGGACCGTGAAAAGAGAAGCAGCACAGTGATGAACTCATCTCTTTGTCACTCAGCTCTCTCTTCCTGTCATCATGCGTCTTGTCAATACATAAACTGATTTGCCTTTTCCTCGCACACTGCAGCTCTGTTGTATACAGGACTGCCAGAGGCTGATACCAGCTTACATATTGCATTTAAAAATACTTTTAATGCTGAATTTCAGGAATTAGCCAAAATCTACCCTTGCAGTGTCAAAATCTACTCTTGCAGTGGCAGTTAGGTCTACGGATGCATGAATAAGGACTAATACTTACCTCATTGGGGGCTCCAGCAGGCTCCTTTGACCTGTACAACCAGTTCAACGCAGACTCCTTTCTAATGCCATGTACACACGAGCAGACTTTTCGGGATCAAAGGTTTGACGGTCTTTCCGACAGACTTTCGACGAACTTTTGACGGACTTCCGAAGGGCTCCTGACGGACTTTCGAAAGAACGGACTTGCCTACACACGATCACACCAAAGTCCGACGGATTCGTACGTGATGACGTACACCGGACTAAAATAAGGAAGTTCATAGCCAGTAGCCAATAGCTACCCTAGCGTAGGTTTTCGTCTGTCAGACTAGCATACAGACAAACGGATTTTTCGACCGGACTCGAATCCGTCGGAAAGATTTGAAACATGTTTTAAATCTAAAGTCTGTCTAATTTTCAACCGAAAAAGTCCGCTGCAGGTCCGATGAAGCCCACACACGATCGGATTGTCCGATGGATTCTTTCCGTCGGACCAGTCTGGACGAAAAGTCCGCCCGTGTGTACACGACATAAGGCACATCGGTCATCGTCTCACTCCAGCCTTCTTCGCATGCAATGAAGGATGGCACCAAAGAAGGCTGGAGCAGGGTTAAGGTAAGTAATACTGCCACTTCAGCTCCCCCTAGACTTATCAAGCATTTAACCCTTGCAGTTTATTTGGCACCACAGCAAGAGTACATTTTGGCTAATTGGAGGTCAGCTTTATTTATAAATAATTTTTTGATTATAATGATACATTTTTAAGAATTTGTTGGTTGCATTCAACCAAATATTTAAGTATTTGACCCCAGAGGTAATACTTGGTGCAGCCATTATTTGCCCATATTACAGCAGAGAGTGTTTTATCGTAAGTCTCTACCAGCTCTGCATATCTAAGTCTTTCCATTCTGCTTGGAAAAAGTGTTCCAGCTCTGTGAGGTTGGATGAGGATTGTTAATGAATAGCAATGTTCAAGTCTTGTCACAGATTCTCAGTTGGATTGATGTCTGGCATTTGATTAGGCCATTCTAAGACATTTAGGTTACATCTCAGAGTGATGAGCAATGTTGGCTTTCTACACACACAGCATTATGTACTAAAGCCATAAACTTCAATTGTGGTCTCATCAGACCAGTGTGTTGTTTGATGTATCTCACCTTCCTCCTGCAGCAAACTCCAAATCTTTTTTGTCCCACAAAGCTGTGTCCTTTGTGGAGTTAAATCTCTGTACCTTTTGCAGAATATCAGTTTGTCCCTAATGTTTTTCCAGGAGAGAATTGGCTTCTTTGCTGCCCTTCTTGACACCAGGCCATCCTCCAAAAGTCTTCTCCTCACTCGGTGTGCAGATGCACTCATTGAACTGTTTCTTCACAGTCTTATTTCATATTTTTTTTAAACGATGCATTTAAAGAATATGGAAATGCAAAAATGAATACTTACTATATAACCTTAAAGGCAACGACTGATGTGAATGCCTTGCCTTAAAGGCAACAACTGATGTGAATGTACAGTATATGTAAAGTGCTGTGTAAATTGTTGGCACTAAATAAAAGCCTGAAATAAATAAATAAATTAACAATGGAAAGCACTTAGACTTTATAGCAGAACTACATTGCATTTGAGCACAACAAAAATGCTATTTAATTATTTTTTAATATCCTAAGTAAACTTGCCCATTTATGTCTCCAGCCTTTATTTTTCTGGGAGATCACTTTGAACACCCCCGTAGCATTTCTGGCCATGGCCATCCTGAGTAAGGGCAGATGATTAATGCAATGTTTACCTCCTGGAATCCATCTGCCCTTAGCTCAGACATGCAGGCAGGAGGGTGTGCTTAACTGAGAAAACCCCTCCTCCCCTCCTGAAGACTTCGGAGATGTATGGCATCATTTGTCTACATAAAGTTTAAAATTAGTCAATGTTGAGAGTCAAGGTCTGCTTTAAAATGTAAAATGCTTTTTATTCTTTTTTTATCCTGTTTAACATTTCTGTTGATCGTGACAGTTTTCCTGTGCCTAGGTCTCTTGCAGTTGTTGTGTGATAACACTTCAATTGACCTTCCGAAAGAAAGAAAGAATGTTGTCACCTTCCCCTCAGTTGTGCTGCAAATGGACTACAAAGCTTCATGGTGATACATAGTAGCATTGTCCCTCAAGAGGAAGTTGCTGGTCATGCCCCCCTGGGTGCATTATTCCTAATACAAATTTTCTGTGGCTGCTTCCTGCAACTATACTAGTTGTGGGCGGGGCTTACTGCACCCATGCACTTGGAGTAACACTTGTGCAGAGCGCGCTCCTCAATGCCAGGTGGAGAGTTTGGTCATGTGAAGAGTCTAACATTAAAGCAGTTCTCAGACGTAGAGATGAGACTTCACTGTGTGCAGTAATAAAGTACAGAGTTCCTCTGAAAAGTGACTGGTCCCTAGTCACTACACACTTTAACTAATATATGTTTGCATTAGGAAGGACATGCAGAGCCAGTCCAGTCCCTCTCTACCAGTCCAGGGTTACTTCACCCCCCCAGTAACAGAATGGGGTCCTGCCAAGCACATACAGTATCACAAACCTCATGTGTGCTTTCACGTAACTGTCTTTCCCGTACCATGTGACCAGGTCATAGTTCTCCGTAACGCTAGTCTGCACCTGGTTGCTATGGGGGAGGAACTGCTGGGGAAGGAGCCAGAACACCAACCAACTTGCTACCAGAGGACCTGTCACTTTACTAGGTACCAATAACCACGCCCAACGACATGTAGCTTGTTCCTTCACTTGATTACTCATAGTAACTACACCACTCTTCCTTCCTAGTCTTGCCAAATTAACCTTTTGTAGTAGAGTTTCTTCATACCACATAGTTTGTTTACAGACCCTGGTTCTTTGGAATATGCCAGAACCAGCATGCACCTCTTTGAATGACTTCAGACCAGAACGTTTAAGATAACTTTACTGTAGAAATGTAGCATGATAATACAGAACAGACAATGGGAGTTATTTACTAGAGTTTACTAGGAGTTTAATAGAAACCAGCTTCCAGGTTTTGTCGTCAAAGCTTAACTGAACAAGCTTAACTGAACAAGCTGAAGTTAAAAGCTGATTGGCTACCATGCACAGCTACACCAGATTCTGAGTGCACCAGCTTTAGTAAATCTACCCAAATGTTCTTTCCCTAATCCTAACTATAATGAAGAAGTGGCCCAGGCATACTTCCGTGAGGTGAGAGTCCATATAGGCATTGTCCATGACGCTGTCCGTGACTCCCTTTATCTTCAGCTCCATCCTTGCGCTCACAGGTAGATTTTCATACTCTCTGCACTGTGTTATCTATTCCGCCTCTCAGTTCTGAACCCTGTCTTAGTGGTCCACCTTTGTATAACACAGAGGCCCCGCCATAACCAAAAAAAACTGAGTCAAACATGTTTTAACCCTATCCCCAGCCTAGACCAGGCAACATACCCATTCTGGCGAGTGGCCACGCAGGGCCAGTAACTGTGAACTAGCATAGTTCAACTACCAAAAGTCAACATTCCTCACCCCCCTCCCCCCTAACTCCGACCAACAGCCAAGTCCAGGAATCCCAAATAACAGCACTCATTAGTTCAACAGAGTTTTACCATGTCATTCCTCAAACTGGATGTTCAACACTAGCCGAGGTGGTAGATAGGTAAGTACCTATTGAGGCAATCACCATGTGTTCTCAGGATTGTCTACTCCATGTCATCTAGGTTGGGATCAGTTCACCTACTCATACTTAGTCATTTAACCCACAGTAGATGAAAAGTCAAGCCATGCCTGTCATACTTTATAGAATTTTTTCCCACAACCCCTTGACCTGTACGTTGCTCTATAAAGATGGATCACAGAGTTTACCAGTCCCTTCCAATATGACAGCTTAGGAGCATTTGGCTTCTTCCAGTTTAGTAGGATAGCCTTCCTGCCATAAAATAACCCTATATTTAGCAAGGTGCGGTGTGTCAGAGAGGGAACCACTTCCTCTACCAAACCAAGGAGGCAAACCCTTGGCGTCGTAGGGATTGGGACACTGAGGACCTCAGATATACAGGAGGTTATCCCAGACCAGAAACTCTGGATCTGCGAGGCAACTCCAAAAGACTTGTTCCGCATTGACTGGGGAGTATGAACATCTCCAACATTCACCACTAAAGGAGGGATAAATGCGGGACTTCTAGTGCCGAAGGGAGACATTGGACTCTTTGGCTACAGAACTGTGCCTGAAATGTATGGTGCAGCTGCAGATAGCAAGAAGTATGAGTTGGGTAAGTCTTGCTTTCAATTGGGCAAAGGTTATGAGGTCACCTTCCCTGGCCTGGTGATGTCTCCCAACACCTTAACACCTCTACAGGCCCAAATCATGGGATCCGGTAGGGAGCAAAAATGAGGGAGATTTGGATTCATACATAGGGGGTCTGATGGTGTAACTCCCACATAGCTAGTAGACACCAGGTTGGTGGTAGTTTCCCATGCTCTAATAATCGATTTCATTGACACCGTTATTGGTAGGCTGAAATTTGGGCCTCTGTACAGGGCCAGTCGTAAGCTCTCATATGACCCCAACTGTGCCGCTTCCAGGACTGTGGCAAAGTCCCCGTCATCTGCCAACAGCCAACCACTAGGAAAAACCATCTGGCCAGCCAGATAGTATTCTTGCCAGTCCGGAAGTGCCAAACCCCCTGTCCCCAGGGTTCCCGGAGTACCCTAATGTTTATAGGAGGTGACTGGGGGGACCACAAAAATGACCCTATGATACTATTCAATTTTTGAAAATATACTCTGGGAATCCACAGTGGAGAATGACGTAAGAAGTATAAAAATTACTGGCAAAAATCGAATACGCCCCATTAAAGATAAGGGTAACCGCTTCCAGACCTGGGTTCTTTGTTTGAGCTGATATACCAGCGGGAGAAGGTTTAGTGGCATGTAGTCTTGAATATTGGCAGTTATCTTAACACCCAAATAAGTGATAGAGGAAACCCACCACAGCGGTAGGCTGTCGTCTGGTAGGTTCTTTGCTTCAGGTCCCAATGGTAGAATGGATGACTTGCCCCAATTCACCCAAAGGCCCAAAAAGGAGGCAAATGTATTGAGTATTAATAGGGCTGCTTGGAGAGATGGCCCCAGGTCCCTGAGGAACAGGAGCAAGTCATCAGCGTAAAATGCTAGACATTCCTGAATATTCCCCAACCGAATTGCTCGTACCTCTGTGGCGTGCCTAAGTGCCCTTGCTATGGGCTCCATCATTAAAGTGAAAAGAAATGGGAAGAGAGGGCAGCCCTGCCTAGTGCCTCTACCTATGATAAAGAAATTAGAGACAGATAATCCCAGCCGAATTGCCGTCCGCGGGTCACTGTACAGCAGAGTGATGCAACAGCGGAAACTAGGACCGAAGCCCATATTTTCCAATACTTTATGCATGTATTGCCAATCAACAGTATCAAAAGCTTTTTTGATGTCTATAGAGACAAAGACTTTGGCAGGGAAGTCCAAGGTATCCAGTTGCAGATGTGTGAAGCCGGTAAGGCCCCCCTTGATCCCAGCAAAGAGCGAAAAGCATGTTCAGTCTGGGTGCTAACTGTGTCATGTATAATTTATAGAAGTCTGCCGGGAATCCATCCGGACCCTTCTGGGGTGGAAAAACAAGTATGGCCGCTTCCATTTCCAACACTGAGATATTTTCATCTAGGAGAGCAACATCAGAATCTGATAGTCTAGGAAGGGAGAGCCCCCCATAGCAACTCATCTAATTTGTGTGAGTCATAGGAGGAAATAGGAGAATATAAGGAGGAGTAATAGTGTACAAACTCCTCCAAGATACTAGCTGGATCAGTAACCAGGGTCCCACCTGCGTTTTTAAAACAGGTATTCTAACCGGAGTTTTTTTGGTCGGTTACCAGGTTGGCCAATAGTTTGCCATTCTTGTCTCCTTCAGCAAAGATAGACTCCGCCCTCTGCCTAGACTCGGTATGTGCAGGATTTGTATAATACAGCGACACAGAGCGCCGTGTCTTCAGCAGGGACACATAATTAGCTTCTGATGGAGAGTTGGCGTGCATTCTTGCACTCTCTGTTTGGCCAGGAGAAGCTCACCCTCCTGGTTGTGGTCTTTCCTGGCTGCCTTTATTGCAGAGATACACTCTCCCCTTGCCACTGCCTTAAATGCATCCCACATCATCGGCGGCTCGACCGAGTCCGCATTGGTTAACCAGTATGTTTTAATGGATTGTATTTGGGAGACCACCTGATGCTCCAGCAACCTCCCCTCCTCCTCTGGATGGGAAGGTTAAGGTGACAGAGAGTGGGTTGCGGTCCGAGGTTCCCCCAGCCAGATATTCTGAATCCTGTAAGCACATTAACATGGGAGCATTGCCAAACATCAAATCAATTCTAGCTGATGATTCTAGCTGAGGAAACATGAGAATAGGATGTGCCATTTGGGTGCTTCCAACGCCACAGTTCAGTCAGGCCTGCCATAGATACCCAGGAGCAAAGGTCTACCGAGGCTGGCCTAGTGGCGTTGGATGAGTCCAATACAGGATCTAAAATGGCATTGAAATCCCCCATGAGTAGCATAGGGAGGTGGATATAATGTGCTAGTGTAACCAAGTCATACAGTAATTTTGCTTGGAAAGGGGGGGGTAAGTATATGTTTACCAGCAATATTTTATAGTAAAAGACGTCCAGTATCACTGCCACATATCAACCCCCCCCCCCCCCCGATCCGTAAACACCTGATGGACTGTACATGGAACAGCCTTGCTGACCAGAATGGAGACCCCCCTAGAATATGTGGAATACGTACAGTAAAATGCCTTTTGAATCCAGGGCCTGCGTAGAGACAAAATTTGACTCCCCTCCAGGTGAGTCTCTTGCAGGAGTATGATATGTGGCTTAACTTGTTTAAGATATTGGAACAATGCCACCCTCTTAAATGTGTTGTTCAAACCCCTTACATTCCATGATACTACCTTAATCTTACTATCAATTTAAACAATTAGAAGTGCATGAAAACCAGGGAAACTCAGCTAGTAACCAGGACGTAAGTTGGTAAAACTCACATGGTGACATGCAATTCCTAAGTACAATTGGTGCATTATTTGTATAGAAAGTATGGCACTGGTCAGTCAACCCCCTCCTCCCCACTGTTATACCAGAAACCAATAAACTATGCAGCTTAATCCCAGAAACTGAAGAACCTGGAAGAATCCAACCTTAAGTGTCGAAAGTTCGGCATTTCTAGATGAAAATTAGCATCTTCAGTACGAGACTCCTTGCTTAATCAGGGGATTAACTTGTGCAACCTTCTAACCGCAGGGCATATATGTGCTCCATATAATAAAGTAGTGACAAGAGACTTACAGTTCTGTGATGAGCTGCACTCAGCGAACTTCCCCAACTGTAGTGCCTCAGTCTGGTGCTCTCATTAGAGGGAGAAAAAAAAATCAGGTTCTGAAATCATGATGAGACGTGGATAAAACATGGTAAAAGGGGTATCATGGGTTTTGAACCAGCCAGTCGCAGGCATCTTGCGAGGTATCAAAAAATTTCACTGTGCCCTTGTGCTGCACCCAAAGTTGGCTAGGGTAAAGCATGCTATATTTCAATTCTCTCTCTCTGATCCTCCTCCTGACATCTCTAAAGAAGCGACGTCTTCTTTGCATCTCAGCAGAGAAATCAGGGAACAGCATGATGCATGCATTTTCAAACTTCAAATCTTGATGCTTTCTTGCTTCAGCCAGCAGCATGTCATGGTCTCTGTAATTAAGAAACCTGACTAGGAATAACCTGGAGGGGAGCCTGAGGGCTTTGTTCCTGTGGGAACTCTGTGCTCTCTCTCTACAACATATGTGGGGGGGGGGGAGATCTCCCAAAGAAAGCAGAGATTTAAAGAACTTTTCAGCAAATGTGGTTGTGGCAGTTCTGGCAGCCCCACCACCCTCACATTGTTCCCTCTCTGCCTGTCCTCAGCGTCATCTGCTCTGTGTTGGAGCGATCTTACCATATCTCTGAGCTCTGCCAGTTGTGAGCCCTTGGGTATGGGAAACATCCTCCACTTCAGAGATGCGATCCTCTGCCGCGGTGAGTCTGCCTCTGATTTTGTCCAAATCGTGTCTAATGAGGCTGCACTCTGAGGCCAGATAATCAACGCGGCCCATAAACTCAGATTTTGATGCCGCAATGGTTTCCAGGATCGGTCCAGTAATGGCTGCAGCATCCACCTCAATCTCCGATGACAACTGTGGTGAGATCCCCGATTTCTGGGACACACTGCTCGTCTGCTGCTCCATCCTTGTGTTCTGCCGCATGTTGCACTCTGAGGTGGGCACAGGAACCAAGATGCTGCGGGCAGAGCTAGCAGCCATGCTGTTTTGGGAGCGGAGCTGCCTCTGATCCAATGGCGGCTGTGAGTGCTGCTCCTTCAGCTTTTTGAATGCTGAAGATGGCATCCTTTTGTTCAAAGAGGTCTCCGCTAGTGCAGTAAAGGTATAGATCCGAATGGAAGTCGGTCAAACAGGCTGAAATCCGATCATGTCCTGCCCCGATCACATCCAGTCATGCCCCTTGGCAGGCTTTCCTCATCAGAAACTTGAAGACCTGATAGGCCTCAGACAGAAACTTGAACACCGGATAGGCCTCAAACGGACCTAGCAGCAGGAAGCCACCTGGATAGGCCTCAAGCTTCAGGCCTAGCAGGCAGGAACTATATACACATCCACCCAGGCCAAAGCCCTGGGCGGGAACACTGACCCTGGTCACCTGACTTCCTTCCATTTAAATAGCTTTTCCCAGCATGCATCGCAGAAAATATGATTGGCTGAGAAATGTAGGTTTATCCATAACTGAAATGTACTGTAGCTCATCATACTAATGTCAAAGGCATCAGTGTCACCAACTGACAAAAGGGAGAAGCTGCAAACAAATGGAATTAGCACAGAAGTCATTTAACCACTAAACACTACAAATTAGCCAGGCTGGCTACCACCCAGCACAACTAAATTTACCTGCAGCCCTATTCTAGGGACAAGGGTGCTACATTGACATGATAACATCACGCAGTTGCTGCAGATTTGTCGGCTGCACATCCATGATGTGAATCTTGCATTCCACCACATCCCAATGGTGTTCTATTGGATTGAGATCTGATGACTGAGGGGGGCATTGGAGCACATTGAACTCATTGTCATGTTCAAGAAAGCAGTGGTGAGATGATTTCAGCTTTGTGACATTGGTGCATTATCATGCTGGAAGTAGCCATCAGAAGATGGGTCCACTGTAGTCATAAAGGGATGGACTCAGGTTAGGTTGTGGCATTTAAAAGATGCTCAATTAGTACTAAAGGGCCCAAAGTGTACCAAGAAACTATCCCCCACACCAGTACACCACCAGCCTGAGCCATCAATACAAGGCAGGATGGATCCATGCTTTCATGCTGTTTACGCCAAATCCTGACCTTACCATCTGAATGTCACAGCTGAAATCGAGACCAGGCAACATTTTTTCAATCTTTTAATGTCCTATTTTGGTGAGCCTGTGGAAATTGTAGCCTCAGTTTCCTGTTCCTAGCCAACAGGAGTGACACCTGGTGTGGTCTCCTGCTATAGCCCATCTTCTTTAAGGTTCGATGTGACCTTGGTTGTAATTAGGGATGAGCTTTCTGTTCGGGTCAAACAGGAGTTCGACTCGAACATCGGCTGTTCGTCCGTCCATCGAAAACCGAACATTATGGGCCGTTCGCGCCAAATTTGAGCGGCGTGTAATGGCCCATAATGCACTGGGGGGGTGCAGTGCATTGCTGTAAGATGATTGGCCAGAGCATGCACCATGACCTGCATGCTTTGGCCAATCACAGTGCCCTCAGCTAAGAGAGCCATAATTGGCCAAGGGCAGAGTGCCTTTTGCCAATCATGGCTCAGGGGGACTAAGTCCACGCCCCACACTATATAAGGCCGCCTGCATGTCAGCCTCATGTAGTGTGTCATTGGCGTGGACGGAGAGAGAGTGTCATTGAGATTGAGCAGGCAGGCAGATTATTCAGTTAGCTGCAGTGTATTTAAGATAGATAGATAGATAGATAGATAGATAGATAGATAGATAGATAGATAGATAGATAGATAGATAGATAGATAGATAGATAGATAGATAGATAGATAGATAGATAGATAGATAGATACACTGTATCCAGTTTAGCTAGATCTGACTGCAGTCTGTTCCTGATGATGTACTGTTTCTAATATACTTCCGGCATGCAGGTGATTCAGTTAGTTGCAGTGTATTTAATATATATATATACAGACAGTCTTGTGTGTATATATAATGTATATGTAGCACTGCACTAACTCTGGGTGGAGCTGCTGGTTTAAAGCGGGCTGTTACCTTCACTCTTGATACCTCTGTTTCACTGGCACCGGGTCTAGGGTCCCGTTGAGTTTACCTCTGGACGATGTAGACACTAACGCTTGAGTAGATTTTCCAATGCTTTAATGAACAAATAATAAAGGAAGTAGCAGGAAAGAGGCAGAAGGAAAGTTGCAGGGAAGCTCAAATACTTTTCCTTAGTATTTATGTCATTGAAAGAAGATGGTTGGACTATGCCAGGGGATACTTCAGATAGATTTTCCAATCCCTAATCAATATATATTATAAAAAGAAGGAGAGAGGGAAGATCCCCTTCCTCCAGATAAATGGGATTTTAAAGGAAAAAACTACCCGTACCCTAAGTAGGGAGGTAGAATGGAGAGAGCTGAGATAGCTCCTAGTCGGATAAGTGTGCGTCCGCCCGTCACGATGGATGGCTGCAGGATGCGTCAGACACTCTCTCCATTCTACCTCCCTACTTAGGGTACGGGTTACCGGTCTGTATTGCCCTAATTGTGTGGTCCAGTCCTCCTACTGGTATTGTCCGTCTGGGATCTGGCACCCAGGGACAATCCGCACCAGTTGATTTAGCGGTTGATGCCCGGTGAATGGTGGTGATTGTTCTATTCTGTTGAAATGTTATTAATAGTTTAAATGAATCAATGATATCGTGTCTAGCCCTGATGAAGCGAAAATTCTTTGCGAAACATGTTGGCTGTTAGTCACGTATGAATTCTGAAATTTACTACTGGATGGTCATATGTTCTTATATGTGTTGACATTGCTATATTTTTAATTATGTCCAAATAAAAATTGTTAATTTTTTATCAAACTGGTTTGATCTTCACCTACTAGATATAGTTTTTTCCTTTAAAATCCCATTTATCTGCAGGAAGGGGATTTTCCCCTCTCTCCTTCTTTTTATAACTTTCCTTAGTATTCTTTAGAACATTCTCTGGAATTGAACACTTGCGGTTGAATGGTTGAATGCGCTCCCCCTTGTGGGACCCAATCTTTGCCCGCCTGGATAGGCCTCTCTCACTTGCCTAGCAGCCAGTATGCAGCACGAACAAAAGTCTCTGCCACAGACTTGTTTGGAATAAAACCTGTACGATCCTCTGCCACAGGATGTATTGGTTTGCAATGAATGTCAGACACAGTACTTGAACCTTTAAGCCAACCCGGCAGTACTATGCAGTAAGATTACTTCAGGATACGTCCTCCAACAGAGTCAACAGGCCCCTCTCCAGACCAGCACTCTGCATGATCCTTCCATGACGGGTCTTCCCCTGGGATCTCCTCGGTTGTCCAGCTTCTTCACTCAGGATAGACAGCTCAGGACCGTTCCTCTGCTGCTGTGGTAGGCCCCAGACAGGCTTCTGGGCCCACCCACATGCCGCAGTGACATTGTCCCCCGGAACGGAGGACCACGAGGTGGTACTCTTAACGCATACCTGTCGGCCAGGAGGGCCAGCAGGTGGCTGAAAACGAACCCCTAAACATGGCGTCTGTCCCATAATACCCTCTCCCAGAATGCAACTCGGAGGACCACCTCCACCGAGTTGTCCCCGGGACAGAGGAGCACTCATACGCTTCAACGCGTTGCTTTTCCAACACTAGCCGATGGTGATGACACCCACTGGCACAGTATGGAACTACATGCAACTCAGCCAAGCTGGAACAGAGGCAAATCTAACTTCCTCTAACAAGTAACCCACAAGATTAACCTATCAGCAGTAGATTAAAAAAATCTACCAGCGCTACATATAGATATATATATATATATCCAGTAGATATATACTAGATATACTATACTATATATATATCCAGTATAGCTAGATCTGACTGCAGTCCGTTCCTGGTGTACTCTTTCTAATATACTTCTGGCAGGCGGATTATTCAGTTGTCTGCAGTGTATTTAATTAATATATATATACAGATAGTCTTGTGTGTATAGCTATAGATATATATATATCTATCTCCACTACATAGTTTAGCTATATCTCACTGCAGGCCGTTCCTGGTGTAGTCTTTCTAATATATTTCTGGCAGGCAGATTATTCAGTTTGCTGCAGTGTATTTAATTAATATATATATACAGATAGTCTTGTGTGTGTGTGTGTGTGTGTGTGTATATATATAAAATCTATATATCCACTGCATACAGTTTAGCTATATCTCACTACAGGCTATTCCTGGTGTACTATTTCTAATATACTTCAGGTGGTGTACACAGTACCATGCACCCCTAGTGCAGTTACTACTTTTTTGGTGGTGTACACAATACAGTACACCCATAGTTATTACACTTCTGTTGGTGTACACAGCACCGTGCACCCATAGTGCAGTTGCTACTACTTTTCTGGTGGTGTACACAGTACACAATACGTACAGTGCACCCATAGTTGCTATTAGACTTCTGGTGGTGTACGCAATACCGTGCACTCATACTGCAGTTGCTGCTACTTTTCTGGTGGTGTACACAATACAGTACACCCATAGTTGTTATTACACTTCTGTTGGTATACACAGCACCGTGCACCCATAGTGCAGTTGCTACTACTTTTCTGGTGGTGTACACAGTACACAATACATACAGTGCACCCATAGTTGCTATTAGACTTCTGGTGGTGTACACAATACCATGCAACCCATTGTGCAATTGCTACTACTTTTCTGGTGGTGTACACAGTACACAATACAGTGTAGCGTGGTGTTGCAAAAAAAAATCCCCATCATGTCCAGAAGGCCACCAAGGAGAGGCAGACGCTCACAGGCCACTAAAAGAGGCAAGCAGGCTCTGTGTCTACAGTCCACAGTGCTGGTCATGGACATGGTGCATCTTCTGCAGGTGGCCGTGGGGCACGCTTGTCCTTTTTTCTTCTGCTGGGACAGGGGCAGAAAAATTGGGTCTTTGGTGGTGCCACAACACTGTAACCCCTCACAGATACTCTTGTTGAGTGCAGGAACGGGCCCTGCTGTGAAATATTAGTTCAGAAATTGTAATTATATGCCCCTGTTAAACAGGGACAGAAAAATTGGGCCTTAGGCAGTGGTGGTGGTGCCCTAAACCAAAAATATTGTTGGAAGCTAGCATCATCAAGATTGAGGAGGAATAGGATAGTCACATAGCATAGGCAGTCTTCAAGGGATCCCACATCCATAGAAAAATCAATCAATTACATCAGCATCAGGTGCTTGATAGCTGCTGCTGATCCAAGACTGATTCATTTTTATGAATGTGAGCCTATCAAGGGAGATTGTGGACAGGCGCACTCTATGATCAGTTACAAACTCTACAGCAGCACTGAATGTGCGTTCAGAAAGAACGCTGGATGCAGGACAGGCCAGTAGAACAATTGCATATTGAGCAAGTTCTGGCCAGTGGTCCATCCTCAAGACTCAGTAACCCAGTGGATGCTCTGTTGGAAAGGTCTCCAAGTCTGCTCTTGCCCCTAGATATTCCTGCACCATGTAATGCAGACGCTGGCGATGGTTGCTTGAACCGATCAGACCTTGGCGCTGAGGACTGAAAAATTGTCTAAAGGCATCGGTCAGCTGTTCACCTTCTCCACTGCTCTTCCTTTGAATGAACGAAGCTGTCATGGTTATGCAGTAATCTTTGTCTGTCAGCTTACCTCTCCTTCATGTGTTCACCTTTAGAGGCCAGCCACTCTCACCTGGCTACTTAAATAATCTCTTCTCAAAGCATGGCTCCACCTCAGCCCCTATCATGTAGCCTACTGTGGGCATGAGCTGGGAGACCCTGGGGGTCACGACCTGGAGCCAGTTGCAGCCCAGTCCATCCTCACCACTAGAGGCTCTGGTGAACACCTGCCTGCTCTTAGACTACGCACCCTGGGTAATCTTACACTCTAGCCCCTGTGGGGTCCGTGTTGGTGATCCAGCAGACCTGCCTTCCTTAACCACCTAGACTCCCATCCGCAGCAGTCAGCCTTAGGGTCCACTACTTTTGCGGTGCACTCCTCAGCAATACGTTGTCCAGCACCAGGAAATTGTAACCTCACAGGGTCTGGAAATGCATTTCACAAACCTTTCTTCAAGGCCTCCTGAAGATGTTTCATCCTCTGCTCCCTCTGCGAAGGCAGGATGAGTTCTGCGACCTTACCCTTGTAACGTGGATCAAGAAGGGTTGCCAGCCAGTAATGATTCCTTCTCTTTGAGACCACAAATCCTAAGGTCCTTACACTGCATGGCCTCCCTGATTCTGCAAAGCCTGGGAAAGTTTGCAGAGGCATTCGATTCTGAGTCCTCTGGGTCACTAAGGATCACATGATCCGTAACAACCTCCTCCCAGCCACGTACAACTCCTTGGGTTTCTGGGGACTGAAAACCATCCCTTGAAGTCTGCTACTGAGTGTTATCCTCCACGTCCATGCTGACACAATCCTCCTCCTCCTCCTCTTCGTCCTGTGTGTTTGGCAGGCCTGCAGGAATAATATCTGGATAAAGGGGTCCTTGAGAGGTAAGGAAGTCCTCCTCATCCTCACACTGTTCTGCCTCAAGTGCCCTGTCCATTATTCCATGAAGCGTGTGCTCCAATAGGAAGACAAGAGGGACAGTATTACTGATGCATGCATTGTCGCTGCTCACCATCCTCGTGGCCTCATCAAATGGTCACAGGACAGTGCATGCATCCTTGATCAGTAGCCACAGGCGTATGAATAATAATAATGAATATATTTATATTTAATTTATTTATATTTAATTAATATATTTAATTTAGCTTTTATCTATGTAAGGCGGAACATATTATCTTTACAGAAATCTCTGGTAGACCAGACAAGTCAGTGCCTAGGCTTGTGTATACAAACAATGGGATCCAAACCTCATTGTTTTACACATACGTCAAAGGATTCCATGCTGTGATATGCAATGAAGGGAGGCCAACCCGTAATCAATACTTAACTTCCCGGAAAAATTCAAGTTAAGCTCCTGCCCAGAATAGTCACAAGGATTTGCATTAAAGGGGGCTGACTTATGCAAAGTATAGGGATTGGAGATGTAGCAGTCCTTAACCAGGAATAGGGAAGCCCACCAATCAGAGCCACGCTATGCCAACCAATGAGGCATCAGCATGTAATGATATACACAGACTAGATGGGAGGGAAACACACACTTTTATGGAAGAGCAACCATCAGAATGGAACCTTGGTGCAAAGTGTAATTATGGGAAAGGTCTGCATTTTACTTGTAATTAAAAATGTTTGCAGATTAATGTTTTCAGGAATATACTCTGTATTCCTTCATATAATTCTCTTATTTTAACCTAATATTTTCTTCCTTGGTGTAGACCAGGGATATGCAATTAGCAGACCTCCAGCTGTTGCAAAACTACAAGTCCCATCATGCCTCTGCCTCTAGGTGTCATGCTTGTGGCTGTCAGAGTCTTGCTATGCCTCATGGGACTTGTAGTTCTGGAACAGCTGGAAGTCCGCTAATTGCATATCCCTGGTGTAGACTATACAGTAGATAGATGGTTATGTATTAGATAGACTTTCAACTACTCACCAATAAATGTTATTGTGTTAAAGCTTTCACTCATGGTCAAAGAGCTCTCATTTAACGCAAATCATATCTGAGAGATATTAAATCTCAAATATAGTATACGGGAAAAAGACTGCATGGGAGGTCGTTATATGTCTGTTCAAGCATGTGGTGCCCAAGATGTGCAATCTGCTGCACACGTGTCCAAAAAGGCCCACACCAAGGAACTTTTCAAAATCAGCAGGAAGTCAGCTGCGCCCTGCACCTGCGGAGCTCTGCGGTGTGATGCAGTAGGGTGGCTGCCCTTAAGCTGCCTGACATCCTGCCTCATTGGAGTTGTGCCCCCCTCCCTCTTCATCACTGGAACAAACTTGGCAGTATGCTGCAGCTGGGGGAACATGACTGCCAGTTTCTTGTCCTTCTTGGTCACCCCCTCTCTCTAGGCTCACGTTACTCCCTTCCTCAACCTGGAAACCAACATCGGGGCTTTCAAATCGCTGCGCATCCTCCAGGAGCATGTACCCAACATTGTGGTTGAATAGTTCGGGGGACTCCTCCGTGCATGATGGTTGGGCTACAGAAGGAGTTAGTGTGGACAAGGAGCCGGTGGAATAGGCCGCTTTGGCAGCTGCATAGGAAGGAAAACTACTCTGAGCCTGGGTGACAGAGGATGAGGAGGATGGGGACGGCTTTGTTATCCTCTTCACCAACTCTTCTGCATGTTCTGGCTCAATAACACGGCCAGCAGCAGAAAAAAAGGACAAGTGTGCCCCACGGTCACCGGCAGAGGATGCATCGTGTCCATGACCAGCACTGTTGACTGTAGACACAGATCCTGCTTGCTCTCTTTTAGTGGCCTGTGAGCGTCTGCCTCTCCTTAATGGCCTTCTGGACATGATGTATATTTTGTTTTGCAACACCGCTCTACACTGTATTGTGTACTGTGTACACCACCAGAAAAGTAGTATCAACTGCACTATGGCTGCACTGTATTGTAATTGTAATTTTTGATCTAATATTTCACAGCAGGGCCTGTTCCTGCTCTCAACAAAAGTATCTGTGAGGGGTTACAGTGTTGTGGCACCACCACCACCACCGCCTAAGGCCCAATTTTTTTGCCCCTGTTTAACAGGGGCATGTAATTACAATTCTTGATCTAATATTTCACAGCAGGGCCCGTTCCTGCACTCAACAAAAGTATCTGTGAGGGGTTACAGTGTTGTGGCACCACCACCGCCTAAGTCCCAATTTTTCTGTCCCTGTTTAATGGGGGACTGTCATTATAATTCTTGATATAATATTTCACAACAGGGCCCGTTCCAGTGCCCACCAAGAGCAACTGTGAGGGCTTACAGTGTTCTGGTACCACCAACACCTAAGGCTCAATTTTCCGCAGAGTGTATAGGGTAGGCTGTATAGTATATACAGGCGGTCCCCTATTTTCAAACATCCGACTTACAAACGACTCCAACTTATAAGCAGAGGGAGACAACAGGAAGTGAGATGTTTTATAACCAATCCTTGTTTCCCTAATAACCCAAATTTTCAAATTCCAATTGTCATTGGGACAGAAAGTGAGGTGAAATCTTCTGAACAGGGGCACAGACAGCAAACAAAATGTAACAGGGGTGATAACCCTTCCCTATATTATCCAAAAAGCTTAAAAATAGATTTTTGGGCTGGAGCTACACTTAAAAAATGTCCCTGTTCCAAATTACAAACAGATTCAACTTAACAACAAACCTACAGTCCCTGTCTTGTTTTAATCCGGGGACCGCCTGTATACTGCTGCTGTTCAGAGTATATAGGGCCTGGGGGCCCCATGCCTTTTTTTTTATTTGAGTGCAGGGTTCCCCTTTATATTCATACCAGACCCAAAGGGCCTGGTAGTGGGCTGGGGGGGGGGGGGGGGGGTTAACATTACATTACAGCCACAAGTAGTTTAAAATAACTTTTATTCCTTTAGAAATGTAATTTTGTGCAGGAACTGTTCTAAACACGGAAAAAATGCGCCACTTTACAGGAATACTATAGACACCCCCCCAGCATGATATTTAAAGGAATATTACGCTTTTGTTGTTTCACTTTAAGCATTATTAAAATTACTGCTCCTGAAAAAAAACGGACGTTTTTAAAACTTTTTTTTTGCATTGATACATGTCCCCTGGAGCAGGACCCGGGTCCCCAAACACTTTTTTTGACATTAACTTGCATATTTGCCTTTAAAATTAGCACTTTTGATTTTTCACGTTCGAGTCCCATAGACTTTAACGGGGTTCACGTGTTCACACAAATTTTTGGTCTGTTTGCATGTTCTGCCGCGAACTGAACTGGGGGGTGTTCGGCTCATCCCTAGTTGTAATGAGTGGTTATTTGAGTTACTGTTGCCTTTCTATCATCTCGTACCAGTCTGTCCATTGTCCTCTGACATCAACCAGGCATTTTCCTCCACACAACTGCCGCTCACTGGATATTTTCTCTTTTTTGGACCATTCTCTGTAAACCCTAGAGATTGTTGTGTGTGAAAATCCCAGTAGATCAGCAGTTTTTGGAATACTCAGACCAGCCCATCTGGCAGCAACAACCATGCCACATTCAAAGTCACCTAATACCCCTCTCTTCCCCATTCTGCTGCATAGTTTGAACTTCAGCAAGTCGTCTTGACCACAACTAGTTGCTGCCATGTGGTTGGCTGATTAGCAATTTGTGTTGCCAAGCAATTGAACAGGTGTACCTAATAAAGGGGCAGGCGAGTGTATGTTCTCCAACAAACTCTGGGACATTCGTAAGAGATTTGGATGCATCATGACTTTTGTAGGGGTTTCTGAGAAATTAGAAAATGTATGCAATCAAGAGTTTACAGTTTTTTAACTTGTAAAATTATGTAGGTTTTTCTATTTGGACATTGTGGATTGTTTCCAAATCCCAATTAAACTAATTTTAATCTTAGCTTGTAACCAGGTTGGGCATCACCATTAGGTGGGACAGCCAGCCGCCTAGGGTGCCAGGATGGGAGGGGTGGTAAAATCCTGGCTGACACAGTGACCCCGCACCGCTCGCTGCTATCGCACACACTGCCCGCCTCCAATCTTATTTTAAATAAAAAGACGTCTAAGGATAATGCACAAGGCAAGTGTGCCCTCTTTTTCTTCTTTCTCTTTTGACTATTAGGATACCCCAATCCTTGAGGGCAGCAAGGCCCGAGGCACTATCCACTACGAACTTTAGTCCACCTGGTAACTCACTTGTGCGCAGGAGTGTTTGTCTTTCTGCTATCAAAAGTTTGCAAACACATTCTGCCTAAGCGTGCCCATGTCACCAGACTGACATCCACCTATCAAGGCATTTTGATATGTAGCTCTTCTATCTCCTTTACTTAGGGGCAGGATATCAAATTTTGATGCTTCTGTTTGTTTTGGGTGGTTATGTTACAAGGGACAGGAATTTGTAGAATGCCATACAAGATCCCTACGGCGTGTCCTTGGAAAGCACTTCTACCATTGTGAGGGAAAAGGGAGACTGACTGATGACAAATATAACAGCCACTGTTACATAATAAATAGTACTTGTAATTAACTCATATACAACATAGTGTCCAATCAGATTTCATCTTCTAAATTACAGAACAAATCTGATTGGTTGCCATGAGCAACATATCTATTTTTGCTCAGTTTTACATCGGTCATTGAGAGGTGATCTAATATCCTTAAAAAATGGCTATTACAACCAACATTTCCATATTGCTTTGTATATTGCCCCACACCTCCTGGTCTGCAATAGTCCTTTTTAGTTGCACATGCCCACATTCCCAGACACACAGCACTTTATCCCTAACACCCCACAAGAGTCCTGGAGCTCTCCTGAGGGGTCCAGTCTTGGGCCATAGGTGGGGTTTAACATCCTCCTTCACTAATTGGCATTCTTCAGTTCTCTGGCCCTACTGGCCTGTGAAATCCCCCTATGCCCCATTACTAGGGATGGCCTTCTATTTTTTACTAATGTGCTTTGGTATCTTCCTCTGTCCTTGCCTCCTGTTTAGAAATAGTTGGTTCAGTACTAGCTAGACCCCCATCATTTCTTCTATGTTCCCTCAGTGAGTGCAAGTTATTTGCAGAGACAGGGCTCAGGAAACTATTTGTCTTACACTCCAAAAGACTGGAAATGCATCCTCTGTATTGCAATTAGCTGAAGTAAGATTGCATCGGATTCAACTTCTGTGTCTTATTGAAGAGCTAAGCTGCCTGTAGATGGTGCCAAGTCTGCAGGTGACCATGGTGTCTGGACAAACTGGCTCTAAGGAGATATGTCAATGGATAAAACGGAATTACAAACAGAACAGCTGTCAAGTTGTCCCTCCATGTGGAGCAATGCTAGTTTTAATATAGATCTTTGAAGTCACTGTTTGCTCTGAGTCCATACAATTTTTTTTCTGCGTGCCCCAATAGAAGGGGAGTGTTATGACTGCTGAAATGCATTGGGTGTTTTTATGTGACTCTTACCAACAATTAAAATTATCTTGGACGCTTAACTGGTTTTTATCTGACACTCCTTTCTATATTTCTGTGATTTGAGAGTGTCAGGGCTGGGCTCAGCCCTTCTTTCTTTAAGCTGGCCGCTCAGCTGTCTGCTAATTGCCAGCTCCTATCTCTCCACAGTGACTCATCTATTGATGATATCCTGCTCATCAGTCCTGCTTACTTAAGCCATCCAGCCCAGATGATCTCTGTCTTCGCCTTGGTCACATCTCTAGAGACGCTATCCTGTGTTCCTGTTAGACTTGCTTGGTTGACATTCCTTCTGGCTTCAGGCCCTGCTTGCTGTTCTACTATGCTGATCTCTGGCTCCCTGACATTTTGGCTTGTCTGACTATCCGTTCCAGTTCCTGAACTCTGACTATATTTTGACCACATTTACTCTATTTACCTTTTTTTTATTTTTATTAAACAAGTGTGATTTAACTGTACTTCTGTCTCGGTCTGATTCATGGTTTCTGACAGAGAGACTCGTAGGCATCCACAGCCTTCTTTCTGATTGTCTTAGAGAGCTCTTTGATCTTGACACAATGACATCACACAGGTCAATAACAGAGAGAATACTAGAATCCAGATGCTTGAAGTTTATAGAATTAGTTCACCTTACCCCATGTTACACCTATACCTGTTTAGGGTGTAACATGCAGAATGGGAGCATACACGAGCCCAGAAATCAACTTACATTTGTCCTCTTACCAAAATCCTAGTGCGCATCTTCTGTCTCTCTCATAGCTGTTTGTTTTTAAAATTAGCAGAGCCATGCGTCCTCACGCCCCACACAGCTGCATCATTTCTTTCTGCCATTAGACCAATGCAAAGACTACACTTCCTATCTGCCACGTCAGTAGAGGAGTCTACAGAGCATGCACACATTCCCTCCTCCTTCCACCCTGGGAGCAATCACAAGCTCTGTGCGAATGCTCTCACTTGGCTTCCTCCCCTTGCTCACTCCCTCCCAACCCCCCAAAGTGACAGCATCAAAGTGAGAACAGACTGGAGAAGTGTTTCTCCAGTCTGTGTCTTAATATTAGAGTGGCCCCGATCCTCCTCTTCTGGGGTTCCCCGGTGCTCCTGGCTCCTCCTCTTCATCGAGTGCCCCCACAAAGAGCCGCTTTCCATGGAGGCACTCGTGAGGGGGTGCTACAGAGTCCTGTTGCTGCATCCATTGACACAGGCAGCCTGACTCAGCCCCGCCCCCAGCTCCCGTGTCACTGGATTTGATTGACAGCAGCGGGATCCAATGGCTCCTACTGCTATCAATCTATCCAATGAGGAAACGAGACAGTGGCTGGAGCTGCTGGGCTTATTCTGGTCGCTGGAACGATCTGGTTCAGGTAAGGAATAGGGGGGCTCTGGGGGGCAGCTGCACCACAGAAGGTTTTAATCCTTAATTCATAGAATGTGTTAAGGTGAAAAACCTGGAGACTTTACAACTTCTTTTAAAGGCAGGTGCTAGAAGAAATATATTTTGATCCAAACTATGTCCCAATAGTGTAAAAGCACACACATTTTTGAATGTACAAGCATGGGAACCTCAGTAATCATCCACATTCAATTCTTTTTAAACATTCAAAAAGAAGAGAAGCGAGTGGCGGTGTCCTTCAAAGCTCTACCGTTTTCTCACATATTTCTCACATATTTCTCACAATATACATACTGTATTTTATATGTATGAATAAATTGAAAGGTTGGAGTAAAAAAAAAGGAGTCAGTAATCATTTACCACCGTTAAAGTACTGGAGGCAACTAAATTATGTGTCAGGCAAATTAGCAAGAGTAAATTGATCACCTAAAACATACAGTTTGCTGGACCCAAAGTAGCGTGGCTTTACTGAGTGCAGATCATATCAGACTAATTTATTTGAATTTTTTGACTATATCACTAATGTTTTGGACCAGGGTGGGCAAGGGATGAAAACTTTAGTTACACTTAACAGTAACTGTATTTCTAAGAGCCTTTGAGGACAGCACCTGGAGGAAGCGCAGCTCTACCCATTTTCCCAGGAAACACTGCAGACCTTTAAATCCCTCCTCTTCCACCATGCCTTCAGTTATAGAGTAGCCTTCGACATGCTGGAAAACAGAGCAAAGAACAACAAAATGACCATAACAGACAACAAAGTCATAATTTAAGGAATAGGAAGGGTAGCAGCTGCTGTCCTGAAAGGCTTTTATGCCCCGTACACACGATCGGACTTTCCGCCAACAAAACCGTGGATTTTTGTTCGAAGGTTGTTGGCTCAAACTTGTCTTGCATGCACACGGTCACACAAATGTTGGCCAACAATTACGAACATGGGAATGCGGTGACGTACAACACGTACGACGAGCCGAGAAAAGGGAAGTTTGATAGCCAGTGTGGCTCCTTTTGCTTGATTCAGAGCATGCGTGAACTTTTGTGTGACGGACTTGTGTACACACGATCAGACTTTCCGACAACAAAGTTTTGTTGGCGAGAATTTGAGAACCTGCTATCAAACATTTGTTGGCGGAAAGTCCAACAGCAAATGTTCGATGGAGCATACACACGGTCGGACTTTCTGGCAACAAGCTCACATCCAACATTTCCCATTGGAAAATCCGACCGTGTACGCAGCATTAGAAATACCGTCATTGGTAAGTCTTACTAAGGTTTTCCCCAATCCCCTTTCAGGACAGCACCTGGAGAAGATAACCGAGAAACTTACCCTAGGGTGCCTGCAGTACCTTCTTACCAAAGGCCTGGTCTGCAGCCAACAGTAGGTCCAGCCTGTAGTGCTGACACTGGTGCTGGACCAAGTGGCCGCCTTGCAAATCTGCTCAGGTGAAGGACTGGCTCTTTCAGCCCAGGAAGTCACCACTGACCTTGTGAAATGGGGTGCGATCCCCAAAGGAGATTCTTTCCCCAGGGCCACATAAGCTTCTTTGATTGCCCATTTAAAACAATTTCCCAGTGTACTTTTGGAGGCCTTTTCCCCTTTGTGGATCCCGGGAAGATTATAAAAAGTGCACTTGATTTCCTGAAGTCCATGGTTAATGCTAGGTACTGTACAAGGCATCTTATTACATCTAGTGTATGAAAGGCCTCTTCCCCTGGATTAGCCGGAGCTGAACAGAAAGTAGGCAGCACTATTTACGGAGTATGATGAAAGGATGAAGAGATTTTTGGAAGAAAGGCCGGATCCGTTCTGAGAATTACCCGGTCTGGGAATATAACTAAAAAAGGTTCTGGGACTGACAGGGCCTGATACTCCCTTATTCTTTGGGTCGAAGTAATCCCCTGTTCCGTGGGGACTTGAACTATGACTTCCTGCTGTATCAGATACTCTAAGAGGGACATTATTGCAGAAGGCTTTTCTTTGTCCTTTGGAAGACTGGTGACAAGTATCCCACATAACTTGACCTTGAATGCCGAGTCACCAGACCAAGTCTTAAGCCAGATGGCGCATTTGGCAGAATTGACCAACACTGAGGATCTTGCCGACATGCGGGAAACTGCTCCAAGCCACGGCTTCCCGCCCAGGCTGCCTGCCAGCCGAAGACCCGCGTCCTCTGGGCACACATGACTGGACTCTCCAGCTGACCACTGCTTCCCTGAGCTGGAAGGGCCAGAGGCTCCTGAACACCCCCCGCCTGTGCGGAGGGGGGAGGTTGCTGGGATGGTCTCACAGAAAACAACAAGCCTTAAAGGTAAACCTACCTCCTTCTCCACCTGAAAGAGCACAGCCCCCATAATTGGTTCCATGCAGCGCTTCCACCATGGCGGCGGAAACACTATAACTGAAGGCATGATGGAGAAGGAGGGATTTAAAGGTCTGCAGTGTTTCCTGGGAAAATGGGTGCGCTCTCTCCAGGTGCTGTCCTGAAAGGCGATTGGGGAATGAGTTTATTTGAGCTCCACACAATGATCTCATAAAAAGTTAAACAAGCTAGGATTAAACCCTGGGGTGGTTCAGTGGATATGCATTTGGCTAAAGGATAAATACCAGAGTGTGGTTGTAAATGGGATTCACTAAGGGCAGAGATCAGTAACTAGTGGTGTAGCACAAGGGAAAGGGCAGACATTATTGATTTCGAATTGATTGATATTTTCAATATGAGGCCAAGATCAAAAACATGGGGACACAACTTCAGCCTAGCATGAGGAAAGTTCAAAACTAATCTTAGAAAGTATTATTTTACTGAAAGAGAAGTTGATTCTTGGAATAGACTTCCAGTGGAGGTAATGAGTCAGTTAACAGTAAGTGGATTCCAAGGACAAACATAGATTTATACTCAGACAAAAAAAAAGTTAAAAAACAAAACAAAAAACAAACAAACAAAAGCATGTATAAATATAGAAAAAAAATGGGGCAGACTTGATGGACCACTTGGTCTTTTTTTCTGTCATCACACTTCATAGTATTTTCAGTATAATACAGTTTGCTTCTTCATGGCACATTTCATTACAATTTCTGTTAGGATTCCAATTTGTATTTATAACGGTTCTCCTTTAAAAGCCCTACCATGCATTATTGGAATGGAAAATATCAGAGAATTTGTGAAAGTATTGTGAATAGAAACACAATTTATCCTACAAAATTAAACTAGGAATCTGGTTGCCGAGGACACCTTTAATTTGGCAGTACTAGCAATCCTGTGACCCTCGCTGCCAGCTGAACGAGCGAGATTTTTCCTCCAGTGAGGGAGCCATGCCTGACTCATCTGGGAAAAAAGGGAGTAATACGTGAAAGCAGTTGAGTATTTTCTCTGCAGTTTTTAGCCACGTTTTGCCATGCCTGGATTGTTAGCCTGGCATCATCCTAAGGCAGTGGTCTCCAAACTTTTTAGCATGAGGACACATCATATATTTTATAAACACAGGCCGAAAAAAATCCCGATCAGATCCATCCCTTACAGCAGTGTTCCCATCAGAGCCACCTTTACATCCAGGCCCCCCATTAGAGTTCACCCTTACATCAGTGTTCCCATCAGAGCCCCCTTTTTTTATCCAGGCCCCCATTAGAGTCCACCCTTACATAAGTGTTCCCATCAGAGCACCTTTACATCCAGGCCCCCATTAGAGTCCACCCTTACATCAGTGTTCCCATCAGAGCCCCCTTTTTTTATCCAGGCCCCCATTAGAGTCCATCCTTACATCAGTGTAGCCATCAGAGCCCCCTTTATATCCAGGCCCCCATTAGAGTTCACCCTTACATCAGTGTTTCCATCAGAGCCCCCTTTTTTATCCAGGCCCCCATTAGAGTCCACCCTTACATAAGTGTTCCCATCAGAGCCTCCTTTATATCCAGGCCCCCATTAGAGTTCACCCTTACATCAGTGTTCCCATCAGAGCCCCCTTTATATCCAGGCCCCCTATTAGAGTCCACCCTTACATCCGTTTTCCCATCAGAGCCACCTTTACATCCTGGCCCCCCATTAGAGTCCACTCTTACATCAGAAGCAGAGACCATAGGCAGCCTCTGCTGACTTTAACCCTCAGTTTGTGCACATTGAGGCTATTCCACTGACCTTGGCTGGGTGCCACATAGAATCTTGTAGTAGGCTGGATGTGGCCCACGGGCCATATTTTGTAGACTCCTGTCTGAAGGTATCCCAGCTACAATTTACTACATTGCAATTGTAATACAGGTGATATAAAAGTTCTTTTAGGGTTTTCATGAGCTGTAAGCCATAATCATCACAATTATGACAAATCACGGCTTAGGCTCATTACATGCAGAGCAAGATAGTTCATCTCATAGATTAGTTTCACCTTTTCAGTTGCATTAGTGAAATAAATTAACTTTTGCACAATATTCTAATTTTTCGAGTATAACCTGTAAAATATATATTTTTTAGAAATCTTTATTATAGGGCAATAACATCATAATAAAATAAAATGATTGTGACCCAAGACCTGTCCTTTTTGCCATACTCTAAAAACAAAGCAGCTATCCATTTTTAGTGGTGTATTTCCTGTGACATTGATGCTCATAATTGAAATTGCACCAACATTTGGGCTTGTGTTGATGTAGCCTTTAGGGCTCTTCACACTAGCAGTTGGGGAGTGGTAAAACCCAATGGTTGAGCTGTACTTTTACCCTCCACCCGCTACTCCATTTAGCTCTATAGGCAGCTGCAGGGGTATAGCCCTGCAACATCAGGAAATATACCCCCTGTCACTTTCAAAGGGTGTAGCACCCATCAAACGCAAACCCATTTAAGTGAATGTGGCCGTTTGGCAAGTGCAATGCACATGCTTTCAGCATAGTACTGCAGGGGTTAAAGATACAATGCTCTCTCTCCTGCCACCTGTCAAAGCTAGTGGGAATGAGACCTTAGGTGTATTCTGCATGCATTTGTCATCAGTTAGGGGGGTGCTTCTGAGATCAATCACAGTTCTGAATCAGAATCTGAACTGCAGTTAAGCTGCATCAAGTTGCTTTTGTATGCCAATTGATCTGTAGGGAAAGGCTTCTTCACAGTAAGAGCTGTGAAAATGTGCAGGTTCTGGCCAGCTCAGTAGATTGTTTTAATAAAAAAAGGCCTGTGTTCTTTCCTAAATGCACTTAATATAACTGGATACTAAAATGTATAGGTAATAGTTGATTCAAGGAATATCCGATTACCTCTTGGGAGATCAGGAATTAATTTTTTTCTCCCGCTGGAGAAAATTGGATCATGCTGTATTAGGGGTTTTTTTTTGCCTTCCTCTGGATCAACTGTGGGTGGATTGTGTATATGGAGGTTTTCTATGTGTGTTGTTTGTTTGTTTTTTTTCTCTGTGTTTGTTGAAATAGACTTGTATCTTTTTTCAACCAGATTAACTATACACTATTTTACCAAAAGTATTGGGACATCTGCCTTTACACACACATGAACTTTAATGGTATCCCAGTCGTAAGTTCATAGGGTTCAATATTGAGTTGGCCCACCCTTTCCAGTTATAACAACTTCAACTCTTCTGGGAAGGTTGTCCACAAGGTCCACAATCGGGTTGAGGTCAGGACTCTGTGCAGGCCAATCAAGTTCCTCCACCCTAAACTCGCTCATTGATGTCTTTATGGATCTCGTTTGTGCACTGGTGCACAGTCATGTTGGAACAGGAAGGGGATATCCCCAAACTGTTCCCACAAAGTTGGGGGCGTGAAATTGTCCAAAATCTCTTGGTATGCTGACTCCTTAAGAGTTCCCTTCACTGGAACGAAGTGTCCCAAGCCCAACCCCACACCATAATCCCCCCCCCCGCCACCAAATTATTTGGACCAGTGTACAAAGCAAGGTCCATAAAGACATGGATGAGCAAGTTTGGGGTTCAGGAACTTGACTGGCCTGCACAGAATGGAGGCCAATCAACTGGCAGGGGATCAGTGCGTGGCAGTAAAAAAAAAAGCACACAATTAAAAAACACAAAAAAAAGAGAATACAAAAGCAGAACTAAAACTCAGCATATCTGAAACAACCTGGAACACTTGAAACAGGGGAAGATAATTGTGAACAGTGGGGAAGATGTTTGTAGATATTGTTACACCTGATTAGATAAGCCCATGGGAGATCTAAAAGAAATACCAGGAGAGAGCACAATAAAGTATTCCCATGGATCTCAGATCATTGTGGCTCCCATGAAGGATGCTAAGCAAAGGAGCACAAGGGCAGAGAACAAATGGGAAACAAACCAGTACTACCAATGCATACTGGAATGAATCCAAACCAGGTGTCAGTGAATAGACTAAAAAGTAAAAATTAATTAAAACATAAATAAAAGTGAAACTTTTTAGAAATCAGAATTATATATACAGGGACCCAGAGCAATTGTGTATGAATATTCACAAATTAAAAGGAAGGCAAGAAAAGATGACTCCTAAGGCCTTACCTATAAAACCAGGACCCCCAAACAGTCATATGAATACATATATGTACACACTATAGAGATATGTAATTAATATACAGGTCAGTTGGGTAAATTGCAGCATGACACTAAATAGTAAAAATCATGAAGGGTTAGTCAGTCACACTATATGATCGTTATGAACCTCCAATTCCTCATTCAAACCTTTTGGAGTGAGAGTGTTGAGAGTAAAAATCCAAAAAGTCTTATGCTTGCATAGCTGCTTGCCAAAAAAAGAAAAAGAAGGGATGGACTCTATAACCCATATCTTATGTTCTTTGGTGGATTTATTGTGTTTGAGAGTAAAGTGTCTGGGTATACTGTGCTCCACATCCCCCCTTTCAATGAATCTATGCTCGCCAAATGTAGCGCGAGCTGTACGGATAGTGCGGCCCACATAGAGAAGGCCACAGGGGCAAGATAAACAGTAGATTACAAAAGTGGTGGAAGGATTTTTGGCGGTGTTGTACACACCGTTGTATTGTGTTCTCTCCTGGCATTTGCTTTTAGATCTCCCATGGGCTTATCTAATCAGGTGTAACAATATCTACAAAGATCTTTCCCTATGCTTACAATTATCTTCCCCTGTTCCAATTGTTCCAGGTTGTCTCAGATATGTTGAGTTTTAGTTGTGTTTTTGTACTCTCTTTGTTTTTGTGTTCTTTAATTGTGTGCTTTTTTAACTTTACCAATCCATTCACTGGCCATGCATGTGTGGGGTCACTGGCCCTAAACCCTATGGTACTACATCCTAGCAACTGGGTATAGTTGGGGAGGGCCCCATAATGCAGGTGGGCGTGATTTGTGTAGGTGGGTGTGGTTTTATGTGGGCGGGTGCTGGTGGTGACTGGGAGGCACAGACACACACATATAAAGAGGAGAGCCTACATGTGAGCAGCCATTGCCTGCTTAGGCTCTGAGGAAAGGGGTTCTCCCCTGAAATGTGTCAGCCATCGCTGTACCCACTTGACGTCAGGTCCTGGTTTGTCGATGTTCAGAACTGCGCACCTGTAATATCGCCTATGCCTGTTATCTTTGCTCGTTTGTGAGTATATATTTTGCTGTTTTACACTTCAATAAAGCTTTATCAGTGGTAATGCACTAGATCGTGCGCCCTCCTTTCTTCTTTTTTTGTGCTTTTTTAACTACCATGCACTGATCCCCCTGCCCTGCCAGTTGATTGGCCCATTTTAATCTGTCATAATCAATTCACTCTCCCCACCTGCATTACCAGCTTCCAGCCACTGGTATAAAAGACATCCCCGTCCCATGATTGGGCATACTTGAAAAAGGAGACAGGACCTCTGAAACGCACTGGACGCCCCTTTCATCCTCGATGGTTGCCACTTTGATCCAGTTAGCCTGCAGACGCTGCCTGCCCCTTCTGCCGGCCCTGGAGTCCATGCATGACAGCTGTTTGTGCTGCTTTTCACCATCCTCAGTTTTGCAGCCCTTTGCTTACTCATATGTAAGTGTGCTTTTATGCTGTTATTAAATGGTATATGCTGATATTGATGTTTGCACTGTGGCCACTTTTGTTTACTACGTTATTGAGGATTTCCAGACATGATGAGCCCTGCTGCACCACAATCTGAGCCGTCATCCATTCATCACCACTCATATCCTCTCCTGTGATATATCCCAACACTCTCATAGCACATGGACTGTCTATATTGGTATATCTTCATTACTACTGCTAATTTTATCTTTAATAGATATCCAAATATGAGCAAGTTTATATGTCTGTCTTTCTCTTTCTTATTAATGTTTATGTGAATCACATGTGGCTGTGCTCATGTGCAATTTAATGATCTGTATAACCTGTTCCTATACTAGATAGATGTATATAAGGAAAATAATGCTGACCTATCTTTGTAATGAATAAGCGCACCTGTTAGTGCGTCTACCATTTGAACTCTCTGTAACACTTGGGATGTTCGTTCATTAAATAAGAATTTTGATGGATCTTGGAGTGCAGCCATTTCTTCAGTGTCGATCGTATGTGGAGGCGAGCACCCGTGACATCATTAGGCTTCCTGTCTCACCTGGAGCAGTGAGTTCTTTTGTTGTGATATATCCCATACTGATTTTCACTAAGGCTGCTGATTGATGTATTCCACCTTGATCCATCCCACTGGAACCAAGACTCCATAGGAGTACTGGACTTGGAGCCTCTCTGTTACATCTTAAAGTCCCTTCTGACCGTGGATCCTTATTCCCAGATTTAAGGTTTGATGAGCATGAGGGCAATGAGACTCTTTTCTTTCTTTTTTTTTTTTTTTTATAATTGGAAAATAGTACAATGATAAATGCAATATATACAAAAACAGCAGCAAATAGATGCCTGGTGCTTTCAGTAAGATGCTTGATATATTCTCATCAGGCCATTCAATTTTCAGAATTTTTTTCTTCCAAAAAACAGAGCCAAAGACAAATGGCTGAGACAGGTAAATAGATTTTCATTAAGTATATTTAGACAGAATTGTGGATAGTGCCCCGGAGATCTCTTTTGAGATGTGCTAATGGCCCTATGTCCCCAGCGTTATGAAGGGAAATTACAGATAAAAGAATTTCCTAGCATTCCATGAAATGCGAATGCTCCAGTATCAGAGCAATTTCTGCCATCTCCTTCCACTGTTCCATTTGACGTAATGATATGTTTTAGCTGTTTTGACCATAAGTGACCTCTGCTGGTATCGAGCCCCATTACAGTGTAATTTACTAGTACAGAGCTACAACTGTGTATTATTACCATCTGTTACTTTTCTGGAAAATCACTCACTTTGGCGAGCTGCGGGAAATACAGGACCCAAACAAAACAGCAACAAGACTTTGAGACCAGATTTTAACTTTCCAAAGTCAAACAGCATTTTTTTTTTGCTGGTGATGGCACTGTGCTATTGGTTTGTTATATGGAAAGATAAGAGATTAGAAGTACATTTGAGAATTTCCCCAATTAACATGAATGTTAACTGGCCATCAGTGGAGTGTAAAGAGACGCCTGTGTAGGAAGCCTCCAACTGCAGGCCAGGCAGCATGCTGCTCTCTTCCTTCAGACTAGTAAAGACAAGGTTTGGAGAAAGTCCAGTCTTGCTTGGTACATTCCTTCAACACAACTCCAGAAGAAGATTATCATTATGATGTAAGATTACTAATTTTACGATTACTGTGATTAGCATTGTATAATGCTCTTCATTATAGAGCCCACCTATTTTTAAAGCTTGTTCACCGTTGCAACTCACCGAATGCAATAATTTCCAGCTTCCCATTCATATTAGTATTAGGGTGTCTAGTAGGTCGCTCTATGAGAAGCTCTAGAAATACAAAAAGGATCACCAGACCAAAAGTATCTAAAATAGTCCAAGATTATTTTAATTGTCGAATAATTCATGTGCTTTTATGGAGGCTCTCCAGCTAGGACTGCAGATAATACTGTAAGTTGTAAAGCGCTACGTAAACTGTTGGCGCTATATAAATCCTGTATAGTAATAATACTGGGGTGCCATAAAGTGGCTCTGCAGCTTACACATGTATTTGCAAATGTGTGCAAACTAAGCCCCTGTTTTTAACGCATACTAAGGACAATTGGGTTGGTTGCAGGCTGGTCGGTAAGTTGAGCTGAATTTTCTTTGGTTTTGTTTGACAGTGTACATTAATGTTGGCAGACAGACTGGGAGAAATAAATACCTGCCAGTGTTTTTATAGATTTGAAGTTCAATTCCACTTTAACCCTTTCATGACTAAGCCTATTTTTGAAATTTGTTGTTTACAAGTTAAAATCTATATTTTTTGCTAGAAAATTACTTAGAGCCCCCAAACATTATATATATTTTTTAGCAGAGAATCTATAGAATAAAATGGCGACTGTTGCAATATTTTTTATCACACGGTATTTGTGCAGCGGTGTTTTAAATGCAAATTTTTGGAAAAGGGACACTTTCATGAATTTTAAAAAATCCAAACAGTAAAGTTACCCCAATTTTTTTGTATAATGTGAAAGATGATGTTACGCCGAGTAAATAGATACCAAACATGTCACCCTTTATAATTGCACGCACTCGTGGAATGGCGACAAACTACGGTACCTATGAATTTCCATAGGCGACGCTTAAATTTTTTTTTACGGTTACCAGGTTAGAGTTACAGAGGAGGTCTAGGGCTAGAATTATTGCTCTCGCTCTGACAATCGCGGCGATACCTCACATGTGTGATTTGAACACCGTTTACATATGCGGGCGCGACTTCCGTATGCGTTTTCTTTGCTGCGCGAGCTCGCGGGGACAGGGGCACTTTAAAAAATTTTTTTTTTTTTTTTAATTAATTTTTTTTTTTTTTTACTTTATAAATTGTGTTTTAAATTTTTTTTTTTTTTTTTACTTTTATTGCTGTCACAAGGAATGTAAACATCCCTTGTGACAGTAATAGGTGGTGACAGGTACTCTTTATGGAGAGATCGGGGGTCTAAAAGACCCCCCATCCCTCCTTTACACTTCAAAGTATTCAGATCGCCGAAAACGGCGATTCTGAATGCTGTGTACTTTTTTAAATTCGGCGCCATTGGCAGCCGAGTAAACGGGAAGTGACGTCATGACGTCGCTTCCGCGTTTACAACAAGAAGGCTGGAACGAAGCCGCTCACAGCTTCGTTCCAGCCCGCCCCCAACCGCCGAAAGTACTCGATTGGATACCGGGCTTCCCGATTGCACGGGAGGCCCGGTAACAGCGGCGGGAGGGGGGGGATGTTCCCTCCCGCTCCTCCGGTATAACAACCGAGCGGCTTTTAGCCGCATCGGTTGTTATACACGGGTAGCCGATCGCCCGCTGTAAACAACGGTACCGGGATGATGCCTGCAGCTGCGGGCATCATCCCGGTATAACCCCGGAAAGCCGAGTACGCATATGTGCGTACGGTCGGCGGGAAGGGGTTAACCTGTCTTATTTGATCCCTTTTAGTCTGTTAAATATACAATTGATAGTATTTGATTACATCCGTTTGCTATTGTCAAGAATACTTGTTGATCCTGCCTGTGGGATCCCCTTAAAGCTGCAAGTCACTGTATTAGGCACCACTACTGTAGTGATTGCTGCTAGCTTCCAGGTCCTGTACTGAAAGTGGCTACCCTACTGCTTGCTGAATGCAGGAGAGCGCTCGCTTGGCATGGGTGCCATTCAGAGAACACCTTGCACTTTCTCAATGAATGCAAAGCATTCTCTGATTGGAAAAGGTGGGGAGGTGACGTCACGATTTCTACCTTGTCCAATCAGAGAACACTTTGCATTTATTGAGAAAATTCTAAAGCCGCGTACACACGGGCGGACTTTCCAGCCGGACTGGTCCGACGGACTTTCAACGGGCCTTATAACGAACGGACTTGCCTACACACGATCACACCAAAGCCTGACGGATTTGTAAGTGATGACGTACACCAGACTAAAATAAGGAAGTTGATAGCCAGTAGCCAATAGCTGCCTTAGCGTCGGTTTTTGTCCGTCAGACTAGCATACAGACGAGCGGGTTTCTGGGTCCGGCGGAGTTACGACGTAAAGATTTGAAGCATGTTCCAAATCTAAAGTCCGTAGATTTTCGACTGGAAAAATCCGCTGAAGGTCCGATGAAGCCCACACACGATCGGATTGTCCGTCGGAGCAGTCCGGTCGAAAAGTTTGATCGTGTGTACGCTGCATAAGTGTTTTCTGATTGGTGATCATGCCAAGCGAGCAACACCCTGTGTTCAGTAAGCAGCAGGGCTCAGGGTCCAAATGCAAATAGAGATCACTCTTGTAGCGGTGCCTACTACAGTGATTTCAAGCTTGCACAGGGGAGCTGGACCAATGTAACTGCCATACCTAAGATTCAGCTTCCAGGGAGAGAATTTATTTGGATTTCTAAAGCCAAAAATGTATAGATATGAACTTTAAAATAATGAAGTGTCCCTTAAGTTTTGGGATCATTGACATCTATAAATATGGAGGAATGTGAATAATTGTAGTGATGTTGGTTCCTGTTGCTGACTGCCATAGGCTCATTTACTCAGCCAGCCAGAGATGGATGAAGTATATTGCATTTCCTAGATCTCCCAGGAACGAGCAGTTTAATAAACTTGCTACAACAGCTTTGTGCTGCATGACAGCACAAATGGCAGGCTTTTTACTTTATGAGCAGACAGAATCGACACCACCGACAAACATAGCTGTGAAATAAAAACCACTGTAATTCTATTATTTATTCATAGTTTGTTCAAGGTCACCGAATACCAGACACTTCTGGCTACTATTACAATTACAAGCCAAGATTAGATCCTCTCTTTGCTAAGCTAGCTCAATCTGGCCTTTCTTTAAATCAGTTTGTGCTTTTTAATAATTGTTTCCTAAAGCCCAACTCCAGGGAGCATCAAAATTAGGTCTAGGGGATGCTGTAGTCTGGTCTCCACAGAGTCTTCTCCCACACCCTGCAGTGGCCTAAGGTCCTGATGTCATCAAGACTGGTGAGCCCTGCACTGCACATAATGACATGGAGGGACAGTCCACTGCTGGAGCTAGGGGGAGCACCCCCTGCCAGGAGAATGGAGGATCAGGCAAGTAAAAGCTATTTTACTCACCCCTAGATAAAACAAGCAATTAACCCTTGCAGTGTGTGCGCAGCCCCCCTGCAAGGAATAATGGTCGAGTTTCCAAGAGCCAGGTTTTAAATCTGTTTATCTTTAATTATCACTTTTGGTGAGTTTGGCAAATTTGAATAGGTCTTTTTTATTAAATTTAAGCCCAATTCAAAGGAGACTCTTAATCAAATTTTAAAGTGGACCTACAAAATTTTGGATTTAGCTATGGATAGAGTGGGGGGAGGGTTAGAACTTTTGTCAAAGTTTTTATTGATATTTCCTTTGGGGAGATTTGCTCTGACTCCCTGTAGTTTGGCCATAACACAGGCATGGGCTCGTCTGTGCACACTGACTGCTGGCATTGGCACTAAACAAGCTACTTTACAGCAGAACTTCACTTAAAAAGGGAAATTCTGCTTTTCCTCCATGTCCCCCACGTTTGGATGTTTTATTTTTTTGCAGGGATTTTTTTAGAGTGAAGTTGCTCTGTAACCAGAGTCCTCCCAGGCCTCAGTGATGAAAGGTCTTCAGCAGTGCACCTGTGATCTGTAATCCTGCAACCCGATACCATTTGACTCTGGTTACTTGGCTTGTTTTTGAGCTATCTACTCTAGTATAGACTTCGGCTTGTTTCACACACTATGACTTTTGCCAGCCATCCTGGCATCTTGTCATCCTTAAGTTGCTGATCTTGCCTGTACCCGACTCCTGTATCAGTCACTGCTGCCGTTTCATCTGCCTGCTGCTGACCCCGTCTCTATCAGAGAACCATACTATCCTGCTAATGCAATCAGTTTACAGACAGTGGGGTTGATTACCGAATAGCAAATAAATTGTTCACTTTGCAAGAGAATTTTCCACATACTGAATGAGGTGAGGTGAGGTGAGGCTTTGCTGACTTTCATCACCCATGTGTGATTAAAATTCATTTTTTTGTTTTTTTTTTTGTTTTTACTTGCACGTGATTGGGTATTCTTTGCAAAGTGAAACGCTGCAACATTTATTAAGCTCTGGGAAAAATGTATTTGCAAAGCGAAAAGCCTATTTCCCTTTAGTAAACCAACCCCCCTGTTTTCAAGTTCTAATATCAGTGGCATTCATACCCTTCTCCTTTTGGAGCCGAGAAAAACCTGTTGATCTCTGTACTTTGAATAGCTGTAGAGAAGAGGTGGCTGCAGCTAAACAGGTACAACCTAAGTAGGAGGATTTGTTCCATCTCTGTGTATCACCTGGGGCTAGTCGCTTCAATAGGTATATGTAATGGGTTACAACCACTTTAATTAATCATCCATTATTAAAAGATTTAAACTGAATCAACATGGATTTCTGTTTATGCTGATTTTATTAGGATAGCCTGAAACTTTATTCTTCTTTACTGAACTCCAAGCAAACAGCTAAATACCACTGGAAGCTTACCTCTCGCAGGATCTGTTCTGAAACTGTGGGTTATGGGGCCAATGGCCAAGGTCATACGTGCCAATATAGAACAAGCAAAAGGTGAATTAAGTAAAATGGATGGAGGAAGGGGGATCAAGGTGCAGAAAGAGGAGTTGCAGTTAAGGACAAGAAGACAGGAGTTGGAAAGGAGGAGAATGATAGAAAGGGGAGGAGGGAAAAAGATAAGAGGTAAGGGGGTGAGACCTGGGTTGGTGTCAGATAGTGAGCAATGTTTGGTAAAAGATTGGATTTATAGGGTGCGATTTACTAAAAGCATATAAATGGTTCACTGCCCCAGAGCTCAATGAATGCTGTGAAAGTTCACTTTGTAAAGAATGCCCAATCACATGCAAGGAAATAAAAATAGCACTTTGGATTGCTCATGATTGGATTATGAAAATCAGCAGAGCTTCCCTAAGCTCTGGGGAGAATTCCTTTGCAAAGTAAACAATCTACTTGTGTATATCAGTTGGTAGACCCCTACCCATAAGCATCTTTTTCTTGAGCACTCCACCCAAAATATGGAGGAGAATACCTGTGTCAATGTATTCCAGTAAAAGCTAAGAGAGGCACAGAAACAAATTTGGCCAGCCATTAGGGGACCATGTTTTAATAGCTTATAATGGACTTCAATGGCCATTGAACAGTGGCCATGGTGACCCAAATTTGACATTCAAACGGGTCTAAACGGATGTTAAGGTCACTTTGCCAGTATTCCACGTAGGAAAAAAAAAAAGTTGGGTGTTGGCCCTCCAATAAGCACAAATACATAGCAGAGAACACCTTTTTTCCTGGGAGTCATGTAACCAGTAATGTTCAAAGGGGATGAGGAGGTCTGGGTTGTGGAGGTAACATAGCTTTTCATTTGTAGATACTAAAAGATTTCATAAGGGGGCAGTTAGTGATCATTTTGCAGGGTAAAACCCCATCCAGAGAGAAAGTAATTATTGTGCCTCAGGCCACTCGAAGTCCAACGTTGGAATCTGAAGTTTGTCAAAGTCTGGATTATGTACTAAAATGGCTATTGGGAAGTGTGGAGAGGCATATTTGCCTTGGTATTTAACCAGGTCCCATATTTTAAGGGAATGTTTTAGGATAGGATCGTACATGTAGTTTGCATTGAAATGACAGGATCCACAACAAGGTATCAGTGGCAATGGAAGTCATTTCTGCTGCTTCCAAGCTGACTCAGAGAGGTCCCAAAGGTAGCATAAGAATTTAAAGAACCTTCCTGGGCTGCATAATAGTCATATATATGAGGGACATATAGTCCACTGAGCCGTTTTTCCTTAATAAGATATTTTTTTAGAAATGTGCAGTTAAGAACCCCCCTCCAAATAACTTAAATGTAGGCACGATGGAATAGGTGAAAATACAGCATACCAACTGGTAACAACTTAATTTGGGTCCAAAGTTTTTTGGAAGCACATTGATATGGATGAATCAAAATTTGCTTGGTTTGTCGTAGAAGGGGATATTTGTATAATGTGATGTAATACAGTATGGATTCCATGGCATGGTAGGCTTGCCGCTCCCCACTGAAAAGAAGGACTACTAAAGTTGGAGGTCAAGTGCTGTGTAAGAAAGATGTTCAGTGATTTGAATTTGCTTTGATTGACCTGGAGCTCTAAGATAGATTTGAAACTAGTTGAGGCGAAAGGGTTAATAAAAAAAAACAAAAACACAAAAAACCCATTTAAACCTCATGTCTCTGAGTTGTTTCTGATAGCCGCTACTAGTGACTTAAGCTCCAGGATGAACAGAAGAGAAACCAGTAACCCTGGCATGTGCCGCTAGAGCAGGCAAACTGCAGGGAGAGAAAGCCAGCATTTTAAATAAAGGCTTTGGGATCAGTGTAAGCATCCACTTGAGGACATACAGGTCAAATGTCCATGTAGAAAAATTATGGCCATAGAGTGTTAAAGGTCTATCGTATGTCCAAAGAGAAAAAGAATTGGGATTTAATGTTTTTTCACCAAAGGTGGAGGAGTCTGGAGTGGGCATAAAGCCCACTTGATCCTTGACGAGTGTGGTGATCAACACGTTAAGCCAGGAAGCTAAGATTTTATCTAATAACTTAACATCCAAGTTAAGTACTGAGATAGTCGAAACTCGTTTTTGGGATGATGGCCACAGCAACCATCAACTTGTCAGATCGTAATTTCTCAACTTTCAAAAAGTCTTTAAAACAGTGTATAAATGAGAGGCCAGAATATCTGGCCTATGAACAGGGTTAACTAAAAGAGAACCCTGTTTATTACCATGAAGGTAAAAATTGTTTTTGGACCAATGGATTTGTTTTTTTCAGCCAGGTCCGTGAGGCAATGGGCTAGACCTCCTCCTTTGGGTCGTGCGCGTGGTCACGTTCTGGGCAAGATGGCCTGTATAAGGGGTCACCACAGAAAACATATCTTAATTCTATAGAGAATGTATATTTTGATGATTGTATGAGATATCGATTAATGTATGTTTTTTTCCTTTTGATTTATAGTTTGAAATTGGTAATCACTCTAGAGTATCATGTGTATGTGTACAATAAAGCTCCTAAAGAAGCGGTATCTTCGTCCGCAAAACATGTTGAGCAATTAATACACAGACGGTATAATCCTTTAAGTGTCACATTATTTGTGACCGTATAGAGCCATTGTTGATTTTTTTTTTCTCCGTATGTTTTAAATTTATGTATTTTAATTGTTTTTCGTAATAAAATTTAAAACTTTTTATACCAAGTTTGTTATCCCAAGTTTTGTACGGTACCATTAAAGTCCATTTCAGCCTCCCCTTAAATTTCTTTTCCACTTTGTTGGGATGAAGGTAACATTCTATATTGCATTATTTATGTTGGCACTCCATCAAAAAAAAGAGAACGCGGTTTATTACCATGAATGTAAGATTTGGTTTTGGATCAATGGATTTGTTTTTTCAGCCAGGTCTGTGAGGCAATCGTTTGAGTTAATTTTGGACATCTTACAGTTTTTTTCAATTGGGGAGACAGATTTTGTTTAAATTCAGCCAAGAGAGTCATGGGTAGATTCTAACTCTAATGCAGTTCATGCATTCCAACCTTTTTTTTTTTTTTCTTTTGGGATACCAACTGAATAAGTTGTCCATGAATTATTACAGCCTTATGGAGGCTGAAGTGTCATTCAGAGTGAATTATATTGAGTTAGGGAAGATTATAATTCCTCAAAGATATTGGGATCGCTTAATAAAGAACTGTTAGAAGATGTGCCCCATGTAATAGATACAACAATTCTCTCTTATGCTCACTGGACACACTTGCTCCTCTCACTAGATTTAAGCTGGCTACACATTATACAGTTTTCTTGTTTAATTTCCTTTAGATATAGCTGTGCTCTAAAATGATTATGGCATAAAACCAAATCCCTGAAAGTCTTCGCCAAATAGAAAGCTACTCTTCCTAAAAGTTCCTGCCTCCATGCTGCCAAATAAACCTATTTCACCACTCATTAATACTCAATCATTCGGTCCTCGTCAGGTTCTTCTCTACCTTTGACTCTACTTTTTCCCCCATGCCCAAAAGATTGCTAATCACTTCAAAAATAAGATTATTAAATACAATTCGTGGGGACATCCTCAGTGCACAAATATCAACCCCACTTAACATACCGGGAGAGATTTACTAAAACGGGATCACTCTGAATCTGGTGCAGCTGTGCATGGTAGCCAATCAGCTTCTAACTTTAGTTTGTTCAATTAAGCTTTGGCAATAAAACCTGGAAGCGGATTGGCTTCTATGCCACCTCCACCCTGTCTAAAACCACATTCAATACTTTACTCTTTTGACCATGTTACTATAGAAGGCCAAACTTTTTTTCAGAAGACCCCCTAACCACCTGTTCCTTGGACCTACATCTTCAATCTCTGCCTCTCTACTGGCACCTTTCCCTTCCCTCTAAAGCATGCACTGGTCACCCCATACTTAAAAAGCCCTCACTGGACCCCACAAGCCTGAACAACTTAAGACCCATCTCCTTGCTCCCATTTACTTCTACACTTAGTCAACAGCTTGAGCTCCTACCTCATTGGCAACACCCTTCTTGACCCTTTACAGTCTGCTTTTCATTTGCAACACTCCACAAAAGTTGCTATACTAAAACTAACAATTTATTAACTGCTAGAACCATTGGCCACTACTCCACACTCATACTATTAGACCATTCTGCTGCCTTTGATACCATTAACCACCCACTCCTCCTCTAAAAACACAACTCCCTTGGCCTGCTCTTTACTGGTTCTCCTCCTACCGATCACAGCATTTCTTCAGTGTGGACTACTTCTCTGTCGCTTCCTCTTTCTGTAGTGATCCCCCAACGTTCTGTTCTTGTACACCTTCTCTGTTCTATCTACACCTCCTCCCTTGGTCACTTGATAAACTCCCAAACACCCAAGCCCATCTCTCTATTCCTTACCTAACTTCACCCCTTCAGTCTCTTCACACATTATTAGTATGGATGTCATGCCACTTTCTCAAAATCAATCTTTCTAAAACTGAGCTCATATTATTTCCCCCACCACTCATGTGCCATCTTCTGATTTCTTCATCAAGATTAATAGTACTACTATTATTCCTCCCCTCATGCTAAAATGCCACTTGTAACCTTGGACCCTGACCTACCCCTTTCAGCCCCAAATCCAATCACTGTCCAAATCTTGTAGACTTCAACTCTGTAACAACCCCAAAATACACCACTTTTTAACCAATGACACAAACCTACTTATTCATGACCTTGATGTCTCTCAAAAACTAGTACTGGAAATATTGGATGTTTATTGGCAAAAAATATTTGTGTACAACATTATTATTTGCAAACTGATATATATCAGTTTATCAACTTTTAAACCACACAAAAATTAACAAAAATTTGACAAGACATCAATAGTTTCCTTTAAACCTTTGTGTAAAACAGCAGTCAATATTAAAACGTGGCATTTCAAAGTAGTTTATAACAAATATTGCATGTCGCAAGGGAAGTGGACTAATGGTATGATGCATATTCTTAGTGATTGGCCAGGATTCCACTAATTGTTAAGCCAAAGGGCTCGCTAAGGCTCAGTTCACATATATGCAAATTGGATGCGTTTTTAACAGCACCCGCTTTGCATAACATGTGATTAGGATCGGCTTTCAATGGAACCAGTTCACACTTGTCCGGTGTGCCCGTGGTCCCTTTATGAAAAGGCTCCTGTGTGATTTTGGGTCCGGTTTAGGTGCGAATTCAAGTAACAATTTGCACCTAAACTGGTGAACAAAACTGCGCCGGACTGCAAACCGCAGCTGGACATGTGTGAACAGGCCTGTACTGGCCATCGGGACTACAGGGAGTTTCCCGGTGGGCCGATGGCTCAGTGGGCTGGTTTCAGTGACAGCCTGTCAAAGTAATGGCTTTCTTGGTTCGCCCTCAACTTCACACAGTGATGTGAGAAAGATGAGAAAAATACAGAGGAGAATAAGTGAAATAGTAAGAGAGGTTAGTGAGGACTCCTTATGTTATGCTACTTATGTTTTTTTGCACAATGGCGTATAGTTTATATACTGTTTTTGTGCTTGTTTGCACAAAGTGGGCCGGTCTGGATGAAGTCCAGGGCCAAATTTTTATCCCAGTCCAGCCCTGTGTGTGAACCTAGCCTAAAGGAGAATTTATACATATACATATATATATATATATATATATATACACACATATATATATACACATATATATACACATATACACACACACACACATACTTTTTAATTAAATCATTCACACATTTTCCGTCACTGCAATTATTTTTACACATACTTACATTTACCTTACGCCCACACTAGTCCAGCAATTCATTATTTTGCATTGGTTGCACCTGCTCCCCGACCGCGGTTTCCCACGGGTCCCATTTCGAGCATCTCCAGCCTCAACCCCCGGTTGGGACCACCTATGCCGAGCGACCGCTCTATTCCATTCCCTGGAGCTGGCCATAACTTATGGGCTGCTTTGTAAGTAACATTGATAGTGCTTCTTTCTGCCTTTTTCTTTTACCTATGGGGAATAGTGAATCCCTATAGATAACTCAATAACTTATCTATTTAATTTTTATTTCATTCATGCAGCCAACTCCTGACAATTGGCAAGCGGCCATGAAACGCATAGAGTGTTCATCTATGGGTGCCAAGTACAAGTTTGGCCTGATAACTGTATCATATTACAACTTATCAATTTCACATATCATGTATGATTTATCTGTATGTATTTGATTGCTTATTATTTACTTACCGTACTTTGTCACACATCATGTTCATCAATCAATCATTCGCTATAAAGTGTATTATTATATATATTGACTCTTTATGATTACATTCTGTATCATAAATGTTTCATGTTTTTAAATCGGTTTTATTATGCTAATTATGATTTACGCCCCTGGGGGATTGTGACATTCAATTTATTCATGTTTATTCTATATATCATCATACACACCAACATGCCTCATGTAAAGTCCCAACCCCACTTCCTTTTGTTCTTTTATGCTATTTGGCTGCAGCAATGGGTGCAATGAATGCAACACCCTGCCTCCTATGAATAGAAGCTAAGGTATGCAGGAAAAGGGAGATCGCTATGATTAAGCAGTCCAACTCAGGGGATTGGTTGTTTCACTTATACATCTATTACCCGTGTTTGAATCGCCTTTTCTGTTCATCCAAAAATCTTGAGGGCTGGTTCACACAATATGTAGTACAGCGCATTTTTATTCTTCAAAAATGCATGGACAGTGTTTTAACATGGATTCCAATGACCCTAGTTCACATGAGTGCAGTGCGCTCCAGTGCAGTCAACAAATGAGATAAAAAAAATTAAAAAGGGAAAATCTGGACTGGAATGCATGAAAACCATCCATGTAGAAGCTCATTTGGAATGCAGAAATTGTTGAATGAACCGGCTGTTAAAAATCTAATTGTGTAGCAGGATTTTGTGATAAAATGCAACAAGAGGAATGGCCCAGGTTTTTCAATTATGTTGAGTAGCAAATTCCTGCATCAAACTCTGTGAAACTGCCCAGTTTTAATATTAGCATTTTAAACAAACAACTTACAGTATTGTGCATTAATGTATAAGTATACGTCGATCAGCCATAACATTATGACCACTGACAGGTAAAGTGAATAACATTGATTATCTCATTGCAATGGCTTCTGAAAATGGGTGGGATATATTAGGCAGCAAATGAAAATGTCCCTGAAATTGATGTGTTAAAAGCAGAAAAAAAAAAAGGAGAAGTGTGAGGATTTGAGCAACTTTGACAAAATCCAAATTGTAATGGCTAGATGACTGGGTCAGAGTAGCTCCAAAATTACAGTTCTTGTGGGATGTTCTTGGTCTGCAGTGCTCAGGACCTACCAAAAGCAGTCCAAGGAAGAAAGAACAGTGAAAGGGTCATGGGCAACCAAGGCCCACTGATGTACATGGATAGCAACGGCTGGGCCCGTGTAGTCTGATCCAACAGAAGTGCTAACTTAGCTCAGATTGCTGAACAAGGTAATGCTACTTCCAATAGAAAAGTGTAAGAACACATGGGCGCATCACAGTTTGTTGTGAATGGGGCTGCATAGCAGACTGGTCAGGGTGCCTATGCTGATGTGTCCACAGCCAAAACCCACCTACAATGATGGGCATGTGAGCATCAGAACATGACCAAGGAGCAATGGAAAAATACGTCCTGGTCTGATGAACCATGTTTTCTTTTACATCATGTAGATGGCCGCATACATGTGTGTCGCTTACTTGGGGATGAGATGGTGCAACCACAAATGCATTATGGAACACTGTAGATGGGGGTAAATCCTTTTGAATGTTGCATGAAAAAGCTAACATATAAAACAAAAATTTGATGCAGCAGTCTGCAGCGTAATGCTCCATTCACACTTGTGTGACTTTGGACATCAAAGTCGCAGCCCATTCTTTTCAATGGCACCCGTTCCAATTTCCTGCGACTTAGAAAAGGTGCTTGAACTACTTTGATGCACCCTTGATCCGGGGAAATCAAAAGACTATGGAGTCGCCCTACTGTGAATGGAGCCTAAATGATATTCGCTGATAAAAAAAAATCTATTTACAAACCACACTCTTCCCAGGAATTATAAAAGATTACAAAATTTATTTAGCTTAGTTTTACAAGATGCACTTATAAAACTTGTACACAATATGATTACCAACAGAAGGAATACTCCACTTCATTTTATTCCATAAATACGCTTGTCAAGGCCTTTATTAGATGCTTCAGACCTTTGAGGCCACTCTCTGTTATAAAATTAGCTTTGTTTGCAGGCCATGTGATAACTGAACCACCTTATTATACATTCCATAAATCACTACAGCCTGCCTTACCCCATATGAGACAGTTTGTTTGGAGCCTTAATAAAGTGTGCCTACACATTACCAGTTATCCAGAACATATTTCTTTTTTTTTTTTCATCATCAGGAAGATCAAACAATAATCCAACAAGCAAAAATAAATAGCACAACTGAATCAACTTTATAGTCAACTGTCCCCTACTTTTTATTAAAGTGGTTTACTACTTTAGAAGGAATCACTTATTAACAAGTCTCAGAAGCCTCTGACAGAAGCAGGTTCAACTGCCACAGAAGTATCATGGGAGTCAGGAATTGGAGGCTTGCACCCAAGGCTTCACAGCAAAAATGGACCGCTCTATTGGGATCTTGTTTTGTTCTGATACCCCGTTTGTGAGAAAAGTATTGGAAGAAGGGCCTCTAGGTTGCTACAAAGCAGAGTCCGATTTTAAGAACTTTTATACTGGCTGCATACTTGTTCTATCAGTGGCACAGCCAGGTGACCACTTTTTTTTTTTTTTTTTTTTTAGATGGGGATCAACAATGGCAGCCTACATGTTTGCTTTAATGGGGAATTATCTGTCCAACTACAGACAATCACGCCTATCATCTGTTTAGAATTTCCCACAAGGCACTGTTTTTCCCAGTCATAGGGTAGCCATTTGCAGTCTGATATTTGAAAAAGATGTGACAGATTCAAACACCCCTGGTGGCACTGGGGAATGCAGTGGTAAGCTCTCAAATGAGCATGCTTGTCATTGCGCACAGGTTTACTGCCATGCTGAAAAATACATGGTTATAGAAACTAGGACCATGTGTATACTGTGGCTGAGCAATGGCCAAGCTAGGGAGTTGTGGCAGGCAACAATGGTGCATGGCCAAAAGGAAGATGGCTATAATTTTCTGAAGATATTTTCATGCACGAAGCCAGGATACTGCATTGTCATAATCCAAGCTTCAGTTATTCAAAGATTGCATTCGATCTATGAGGCAACTGTGAAGCTAACTAAAACACACATGTCCACCAGTGTAAAGAGGGCACCCATGTAGGTTTTTTTTTTTTTTTAATGGAAAGCTTACATTGTTGGGACCTAGAAAAAAGGAAAACATTAGCCCCAATGAAATTGTGACTACTGTATGGGTTCCCTTAACCACTGCCAACAAAATTTATGTTTTCATTTTAAAGAGGCGGCCATTTGATGTTCATGCTCTGGAGAGACATGAAAGGCTGACATGTCTTTTAAAAGGAAATATCAAAGAATGGCCATAGTTAGCAACTCTCCATTTGCGACTTCAAAGTAGACCTGCGAAGACAAATATGGGAAACCTGCTGAATAAATTTCAAAGCTTCGGGATGCTCATCCCGATCTTAACTCTATGCGTTCATAGGAGGTACTTGGCATGTTTTTCTAATCCCCACTTTCAAAGTCAACGACAGCTCAGAGCACAGTTCTGTGTTTGTCAGGTGTGATGTTACTTCACACTGATTTTTATGTCCAGACTGAGACTCAACAGTCCCCAATGCCAAGAAAGCATTTAGAGCAGGTAGATTGCTGCTCTAAAAGGTTCGCCGGATACTTACCTCCCATATTCAGTGCCCATGTATACTCAACCATAGTGAGTAATTGTTCCGAGGTCAGGATTTCCCCCCTCTCTGGCTGTATATGTGCTTCAGGTCAAGGACTAAGCATTGAAGCAAGAATAAGGTCGGTAGGCCTGGAGCTTGGCCCATGCACGTTAAAGACACAATGCCTGCTCTCAAATTTCTACTGTGACAGTTTCTCTTGAGAGCCCTTCTTTACTGCTTTGTTCTAGAAACCACTGAAAATTGTTCTTTCACTGCTTTCTACATGGAGCAACTGCCATAACTCCTCTCGTCATCAGTCAAATGCCTAAACCTATTAACTGCAATATACCAGCATATATATTCCTCCAGTCCTGTCAAACAGGAATGTATTGGCATCTGTGATCCACGTGATAGAAACTCTGAGCTTACAACAGAGTGAGAAACGTTGTGGAGCTGTATACAGGGTTTTACCTAACAGATGATCAGTTTGCATGCATATCAGTTTGGTGACAGATTACAAAGTAAAAAAAAAAAAAATGTAACAAAAAAATGCAACAATCACAGTTAAAGTTACATGATCTGGATTAAGGAACATTTTGGCAATTTTTAACATCAGTTCCCAATTTTCAGAAACTCTCAACTCCATAATGATCTACAAATGCCTTTAGACTCATTGTATACTGAAACATTCATTCTATGTATCCCACTGCAATCTGGTAGACAACCTAGGCATGAGCACCCTGGACACATTTTCATTGCGACAGGCACCCTGCACTTCTTTTGAATAAATCTTAGCAACCACCCAAAAAGCATTACATTTGTTTCCTCCTCCAAAAATAGTACTCAGCAGTGACTCGCAGTGCAAGGTTAGGAACAGCCAAGTTCTCATAACAGAATCACAGTGATTTTTGTAAAGAAAGACTGTTTTCAGAGATCATTTGGCAGACTTAAGCCAGCCAAAGACAAATCCAAATTTTGCCAGTTCATCAGTGACTGACTGAAATTGGATCCATTTATGGGCAGGCTGATTGTACAAAAGCCACTATATTGACTTCAGTACAACCAGCCTGTGTTTTTTTTCTGTGTGATCACTGCCGGTGGCTATAGCCACCGGCAGTAATCATTGTATTTCTGATGGCTGGGAAACCTCCCGCTGTCAAAATACAATAGCACATTGAGAAAGAGTTCTTCATCCATACTGACAGTTGAAGGGAAGAAAATTGCTTGATTCCTTCATCAAACACAGTCAGTGTTGATGGGGAAATCAAATAATTTTCTTTCCTTCAACCTGTGGTTGAAGTAAAAAAACAAAAAAAAAAAAAAGCATAATCTATGGCCAGCATTATCTGCTGGATAAAAAAAAACCTTTGAGCGACACCAGAGAAAATAGGTGCCTTGTGGCAAAAAAACACCCGCCAGGACACGGACATATATTGCTGAAAAGTTTATTACTGGGATATCACCACCTGATCATTATCTGGTCTGTTCCTGAACATGGGATAGAACAAAAATACACAAAACAAAAAAAGACAATTTAACCGTATCTGCTCATGCATGCTGTGATGATCGCGTGGATTTTACTGTACCAAGTATATGAGACAAAAACTGAATTATTCAGTTTTGGCTTTATTAATTTATGGCCAAACCTGTTACAGATCAGGCCATTCTGAAACTGAACATGAGTCAATCTGCTTGTCTGGGGGACATCAAAAGATAGTACTTGATGGAAGTCAAGGTGTTTGCCATAGTGATGGGTTTGTTGGGCTTTGCATAACTGCCACATGCCTTCAAAGCTGCATTTGGGCTGCACATTGTATTGATATATATTGCTTCCCTAATTGGGTCCAGGAAAGCTTTTGCAGCAGGCACATCCTCTCAATGGAACCTTATAGTAAGCTTAGATTTGACCAGGATTATTGAGATTTTAAGGAGTCATGCTGAAAAAGGCAGTCCTCTGACAACCAACCTATTTAGCAAGGTGCTTCTGCTAAACAGAACTACAGCCTGATGTTTTGAAGGATCAAAATACAGAACTTTCTCCCTTTCCTTCCCAGCAACCAATTAGCTTCTTCCTTTCTGAACAGAAGACATTCTGTCAACACTGGATATGGGAGTTTTACTTTAGAAGCCACAAGTTCCTGTGATGCTCACTGAATTGTTCTACACATTGAGTTGACTTCAATCATAATTAGGAGAAAATAATAACCTGCACATGAATGGATAAGGGAAACAAGTTTAATTTAAAGTGTTTCTAAAACTATTACAACCACTTTAACCTACAGGTAAGCCTAGATTAAGGCATACCTGTAGGTGCAAGAAATATTTCCCAAACCTAAAAGGTTTAGGAGATATTTTCAGGAAAAGTGGCACTGAGGTCTACGGCACACCTGTAGACATCGGGCGCAGGTGCACTGAGCGTGCCGTTTCTAACGGCGACCATGCCGTTAGTGGCGGCACCAGCGCGCAAGTGACGTCATTGCGGCTCAGGCCAGTCACAGTGCCGGAGTCGTGATACCCGGAAGTCACTCCGGGATAGATGGCGTCGTCGTCGGAGGCGAACTAGGGCCGATGCCGGGGCTTCGATCTCAGGTAAGTAATTCATAATGAGCTAGTATGCTATGCATACTAGCTCATTATGCCTTTGCATTGCAGGGTGTTTTTTTTTTTTTTTTTTTTTTTTAAGAGGCTTTATTTCCTCTTTAAGGGCTTGTAAAACACTACCAGCGTGTTTAAGATGTGTGTGTCCACCCTGGGATGTGGTATAGCGATAGAGATGAAATAAGCAGCAGACCAAGATCTCTGCCAGAACTGGTCTGCTGTGCTATGCTCACTGAATGCTGAAAATAATCAGCATGGTGGGAGAACGGCTAATTTTTCTTCCTCATTTTAGTCACTGTACTGAGTTAAGTGGCAATATAGAGAATTCTGCTAGAATATCATTTCTGCAAGATCCATTTTAGTCTTTTTATTTTTTTGACAGCCAGCTGTTGTGTTTATTGTCATGGGAGAGATCTCCACTCTTCCGGATTGATCAGAGAAAAAACCCCACTATGTCTATATACATTTCCTGCCTTTCTGTCATATCACCCAGAATACAATCTAAATCTTCTCCAAACGCTGTTCAGCTGCTGAAACTGCTAATATTTCGATCTTTCATTTGAGCAGTTTTTAGATCAGTACTATCAGGTTTTTTTGCAGAGAAACTAGACAGCGCCGCAAATCGCTAAACAAGGCTTTCTGATTGGCTGCTGTATTTCAGCTATCAGAGGAAAACATTTCTTTATAACACCCATTAGGCTGGACATTTTTATCCAACGACATATCCCAGCATGACCTTGAACTTAGCCATGTCCAGCGGCTTCTAACCTACACCCAATTCAAAGAAAGTAAAACTGCACTTGTGGAACTACCTTTGCCTGGGATCTACCTGCATCAAACCCATCATGTAAACAATTACTGCAATCATCATGTTTAAAATAACCAAATAATGACTGCGAAAGCTACTGCACAGCAATGGGTAACCTTCCTGAAAACTACAATAGGGCCTTTTGTGTCAAACCCAATCAAGGTTACAAGCTGAATCCATGGCCAAACACTCTCACCGCCACAGTATTTAAACCGATATAGATCAGATGTGGACATGTAAAGAAGCATAACTTTTTAAAGTACATCAGAGAGGGTGACAGCCTTCCAGTTTCTAGCAAGCACACCTATTTAGGAATCCTATGTTCTTGCTAACATTACAGATTTTTATTTAGAGAGGAATTAAGAGCTATATCTTCAAATTTGAAATGAGAAGCGCTTGATTTCAAGCATTTTCAGAGCCTATTGAAACAGAGACAGGCCAAGGAAATCTAAAAAAAAAAAAAAGAAAAAAAAAAAGAACAAGGGCCAAATCCTTACTGACATCACTTAGCTCACAAAATGGCGGCCATTACTGTGACACTGTGAAAGGTGCACTAACTCTTTATTGCATGTGAAACTGATGTATTAAGCCCTGCTGGTTTAGAACATAAAGAGGGTTTTCAAGAAAAATAGAAAATCTTTAAGTGATTTGAACACCCCCAAAGAGTAACATAGATGGGTCCTCACTACAACCTGATTTTGTAGACAAAAAAAAAAAACAGCCCATCAGACAAAGTATAGAAGCAAACAGGACTTTCTATCTTTACTTCTCTTGAAAATCCCCTTTAAGTGGAGAACACAATATAAAAAGCCCTTAGGTTCCACGTTTCCGATTCCCTAAGATATGTAGTATACACAGTTTTTTTCCCCTCACTTGCACTCCACTTGCAGATCATCCATTAGAAAGATGGCAGTTAAATGTTCTTTGCATGCAGCACAAAACATTACAGTGATATATATTATATTATGGGAAAGAGTCCGCTCTAGCAGAGGTTTTTTAGATTACCGGTGTATATAAAAAAATAATGACTAAAGTCACACATGACCAATACCACACTGGTCTGTGTCCATGCCAATGAGTCTCATATGATCTATGCATCCCAATGAGACTTGTTGATTTCCTAGTACCTGTTAAAATACAATTTTTCATCCTGGAAAATAAACTTTATATATAACTATATACATGAAAGAATGTGGTACTAACTTATGTTTTCGGATTCTAAAATACAAACAATCCACGATGTGAATACGTTGGTAAGTTGTTGTATAATTTTATCACACTAGACTGAGGCTTTTTTTGGAAGGAATCTATTCCTAGTTTACTATGGTTTTGTTTCTAGGAAGTTGTTAAGGCATTTGATCTTGGCCTAGTTGATTAACCTGTATTACAATAGCTGGCAATGATGGATGAGGAAATTTATCAAGGCTGGCCAAAAGTTTACACATTAAAATTGGGACCCTTGAGGTCAAAAGAAAATCATTAACAAAGCTCAGCTTTTCAAAGCAAAGCTCTTCTGACTTTCGTCTCTCTGGCAAAGCTCGCAAGCGTGATTTACAAAAATCTCATCTTCTCGGATCGGCTTTAACCAGCTCCAAAGCATGCCGGCCTGCTGGAAGGGGACTGACTTTGCCATGGAAAATAACTTAAAAGTAGAATTCAAAAATAAATATCTAAGTGCCAAGTCCAGCAAGTGTTTTTCTGCTCCACCAATGAACGGAAAAAAGCTTTTAGTCAATTCTGTTCCCACAGATGGTGAACCTGTCAATCTCAAGTAGGTCTTTGTTAGCTGAACTGTTTTTTAGCTCTGTGCCATCCTGCGTAATGTCCTTCTCTTCTCCATCTGGCGTAGTCAGGAACTGGTCGGGGTTACTCTGTACAAGCAGTGGCGCAGTGGAATTCTGCCGTGAAGGCTGGCTGGTGACTGATGTGCTCTGGGCATCATCTGTAGGAACTCCTAACAACAAAAACACAGTCTAGGTTATTTCTAACCTAAGGATACAGTAGACAGGCAAAAACATATGCTCCATACGTCATTCAAGTTTCAGTTACATCACACATCATTAGGTATTTTACAATCAACAAGGTGTGGAAAGTTTGAGAAGTCAGCAGGAGGTTTAAAGTAATTTATTAGGTATCGACTGATATAAACTAAAGGTACCAAGAGACAGTAAAGAATGAGAGAGTCATTTACAGTCAGATTGGGAACACTTGTGTCTGGGCACCTGCACAACCTTATCAGATCCTACATAAGCCTTCTCATTGGGCCACGATTGATTTTTATGCCCATTTGCTCACCCCTCCTCCTTTAACAGCGTGAACTTTCCAAAAAGACAAAAAGAGATGGCTGGGATGTGCATACATAGCCAGCTGCTATGTAATGTCTGTAGGCAGCTTAAATAAATCTGTCAGGAGACCCCTTCGGGGGGGGGGGGGGGGGGCAGTGACGGCGGCTTGCTTTTTGGGCTATGATGCTTGTTCCCCCATGCGTTTCCATGCCCTGTTGTGCGTCAGTGGGCGGACGATGCAGTGTGTCGCGCCGTCATGTGACTGGCCGTGGCGTCCGTTCTGATGGCAACATACATGGCGTTTCCTTGGTCGACATTATGCTGTCACATGGCACACACATTGTGTGGGCGGGGTGGTGCGATGCGCCACCGGCCCAGGGGATGTGTGGGGATCCGATTGGTGCTCGGGAGGGAGGGTTTATCCTTGAGCGTCATAGATCGCTCCAGGTGTAGTACATTTACCTTAACTCTCTCCTTAATCCAGACCCCTATATAAATTGGCTGGCTCACAAAACGCGCCTCTCTCTATTTTTAGGTAAGAATACATCACTTGATGAAAGTTTGGATATGTTTTCTAACATTCTATAGATCAACATTACTAGTTTTGAATTTTTGTTTTTACTTTAGGTCCCTACCTATTTGTATATCCAGCTAGGCGCTCATTTTTTTCCTGCTTCTTCCTATTCGTATTCCCACTCCAAAGACATGCTGGTAGGTTAAGTGGCTTCTGTCCAAAATTGGCCCTAGTATACGAATGTGAATTGGGGACCTTGGATTGTGGGCTCCTTGAGGGTAGGGACTGATGTATGTGTGGAGTGCTGCATAAGCTGATGGCGCTATATGGGTACCTTAAATAAAAATAGGGATATTGTAAACACGCACCCACACTCACTCAGGTTGAACTGGATGGACTGGTGACTTTATTCAACCTTACTAACTATGTAACTATGTATGGGGAACAAAACCTTGCAAGTCATGAAGTTTTCCTCGGACTCCATTTTGGCGTCAAAGTCCATCTAAACCCTAGTGGCCATTCAAATTGCGTGTGGGTCCCCGATAAAATGTGTGCTTTACAAGACTCTAGTAAGAAACTTCACATAGGTATGTGTTTCCTGTTTTGATCTGATAGATTAACCAACCCTATTTGAGCTATTTTTTCACTATTATACGTACTATTATTTTTCTCTTTGGGTTTTGATCTAATTTGGTATTCAATTTCTCTATCTTTTACCATTAGGTTTCATACTTAGACCCACGCTAGTACACTAGCTGTGAAGTCTTCGTTCTGCCATTCCCCCCCCCCCCCCCACCTTCATCTCTCGGTCATTTTACCGCCCTCCCTTTTGGGTAATATTCCTGTGGCACCTGGACATGACATTTTTTTCATCCTATTTTTGCGCTTTCAAACACCCTTGCAGGCGTTGCTGTCTCCTTCTCTGTTGAGCATATGATCTCTGGTGCTTGAAACATTTAAACACATGAGGACAGTACTGATACAAATAGATGTTTATCTACACAGACTTACAGTAGTTATTGTATCTACTGAATATAGGATATTTTGCTATTCCATGTATAATTATGATTATAAAATTATATCTGTATCAATCGTATAGATTGTTCATATCTACTTTTCAGCCCCTTCCCTTTCTCCCTGAAGAAGACCCTCATCCCACATGTCGAAACACTTTGGATGTTATCTGTCTTTTTGACAGTTGGTTTGGGCTTCTTCCATTATCCATGTTCTCATTTTGTGTTCTGATGATCTCATAGTTATGCGTTTTAGTTTTTGATGTATAATGTATTTATCTTTTGTAATAAATTTTCATTATTTTATATATTTTCATCTTTTGCATGTTCATGGTCCTTTAAAGTCCCATTTTTGAGGAAATTCTTTTTTACATATTGTACCAGGGATGTGGACCTAAACCTCTCTCCTTTCCCATTCAATTAGTCTAAATCATCTCCGTCCAAAATAATTTATTAGGTATTCGACTGATATAAACTAAAGCTGCCAAGAGACAGTAAAGAATGAGAGAGTTATTTACAGTCAGATTGGGAACACTCGTGTGTGGGCAGCTGCACAACCTTATCAGATGCTACCTGGATAAGCCTTCTCATTGGGCCAGGATTGATTTTTATGTCTATTTGCTCACCCTTCCTCCTTCACCAGCGTGAACTTTCCAAAAGAGATAGCTCTGTGGCTGGGATGTGCATACATAGCCAGCTGCTGTGTAATGTCTGTAGGCAGCTTAAATAAACCTGTCAGGAGACCCCTTTCTGATGTTAATGGTTAGGCTGTTTGGATGACACACTCATTTTAACATTTTCTTCATAATCTAGCACCAAGGTCTCAGTGAACGCCACTCAAACTGGGGAAACCAAACTCCCAGTCACCAGGGAGAAAGGTGCAGGCTGCCAAAAAATCCGGAGTGATGCATGTATGCAATCAAAGAAGCACCGCACTCTCATCCAGCCAACCTAGTGTAGATTTTCTTCACTGACCCAGAAAACATATTTCAGTATGCAATTGGGCGAAAACCGTTATGGACAGTTTTACATTTTTTAACCATTTTTTAAACCGTCAGTAGGGGGACGTTTTTGCATTAAACTCAGTAGGGGAGCGTTTTTTGCATTGAGCTCACTAGGGGGCGTTTTTGCATTGAGCTCACTAGGGGGCGTTTTTGCATTGAGCTCACTAGGGGGCGTTTTTGCATTGAGCTCACTAGGGGGCGTTTTTGCATTGAGCTCACTAGGGGGCGTTTTTGCATTGAGCTCACTAGGGGGCGTTTTTGCATTGAGCTCACTAGGGGGCGTTTTTGCATTGAGCTCACTAGGGGGCGTTTTTGCATTGAGCTCACTAGGGGGCGTTTTTGCATTGCGCTCACTAGGGGGCGTTTTTGCATTGCGCTCACTAGGGGGCGTTTTTGCATTGCGCTCACTAGGGGGCGTTTTTGCATTGCGCTCACTAGGGGGCGTTTTTGCATTGAGCTCACTAGGGGGCGTTTTTGCATTGAGCTCACTAGGGGGCGTTTTTGCATTGAGCTCACTAGGGGGCGTTTTTGCATTGAGCTCACTAGGGGGCGTTTTTGCATTGAGCTCACTAGGGGGCGTTTTTGCATTGAGCTCACTAGGGGGCGTTTTTGCATTGAGCTCACTAGGGGGCGTTTTTGCATTGAGCTCACTAGGGGGCGTTTTTGCATTGAGCTCACTAGGGGGCGTTTTTGCATTGAGCTCACTAGGGGGCGTTTTTGCATTGAGCTCACTAGGGGGCGTTTTTGCATTGAGCTCACTAGGGGGCGTTTTTGCATTGAGCTCACTAGGGGGCGTTTTTGCATTGAGCTCACTAGGGGGCGTTTTTGCATTGAGCTCACTAGGGGGCTAATGAAAGCGATTTTGCATTGAATTTAATAGGACGCAGCATGCCATTATTGGCACCAAATATTGGTGTATAACTACACATTTGTTCCAGGTTTCTGACTCAGCCTCTATGTCACTCAAGACAGGGATGTCATGCCTGATCTAGTCACTACAGGATAAAAACTGAAAGCGTTACCTATATAAGAGGCTTTATACTTGCCTTTTACATGTGCTAAAAGGTTTTTGTATTTCTGTTCATTCAGTCCAAGCACAGCTCTGTCTGGCAAGGCAGAAGACCTTCTGCAACTATGCAAATGTACAAGCCTTGCACCTCCCATAGTCTGAGACTGAACAGCAAAGGAGAAGCAGCAAACTAACGAGTTTAACCTCCTGTCTCTCTGCTCTCCCCTTTCAGCACATTCCTTTTGGGGACTGCAGCATAACGAATTGGCAATATGTGCTGCTGCTTCCTCTCCAAGAAGAAGATCTGCTTTACAGAGACTGGTATTAGGTCAATTTGACGTTTAAAAAATAACATCGTTTCGTTATTTGTATCTTTTACACCTGCCTGGAGCTCAGGAGACTAATACCCAGTACACACAATGAGATTATCAGACAAATGATCGTCTGTTTTTTTTTTTTTTTGCATGCTAATCTCAGATCGAACCTGAAGAGTTTACTAAAGTCACGAAATGTTTTTTCGTGCATGTCCGATCGGATAATATCGGATGAACCGTCATGATCGGCTCTCGAAAGCTCTGTACTAATGATCCAATTATGGTACGATAGTTTCGAAAGCGGTATTTTTCGTACAATTTTCTGATCTTGTGTACAGGTCTTAAGAGCAAGGCTATCAAGGCCTAGCATATATGAAAAATGCTGCAACTTGTGAGAAAGCATAAAAGAACTCCTTACCTTGGTTTGTTTTGGATTTGTTCGGAGCCTTTCTTGGTGGCTTCCCTGGTGTAGCCGTAGGAGGTGACTGGAACAGTTTGTCTTCCATTTTGGCCTCCTTTACATACTGGCAGGACTTCCCAAGCAATACAATACTGTTCAAGACTTTCAACGTTATCAGCCTAGTCAAAGATAAAAGTAAGTACAGTGTTACAGAAGTACCTTACTGTGAGGGTGTTAAGGCTTTTCTCAACCCTAGGTCTATACAATGACTCTCTTGTAAGGCAGGGCATGGTGCAAATTTCTTTCCTTCAACCACAAAGGAAATGCAAGACATTTCTGTGATTCCCCCCATCAACACAGACAGTGCTGACATTGTAATCTACCGGCCATGGGGCAGGGGAAGCCGCACACGCCAGAAGACAGTGATCAGCCCTCAAAATTTGCAAGTGCAAATAAGCTGAGGGCGAGTGTGGACCGCACCAGAGGGGGGAGGCGGAGTTGAACAGGAGCAGATTCTCCTCCCAACCTCTGCCCCCTGTCTATCTCTTCGCAGGGCCTGCCATACAGCAGGAGTCAGAAATGAACTAGATGAGGTGGGGAGGGAGCTGCCAAAGTGAACTTTTCCTAATAACAAGCTAGTGATTGGTTGCTTGGACCGCCTAGCAACCAATCACCAGCTTGTTACTAGGAGAAGTTAACTTTGGCAGCTTCCCTCCCCTGTCTGCTGCTATGCTCCACTAAGTCTCTTTGCATCCTAACTCAGTGAAAGTGGCATTCATTGGTTTTAGATTCTTAATGCTATATTTAATATAGCATTCAAATATTTACTTTACAAGGCAGTAATGATGTGTGCAGTTTTATCCTTCTTTTATTTATCACAGTTAGATCAATGAAATATGCTTTATGTTAACAACGTTAAAGTTATATTTATTTTTGTAACTTAATTCTGCATAAAACATTTAACAGTGTAATTTATGAGATAATTCATGAGGGTGCGTTTAGGGGCGGGGCAACTGGTGGCGAGTAACTCTTAACCAGTTCGGCTCCAGAGCATTTTTTTTTTTCTTGGTTGCATAAATGTAAAAATCCTAATTTTTGGCAATAAAATTACATAAACCCCTAGAACATTATATATTTTCTGAAAGCAGAGACCCTGTAGAATAAAAAGGTGATAGCTGCAAATTTTTGTTTCACATGATATTTGCGCAACTTTTTTTATTAAATACACATTTTCCGTAAAAAAATATAATAAAATGAATTTTAGTGCAAAACCTCACCATAGAATACCCATTTTTGGTTAAAAAAAGCAGGTTGCATCGAATAAAGAGATACCCAACACTCCACATTTTAAAATTGTGTGCGTCCGCCACCACTGGTGACGCTTTAAAAGCCTTTACAGCTCATCAATTTAGAATTAACTAGGAGCTAAGAATTATTGTTCTCACTCTGACATTCGTGGCGATATGTCACATGGGTGGTGCAACCGCAGTTTACTTACACGTATGCACCCTGGGCTTGCGTTTGCACAGATGTGTGGGGCAACGGGGGTTTTGGCAATTTTTTTTATGTTAATATATTTTATTGTCATTTTATTTTTATTATTTTTTATTTTTACGTGATTGCTATCACAAGGGGTTAATAAACCCCTATGTGATAGCATTAGGCAGGCACTCTTTTTGGAGACATTAGGGGTCTAATAGACCCCAATGTCTCCCCTGCCCTTCACACCATCTAACCAAACCCAGATGTGTAGATGTGTCTCCTTTCTGTACTGGCCAGGAAATTGTGCATATGAAACCCCGGAAGCGACATCACTTCCGGGTTCATTGTTTGCATGTGAGATCGAGGCATGGATTTCCCTCGGTCTCACTGCAGTCTCTGGGTAGCTGGGTGATTGGGAGCCGGTGTAGAGATTGGAGGAGAGGGTTGGCAGACACTGAGCGGTTGGTAAAGTCTGGCAGCGCATTCATGATAGACTAAAGAGGTGATAGCCTATGGAGAGGCAGGCCAATGAGAAGGGAGTTGTAATAGTCAAGGCGAGAGATAACAAGGGAGTGAATAAGGAGCTTGGTGGTTTCATTTGTTAAAAAGAAACTACTTTTAGAGATGTTACGGAGGTGAATTCTACAAACTTTTGACGATTGGACTTGAGGCTGAAATGACAAGTCAGAGTCTAGGATTACACCTAGTACCCTGGTGTGAGGGGAGGGACTGATAGTTGCATTGTTGATTTTAATGAAAAAGGGGGGGAATATTAATAGCTCAGTTTTAGAGAGATTTAGTTTAAGGGAGTGGTGCGACATCCATGCTGATATGTCAGTTAGTAAGTTAGTAATGCGAGAGGAGACTGAAGGAGTGAAGTGAGGAGTAGACAGATAGATTTGAGTGTCATCCGCAAATACAGAGATTGAACTGTTTACCCCATCCTCCAGGTCATTTATGAACAAAATAGATTAGATTGGTCTTATTAAACTCCCTTCCGCAAAATAGTTTCATCCCTATTGTGGGGTTACCAGTACGGTATTTGTAAATGGAAATCATATCCCCTCTCAAGCGTCTCTTCTCCAGAGAAAATAAGTTCAGCGCTCGCAACCTTTCCTCATAACGAATATCCTCCAGACCCTTTATTAGCTCTGTTGCCCTTCTTTGTACTCGCTCCATTTCCAGTACATCCCTCCGGAGGACTGGTGCCCAGAACTGGACAGCATACTCCAGTGAGGTCAGACCAAAGTCTAGTGGGAGAATTATCGCTTTATCCCTGGAGTTAATCCCCTTTTTAATGCATGCCAATATTCTGTTTGCTTTGTTAGCAGCAGCTTGGCATTGCATACCATTGCTAAGCCTGTCATCTACTAGGACCCCCAGGTCCTTTTCCATCCAGATGTTCACCCCTTAGTGACTAGATTGCATTCATATTTTTGTCACCCAAACGCATTATTTGACATTTTTCTACATTAAACCTCATTTGCCATGTAGTTGCCCACCCCATTAATTTGTTCAGATCTTCTTGCAAGGTTTCCACATCCTGCGGAGAAGTTATTGCCCTGCTTAGCTTAGTGTCATCCGCAAATACAGAGATTGAACTGTTTACCCCATCCTCCAGGTCGTTTATGAACAAAATAAATAGGATTGGTCCCAGCAAAGAACCCTGGGGGATGGGTCCCAGCAAAGAACCCTGGGGGATGGGTTCCAGCCTATCAGTGCGTGTCTCCGTCAGTGCCACCTATCAGTGCGTGTCTCCGTCAGTGCCACCTATCAGTGCGTGTCTCCGTCAGTGCCACCTATCAGTGCGTGTCTCCGTCAGTGCCACCTATCAGTGCGTGTCTCCGTCAGTGCCACCTATCAGTGCGTGTCTCCGTCAGTGCCACCTATCAGTGCGTGTCTCCGTCAGTGCCACCTATCAGTGCGTGTCTCCGTCAGTGCCACCTATCAGTGCGTGTCTCCGTCAGTGCCACCTATCAGTGCGTGTCTCCGTCAGTGCCACCTATCAGTGCGTGTCTCCGTCAGTGCCACCTACCAGTGCCCATCCGTCAGTGCCACCTACCAGTGCCCATCCGTCAGTGCCACCTACCAGTGCCCATCCGTCAGTGCCACCTACCAGTGCCCATCCGTCAGTGCCACCTACCAGTGCCCATCAGTCAGTGCCACCTACCAGTGCCCATCCGTCAGTGCCACCTACCAGTGCCCATCCGTCAGTGCCACCTACCAGTGCCCATCCGTCAGTGCCACCTACCAGTGCCCATGATAACACTTCCCATCCTTGCTGCTAATCAAAAATTGTGATAGGAGGTCCGTCTCCCCCACCTCCCTCAGGTTAGGAGGCCTGTAGCATACTCCCAGTATTATTTTCCCCGTAGCTCCATCCCTTTGGAGCTCTACCCATAAGGATTCCACCTCCTCCCTAGCTCCCTTATTAATGTCATGTCTCACATTCACTTGTACCATTATTTTTGATATATAGGCATAACCCCCCCACCCCCCCCGATAAAGGGAATACCCTTGAATGGTTGCCAGCCAATCATGAGAGCTGTTGAACCAGATCTCTGAAACTCCCACAAAATCTAAATCCTCCTCGTTCAACAGCATCTCTAGTTCACCCATCTTGTCCACCAGGCTCCCGGCATTGGTGAACATGCCACCTAGTTTAGACCAGTCACATACTGTACTCTTATGCCCTGTACACATGGTCGGATTTTTCGACGGAAAAAGTGCAATCGGATTGTGTTGTCGGAAATTCCGATCGTGTGTGGACTTTTTCCATCTGAATTTCCGACACACAAAGTTTGAGAGCAGGCTATAAAATTTTCCGACAACAAAATCCGATCAGTTAAATTCCGATCATGTGTACACAAATCTGACGCACAAAGTGCCACGCATGCTCAGAATAAATTAAGAGATGAAAGCTATTGGCTACTGCCCCGTTTATAGTCCCGACAAACGTGTTTTATGTCACAGCGTTCAGAACGATCAGATTTTCCGACAACTTTGTGCGACTGTGTGTATGCAAGACAAGTTTGAGCCAACATCCGTCGGAAAAAATCCATGGATTTTGTTGTCGGAATGCCCGATCGTGTGTACAGGGCATTATTGTGTTTTCGGAGATTGCAGATAGGATTTGTTACTATACTTACCTCGGGTTTATGTGCTTTAGTCAACCTACCACTAATGCCCCCAATAACTACCCTCTGGAATATGTTCATTGCTGACTATCTCTACCTCTGTACTATCCCCCCATCGCCTAGTATTAAAAAATATCTATCTTTTTGGCCATCTTCACTCCCAGCAGATCTGCACCTTCCTCATTTAGGTGTAGTCTGTCCCTTCTATAGAACTGGTGACCGACTGAGAAGTCGACTCAGTTCTCCAGGAACCCAAACCCCTCCTTACTACACCAGCTCCTCAGCCACTTGTTTACTTACCCAATCTCACTCTGCCTTTCTGGTGTGGCTCAAGGTACCGGTAGTATTCCTGAGAACACTACCTTGGAGGTACTTTTCCTCAATTTAGCTCCTAAGTCCCTAAAATCGTTCTTTAGGACACTCCATCGGCCTCTAACTTTGTCAGTGGTGCCAATGTGCACCATGACAAAAGGGTCTTCCCCAGCCCTCCCAGTAATCTGTCCACCAGATCCGTGATGTGCCGAATCCGAGCGCCTGGTAGACAGCATACAGTTCGGCGCTTCAGGACTTTGTCACAGTAACTGTGATGCTGCACATGTGATCAGTTATGACACCAGCCATTGGATGGTTTGACAGTTGGGTTGAGGGCACAATCAATGGGAGTGTTACATTTCCGGCACGTGCTGAAAATGAAACTGTTTTTTTTGGATGGGTTTACTTTCGCTTTAAGAAAGGGGAGGGAACATTTCTAAAACTAGATAGGCTTAGTTGGAAATCCAATTTAATGAGAACATATAAAAAAAAATATGCAAATGTCAAAGTCTGATAATAAAAACACAAAACATTTATAACTTCCTTTTCAAAAGAAGAGTGGAAACAAAACAGGAAGACTTTGGTCATGAAGGTGTTAAATTCAGCTTGGCTGGCAATCTACGGTGCCATAAACAGAGTTCACCTACACACATACCAAAGTCTAATCAGAATCGTATCTGGAACACGAGGATACATTAAAAAAGTAAGCAGCATAAATTTGCAAATATGTGTAATTCATCCTCCAGTTTCAAGGCTCTTCTGCTAGTTTCTCTGGAAGTGCCAGACACTGCAATAAATTCACTATGCAAATCTGTCTGCACATTGCCAAAGGAGTTCTTATGACTTGAATAAAAACATACACACCTAATGCGTTTCATTTGCAAAGGTATATTAGGCAACATAAACACTTCAGGAAAGATAAAGTCAATAGAAGATAGCAAAACCGTTTATAACTTTATTGGGGAGATTCACCCAAAAGGGTGTCTGGGTGTCTGCCTCCTCCTGTGCGACACACTCGCACATATGGACACATTACTTCATTGCATTAAAGAAATACAAATCGATTATCTTTCTATCTTTTCATTTAAGACAGGGATTTAGGACTTGCAGATGCTTGTATCGCGAAGTCCATCTTGCATCTGAAACTAGCACATACAAGGCTAAAGGCAAAGTATAAGCCAAATTAGGGTACAGTAGAATGGTGGTGCAACAGCTGTGTATCAAGATAGAAATGTCAGAGCACCATTATTTTCCGGTGTTTGAACTTTCCCGCCAACAAGCTCAACAACTTTGGCTTTTTGTTATCCTTCCATAAATTCCAGGAAATAGTGGTCCCATGGATGGTTTTCCCATTTTAGCCATATGCCCCCAACCAGCAATTTTAGCTCAAGTTAGCACTGGCTATTTGGTCACTTCTCTGTTTAATGTCCTCCTTACGAGGTCACAAAGTTTAGGTTGACAGCCTTCTGTAGGCATGGTTATCGCATGGGTTTTCCCAGGTGAAAATAATCAAAATTTGGATTTTTTTTACGCAACACTGATGGGTGCTTTAACCAGACCTCTACCCAAGACTTTATTTTGACAGTTTCTTAGTCCACACTATGATGCTTGTTTAAAACTATTCTTTAAAAACGAGTTAACAAGTTAACTTCAAATTATTTTGGAACTTTTAAAGCCAAGTATTTGCATCACATTTTATTTATAGGAAGGGAGTGAAAGCAAAACAGTTTTTATGTGTAAGTTAAACTATGTAGACATTTTTCAACATTCACAATGTGAACCAACATTTTGAATAATTCCGTAATGAAAATTAAAATGATGAAAAGAAAAAAGAGCAAGCAGATAAAGATTTTCAATAGTCAACAATGTAAGATCGTGCCTTCTATGGTGTGGCACCATTAAGGTAGGGTGGTCCAATGTGAAATAAAAACCATCCACTAAACTTCAGGGGAGCTGCCCCTTGGATGAACGTAATTTTAAATAGAGTAGAACAATTGTTTTTCATACTAATCTCCTTTCATCCCTGTATACATTCTGTAGCATACAGAATTGGAAAAGCCCTTTAAACCAATCAGGCTTTACTGTACTGACTTCACTACTTATTGAGTCAATGGCTTGGAACAAGCATGCAAATAGCAGGTATAAAATATGTATTCATGCTTATAGTGACTCAATGATTAGTGAATCAAGGAGAAGAATGTCAGGTACAAAGCATTCACATTATAAAACAAACAATGTTTATCTAAAGTTTAATGAAAACCCACAGTTTCTGTGATGTAATTGCACTAGGAAATTCATGAACAAAATGCAAACTTTGAAGTACTAAAGAACTGATAGAAATTCTGTGGCCTCGGCACCATGTTAAAGGGAAATGACAACTGACCGGTTCTCTTTTTTCCTAGTTAAATTTCACTATCTTTAGCTGTCCACCCTTCCTAGTGCTTTTAATAGGTCATACTTACCAGAAATATGCATGGCACAACAACTTTACTTCAAAAAGTTTCCCAGTCATGCAATGTATACCCTAAAAATGCAACCCCCAGAACGCGGTAATCCTGCCCACAAGCCTGTTAACATATTACTGGACTTTTTGCTATTTGGTAGTCAACAGCAAAAATTCCAGTGGGACCACATTTTAGGTAAACATAGCTCATGAAAAAAAAAAAAAAAAAAACATTATGAGGCTCAGGAAGTTAGGGACAGTGAATTAAACCCGTTAAACAACTATGTCTACTAGCAGAGTATGATGAATTGCTTACCCAAAGTAGAAGAGCACCACGCAAGCATATGCCAGGACACCTTGTACCTTCACTGAGCTAGTAACCACTCGGATTAACTGGAAAGAGGAAAAAAATATTTATATATATTTTTTTAGTGCACATACAAATTCTAATAATCAACCAGCAATAAAAGTTTAGTTATCAAAACTACAGTGTGGCTACATATTAGCACTTCTGCCTTATAGCACCTGGGTTCCCAAAATCTAGGTTGTATGTTCTTCCTGTGTTTGTGCGGATGTTTCTGGGTTCTATGATTTTTAGGAACGTACTGAAAGATATACTAGCATTGGACCTATCAACCCTTGTCTACATACCTTTATGTCCATTGTAGTAATATTAGACTGCGAGCTCCTTTGAAGCAGGGACGAATACGTATGGTTCAGTGCACTCTAATCAGCTGCTATCTTGACTTTATATAAAGTAATCAATAAGTAATTGCATGTCAGAGAAAATTAAGGGACAAGTATGTACAGAATGACTATTAAAAAAAGACCAGATGTCAGGGTTCCATTTGTTTTTTATATGTTTAGGAAGACATCATACTTTGTTTTCTTTAAGAAGGCAAAAAGCAATAAGCAGAGTGCAGTAATCCAGAGAAGACCATTAGAAATCATCTTTTACTGACCTTGATAATCTAAAATGGGATTAAGGGCTATGTTATCAGTGTCTTTTTGAATAAGCTTGAGGAGCCCCCCTTCAAACAGAAAGTGTGCTTGCATCCTAATGAATGTAGTCCAAGGCCCGATTTAATATTTATATATGTTTAGGTTCTAATTATTGCAGCAGAAGCTAATTATGTGTCTAATGTAATTAGAGTACAGGCAATTTAGACACAAATTAATGCCCAATCTACTTATTAGCGTGTGATTTGCCACAGGCGGTAACAAAACTCTAGAGTTCTAACCAATGAAACTTTACACAAATCTGCCTGAGTGATTGTACTCCCATTTTCTGGTTTCAGACCTGTTACATCTCATGTTTTCTTTTGCTTGTGGCATGTTAAATTTAATTTATATGCATGCTAATGATTGCTGTCTGAACTCTGTACAACACACCAGTCTAACACATTAATACTTACAAGCACTGCAAGAGGGAGAGGAATAAAGCCCATACGCCTGGAGACAGAATCGCTATAGTCAGTGTAAGCCTGGAACAAAATAAAGAGGAGGAAATCTGAACGGTGAGTAACCTTGTGAAGTTTATATATTCATTATTTCAAGTGACACAAAGTGGAAATACATGTGAATGATGATGAATTTCTCACTTATGTTAAAATACGTAAAATGTATAAACTTTGCCTGATTTCTTGGTTACATCAATAAAATGGGCTGAAATAAAACTCACTCCGACTTCTTTTAGCCAATAAAAATTCAAGTATCTTCTATAAAAATTATTTTGGAGAAATATGTACAGGGAATGTAGATTTTAAAGGGGACATAAACCTTAAATATTTTTCTTAATAACCCCATGTTGTGGTAAAGTAGAACTATAGGCAAAACTTTTTTTTTTCCATTTTGGGTAGAGTAAGGGAGACAGTAAGAGGAAATCCCTGCAAATTCAGGGAACCCCTTGGGTCACCTAAACTAGTGTTCCCATTGGAAAATTTCCCCTCTATTATTTTTCTGGGGACAACCTAAAATATGGGATTTTTTTTTACCTTCACTTTCAATGATAATGGTAAACAGGACAAATAGAGAGGATGGATCTCCTTAAAGGGGGACACACAGCTTTCAAAACAAAATAGGTGTTCTAATCTATCTCCATTCTGTCCATACCTAAAAAAAAGTTTTGCCTTTAGTTTTACTTTAACTTAAAAAATGTCATTTAAACATTTCTAATACCCAACTCCCGTTTCAGGCTCAGTGGCTAAAGGTTCCTACTGTAACTGCACCATGGGGGTTACCTGATCACTGTCATTGAGAGGTGTTTTTTTGGCAAAGCCACCAACATGCTGCCACTGGTTAACTAGAAACAGATTTGTGGATTCTCCACATATTGGCTATTTGTATAGCAGCGAAGAAGTCTGCATGTTAGTGAGCAGCTTCTGAGATTCACTTCATAGGCAGCAATAAAGAGCGAGTTGTTTTCAGTCTGAACTTACAATTAAGAGTTTCATAGGGATTTAGGGAGCAGCAAAGTGCACTCTATGTACAATACTACTTAACAAGCAGCACAGTATATAATGGGAAAATACAACTGGCACCAAGTACATGTATAAATGACATTACCTTTTAAGATCAACAGCCTTTTTTTCCATTGTTTAGTAAATATGTGGTTATTACCGTATTTATCGGTGTATAACACGCACCTTTTCCCCCTGAATACAGGGTAAACAGTGCCTGCGTGTTAAATGCCAATAATGTGTTTTACCAACAGGGGGCGGGTCTCAGGCTGTCCACCCTGGAAGACACCCATTGGGGGGAGTGTCAGGCCGGCCGCCCCTCCTGGCCCGGGGACAGCGCTGCCTGCATAGTCTAAAGTTGAGAAAAAAAAAAATCACTTGCCAGCCCCTTCTCCAACACGGCTCCTCCTGTGTCAGTGTCATTGTACAAAGCTTCTATATATCTCAATAGCTCAGTGTAGCTTTAGATTGGAGGAGGAGGAGAGTGGTCACATAACCATCTATGTAACGTCAGAGGAGAGCAGTCATGTGAACAGGTCAGTGAAAAAAAAATGGAGCCAATGAGGTATATGGAGGCTTCGTTCTACAATGAGTGACACAGGAGGAGCAGTGTAGAAGGGGCTGGCAGTGATTTTTTCTTAACTATAGAGTATGCTGGCAGTGCTTTCCCAGGAGACTGGGGGTCTCCTGGGAGTGCAGGGGAAGGGGGGCTGTGTATTGTGCATGGGGCTGTATACTGGATGGGGGGCTTTGTACTGTGCAGGGGGAAGGGGGCTGTGCAGGGGGATGGGGCTGAGAACATTTTTTCCTTAAACTTCCCTCTTAAAATTGGGGTGCGTGCTATATGCCTGTGCGTGTTATACGCCGATAAATACGATATGTAAAATCTAATTTATAAATTAATCTAATCGTCTAATTTATAGTCTAAGCAGCCATTCTGAACCTTTTTACTTCAGAGGAACCCTTTAAATAATTATCAAGTCTTGTGGGAATCCCTGCAAAAACCAATTCATTGATAGCCACTGGGGAAATGCGCCTTACAACGGTGGTCATTGGAAAAAATGTCCCTTACATTTGTGGTCATTGGAAAGAATGCCCCTTATATTTGTGGCCATTGGGAAAAATACCCCTTAAATTGGTGGCCATTAGGAAAAATACCCCTTGCATTGGTGGCCATTGGGAAAAATACCCCTTGCATTGGTGGCCATTGGGAAAAATACCCCTTGCATTGGTGGCCATTGGGAAAAATACCCCTTGCATTGGTGGCCATTGGGAAAAATACCCCTTTCATTGGTGGCCATTGGGAAAAATACCACTTGCATTGGTGGCCATTGGGAAAAATACCACTTGCATTGGTGGCCATTGGGAAAAATACCCCTTGCATTGGTGGCCATTGGGAAAAATACGCCTTGCATTGGTGGCCATTGGGAAAAATACCCCTTGCATTGGTGGCCATTGGGAAAAATACCCCTTGCATTGGTGGCCATTTGGAAAAATACCACTTGCATTGGTGGCCATTGGGAAAAATACCACTTGGATTGGTGGCCATTGGGAAAAATACCCCTTGCATTGGTGGCCATTGGGAAAAATACCACTTGCATTGGTGGCTATGGGAAAAATACCCCTTGCATTGGTGGCTATAGGAAAAAATACACCTTGCATTGGTGGATATAGGAAAAAATACACCTTGCATTGGTGGCTATTGGGAAAAAATACCCCTTGCATTGTTGGCCAGTGGGAAGATTGCAGACAGCTAAAAAGATAATTTGTGTCATTGTGTTGGCTCTGCAAAGGGGTGCTGGCCCTAACAATATTTAGGTACCATAAGATGGGAGGTCAGCCACAGCTCAAAGAACCCCTAGCAACCTCTTGAGGATCCCTGGTTGAGAATGGCTGGTCTAAAGAGTCAATATTTCTATTGCATATATATATATATATATATATGTCAAAACAAGATTTCAGTTATCACTATAATCTAAGCAATCTTGAGCCCACAGCTGTCTTCTGATATACTGTAAACCTGATTCAAAGGACACAAAGGTTTAGATTTAACTTATCTCGCCTTAGCTCTGTTGTGGGCACTGGCTATGTGCTTGAATGCTAGAAGCAAGATTTGCACCTAAATTCTACCTGTAAAACCAGTTGCCACGTCCCAGAGAAGGACAATTGTGCCTTTCTTACCCCATGAAGCTTGGTGCTCTTGCTCTGAGAGAGGTCCAGCTTGGGGTTATTTTTCTTAACCCGGAGGTGCCTACACACTAAAATTATAATGCTTAGACATCGGTCACATTCATTAAATATGTATTTACCTTTACCCAGCATTCAAGTTCAGCCAGCTACAGTACACAGGTACAAATATCAACAAACAATTCAAAGGCTTTTAAAATACCTACAGAGCATAATCTGTGTAAATTGATCAAGGACACTCATGTTAGCATACATGAGTATTCTTTCTGCACACCCTTTTCATCTCTGTTGGTAAGGGATACAAGAATGTAGAAAACATGGAGCACCCTGCATCTCACAGGCTTTAGGTGGGCAACTAATCTGACAGGGACTAAAGTGAAAGAAGGCTTATCGAAAGGGCTGATATTCCGTATATGAATAGATTTGGACAAGAATGTAATGGTTTTGAACAATGATTATGTGTTCTATATATAAAAAGAGGATGACTACCACTAAAAGAGTAACAAGTTAATAGATTTTGCTTTGACAGACATTTCCAGCACTTACGTTTTTCTGGCGGCTGCTCACAAGTTCAAAGGCAAGGCTGGCTCTGTATTCACTGTACACCTTCAGGAAACATACGCATGGGTAAGTCATTAAAAAGAGCCGTTTTCAGGCCTGTAACTTACACAAACAGAAGATTTGATCTAGATGGCTTCAAGACCACTCCAGAATCCACAGTACCATGCATAAAATGTACCACATCAACACTTCTGCCACGTAAATTTAAAGTGTTCGTTAAGCTTTTTTTTTTTTTTTTTTTTTTAAACTGCCAGCTGCCCTAAATGTGATATTATTCAAGCTTCACGATCTTTTTAGGCAGCGCAATCACATATTTTTGAATTTCAAACATTTTGCATGTCCCAGCATTTTCCATACCGGGGACAATGATCACCAGAACCAATAGAGGGAGCACAGACAGCAATAAAAAAAGATTCAAACCCTTCCCCACTCCATCCAAAAAAAGGCGCAACAGTGGAAATTGATAGAAAAAAAATCACCAAAATTCCTGCTTTTTTATTGCCAATCAATGTTTTGGGGGCTGATTAAAGACAATAATTATGATTTCTGAATTATTTACAGTGGGGCTTTATATGTAAAGTATTATTCCAGTTATGTTTGTTGTGTATAATGGACACTTTACTAATCATTTTCTGCAGAGAACATCTGTGCCGAGGCAGACCTTCCCTAAAATAGGACATCACAGAACACCAAGTCACCAGGGAACTGGCTTGCTCAGCATCCGTTTGTGAAGATGAGAGGACTCTTTAACAGGCCTACGTTCATATTCATTCTGCGCTTTCCAACAATTCTAAGAAACCTTCCGACCTTCACTAATAAGTGCAGGAAGAGATGGGAGTAAAGCTAGAATCAGCTGAAACTACAATAAATAAGTGTTTGATGCAGTTGATACAGCTTTCGGTGACTGAAAGTCTGAAAATCATGATTTATAAAAAAAAAAAAAAAAGAAGAAGATTTTAATACAAGCTTCACACAGCTTTCACCCAGGATTTACTTGTGAAATTTGTGACTCCTGGGTGAATGTTAAGTGACTATTTACATTAATCAACCCTATGTGCAACATTTTAACACCTATGACCTTATTAAATGTATTATACTATATTTATTACTGATTTCAAGACCTTGGGTAACAAAAAAATGGAATTCCAGTCCATCTCCTCCTCCCCATAACATAAGGGGGAGATGTTCTGTAGTCTGGAAGGGGAGAATTTGGCAGAGCTAATACCACTGTGTCAAGGAGCTAGTGGACTCTATGTCATCATGCAAATGTAGGCCCCAACAGGAAACTGGAGCAGGGTCTAAGAAACTGCCCAGTGTTTAACAGAGCACCCTACTAGGGATGTTGGGCTTTGCTGTGTAGAGCTCCCGGGTTGCGGCCCTCAGGTACACTTGGAGTGGTAACAACTGACAGCAGGTAGAAAGCGGATGGTCAAACAAGCAAAAGGTCAGGGCAAGTGAGGGACAGGGACTTTAGAAAATCAGGCAGGGGGCCATAAATGGATATCAGAACTGGGATCTTAGGAACTGGAGCCTAGGAACATATCTTCAGGGAGCTCTTTCCAAAGGAAATTCAGAGTTGCATTGAGCAGGTTATGATACTTTTTTCTGAACAAGGAAAACACAGAAGAACTTATTTATATATTAATCAATAATTTACAGAGCCAGGCAACTAGCATTTTCAGGAAAAGCAACAGCATTTAAAGGGAATCAGTCAGATTATAATTCGGAAAAGCTTCCTTCCTGTTGAAAGTGCACGATTCCAAACAGTCCTCCTCATTCTGCTCTCATTACTTGGCAAATCAAGTCAAAAACCTGAGATAAGTATGTAGTCAGTAAAGCGTGGGGATGCCTGACATGCAGACTTGTGTTGGTTTATTTAATGAACTAATCAAAAAGTAAAACAAACATGAGGACAGCCCCACAGACCGCACCTTAAAGAAAAAAAAGTTGGCATTGGCAGCGCTTTTTTTTTTTTTACGAACTTGTGAAGGAAGAGAATGTGTTGAATACGTACATCTGCAGTGATGTCGTTAAACTTGGTTATAAAGGCATGTTTCACGACGTCCACGGCAATCTCTGATGCAATTACCATACACACATCAGGAAACAACACCCAGAGGTGATCTGAAAAAAAAAAAAAAAAACACACAGATATCAGTCTATAAGTTTGAAACTGGGTACAGATCACTAAATTTCACCAAGAAAAACAGCTAGTGAGAGATCAAAGCATCCAATCAGGCTTCATATTCCAGCTAATGAGATTGCAATATAAGGAATTGGATTTGTTGCTATATGGTTATTGACTACTTTTGGACATTTTCTCATAATTTTTCTTTGTAGAAGCACACAGCAGATGCCATTAACCCCATCCCTCCTCCCCATAAGCAGAAATAAGATCCTAATTTCAGTGGCTTTACACTACCCTCTAAAGACTAGATCTATGTCCTCAACTTTCAAGATGCTGCAAATAACCCCTTTGTTGTTCCATATGTATATGTCTCTTATAGAAATCCTGTTCTTAAGGTTGCTTTCACACTGGGGCGGGCGTCAACGGTAAAACACTGATAGTTTTAGCGCCGCTTTACGGACATTTTAGCAGCGCAATTCAGCCCCTAGCAGGGTGCTCTTAACCCCCGCTAGTGACCGAATAGAAGGTTAAATGCGCCCGTGTCCCGCCACTCCCGAAGCGCCTAATTTCAATGGGCAGGAGCAATGAATACAACGCTCTCCACTGCCTCAAAGATGCTGCTTGCAGGACTTAATTTTTTTTTAGTTTTTTTTTTTTTTACGTTCTGCCAGCGCAGCGTTCCAGTGTAAAAGCGCTCGGGCTTTCACTCTGGTCTGCAGGCGAGGCGTTTTGCAGGCGCTAATTTTTAGCCCAAAGCACCTGAAAAACTCCTCAGTGTGAAAGGGGTTTAAAGAAGCACTTCACTAAGCACAGCTAAACTGACCAGCTAACACCATAGTTTGGTGCCTTTTCTGTGAAACAAATGACTGGGTATGGTGGCTATAACAGTCAAATGTATAAGAATCCTTAATATTAGCAGCCACCCCACCTCCTGTTCTTTTCACAGGTGTAACTGGAGGGTGAAGATACAGCATGCTTTGCACCAACACTTAAAAGAGGAGTATGGGGTATAAAAAAAAAAAAAAGCAAAGTCGATAAAGACATGGATGAGCGAGTTTGAGGTGGAGGAACTTGACTTGCCTGCACAGAGTCCTGACCTCAACCAAATAAAACACCTTTGGGATGAATTAGAGCAGAGACTGGGAGCCAGGCCTTCTCATCCAAATCAGTGCCTGACCTCACAAATGTGTTTCTGGAAGAATGGCCAAACATTCCCATAGACACACTCCTAAACCTTGTGGACAGCCTTCCCAGAAGAGTTGAAGCTGTTATAGCTACGAAGGGTGGGCTAACTCAATACAGAACTATACGGACTAAGACTGGGATGCCGTTAAATTTCATGTAATATAGTTCATATAGTGGACCCTTTTAGGGAAGAGATTTTTGGCAAGACAAAAGCAATACCCATAGGTGACCTATAAAAATAATGAAAAGAGTTTAGGAAACTTTATTGGAGTGCTTTCAACACTTTCCCTCTGCAGTTACTGAAGCCATTCTAGTACATGATACATTATTTCACAAATTATATGCTATCTTGGAGAGTAAGCCTTCAGCAAAATCATTTATGACCAGTCTGTTGCACTTGACAGAAAAGCACAGTACTAGGGCATTGCGTTAGATCAGTGGTTCTCAACCTGGGGGTCGGAACCCGCTTAGAGTTCGAATGATGATTTGCCAGGGGTCAACGAATCCTGGGCTGTTTCTGAAGTCTGCGCCGCTCTCCCAGCCTTTCCCTGGAGCCCACTCAGCCTCTTCGCAGTCGCCCATTCAGTTCACGACATGGCTGGGGGGCAGAGACTAGAGGTCAGCTGACTGGTGAGGAATGTGAAGTGGGAGGGGCTGGAGGAGACCCTATCTCCTGATTTCGGCATAGGTGTCACTAGTAGGAGACACCACAAAGTCAGAGACACAGTGAGTAACACTACCTGTGATTATAGTTGCCATTAAAAGTCCTCGCTACAGTTCTCAGATCAGCAGATGATCTTGATCAAGAGCACCTAAGTTTGATGATCAGAACCCCCCCCAGCATTACCACTCATCCCATTTCCCCCACCCCCCCACCAAGGAGTAAGAGAAGGAATAAAATAGAGAATACATGGAAGGGAGAGGAAAAGAGGAGGGGGAACAAAGAAAAAGGGAGAGCAAGAATAAGAGAAAGAACAAGAAAGTTGGCTAGAGAGAGGGGTGGGGAAAAAAAAACAAATTAGGATAGAGAGAGAGATAAAAGGGAAAGAAAGGAGAACAAAGAGAGAGTGGTACATCCTAAAACTTACCATAAGGGGTTTTAATACTGTACAAGTGGAAGGGACTCAGGGAGAGCTAAATGTCCGTGGGTTAGGGGCGCAAATTACTCGTCTTTCCTTGGGTGCTGACAACCCACGCTACGAAAATAATTTTATTGTTAGGGGTCTCCACAACTTGGGAAATTTTATCAAGGGGTCACGGCAGTAGAAAGGTTAAGAACCACTGCTTTAGATGTATAGTTCTATGTGCACTTATATCACCAAAAATAAAACTCCCAGTACAGTAAACCTACAGATAGCATGGCACATTTCATGCAACAGGATGCTCATAATTTTATGCCTGAACAGACTTCCAGGGGTGGCTGTGAGCCAATGATATTAATATGGTGATGAGGACTCTGGGAAATCCTTTCCTCACACAGAAGACTGTTTCCATGGATGCGAGGAGAAGAAATCTGAATTTTTTGGCAGTTTAAGAAAGTCAAATGTGGCTGCAGACTCAAATGGGAAGGTAATTGTTAATAAAATTAAATTACAACCTGGCCTGTGCAGGACTTCCATAATAGCAATCTGAAATAAAATTGGCGGGTTCTTCAAAGTGAGTGTGGTCTTTCCATTTCCCAGATTATTAAGGGTTGTGCTGTGTATACAGTTGGCTCATGCACATGGGTGTACAATTTTCTGCAATTACATCTGTAATTTATAGGGATCTGACCGCAAAAGAATTGTAAACTTTGGGCCCGAAGCTGCTAAAACCAGAAAAACCTGCATTTATGTTGTATGTATGTAAATGTTTGTGCTAGTGTTCACATGCATACAGTGTAATTGGACCTTACTGGCCTCCACCTCTATATCTTCATACGTAGTATGGGAGAACCTGAGTTCAGTGCTTCAGGAGCTTACAAACTGAAGTCTTTATATGTTGGTTAAAGAACAGCCATCCTAACAATAGTTTTCAGTATTTTATCTTCCTTTATATTGCTATATGCAATTGTATGAAAACTGGAATATATCTGAACAAGTAGTTTTTTTCCATCTCATTGCAAGCTTTTTCACAACATGTAAAGTGACTGGTTGATTCAATGACGATAGAGGATGTTTTCCATCCCTTAAACTACATCATATGTACGAGGCAGCTGATTCTAACAGGAAAGGCTCTTGTCACAAAAAATGACAAAACCATCTTTTAAAAGAATAACTCCAGCTCATAATCTATGGGAACCAGGGCCTTCTGAGCCAGGCTGGTGCCACCAGAATTTTTTTAAGACATTTACAAGCCACAAAAAGAGAGTACCTGGGTGTAGTATTAACACACCTCAGAAGGGAGACACTTTAATAGGGCTCACCAAGCCCCTATGCAACAATCGTGCTAAGCACCTTTAGCCTGCCAAGCAACACCTTGTGACTCACGTGACCCGGGTAAGGAGAAATGAACTGCTGCAAATGCCTGGTTCAGAGCCTGTGTCCCACAGCTGCCTTCTGGAAGCACCGCATGCATGGCATACACAGCTTAAATAAGCTGGCTGTGTGCCGAAACGTTCTGTGCACGCGTGCGCAGACCCAGCAAACAGGTGTGGCTGTATTCGCATATGGCGCAAATCTTTGTGCGCCCAGAAAAGGGCTAAGGCGCATGTGCGGCTTCAGGCGAAGCCGCGTGCACCATGGCCGCCAAACAAACTGCCGAGCACAGCAGTGCTCTTGCGAGTGCACGTGCGTAATGGCAAACCAAGGCGAAATGGCGCACCATCATGCGCCATCATACAGATAAAAAACAGCCAGACACAAGCAAAAAAGGTACACTTTGCAAACACCAACAGCTAGCCCAAAACTCCCCTGTATGGTCACTGTACACAGGTGTCGAGCCTCTAGCTAGCTTGACTATTTACTTATTGTGGGGTGGCCCAGTGATTGTAACAAAGGTGTTTCACTTACCCGTCAAGGCGCAGGGCAACTTAGTAAACTAAGAGCCCAATCTTCACCCATCATGGTGGGTTCCTGTCACTTGAGGACCTTCAAGGACTGGGTGCCCTTTCATGTTTAGGGTCCACTCCCTTGGACCTGTACAGCACCCTGCAGGAATGCCTTAACACTGTGGCGTCCATGATTTCACTTTGCAGGGTCCAGCGCCCGGAGGCTGCATTACAGGCAAAAGCTTGCAGGATCTTAAGTTTTCTTTGCGAGGCTCGGGTAGCATTTATCTAAGCATATAGAGCCTGTGTCAAATGGATCCGATCATTCAATCCCTGGATTCATTTAAGAACCGTTTGTGGAACTAGAGACCTGGAGCTCAGAGAGCTCAAACAACCGTGCCAAAACTGAAGTACTTCCTGTATGGGAGGGGTTATATAGGGGATCACTTCCTGTCTAAAGACCTTTGGTGTCCATTCACTTGGAGATGGAGTATAACCCAGTAAGTAATGAATATTAGCCTAACTCTGTGTCCCATGATGGATGAAAAAGAAATAAATTTTATTTGGGTACAGCGTTGCATGACTGCGCAATTGTCAGTTAAAGTGGGAGTAAACTCCCATGGTTGACATTTACCTATAGGTAAGCCTATACTAAGGCTTACCTATAGGTACAATAAAGATCTCCTAAATGTGCACCATTTTGGAGATATTTACTTGTGAATGGGCCAATAATGTCACCAATGCATGCGCTCTGCAGGAACCGCATGCCTATGCCATTCCTTTAGAGTCCTGTGCTGTGAATAGCAGCTTCCGCGAGAATGCGCAGGAGTGACATCATCTTGGCGCAGCCAATCAGATGGCAAGAGGACGCAAACCCGGAAGGAAGACCGGGTGAAGATGGAAGCCCCGTCAGCGGCAACAGTGCTTCGCTGGAGGGCTTCATTTTAAAAGGTAAGTTTCACATGCTAGTAATCGATGCAATGTATACTAGCACATTATACGTTTACCTTGCAGGTTTAAAAAAAACAAACAAAAAAAAACAAAAAAAAAACACAGGGTGTTTTACTATCACTTTAAAGTAAAGCAGTGCCGTATCGCAAAAAATGCTCTGGTCATGAAGGAGGGTAAATCTTTTGGAGGTCAGTTGGTTAAATAGGTGCATACCAGTTTTCTTTAATGGGGAATGTTGTGCAAGCACTGAGATGGAGCAATAGTACTGCACTGCTGCTAAATTGGAAGTATATCTTGCAGTACTTAATACGCTTTGGTAGCACATGTTCCATGCAGTCCACTGTGGCACAAAGTCCCAAAAAGTGTCTGAACCCTTCACTTTGCATGTACATTTTTCAACTCCGAGGCTGCCGATGAAGTTTCAGACTGTTGACTTAAGTACAAGGGCAACTGCAGTGATGTGGACAAAAAAACCCACCCCACACACACTCAAAATCAGTATATTGTATATCAAGTTATTAATAACTTAAAAGAATTTGGTGAAAAAGTGGTATATGATAGCTGTCCTCTAACAGAGAACAGAGTGGAAAATACCTGGGACAACCAGCACAGACAGTTTGTCAAAGCTTGGTCTCTCAAGGTTTATCCCTGGCCACACAAAAACATAATCATAACACTCAAAAAAATATTCTTCACGCGCACCCGCCCGCCCGCCCCCCCCCCTTACACTGCATGAGTTGTGTAGCTAGTTTCCCCAATTGCAAGTTACCTGGTACGAATAGCCTTCCTATAGAGGTATATAAAAAGTATGGAGAAGTGCTGCCGTCCCATTGATACTTCCATTTACAAAAGCCCTCCCCAATTGCAAGCTTCCAGGATCTATGTATGAGGCCACTATTGTGGCAATAACCAAGAAAGTTAAAGACCTCCCTTCATTGGGCTCCAGTTACCTGCAGACGTCAAAATTCCTACTGAGGTCCTTGTTAACAGGCTCAATAAAGAGCTTGGTGAGAAAAGGACATAGGTCCCATATCGGGGCTCAATTGGAAAGACATCTTGCAGTCCCTCCAATTGGTCTCTTTCTCCCCCTTAGATAGACTCACGCAGATATTAATCCTTCAGAGTATAGAGGACCCCTGAATTTTTGTGTGCTATTAGGGTGCGAAGCACCCTGTCATGTGCTCTCTTATTCATCTCATGTGGCGTAGCCCCAAGTTACAGAGGTATTTGGTACTCTTAACGGGTTACTGGGGATCAACCTTGCAGTTGAACCCCTTAGACGCATTTGCTCAAACGCCATGCAAAAATTTGATGACATATGGTCACAATGGATTGAATATGTGTGTCCTAATCTTATTTAGGCCTCCAGTAGCCACAGTGTATATAAGCGTGACCTTTTATTCTTGGGTCTGACATGATTTAGATTCAAGTGCACTGGAAAGCTTCTGTACTTTATCTTTCATTTTTCTCTAGTTCACCTATCTTGGATATGATCACTGCTTGGTTGTATATCTGTATACCTTGTCTCCCGCACTGTGCGGCAATTTGTTTCTGTGTTGTACAATTTTCAATGAAAAGTTTATCAACTAAAATGTGATTAAAAACAACTACAAATAATAAGACAATGACCTGGATTCCATGAGAACTGCTCCATGTTTCGCAGACATACAATCAGTAGTAGCACATAGTTTGTGAATCTCTCTTTTATATCTGTGAGGGGAAAAAAAAAAATATGAGAAGGTGCCACCAAATAAATTAATTTTGTGAGTCAATATTTCTCAAACATGATAGCTACTACTTTATTAACCGATTCGGTCAACGGACATCATTTTAATATGCAAATAGGAAACTAAACCACATTGTCTATTTCCACTTTATTGATATCTAAAAGCCAACATTATTAACACATTTTCTTTGCTTTGGATAACATAGGATAGGTTTAAAACTGGTCTTGTTTTTTTTTCCCCTGTCCCATTGATGAGCTTATCTGTCATCACATCAGATTAGCAAAACAAGAGCTTGAGGGAAATCCTCTCTCCAACAAATGTTCCCGTGGGAAGATAGCCCCTCAGAGGCATCAATAAACCCTGACACTGGGGGGCACATATCTCAGGTCTAGGGAGACCTAAAAAGCTTTGTGATAAACTGTGAATGACTTCTTTGGTTTTATAAAGGCAATATTGGATGATATCTTGCCTACATAATTCCAGCCCGAAGTCACTACTGGAGAAGTCAGGAGGAAGCATTTTGGGACCTCTGCACAGATGTTCAGGTAAATACATATACACACGAAATCCACTGACCACCAACGATGGGGTGACAAATGCCACTCACCATCAATGAAAGGGGGCACACATTGACTACCTATGAAAAGGGGGTGAGGGCAGACAACACTAACCATCTATGTAAAGGGGTCAAACAGATCACCAATGTAGGCTCCAGCAGGGTGGACCAAAAGCATTCCTTGCCGATATATGTTTGTTTTCCCCCATAAAAAAATAATCTAAAATTTCACTGACATAACCACATGTAAACATTGCACACTGTCAATATGTATTTATCTACATTTGTAGATAAAAGAAAAAATTGACCCTGGCATTTTGCATATTTTTTTTATATTGGGTGCGTCCTTCACCTACCTATGAAATTACTGCAGGTGGTCAGATAACTGCTCTGCATTCCAAGAAATCTTTAGATTTTGTATGTTCTGTACACCTTGTACTGCTCATTACTGATAAAGTTTTGGCATAGAAAATTCCCAAAACTAATGCCATAAAAATTCAATAGCACATTTAAAAAGGATAGTGCCACCCTAAACTCTCGAGTTTTAGGTGGACACCAGTTGGCTTATTACCAGATTGACTATTCGGCTCATCTCAAAGATGATAAAGATAATAGTCAGTGTGGGAAGAATTGGGCATGAAATTCCAGCCTCGGGTGGAGGGTAGTGGGTAAGGAATGGAAAAGTGTAAATTGTAGTGTTGCTTCTACATTTTCTATTTTCAGAAAGAGAGTTTTGTTTTTTGTAACACTGAAATGTACCTTGGGTGGTATGTTTGTCTGCATGTTAGTTTGGCACTTCTCCCCCTGCAATACTGGAAAATCACATCTGCAGGGGTATCTGGGGGGGCAGAGGAATGAAGATTTCTAGGAATGGAGCAGCCACACCAGTACACAGGACAATCTTCTTTCATGGAAGTACCCAGGGCCGGATTTAAAAAAAAAAAAAAAAAGCTAAACTTTGGCTTTAAAATTCATAAAAGAAAGGATTTGACTGAAGGGATATACTGAAGAGTAATGAAGTGTGAAAAAATGAATGGACCATTAGGCCAGGTGCACGAGCCATGTCCAGCTGGGAAGGGTTCAAATTGGTAAATTAACATAGTGCGAGTTGTCAAGACCTACAGACAGATCACTGGCAAATACAGCTTGGAGCCCTGGTTCACATTGCAGTGATTTGGCATGTAAAATTGGCGGCTATTGCCGGCAATGACACCGTCCAAATCGGTGTGACACCGCACTGATTCCCAAAAGTAGTTTCTGCACTACTTTTGGCGATATCGGGGTGCGATTTCAATAGACATCTGTGCAGAAACCCACACAGATGTCTCTGAAATCGCCCCCAAAGTTGGGACTGACATGCGGGAATGAAATCAGTTCAGCCAACTTGCACAATTTCATTCCCGCTGTTAGTGTGAACCTAGGCTCAAAGCTCAGATTGTACACCACTGAGGATGTTCTCCCCCTTGTTATAGCAGTACACTGGTGTAGGCAGAAAAAAAAAACTCCCACCTCAGCAACAAGTGGTTGGGAAAAAAAAAATGCCACACACTGGATCTTTAAATTCTTATTTTGAGGTTATTAAAGCAATATAGAAAAGTAACATGTAAGCAAAAGGACAAGAACCTTTTTTCAACACATCCAAACCATGAGTTATGAGCAAAAACTAGTCACGCATGGTAACGCACAGCAACTCAGCTTTCAGTTCAACAGTTACTCTATAAGGCCTCTTGCACAATGTACTGATGTTTGAGCATCTGCTTTTTGGGATGTAATTTGGGGTATTTGCTTTGGGCGTACTCGCGCATTTTTATGTGCGCACAATATATTCCTAGGGAAAATCAATTAATATTTATGCTCAAAAATACTCACCAGAAACGTAGATTTTTTTAATATATTTTTTTTAATTTAAGAATACGCAGAACTTCTTTACATGCCTTTGTGAATATGACATATTGAAAACAATGGGCTGCCTTTTAGATCAGTAAATAAACCCCCCCAAAAAAACAAAAAAAACCCCACTGTACTGAGCTTTTTCAAGCTGCAGTGTGCAAGAGGCCGAAGTACATTATTTCTTAATTTTGACATTTGGTCCCTTGCACATCACGGTCAGCACTTTGTTAACTATATGCAACATCAGGGATATCGTATGAGCTTTATACATATGACACCCTGGTATACCATGAACAGGGATCTGTGCTGCAAGGCAGCAGTGCTAATCAGTATGCTCAAATAATGGTCTGACAAATGGTAACCATACTGCAAACACCCATGTACATTTTAAAAGGAGAAGTTTACCTTTAAAATAAATAAATGAAATAATAAATGCACACTTTTTTTTTTGCAGGTAAAAAAAATGTGTAGTCAGTGTTTTTTTTTGTATTTTTCTTTAGGAGCCTGGAAAGCATTGCATACAGTGCCATAGAGGACTCCTGCAGACTGTCAGCTCATACATCGTACAGGCAGGCAGTGTCACAATGACAGGAAGAATCAATGAACTATCAAAGCGCTCAACAGTGCCGTGGTAGTTCATTAAGAATTACAAGTCGAGAGCTGCAAAGGATGTTGGTACTTGTTCATTCATTCACAGAACTCTGTGACTGAATAAGCGGCTGTGTGGGCGGATCCTCACGTGGTTGCACTTTTTGAAAAGTGACAACTGGTACAGGGAACTTCTCCCCATACTGCTGTTACACCAGGTGCTTGGATCCCCTAGTGGCTGCAGGAGTGGGAACATGTTACATGTTCCACCCTGATAAAACGGATGGAATATGTAACATGTTCCCAAAGGTAAAATTATCCTTTAAATAACAGGTGAGATTAGAAACCACCATGTTACAGATACTGATAGACAGGTGCAGATGCACTGACCGCACTTACTACCGAGGTCGCACCAATTAGTGTTTAGCAAACATGGTATACAAAGAAAGGGAAAAGAATACATACCACTGTTTGACATTTGGAAGAGATTGTTCTTTTCAAATTTCTTGAACACGCTCCCCTTTATCTCTACAAACTGAAATTGAAAATACACAAAATGGTCAATACTTTGAGTAGGACAGCACCAGAGAGACCCGAGATCAATCAGAAACCTCAGACTTAATGTAGTTACTTGGGCAGGAGGACCGCCAGCATTTGGGGTCTGGCAATTAGAACTACACATGTGCAGCTTTTTTTTTCCACAGATATCAAATTAACTGCATATTTATATACAAGTGATAGTTTTCTTTACTGCAACAGGAGAAGGGTTTTTAAATATATCCTATCTCCAGAATACAAGAAACAAACATTAAAGCAAAGCAGGGTATACTAAATAGATCTGGCACTGTCCATTAGAAACATTGGAAAAAAACCTTAGTGCAGTGGTTCTCAACCTGGGGGTCGGGACCCCCTTGGGGGTCGAATGATGATTTGCCAGGGGTCACCGAATCCTGGGCTGTTTTTGAAGCCCACACCCATCTCCCAGCCTTTTTGCTGCCACCCAGCAGGGCTGTCCCTGGAGCCTGTGGCCGCCCAGCTAGGCTGTTCCTGGAGGCCGCAGCCTCTTCGCAGCCGCCCATTCATTCTGCATAGCTGGGGGCAGAGACTAGAGGTCAGCTGACTGGTGAGGAATGTGAAGTGGGAGCGGTTGGAGGAGACCCTATCTTCTGATTTTTGGCATAGGTGTCACTGCTACGAGAAACAATGAGTAACACTGCCTGTGATTATTGTTGCCATTAAAAGCCCCCACTACAGTTCTCAGATCAGCAGATGACCTTGATCAAGAGCACCTACGTTGGCTGATCAAAACTCCCCCCAGCACTGCCACTCATCCCAACTCCCAGCCAGCACTGCCACTCATCCCATTCATCCCACCAAGGAGTAAGAGAAGGAATAAAAATAGAGAATACATGTAAGGAGAGGAAAAGAGGGGTAGAAACAAAGAAAAAGGGAGAGAAAGAACAAGAAAGATAGCTAGAGAGAGGGATAGGGGGGAAAAAAAAACAAGAAATTAGGATAGTGAGGGATAAAAGGGAAAGAAAGGAAAGAAAGGAAAACAAAGAGAAGGAGTGGTACATCCTAAAATGTATCATAAGGGGTTTCAATACTATATGAGTGGAAGGGACTCAAGGAGCGCAAAATGTCCGTGGGTTAGGGGCGCAAATTATTTGTCTTGTCTTGGGTGCTGATAACCCACGCTACGAAAATAATTTTACTGTTAGGGGTCCCCACAACATGGGAAATTTTATCAAGGGGTCACGGCACCAGAAAGGTTGAGAACCACTGCCTAAGTGCATGGATTGCACAGGAAACCCCTCATGGATTACAGAGCAGACTATTATATATAGTAAAAGCATATTTGTGTATGGGCAGCTTTTTCTCATGCCATATTCCTGCTTATAAAGGTATTCAGATGCAACGCATTTAAATGTATGCACATGTGTTTTTTCTGTACATTTTATTGTTCCTATTTTTTTTTTATACTGATGTACCGATAAAATATGCTTTTACTATACATAATAGTCTGCTCAAAAGTCAATGAGGGGTTTCCTATTCAATCCATGCACTAAGATGTTTTTTCCTATCTCCAGAATACACTTCATAGCAGAAGAACAGACAATATACATATATAGAGAACAAAGGAGAGGAAACTGTAACAAAATCATTTTGGTTCCTTACTAGTCATTCACATACATGCAGAGAATTAATCCAGTTAGCTTCTCTTAAGTTCACCTTCCACATGTATTTAGGCTGGAACTTTTAACACGTTCCAGCAGCTGCAGCCTCTCCAACCCTCACCCCCCCCCCGTGACATCGAGCGGGGATCTTATCCCCATATCAGCTGACACTATTTAAAATTAACGTTCCACCCACACGTCTGCATCATTCATTCACAGTTGGTGTGAATGCACGAACTACAACTACCATCAGCCATTGCGGCTGATGATTGGTAGTTCTGAATGAACTGAGAGGTTGCTGCTGGAGGTTGTCTCGTAGGTTCATTCACAATTCCTTCAGCTTTGTAAACAGTCAGCCCATATGGAGGTACGGGCCGAAAGCTGCAGGGCTGGTCTGCAGGAGGTTGGCATTGCACTCCTGATCCACTGATCATGGGCGCATTAACACAGGGTCACAGTCAGCTATTGTGTTCTGCCGGTAAGTCTTTCAAGCCAGCAGAACACAAGGATTACGGCTAGCGGTCATAGCCGCCGGCAGTAATCGCATGTTAAAAAAATCCAACAGGCTGGTTGTACCCAAGCTGATCGATGAATGGTCCTTGCTGAACTAGCCGAGATTAGGTCCATCTATGGCAGAGTTAAGCTTGCACCGGGAACTTGTTTTCAGCAGATCAGCGAGGGATTTCCATGAGCGCTCGGTCTGCTGATAATATGGCTGTCAAACAGCTGCCAAGTGAGTGGAGAAACAAGGCAGACACTAGCACCAATGATCAAATATGGGGGATAGAAGTAAAGTAGGAGGGATGACAATACTATCGAAGATGCAGTAGCAGTGACTGATGGCCTGGGGGCATGTCTATGACAGTCAGTGAGTCCTGTATGATGTTGGGTGTCTGTAGACAGAAAGCAAACCTGCTGCAAAGCCCTTGAATAAAAATTTAGAGGCACCCAGTAGGAAGCGCAGAAAAAGTGTATAAATCGGACTTTACTGACATAACAGACTTCTGGGTTTGCAATACATTTGGATGTGGCAGTGAGTGTGATCATATGACAATCTACAGAGGGGGAGAAATGAAGGAGCAACAAAGTTTTAATCCCTCTCCACTCTGTCTAAAAGTAAAAATAAAAGTTTTGCCTTTAGTTATACTTTTAAAGTTCCACTTTAATAACTGCTTCAGCATCCACCTCACTCAAAACACTTACATTGTTGGACATCATAATGGTAAGCAGCGACTTGTTGTGAGAGTTGAAGGCCACATTGAGAGTGGTGGCTTGCACTAGTATTAGGATTGCATGTAAAACTATGAACAGAGAGGTTAAGGAAAGTATCAACTTTCACTTTTACATACAAAATTGTAAAAAAAAAAAAAAAACGTAAACACCTTTGCCGTTTCCTGTGCTTACACTGTAAAGGGAAATTCTTGTCAGTGATGGTTTATGGTTAGATATTTTGGCAAAAAACGCAGATTTTTAAATGACAGGTGTTAAAACACTGAAAAGATTAAATCAAATGCACCATGCTAATGAGTACAACTAAATCAGAATAAACAGATGCTGTAAACATACAAGACTGTCAGTGTCTGAAATCATTTCCACATTCAATGCAAAAAATAAATATATGTATGTATAAAAAAAAATGTATATATAAATATATACATGATATGCATTTTTTTTTTTTTTTTTTACTGTCAGCGCTTTTGTTTACATTCTGCTGTCAGCAGGGAATCCCCACTGACAGCAGGGACTAGTCATCGCTGTCAGGATGCCGGCTCTTTAACAACCATCAGCCCTGAGCTGAATGATCTCATTTAGCACCAGTAAGAATACAACTGCTAAATGTTTCATGTCCGGAAGCTTCAGTGTGCATTAAATATTGTGCAGAAATACACATTAAATACCACAAAATAAGAGCAATGAACTCATGTGGTATTTGATATGCATTTTTTGCGTGAATTGCATGTTCCTGAGTTAAATACTTTATTTTAATCCAATACTCATTGAGTATTTAATGCTCAGTGAATGGAGCCCACAGTCTGTTATCACACTACAAAACAGCCCAAATTATTCAAAGCAACATTCATTTAAATGTTTTGAAATGTGTGACTGCTCTAAAGGATACAGACATACAACACGGCCATGAAGAAATGAGGGATGACACCGAGATGTGCCCTCTTCCTCTCCTTGGGCTCAGTAGCTGTCCAGTACAAAGCATCCAAAATGTCTTGTCCAAAAGAAGAAAAAAGGCGATCTGCGACCTGGAATAAAGACAGAGCACTATCTGTGAATACTGATGATAGCTATGATTGGAGCAGAAATTGGAATGTGTACCTATGAAGACTGACCGGATCAGACCACCTAAATATTTGATTTTAACATTTTACAGCAGGTAAAATAAGTATTTTTCTAGGTAAATATATTTCTAAAAGGTGCCATTGACATAAAATGTTCACCACATGTCAGTAACAACCCATGCAATTCATACATACAACAAAAACAAAACAAATACTTTCAGAAATGAGGTTACGTGTAATAAAATGGATTTGGGTGACCAGAGCTTCTCTCTACTTACTCCCCGACCTGATGTCTACATCATTAATTAACTGTTTGCATTGCCCCAATTGGCTGCATCCAATCCAGGCGATTGTGGCAGCGGCAACACAACCTTCTATCAGCAGCTCTGAGATTACTATTAGCTGGCTCCCAAACATAGTGGTAATGGTGGGATATATGGCCATTATCAAAGCACACTCAATAAAACTAGCTGATCAATAGCTTTGCCTACAGAGATCCTGTCCATGAAAAGACACCACTAGTCCTACCACTGTTCAAGTAACAGCATCTGAGCTGCTGATCGGTGTTTTATCACGGTTACGTGATCGTTTACGTTTTTGGGGTTTTATTCCCCATCAATAGGTGAACATGCTGCTTCTTTTTGGCTGCATCTTAGCACTAGCTTAAGCTGTGCTTTTCCATTTCACAGTGTGTACTAAAATAGGTTAAAGTAATAAAGGAATCTTTTTATTTTTTTTTTTAAACAAAAATGTTATACTTGCCTGCTCTGTGCAATGCTTTTGACCAGAGCAACCCCGATCCTCCTCTTCTCGGGTCCTCTGCCGATGCTCTGGGCTCCTCCCCCATTGAGTGCCCCTATAGCAAGCCACTGGCTTTGGGGGCACTTGTGCACGCTCGCTCCAGAGACCCGCTTAGTATGTCCACTGACACACAGAACGGGGCTCAGCCCTGCCCCCCAATCCCTCCTCATTGGCTGCTGCCATCTATGTCTGAGCCAATGAGGAGGGAGAGAACCAAGAAAGTAAATGGAAACAGTGGTAACACTGCGCTAACCCAGTGAAAAAACTCAAAGCTGCTACACACAAATGTGACCAATATTCAAAGTGAACTAGAGTAGAAAATGTAGGGCTAAAATAAAACAGAACCAAAATGTGAACATACGAATAGAGAGTTCAGTGACCAGTGGGTGGCATCCATTGTGACATAAAAAGAACAAAACCAAAAAAAATATGTTAATAAAGTTCAATAACTCATGAATATTGTCTACTAAAACATGAGTATGAACAAATTAAGTGATAAAATCCCATAGTGCAATAAAATATGGAATCCAATATGGGTAGAGAATCTTCTAGTGCGTGATTCATCAACACGGAAATCTTGAGGTAGAAATAGGTGAAATACTCTTACCACAACAGGTGGATTCGGATGTCAGCGGATGTCTCCCTCCAGGATAGCCATCTTTTGGATCTCTAAGCCGGTTTGATTTGGTGTCGCTGACATCCGAATCCACCTGTTGTGGTAAGAGTATTTCACCTATTTCTACCTCAAGATTTCCATGTTGACGAATCACGCACTAGAAGATTCTCTATCCATATTGGATTCCATATTTTATTGCACATGGGACTTTATCACTTAATTTGTTCATACTCATGTTTTAGTAGACAATATTCATGAGTTATTGAACTTTATTCACATTATTTTTTTTTTTGGTTTTGTTCTTTTTATGTCACAGTGGATGCCACCCACTGGTCACTGAACTCTATTCATATGTTCAGATTTTGGTTCTGTTTTATTTTAGCGCTACATTTTCTGCTCTAGTTCACTTTGAATATTGGTCACATTTGTGTGTAGCAGCTTTGAGCTTTTTCACTTGGTTAGCGCAGTGTTACCACTGTTTCCATTTACTTTCTACATTTTCTACTCTAGTTAAAGCGGGGTTCCACCCAAATTTTGAACAATATCTGTATGTATTCTCTTCCTTGCCTAGATGCTGACATGCCGTTTAAAAAAAATTAAATCGCCGTAATTACCTTTTATTTTTCTATTCTTCTTTGCACTTCCTGGTTCTCCTCCCATGGGAGTAGGCGTGTTTCTAGCTTCTCCCAGACTCCTGGGAGCTAGTCTCAGGCTTCCCAAAATGCCACTGAGCATGTGCAGGAACGAGCGGTGAATGCTGGGAGCACAGCATTCACTGCATCCAGGAAATAAATGCTTGTGGGCTTCAAATGCCCACAATGAAGATGGAAACCGCCTGCAGTGAATAATATAAGTTATTCTTTCCAACGACATCTGACACAGGCGGACATATTACACACAATATGTGAGTATGTAATGCTGAGAAGAAAAGTTTGTGAATTAACTAAAATAAAAACAAACGATAGATAGGTGGACCCCCGCTTTAACCAAGAAAGTAGCTGCTCTCCTGGACATCGCTGGGTCGGGCTCAGGCAAGTATAAAGGGGACTTGGGGGAACTGAGCACAGAAGGTTTTTTTTACCTTCATACATAAAATGCATAAAAGGTAAAAAAAGGTAAAAAAAAACATCAGCCATTAGAGCCACTTCAATACCCTGTAATTGCACCTAGCGTCCCAAAATATTCTAGAGGGTGCCAGGAATGACTAGCAATCTTCCCATTTCGTTGCAGAATGTGGCAGGGCTAAACCAAAGGACCACACCTACTCTTTTACTAGGACTGCAGGATGATTGCACATTTCATTTTGTCCTTGACATACAAAAAAACAAGTTTGGGTGCCTCTGTAGTGCAACCTGCTTTAGAGATTGTATAAAGAGATTTTAATTATTTGGCAAAATTAAATAAAACACAGATGAACTTGCCAATATGCTGCAAAGTACACATGATAAACACATCAGCTTCCAAACATAAAAAAGGTACCCTTGAAGAGATAAGCTTCAACAGCAATATTTTACACAACACCGCTGAGAATGGAAATAAAATGACAAACCAGTACCTACCTCAAGCATATTGTAGATAATATAAAGCTTGATGACGGACTGTCCTCTGATGAGGTGGTACATCATGGAGTAGTCCACATAGTGCATCATGAAGTAACATATCACTAGTATCACTCCCTTGAATATGTCACAGACCTGAGCTGGCTGCAGCAACCGACCATCACTGGAAAGGCAAGAATTCACAACCTTAGTCAAAATGTTAGTAAATGATGATTAACTAAATGTAAACAGGCAGAAAAACACATGGACTACACAGTACAACTACTTTAATCACCTCAATACATATTGGGCACTTTCGCCCCCTTCCTTCCCAGACCAATTTTCAGCTTTCAGCGCTCTCGCACTTTTAATGACAATTACTCAGTCATGCAACACTGTACCCAAATGAAATTTTTATCATTTTGTTCGCACAAATAGAGCTTCCTTTTGGTGGTATTTATTCACGACTTCATTTTTTTTTTTTTGCGATATAAGCGCAAAAAAAGAGCGGAAATTTGGAAAAAAAAACAATATTTTCTTTTTTCTGTTTTAAAAGAAATCCAATAAAATCGAATTTTGTCATAAATTTAAGCCAAAATGTATTCTGTTACATGTTTTTGATAAAAAAAAAATCCTGTTAAGTGTATAATAATTGGTTTGTGTGATCACGGACAAATGTACGCAAATGATCATGTACAGATGTGCGCAGGTGATCACGGACATATGTGTGCAGATAATCATTGGGACATGTGATTTTAGTGGGACATTTTTGGGGGACAGCTTTTTTTTATTATTTGAGGACATGTGTTTCGGGGACATTGTATGGGGACATGTGTGGGTTTTACATTATGTGGGGACATGTGTGTGTTTTACATTGTATGAGGACATGTGTGTTGACACTAGGTTGGTGATCAGTGAGTAAAAAGCTGTAAAAAACAGCTCATACTCACTGATCATCAGCCGGCTGCAGCGATCCCCTCTCCTCTCCTCAGCGACAACTTCCGTGTGAGGAGAGGAGAGCTGATCGCCGTCATGTGATCAGGAGGGCCAATCACAGAGCCCTCCTGCCGATCGGAGATGCGCCGTGTCCGGGTGACACGATCCCGCTCCTTCTGAGTTACGTTCCTGAACGTCCACTCAGAAGGAGAGAGCGCCCACCCAGCCGTTTATGTACATTGGCCGGGTGGGAAGTAGTTAAAGGGGTTGTAAACTGGCTTGAATGGAAAACTACAGGTTGATGCGCCCATAGTGCAGACAGCAAGACTGGGAACCACTTTGATCTGTCCCAACATTCCTAGGGAAAGAAAAAGAATAGCACTGTATTTAATCCCCAGGACCGCTCTACTGGGTTGTGTGGACTGTGCTATGGTATTACCCACAAAGGTAAGGACAGCGGGGACCAGGAGGGTGTTGGTTCACCTTTTCCTTTTGTTCTGTAAAGATGAACACTTTAAACCCACGTTCCCAGATATTAGACAATAGGTTGTGAAAGAACATTTTTACCTTTACACAGTCACTCTTCTAACAGATCTCCAGAGCCCATTTTGGGCTGGGCCTGGTTGCTGATATATTTGGAAGAGTAGGAGAGGGAGAGAATGGAGAGGGTTCTAGGATTACAAGGTAAATATAGTCACAGTTTTATAATAGTGGTTGTAAAAGCAGAAGTGTTTTTTTTTTACCTTAATACAATCTCTGCATTACAAGTAAAAACAACAAAAACACCTTCTGTCACCCTCCTCATTGGCTCAGAGACAGCAGTGGGAGCTATTGGCTGCTGTCAATCACAGCCAGTGAAAAGGGATTAGAGGGCGGGGGTGGGGCCGAGCGACGCTCCGTGCATCAATGGACATACAGAGTGGGGTTTGGGAGCAAGCACACATGAGTACCTCTGGAGCAAGCAGCTTGCTAAGGGGGCACTCAGTGGGGGGTTAGGGGAAGGAGCCAGGAGTGCTGCTGGGGGACCCGAGAAAAACAGGATAGGGCTTCTCTGTACAAAATCATTGCACATAACAGGTAAAAATAACTTGTTTGTTATGTTCATAATTAAAAAAAAAAATATGAGCATTTACAATCTCTTTAATATCAAGATGGTTCATGCAGACTAAAGGGCTACTGTTAAACCTGAATTGCACAGCTGAATAAAATGTAAATAAAATAGAAAAAAAAACACCTGCAGAGAAAAGTTGTAAAATATCTTAAAAAATTGCTATTTTATTTCTTAAACTGTCCTGATATCTGGATGTTGTATTAATGGATGCAGAAATTACCACAAAAGTCTTTACAAAAAAAAAAATTTTGCAGCAAAGATACATTTATCCTCTCACATTATATCTTATAATATTGTAACTTATTTGTGATTTGGAAGGAATAACCTATGAGCCTTTATCTCAGGATCCTAGGTTTCCCTCTGCAGATGCCTGTATGGATCCTTGAAAAGCCTTCCCTGCACTTCCTTTAGCCTTTCCTCCCCATGTTGCGGTGATACATCACGCTGCTTATGCTTATTAATTCAGCCGCTTAAACAGGCTGGGACTTTTCTCCGGCAGTGGTGAAATATTACCGCGATGCACGCAAAAAAAGGTGAACAATGATAATGCGGATATTAACACAGTTTATTATACATAAATCTAAAGCTTTCAGAAAATCTGAACACAGCTTCAAAGATAGTGAGATAGAGCCATCTAGTGTTCTTCTTTGAAACCACGTCTGACCAAAAATGAAAACTTCGTTCGATTGGGAACGTCAATTTAAACATTCAGTCTCCTCAATCACTGAGCAACAATAATTAGCTTCATTTTCAACAATATTTAAAATTTCAATTATCAGAAAAGAAGGAAAAAAACCCCATAAAATACACAGAATTCTGTAAATACTTTAGCATATCCACACAAGTATGCGCAATACCACAAAAATAATAAACACCTATCAGAGAGTTATGGTTAAGTGCATTTACACAAAACATCTGTCGGAAAAAGAGGACTACCAGGTATAGGATGACAAGCAAACAGTGGACATTAGAAGAGATGGGGCAAGGACTGCATGGAGGTATAAAGCCATCAGAGCACAATATAGGGACAGTTGTAGGAACAGAACAAAAAAGCCTAAGTTGCCTAGCGGAACAACTTTTTTTTTTTCTACAGTGCTATAAAGTCTATATATAATATTGCATTAAACAGACCTCAGAAGTCTTACGTCTGTTAGGGTGGGGCTGACAGACTGTTCAATGCTCACAATCTAATTGCCATAGGAGGGAACCAGCTGCCAATCTAAGTTCTCCTAGTCTGTGCTCGTTGATGCTCAGAACTTCTTTACTTACACCTGTGGGTCCGGACGGGAGCATGCATGCAAGGCTGGCTACTATCCTAGGCATCTAGGGAAAACCTGCTAGTAGGAAATGTATAGGGAAGGTTCATTTAAAGCCCAACTTCATGTTTTAGTGAACTTTAAATACTGTAGTTAGGTTGGACCAAACTGGGCTGTATTCTGCTCCCAGAACAAAATGGAGTCAGGCTGAATGCTGCTTAGCCATTCATAGGAAGCTTTTCATTTTCTGAAAGAATACTAGGCCTCCTCTGATTGGCTGAGGTGGGGAGGCAGGAAAATGACATGATCTTTAACTCAGCCAAGGGAAGCCTTGTATTCATTAAAGTAGTAGTAAAAAGTCTTGTTGATAAAAGAAAAATGGGCCCCCCTGCAGACACATCATAATGCACTAGTATGTACTGACAGATTTACCTACATACAAAGCCCTCCAATGCTGCGCTGTCATCACTCTCCCTGGTCCCCAGCACTTTCATCCTCGCCTGATGTTCCTTACAGGTTTTGTATCTTCGGTTGCTTGCATTACTGGGCCGAGGTGACATCACTCCCATGTGTGCGCACAGGATTTACATCGGCGGGGCACACAGCGCGGGCTGTAAATGTGCAGCTCAGATCACATTACTCTTCTGTTACAAAACTCCTGCTTGTCAGTGTTTTTTGGAATTTACTACCACTACCACTTTACGTACAATTTACAACCACTTTAAAAAAATACAAAGCTTCCTGTGAATGGCTGAGCAGCATTTAGTGCGAGACTTCTGGGTCCATCCACTGCAGTGAGCAGCAGCATGATTTTGCCTTTACTAAAAACTACAGAGGGGATTGTACAAGATCGTTGGCTGAGGGAATAGAGGGCATAACCAACTGTTGTGAAGAGAATATGAGGGGGACTCTTCACAGAACAAAGAAGGCTGGATATCTGACAGGCAAGAGAATTGTGGACTCTAAAGACCCTTTTCACACTGGGGTGTTTTTCAGGCGCTAAAAATAGTGCCTGTAAAGCGCCTGAAAAATGCCTTCCCTGCGGCCCCAGTTTGAAAGTGCTTTCACACTGGAGCGGTGCCCTTGCAGGGTGTTAGGGCCCTTTCACACTGGGGTGGGCGTCGGCGTCAAAGCACCGCTATTGTAAGCGGCGCTTTACCATCGGTATGAGGCCGCTAGCGGGGCGCGTTTACCCCCCGCTAGCGGCCGAGAAATGGCTAAAAAACCACCGCAAAGCACCTCTGCAGAGGCGCTTTGCCGGCGGTATAGCCACGCCGTCCCATTGATTTCAATGGGCAGGAGCGGTATACACTCCGCCCCTTCACCGCTCCGAAGATGCTGCTAGCAGGACTTTTTTTACCATCCTGCCAGAGCATTGCTCCAGTGTGAAAGCAGCGGCACTTTTGGGTCGGTTTGCAGGCACTATTATTAGCGCAATAGCGCCTGCAAACCACCCCAGTGTGAAAGGGCCCTTAGAAAAACTCCTGCAAGCAGCATCTTTGGGGAGATGCGGGAGCGCTGTATACACAGCTCCTCTACCGCCCCTGCCCATTGAAATGAATAGGCAGCGCTGCCGAATCGCCTGCAAAGCGTTTCAGCAGCGGCACGTTTCGGGGCGCATTTAACCCTTTCTTCAGCTGCCAGCGGGGGTAAAAGCGCCCCACTAGCGGTCGAAAAGCGCAGCTAAAACTATACTAATGCAGCCCACTGGCAGTGTGAAAGGGGTCTAAGACGAAGAGATTATTTACAGAGGTATAGAAGCACCTGTACAAATATGTAATAAAACTTCTGCCCGGAGTTCTGCTTTAATTGCTCAAAAGGAAGGACTAAGGAAGAGACGAGGCAGCAATCATGTGAGTTATGCTGCTGAGTTTAAAAATACCAACATTTAAAAAAAAAAAAAATGATTCCTGTTTTGCAGTCCTTGAGACAACCTTTTTATCAGACAGAAAGTGAAGGAATTCTGTTTTGGAGTGAGTCCAGCCCGACTCTGTCCAAAACAAAAAGAAAAAGAAAAAAGTTTTGTCTACAGATAAAGGAATTACCCCTACAGATGTTTTTCAGCATCACACAGATGCAATGGGAATGTTCAGTCTCCTAGATATTTTAGGCCTCGTTCACACCATGGTGCCCCATTCACAGCACGGCGTGCAGATTTTTTTCTGCGAGGTGTATGCCATTTTCTGCACAGGACAAAAAACCGATGTGACAACATTGGTGTAAATAGGGCACATAACTGACGCGCATGAAAAACGGCCACTATAATGTATACACACTGGAGTGTCTACCTGTTCTGTGTCCCTCACGCTATTTTAGTGTACTCAGGAGGAACAGATGCATCATCCAGCTCCGCTGTCTGCAGCCTGTCTATGGCGAACTACGGCTGGGTAGGGCTAAACGCTGTACCGAGTGGTACTCATTTTTCGGGCCCTATGCATTCAGGGATGATTGCCCGGAAGGCTGGTCGTCTTCTAACCACTGATATGCACATTCAGCTTTAAGAGCTGGTTTTACTATACATCAGACAAGACACAACAGCAGATATAAAATATGCTTACATTACATGGCGGTGTTATTTCACATGTCGCAATCACTAGAATAAGTGTTATTATAAGGGATCAGCTACAAAGCCACAGTCTGCCATAACACAAGCAAACCATTCCACATACTGCTTCGCTCCGACACAGAAGCAGTCATTTGATATTCAGGGCAGAAACTGAACAATGGTGGAGCCAGAACAGATTGTTTTACTCATCTTAGAAAAAACAGTGCTGATGTAATAACTCTCACATATAAATGGAAGTAAATTAATAATAATAAAATGTCAGTGAATATAAAAGCAATCTATAATAAATGATTCTCTTACACGGCTGCCAACTCATCCAATTAATTGCTGATGTATAGAAGTTATGCAGACCCTGTGGTTAATTAGATTTAGACAATGCTTTACCTACATTTAATTAACAAGAGAACCTATGTAATTCAGCAATTAAAGGGATGAACTGGCATCTTTGCACTTTTATCCCGGTACCCTTAATCACTATATACTGGTCTTTAAAAATGCTTTGAAAGTATAATGATACCATAAAAAGAATCCACATGGCTACAATTTGTAAAATAAAAGGACAGATTGCTGAAGCTTGTTGCAGCCTATTAGTAGCAAATAATAGGACAGCCTCAAATGGTTTGCGGTGACTGCGCCAAGTAGCGGTGCACATTACGGCAGTCTCCGACTTTCCAAATGTTCTCCTTGTCCTCACCCAAGTGTATTTATAATCAAAATGTAAAATCATTTATTAATTTCCACATTGTAGAGCTGCACAATTAATTGTTTAAAAAAAAAAAAATCGTGATCTTGATTCAACCCCCCCCTCACGATCCTAATTCGGCATTTCCACGATTCTATGTAACAAGTGCAGAGCCATTCTCTGCTCAGAGCTGTTAAAAAAAAACAAAAAAAACAAAAAACTAATGTTTATCAACATTGCTCAGAATGATAATTATAAACATTGTATCGTTTGGTTCTTTTAGATCACACGGATGACCTTCGGTCTGTAAATGAGGTCAGTTTAACTACTTAGAGACTAAGCCTTTTTTCTGACACCTGTTGCTTACAAGTCAAAATCTGTATTTTTTGCTAGAAAATTACTTAGAACTTCCAAATATTATAAATACCGGTATATTTTTAACAGGAACCCTAGAGAATAAAATAAATGGCGGTTGTTGCAATGCTTTATGTCACACTGAATTTGTGCAGTAGTCTTTTTAAACGCATCTTTTTGGGAAAAAATACACCTCAATAAATTTAAAAAAAACGAAAACAGTAAAGTTAGCCCAATTTTTTTGTATAATGTGAAAGTGTTACGCTGCAAGAATCGTGATCTTTATTCTAAGCAAAAAAAATTGTGATTTTCATTTGTTGAATCATGCAGCTTTATCACATTGTATATCTATTATTTCTACCCTACTGAAAGATCTTGAAATATGTAAACTTACTTTGTGAAGATCCCCACACATTTACTATACACTATACCCTGCGAGTAAGCACTGCTGTGTCACACATTCCAAAGAGCCTGCCTTCTGAACTACAAAAGTGCTGAGAGGAGGTGTTTCAGGAGGCGGAGTCAGTACAGCAATCACTGCTTGCAATCAGAAAGAGACCATAGGATATGTAGTCCTTAGGATTTTAAAGAAAACCAAATTAATGAGCAGAGGAGAAGCTGCAAAGCATGCAGGGAATTAAGGAAGGCGTGGGAAGACATGGCCAGCAGACAGGCAGAATGCACAAGATAGAAGAGATTTGCTTAAAGTGTTTGTTAACCCAAAAAAAAAATAAAATGGATCCTGTTCCCTTAAAGCTCTGACATTAGGTATTTTGCAGCAGCTGCAACAGAGGAAAGAGTTGCTGGGGGGTCTCTATATTCAATAAGGAATATCATAATAGATGATTTAGCACCTCAATTGTAATGCATGAACAACTCCTGAGTAAAGAGTTCAGTGATCACAGTGGTGCATACAATGGTTTCTCTCCAGATTTAGGACAACTCAGTATTGGTAACCACAGGTATCGGTTATTCCTGTGACAGAAGGGAGCTGTTCAGTCACCGCAAAACAGATTGTGAACTGCCTTCCACATTATTTAATGTGAGATTTAAAGGGTTTCTAAACACAACAACAGTAAAACCAGTCTGTACAGTGGATATAAAAAGTCTACACGCCCCTTTTAAAAGGTCAGGCTTCTGTGATGTAAAAAAAATGAGACAAAGAAAAATCATTTCAGAACTTTTCCCACCTTTAATGTGACCTACAAACTGTACAACTCAGTTGAACAACAAACTGAACACTTTTAGGTGGAGGGAAGTAAAAATAAAAAAATAAAATATGGTTGCATAAGTGTGCACACCCTTACACTAATATTTTGTTGAAGCACCTTTTGATTTTATTACAGCACTCAGTCTTTTTGGGTATGAATCTATCAGCATGGCACATCTTGACTTGCCAATATTTGCCCGCTCTTCTTTGCAAAAACACTTCAAATCTATAAGATTGTGAGGGCATCTCCTGTGCACAGCCCTCTTCAGATCACCCCACAGATTTTCAATCGGATTCAGGTCTGGGCTCTGGCTGGGCCATTCCAAAACTTTAATCTTCTTCTGGTGAAGCCATTCTTTGCTGATTTGGATGTATGCTTTGGGTCGTTGTCCTGCTGAAAGATGAAGTTCCTCTTCATGTTCAGCTTTCTAGCAGAAGCTTGAAGGTTTTGTGCCAATGTTGACTGGTATTTGGAACGATTCAAAATTCCCTCTACCTTAACTAAGGCCCCTGTTCTAGCTGAAGAGAAACAGCCCCAAAGCATAATGCTGCCACCAACATGCTTCACTGTGGGTATGGTGTTCTTTTGCACCAAACATATCTTTTGGAATTATGGCCAAAAAGTTCAACCTAGGTTTCATCAGACCATAACACATTTTCCCACATGTTTTTGGGAGACTTCAGATGTGTTTTTACAAAATTTAGCCAGGCTTGGATGTTTTTCTTTATAAGAAAAGGCTTCCATCTTGCCACTCTACCCCATATCCAAAACATATGAAGAACACGGGAGATTGTTGTCACATGTACCACACAGCTATTCCTGCAGCTCTTTTAATGTTGCTGTAGGCCTCTTGGCAGCCTCCCTGACCAGTTTTCTTCTCGTCTTTTCATCAATTTTGGAGGGACGTCCAGTTCTTGTCCAGTCACTGTTGTGCCATATTTTCTCCACTTGATGATGACTGTCTTCACTGTGTTCCCTGGTATATATCTAATGCCTTGGAAATTCTTTTGTACCCTTCTCCTGACTGATACCTTTTAACAATGAGATCTCTCTGATGCTTTGGAAGCTCTCTGCAGACCATGGCTTAAGCTGTAGGATGCGACTAAGAAAATGTCAGGAAAGACCTACTAGAACAGCTGACCTTTATTTGGGGTTAATAAGAGGCACTTTAAATAATGGCAGGTGTGTACTGACCCCTATTTAACATGAGTTTGAATGTGATTGCTTAATGCTGAACACATCTACATCCCCAGTTAGAACAGGATGTGCACACTTATGCAACCCCATTATTTTAGTTTTCACCATCCTAAAAGATTTTAGTTTGTTTTTTAATTGAGTTGTTTTTTTTACAGCACAGAAACCTGACATTTTAACAGGGGTGTGTAGAATTTTTATATCCAATGTACGTGCAGTAAAGCATGTTTGTTATATTCACCGTAGAACCTAAGGGGTTAATCCTGCGCATTGTGTAAACAGGCTGTTTGATCCGGTCTTCTTTGATCCTCCCCTTCTTCCACTGTCCCCTAAGCATCTCCTGATACGATAGCCTTTTGGAGTCACTCTGCACTTGCTCAGTTTGGTGTGTATCGCTAGAGTTTTTATTTTCTTGGGAGGGTGCATGTGATTGGCACAGGACCAATCAGCACTGTCCAGAGAGTCAGGGGTCCTGCAGCCTCACAGGACAGTCAGAGGAGAATGAAAACTCCTCCTACAAGCTTTAACCAGACACTGATAGAAGTCACAAGACTGCTACATACTGCTAATGAGAAGAGGTATTTAGCAGTTTATATTTACTAAATTACGTGCATTTACGTGTACTGTGGGATACCAGATATAGTGAATGCAGGGTTCTGGGTTTAGGAACACTTTAAGCAAGGAAAAAATAAGTAGGACTAAAAGGCAAAACTTTTTTTTAATAGATTTGGACAGAGTGGAGATGGATTAGAACCCCGGGCAGTTTTTATTGCTGTCTCTACTGCCCTTTAAGGGGAATCACCCTCTTTGTCCTGTTTACCATTATCATTGAAAGTAAAAGAAAATCTCAAATGTTGGGTTGTCGACAGAAAAGTAATAGAGGGGGAAATCTTCCAATGGGGTCATTAGTTCTGGTGACCTGGGGGTTTCCAAAGAATTCCCTTAATTTGCAGGGATTTCCTCTTCCTCTTTGGCTATGGGACAGGAAGCGAAGGAAATAATCCGCAATGGGACACAGATGGTGGAAGGAAATCTGACAGGGGTTATAAACCTTCCTTTGCTCTATCCAAAATAAAAATAAAAAAGTTTTGCCCAAAATTCTAATTTGGTAATTTAAGCAAAGTACAGTTAAAGTACAGGTTCATTTTAAGAAGAACTCCAGTCCAACTGCTTAGATATGGTGTTAAGTTTGGGAGCTGCAGAGATCGGTGTGTGTGTTATATACATACACAGTGTGTGTGTGTATTACATTATATATATATATATACACATACATACATACACACACATATACATATACACACATACATACAGTTTCAATCTTACCTACTTTCTGTGAAATGTGGGAATGCAAAAAAATAAAGTAAAGTAAATAAAGAATCTGGCATCATCAGAAATGCTGTATCTGTGTTTAATCCTCCACTTTATCATGCTGACTGTAAGCATAGGATCCATAAAGCAGAACTGGAAACTCAAGTTGCATGACGGGCTTATGCTAGGAGCTCATAACACATAGAAACAGTACCCTAGAGGAAAAGCATAGGAAAGGAGAAGACAAATCTCATCTTACCTTAATCCACAACAAGGCAGTGTAATGAACCTGATAAATGCCAGCAGGACCCTCAGTGGGAGCAATGTGAAAACATACAGGAAAGCATCGAGGCACAGGAAGAACCCAAAGAACATCAGCTGAAAAGAAGAGAGAAGAAATGTGAGAGAGCAGATCTGCAATAATAAAGTGAACCTGTCACCAGGTAAAAAAGACTGGTCTCAGATGTCACCATTCTCTGTCATAATCATAATAAAAGTTTCAGGGATATGACTAGAATCTCAGTTTAAAGTGGTTGAATAAGGTTTAAAAGTTTTTTTTTTTTTTTATTCTCTGCATTAAAAAGGTAAAAAGCTCCCCTTCAGCTACCCTAAATACTAGCCTCAGCCCGATCACAATCCAGCGCTGCTCTCTCCCTCCTCACAGGACTCAGTGAGAGCAGCGGAAGTGATTGGTTCCTGCTGTTAATCAAATCCTGTGACAAAGGAGTGGGGCCGACCACACTATGTATGTTACAAGACACACACACACAGCCTGTCTCGGGGTCATGCCTGCACGTGTGCCATTGCAGGAAGTGGCTTCTTATGGTGGCACATGGAGAAGAGGAGGAGCCCAGAGTGCTCCTGCAAAACCATTGCACAGAGCATAACATGGTTCTTTAAAAAAAAAAAAAAAAAAAAACCCTTTACAATCACTTTAAATTCCTAGCCCTGAGGATAAAATTTGACTCATGAGTCAGGGATTAAAGGGGTTGTAAAGGCAAAAGTTTTTTCACCTTAATGCATTCTATGCATTAAGGTGAAAAAACATTCGACAATGCCGCCCCCCCCCCCCCCCAGTCCCCCCATTTTACTTACCTGACCCCTTGAAAGTCTCGCGCTCACCCCCGACATCCTCTTCGCCGCTCAGCCTGGCCGTTGATTGGCTAGAGTGGATGGATTCAAATCACATCCAATGGACACGGTGCGCCGGGGGGCGGGGCCCAGTGATACAGTGAGCGGCTATCGCCGCCGGCTGTTTTATGGGAGAGCACCCGCAAGCACTCAATACCATGGGAGGGAGCTCGCATGAAGGTGTTGAGTCCATGCGGGGGGGGGGGAGCCGAGACAGCCGCCGAGGGACCCCAGAAGACCAGGTTCGGGGCCACTCTGTGCAAAACGAGCTGCACAGTGGAGGTAAGTATAACATGTTTGTTATTTAAAAAAAAAAAATATATATATATCTCTTTAGTGATCCTTTAAATAAAGGAAAGTGTGATGCCGATATTCTGCTTCCCTTGAAAAAGTCAACTCCAGTTTACCCGCCTAACTGGATAAAAATTAGTTTGTTAAAGCATTTACTATCAAACTGCCGCCATTTTTTTCCAAACAATAGTCTTTTTACTTTTTTATTTTTGCATGTCAGCCCTGAAACTCCTGACAAAAAGCTAAACACATTGATGAAATACACACATAAGAGCTGTATTTCTGGCCATCCAGTCCTACAATTTACACAGCGCTGCCACACAGCACAGTATAATTTTTCTCTGTTAGAATTAGGTATGGCTTGTGGGTCTCGTCTCGCCTTTAAACTATATGACTGGACAGTAAAAAGAAGAAACAGCAGACTGATGAGCTCATTTGTCATTGTGTTCTTTTCTCCTGTCAGCATGTTCTCTGCATTGCAACACAAATGACTGGCTCCTTATGCTACTTCTCTTTTCCCCAGTCTGAGCTCTACTGTCCTAGGGATTGCTGGAGGCTGACAGCAAGGCAAATTTAAGTGCTTACACCACTTGTGTGTAAATAAATATTTTTAATAATGAACACAGAACTGCAATAATCTTTAGACCCCTTTCACACTCACACTGAACACTCGGGCTTCCAAACTGGGGATGTAGGGGAGGCATTTTTCAGGCGCTTTACAGGCATTATTTTTAGTTCTATAGTGCCTGAAAAGGCCTCCAGTGTGAAAAGGGTCTTAATACTAGCCTGGTTTGAATAGGCGAGCTGCGATAATGTCATTCCCGCACACATGCACGGTAGCGGCATGTCGCTCTGAAGGGACGTCCTACTCAGTAAGCCGTCCCTTCAGAGTGCGGTGCGCATGTGCCGGGGACGTCACTGACAGCAAGAATGGTGAATATCTCTTAAATGGTGCATGTATAGCAGATATGCCTTGTGCCTAGAAGGTAAGCTTTAGTATAAACTTACTTGTAGGTAAGTCACCAAGCAGTGTTTACTACTGCTTTAACCACTTCAATACAAGGCATTTTCACCCCCTTCCTGCCCAGGCCAATTTTCAGTGCTGTAACATTTTGAATGGCAATTGCGCAGTCATGCAACACCCTAATTAAATTTTTATAATTTTTTTCCCCACAAATAGAGAAATGGAGCTTTCTTTTGGTGGTATTTGATCACCTCTGCGGTTTTTATTTTTTGCGCTATAAACAAAAGAAGAGCAACAAATTTGAAAAAAACAAAACAAAAAAAAAACCACTATAATATTTTTTACTTTTTGCTATAATAAATATCCAAATAAAAAAAAAAAATAATAAAAAACACATTTTGTTCCTCAGTTTACGCCGATATATATTCTTTTACATATTTTTGGTAAAAAAAAAAAAAAAAATGAGAATAAGCGTATATTGATTGGTTTGCACAAAAGTTATAGCGCCTACAAAATCGGGGATAGGTTTATGTCATTTTTATTATTTATTTTTTTTTTTACTAGTAATAGCGGCGATCTGCGATTTTTATAGTGACTGTGACATTGCGGCGGACAGATCAGACACTTCTGACACTATTTTGGGACCACTGACAGTTATGCAGCGATCAGTGCTATAAATATGCACTGATTACTCTATAAATGTCAGTGGCAGGGAAGGGGTTAACACTAGGGTGTGATCAAGGTGTTAAATGTGTTACCTAGGGAGTGATTCTAGCTGTAGGGGGAGGGGACTGACTAGGGGAGGAGACAGATCAGTGTTCATGCTTGGTATGAACACACGATTTGTCTCCTCTTCCCTGACAAGTTGTGGATCTGTGTGTTTACACACACAGATCCACGCTCCGGTTCTGTAACGAGTGATTGCGAGTGCCCGGTGGACATCGCGGCCGCCGGGCACGTGCATCAGTGAGAGGGTGTGTGCATTTCCTCCAATCAGCTGTCTCACGTGTATAGCAAGAATCCACACCCACAGATGAATCAGGAAGAGAAAATTCTAACAGGACGTACACTTTCTAAACAGTATATAAAGCTGAAGACAGCAGATATCGATGTAAAACTTATGTAGGGAGATTTGTTTAATCTCTGTGTATCATCCGAGGTTGTTCACTTCACTGGGTATATGGAGAATTTACATCCACTTTAAAGTGTTACTAAACCCACAACAGTAAAATCAGTCTGTATAGTAAAGCATGCTTGTATCACTCTCTGTGAAACCCAAGGGCTTAATCCTAAGCATTGTGTAAAAAGGCAGTTTGATTCTGTATTCTCTGTTCCTCCCTTCCTTCCACTGTCCCCAATCTATCTGCTGACAGAACAGAGCCCTGGGGACAAGCTGCACATGCTCAGTTTAGTGTGCATTGCTAGAGATTTTTTATTTTAAATTTTTTTCTTGGGAGAGTGCATGTGATCGGCACAGGGCCAATTACCACTGTCCAGACAGAGGGTTAGGGGTCCTGCAGCCCAATAGAACAGTCAGAGTAGAATGAAAACTCCTCCTACAAGCTTTAACCAGACACTGATAGAAGTCACAAGACGGCTATATACCTCTGAGGAGAAACGGTATTTAGTAGTTTATATTTACTAAAATAATTGCCTTTCAATGTTCTGTGCACTGTGAGAGACCAGATATAGTGAATGCAGGGTCCTGGGTTTAGTAACACTTTAAGCTGGGCATAGATGGCTTGAATTTCTGCTGATTGTTGTTAAATCGGCTAAAATTCGGGCCATGGGTGACCCTGTAAACACAACTCAGCTTGACAAAAGTCGATTCAAAATGACCGAGTTGGGTGGAAAAGTATCAGCTGATCATCAGATGCAGTAACTGTATTCACCCAGCTACAGGTGCCACAGTTATCTAAATACAATGGAGATTCCATACTATGATTGTGGATGGGGAAATCTCTTACCTTTCTCTTGTGGCCTCGAGTAATCAGTGCATATTTAGAGCGGAGCTCCACCCATAAGGGGAAGTTCAGCTCCGAAGAAGTTCCATGATATAGGGAACGAAACATGTAAGCTTGTTACCTTGGGAGAAGCACCCCCGTCATTCACCCACCCCAGCTAACACTTGTTTTTGGGTGTTAGGGCACTGAACTACTACCTGTCCATATAATTTTGGAAGTGAATACATCTAATGACTCTCAGATGGAATGGTTACGGACAATCAACATTACCTACAGACATCATGGATATGATCAAAAATCATCCTCTGATCTGCTACCAACCCGCGTGAGATACATTGAGACATCACTTTCTTTCCTTTTTTGGGATACAGTTTGGACATATATTACACAGTGTCAACTGGATATTTACAGCACATTCATCGATTGACAGACTGAATCCTACAGTGCATCAGTAAGAGCCCTTGCACACTGGGGCGGTTTGCAGGCGCTATTGCACTAATAATAGCGCCTGCAAACCGCCTCGAAAGTGCCGCTGCTTTCATCCCAGTGTGAAAGCCCCGAGGGCTTGCACACTGGAGCGATGCGCTGGCAGAACGGTAAAAAAAAGTCCTGCCAGCAGCATCTTCGGAGCGGTGAAGGAGCGGTGTGTGTATACCGCTCCTTTACCGCTCCTGCCCATTGAAATCAATGGGACGGCGCGGCTATACCGCCGGCAATGCGCCTCTGCAGAGGCGCTTTGCGGTGGTATTTAACCCTTTCTCGGCCGCTAGCGGGGGGTAAAACCGCCCTGCTAGTGGCCGCATACCGACGGTAAAACGCCGCTAATAATAGCGGCGTTTTACCGCCGACACCGCCCCCCGCCCCAGTGTGCAAGGGCTCTAAGACTTCTGAGCGATCAACTATCAGTGAGTAATCGTTATTGTGCTCTTATATACCACTGTTTACTACAAAATGTCTAGAGGACATATAGTTATCAGTAAGTAACCGGAGCTGCACTTTCACATAGCGTTTATTGCTATAACAGCCTGGAGGATACACCTGCATGTAGTAGGCACCTCGGCATATGGTATGGCATATTCAAGGGTATATGTCTATCATTATGATCATTATGATCACATATTTTACAGCATTCAGCGATTCACCAACGATGCTCAGTATCTCACAATAACTTTATTCTTGGACCAGAGGATCAATGGGAATCATCCATACTCAAGGCTACCAATCATCTAAGGAGTACAGTGCTCTCCTTCCCCCACATGCCTTTTGTTTGGACTATTATAGTTTTTCCCCTCCTTTTTTTTTTTATTTTTTTATGACATCTTTTGACTGACGGACTGACTAATTGGGTAACTTCTGTACCTTCTGTGTTTGGCTACTGTGTCACTTCACTTTAGGAAACAGCGTGACAATTTCTGCGTTTGCAGAATCACGCCGTCTCCTTGGGAATTTCACAGTTCAGCCCTCATTTTTAGGTAGCTGGGGGTTCATATAGGTGTAGAAGGGGAGTGCTTTATATTGGGGGTGGGAGGGTTCCATGGACTGCAGATTTCCATTTTAGTCATATAGACTCAATTGCATGGACCATCTGTTTATAGGTCATTATTTGGGAGGCTATAGACAGGTTGGTGGGTTCCCACTATGTGGGACTTCCTTCTTTGATCTATTATAGGGGATTTAAGGATTTATATATTGACTTTTGTATTCTGATTTTATAGCTTAATAAAATTGTGTAGTTGAACTCTTTAGGGTGTGTTATAGTCTTTTGGTTTTTTATTTTATATTTTTTCGTCTTAGTATTTTGACTACACCCCCCGCAATACACCCAGTGAGTGCTACTTTGTATTTATTTAGGCAGGATTCCCATCCTTCTTGTTTTTGGCTCATAGGGAAGTTCAGCTTTAAAGCCTCCTCCTCTTCCCCAAATGGCACTTTTTTTGAGGGGGTAGCAGGTACCTGGTTCTGACAGGTACCCGCTCCCACTTCCGCTGGGATTGCCTAGGTGACCTAAGCAGAGTTCTTCTCCCTCCCCACAGTCATCTGGGACACATCGCAGGTTTTGAAGACTGCAGGACCATTCATAATGCACAGTGCGGCTGTGAGGTTTTGTAGCTGCTGCCTTGTAATAAGCATAAAACTGGAGCTCCTCTTTAAGCCCTCTATGTCTTTAACTCATGCAAAACCTGTCAACAAAATTCAAGCATACATCCTAAAAGTAATAGAAAACAGTTACAAAGAATAGGAAACATACAACATGCGACAGTATTTATGATGGATATTTCAATTTCAATTTCAGGTAATAAATGAAAATATTGCGTTATTTTCAAATCTCCATTAGTAAAATTAAAAGGGAGAATCTGATTGGTTTAGAAAAACACTATCAGAAAACTCGCAGAAATTCATAAAAAGACAATCTCATGTGTCCTACATGCATGTATGGTTGTGTTCAAGGGGTAAGACTATTATAATAGTTGCATTGTGGTGTACACCATTTCGGGGTATATAGAGTCTTTTATTTTATAATATTGTTTTTGGACTATGACTGCCCTGTTAGGGAAAAGGGCTTTGCACAAGTGCCTTTATTTATGCACTTGAACATTGATGTGCTGGTCAGCTTAGCTCTAAGGAAGGGGGTGCGCCCCAAAACACGCAAGCTTGCCAGTATAGTGGGGCGTCTTTGAGGCACACGTATCCTGAACTACATAGCAGCTTCTGGTTTACATGTTCTTACTACTTGTACTTTTGTGAGTATCCATTTATCGATTTTACAATAAAGGTTTGGTAATGCACTAGGTGCTTGCACCTTCCCGGATTGTTCTGTTGTAGTTTTACATTGGATTCCGCTATCTGAAGAGGGCTGCATTGGCCTAGCATTCCGGATGTACCCGAGAAGGACCTCTGAGCGCTGGGAGTGACGGCTTTTTCTTGTATTAACAAGTATTAGCAGAAAAACAGAAAACCCCATTTGTTTGCGACATCCATGTGTACTAACTTTGAGGGGCCACCCACTTCACACCGTTACCGGAATGTAAACTAAATCTGCAACCAACCAGACGCCATTCTATTTTCATAGCCAGACTTCAGTCTGCCAAACACAGAGAGCAAGATGGGGTCCGAACGTTTACAGTGGTAAATCGCACAGCCGTCAAACCCTATCGCTGCAGCAAAGGAATTTTACGGCTACATTTAGCTGCATGTGCTCATGAAAGCTGCTGCCAAGAATGGGGCTTTCTGAAATTACAGTACAAATGTCACTGGGCCCTTGTAGAACAACACTCTGCTGACAGCAGGGTCAGCACTTAACAACACCTGGCCAGATACTTGATGGCAGGGAATAAAAAAAAAAACAGAACAAAATCTCTGCGGATAACGGCATATGACACTCCAGACAGTTACAGAGTTGCTGTAAGAAAAGAATTGGCTGGAAACGAGAACTAGGATGAAAAGGTGAAGTATAAAGATTTGATAATATAGCCTTCCAAAAGTCTCTCTATGAAACTTTTCATGATGATATTCTATCACAAAGCTAGATTTCTGAATTGGTTTCATTCCTGCCCTATCCTACGAATTGAGCGGGTATCTGGGAAAACTGGGGGTTTTCTGGGTGGGAGTGTGGAGAAGTGAAGATCCACATTGTCAGACAAATTTACACACAGTTGTGCTGAGAAGTTTGCATACCCTGGCAGAAATCATGGAATGTTGGCATGGATATTGAAAATATGACTGATCATGCCAACAAAAACTTTTATTTAGGGACAATGATCATATGACGCCATTTATTATCACAGTTTCTTTGGTTCCTTTTTAACCACCTCCCGCCATCCGTATTTTCAAATAATAGGAGGGCAACGGCCCTCTCATTCTGGGACATCATTTAATGTTGTCCAACTCTGCCGCAGGTGCGCAGTGCGGCGATTGGTGGTGCCCTCTGTCTCTGGGACACGCACATCACTGATCTCGGTAAAGAGTCGATGATGAGGCTCTTTAACCATGTGATCCACTGTGTCCAATCACAGCTGCTAAACAAGGAAATGCCAGTTATCGGTATTCCTTTTCTCACACTGACAGCAAGAGAGGAGAGCCGATCAGCGACAATTTCTCACAGGAGAGATCTGCACAGATAATCAGTGGACCGATCACCAGTGCAGCCCCCCACCACTCATGCCCACCCGTGCAGCCCCACCACTGATGCCCACCACTGATGCCCACCACTGCGGCCCCATCAGTAATGCCCATCAGTGCGGCCCCATCAGTAATGCCCACCAGTGCGGCCCCATCAGTAATGCCCACCAGTGCGGCCCCATCAGTAATGCCCACCAGTGCGGCCCCATCAGTAATGCCCACCAGTGCGGCCCCATCAGTAATGCCCACCAGTGCGGCCCCATCAGTAATGCCCACCAGTGCGGCCCCATCAGTAATGCCCACCAGTGCGGCCCCATCAGTAATGCCCACCAGTGCGGCCCCATCAGTAATGCCCACCAGTGCGGCCCCACCAGTGCGGCCCCACCAGTGCGGCCCCACCAGTGCGGCCCCACCAGTGCGGCCCCACCAGTGCGGCCCCACCAGTGCGGCCCCACCAGTGATGCCCATCAGTGCGGCCCCACCAGTGATGCCCATCAGTGCGGCCCCACCAGTGATGCCCATCAGTGCGGCCCCACCAGTGATGCCCATCAGTGCGGCCCCTCCAGTGATGCCCATCAGTGCGGCCCCTCCAGTGATGCCCATCAGTGCGGCCCCTCCAGTGATGCCCATCAGTGCGGCCCCTCCAGTGATGCCCATCAGTGCGGCCCCTCCAGTGATGCCCATCAGTGCGGCCCCTCCAGTGATGCCCATCAGTGCGGCCCCTCCAGTGATGCCCATCAGTGCGGCCCCTCCAGTGATGCCCATCAGTGCGGCCCCTCCAGTGCAGCCCCACCAGTGATGCCCACCAGTGCAGCCCCACCAGTGATGCCCACCAGTGCAGCCCCACCAGTGATGCCCACCAGTGATGCCCACCAGTGCAGCCCCACCAGTGATGCCCACCAGTGCAGCCCCACCAGTGATGCCCACCAGTGCAGCCCCACCAGTGATGCCCACCAGTGCAGCCCCACCAGTGATGCCCACCAGTGCAGCCCCACCAGTGATGCCCACCAGTGCAGCCCCACCAGTGCAGCCCCACCAGTGATGCCCACCAGTGCAGCCCCACCAGTGCAGCCCCACCAGTGATGCCCACCAGTGCAGCCCCACCAGTGATGCCCACCAGTGCAGCCCCACCAGTGATGCCCACCAGTGCAGCCCCACCAGTGTTGCCCATCAGTGCAGCCCCACCAGTGTTGCCCATCAGTGCAGCCCCACCAGTGATGCCCATCAGTGCAGCCCCACCAGTGATGCCCATCAGTGCAGCCCCACCAGTGATGCCCATCAGTGCAGCCCCACCAGTGATGCCCATCAGTGCAGCCCCACCAGTGATGCCCATCAGTGCAGCCCCACCAGTGATGCCCATCAGTGCAGCCCCACCAGTGATGCCCATCAGTGCAGCCCCACCAGTGATGCCCATCAGTGCAGCCCCACCAGTGATGCCCATCAGTGCAGCCCCACCAGTGATGCCCATCAGTGCAGCCCCACCAGTGATGCCCATCAGTGCAGCCCCACCAGTGATGCCCATCAGTGCAGCCCCACCAGTGCAGCCCCACCAGTGATGCCCATCAGTGCAGCCCCACCAGTGATGCCCATCAGTGCAGCCCCACCAGTGATGCCCATCAGTGCAGCCCCACCAGTGATGCCCATCAGTGCAGCCCCACCAGTGATGCCCATCAGTGCTGCATATTAGATGCTGCCTCCTCAGTGCCACTTCATCGCTGCCCATCATTGCAGCCTCATCAGCGCACATCAATGAAGGAGAAAAAATACCGTACTTATTTACAGAATTGTTTTAGAAAAACTTTTATTTTCTTAAAAATTTTTGGTCTCTCTTCTTTTTTTAGCAAAACATAAAAAAAACCAGTGGTGATTAAATACCACCAAAAGCAAGAAAAATTATAAAAATCTAGTTTGGGTACAGCGTTGCATGACCGCGCAATCGTCAAAGTGCGACAGTGCTGAAAGGTGAAAACTGTCCTGGGCAGGAAGTGGGTAAAAGTGCCCAGTAGGCAAGTAGTTAAATAATAAGAAGGAAAAATCACCCAAAATGAGCCCGATCAAAAGTTTACATACCCTGGAATGTTTGGCCTTGGTAAAGACACACAAGGCGACATACACAGGTTAAAATGGCAATTAAAAGGTTAATTTCCCAAATCTGTGGCTTTTTAACTTGCAATTAGTGTGCGTATAGACTATGAGTATGCTCTCGCATAAATGTAGAGCTATGGGGAGCAGAAAAGAACTGTCAAAAGACCAAAAGAAGGTCATGGAACTTTATAAAGATGGAAAAGGATATAAAAAGATATCCAAAGCCTTGAATATGCCAGTCAGTACTGTTCAGTCACTTATTAAGAAGTTGAAAATTCAAGGCTCTCTTGCCAAGATCTGATACAAAGCCAAGGTTAAGTAGACCAAGAAAGATTGCAGCCACAATTGCCAGAACAAATGTTTGAGATACAAAGAAAAACCCACAGGTAACCTCAGGAGAAATACAGGCTGCTCTCGAAAAAGACAGTGTGGTTGTTTCAAGGAGCAAATTACGACGACACTTGGACAAAAATTAGTTGCATGATTGAGTTGCCCTAAAGAAGCCTTTACTGCGCAAATGCCACAAAAATGCCCGGTTACACCATGCCCAACAACACTACGTGCCTCACACCTTCTAGTACAGTGTAATCTTGCGGGACGAGACCAAAACAGAGCTTCATGGTCACAGTCATAAGGGCAATGTTTGGAGAGGGGTCAACAAGGCCTAAAGGGACAAGAATACCATCCCCACTGTGAAGCATGGTGGTGGCTTACCGATTGTCTGGGGGTGTGTGAGCTCTAAAGGCACGGGTAATCTTGTGAAAATTGATAGAAAGATGAATGCAGCATGTTATCAGAAAATACTGGCAGATAATTTGCATTCTTCTGCATGAAAGCTGTGCATGGGATGCTTTTGGACTTTCCAGCATGACAATGACCCTAAGCACAAGGCCAAGTTGGTTACAGCTGAAAAAGGTGAAGGTTCTGGAGTGGCCATCTCTGTCTCCTGATCTTAATGTCATCAAGCCACTCTGGGGAGATCTCAAACAGGCAGTTTATGCAAAAAGACCAAAGACTTTGCATGACCTGGAGGCATTTTGCCAAGATAAATGAGAAGCTATACCACCTGCAAGAATCCGGGGCCTCATAGACAACTATTACAAAAGACCGCATGCGGTCATTGATGCGAAAGAGGGGACTACACAGTTTTAAGAACTAAGGTTATGCAGACCTTTAAAAGGGGTCCTTTCCTTTGTTTACTTGTTGCCATGTTTTCTTTAAGGTCCCTTTCACACTTGTGCGACTTGTCCTGCGTCTTGGGACTGCAAAGTCGCATGACAAGTCATTCCCCATGATTTCCAATGATAACCATCCATATATGTGCAACTTCAAGTCGTGCAGACTTCAAAAGTAGTCCCTGTACTATTTTGGTCCGACTTTCATGCGAGCTGAGGTCCATTGACCTCAAGTTTACACAGGCAATCCCTGAAATCCTGTCAAAATCGCGTGACTTTTAAGTTGTAGCAGTGTGAAAGGGGTCTTAGGATTGCGCCATTCTGTGATGATCTACAGTTTGAATATGAATCCCATAACTGTATGATCTACAGTTTGAATATGAATCCCATAAAACTCGGTTCACACTGCTGCAAAATGGGATCCGACTTGTGAGACCCCAAGTCGCATGGCACGTCAATTCAAGGTTTCCCTACAAGAGCCGTCCTAAAGTCATACTAAAGTCTTTTGCGTTTGTGTTTAAAAATAACAAACATATTATACTTACCAGCTCTGTGCAATGGTTTTGCACAGAGCAGTCCAGATCCTCTTCTTATCGAGTCCCTCTTGGGTGCTCCTGGCTCCTCCATCCTGCCAAGTATCCCAACAGCAAGCAGCTAGCTATGGGGGCACCCGAGCCGAGCCACAGTTCCGCATGTACATTCATACATTGAGCCGTGGCCAGGCCCCGCCCCCTCTCATTGGCTCACTAACTTTGATTGACAGCAGTGGGAGCCAATGGCGCTCTGCTGTAGTCTCAGCCAATGAGGAGAGAGGGTCCTGGGCAGCCCAGTCTCTCCTGCAACATTGCTGGATAGAGATGGGCTCAGGTTAGTATTAGGGGGGCTGGGGGAGCTGCCGCGTACACACGATCGGAATTTCCCACAACAAATGTTCAAGGGGAGCTTGTTGTCGGAAATTCCAATCGTGTGTATGCTCCATCGGACATTTTTTGTCGAAATTTCCAACAACAAAAATTTGAGAGCTGGTTCTCAAATTTTCCGACAACAAAAATTAGTTGTCGGAAATTCGGATCGTGTGTACACAATTCTGAAGCACAAAATTCCACGCATGCTCGGAATCAAGCACGTGTTGTACGTCACCGCGTTCTTGACGTTTGGAATTTTCGACATTTGTGTGACCGTGTGTATGCAAGACAAATTTGAGCCAACATCCGTCGGAAATAAATCCAGGATTGTGTTGTTGGAATAACCGATCGTGTGTGCGCAGCATAACTGTTACTACACAAGTCATTTCGACTTTAGAACAGGTTCCTGCACTACTACTTTGGTCTGAGTTGGGAGCGATTTTAGCTCTTGTACAGGCTCCTAAATAGCATCCAAGTTGGACCAAGTTGGAAGGAAGTCGAAGGCAAGTTGTACGACTTTGCTGTCGCAGAAGTGTGAACCAAGCCTAGGAAAGAAATGTGTTTTGCCTGCTCATTCGAGTTTTCTTTAGAAAAGGAACATACTGTATATTGCGAAGGCTTTGCAAACATTTGAGTAGAACTGTAGGTTTGACTAATCACACACCCTCTTTTTGGGAGTCCAACCAAGCAAAAGGAATGTGCAAAAAAAATCTAGAGTGATTAGAGAAATGATGCTGATTACATAAATCACAGCAATGTTACAATGGAATAGTTAAAAGAAAAAGACTTGTTTTAGAATGATAATCCATCCTCTCCATTTAATTGACATTTCACCATGGAGTTGGCAGGGCTCTGGATCTGGAGTGGTTCCATCTGCTGAGCTCCAGGTAGATAATTTCAGGAGCCAAAACAAACCCTCAGGCTTTGTTCACATGGACTGCCGCTTGTGTAACAGCTGTATGTACAAGGTTACAAAACATTTGCAAAGCCTTCAGCAAGATTCACAGCTTGTTGAAGCTTTTAGGGTGGATTTAGACATGCGTCGAAATCTCTCTTTCTTCTAAAGCATGATCTGTGTTCGGGTCACCCTCTAGAGGCTACCAACATGTGATGCCGCCTCACTGCCCGTTTTAGCCCCATTTGTGCTGACAATCCCGCAGTGCATGCGGTTGTGGGGTGTTTGCGGTCTTTCCCATTTACTTGAATGTGTAGCTTTTAGTGGGCTTGCTGCCTGCCAATCACTATGATGAAGAAGTAGGAGAAGGAGGAGAAGTGGGAGGGAGGAGATGGGGAGGGAGGAGAAGGGGGAGGGAGGAGAAGGGGGAGGGAGGAGAAGGGGGAGGGAGGAAGGAGGAGGAGAGAGGCGAGACATCAGGCAGGAAGGAGAGGAGGAGGAGAGAGGCGAGACATCAGGGGAGGAGGAGGAGAGAGGCGAGACATCGGGGGGGGAGGAGGAGAGAGGCGAGACATCGGAGGAGGAGGAGGAGAGAGGCGAGACATCAGGCAGGAAGGAGAGGAGGAGGAGGAGGAGAGAGGCGAGACATCGGAGGAGGAGGAGGAGAGAGGCGAGACATCAGGCAGGAAGGAGAGGAGGAGGAGGAGGAGAGAGGCGAGACATCAGGCAGGAAGGAGAGGAGGAGGAGGAGGAGGAGGAGGAGAGAGGCGAGACATCAGGCAGGAAGGAGAGGAGGAGGAGGAGGAGGAGGAGGAGGAGAGAGGCGAGACATCAGGCAGGAAGGAGAGGAGGAGGAGGAGGAGGAGGAGGAGGAGAGAGGCGAGACATCAGGCAGGAAGGAGAGGAGGAGGAGGAGGAGGAGGAGGAGGAGGAGGAGGAGGAGGAGGAGGAGGAGGAGAGAGGCGAGACATCAGGCAGGAAGGAGAGGAGGCGAGAGGGAGGAGGAGGAGGAGGAGAGAGGCGAGACATCAGGCAGGAAGGAGAGGAGGCGAGAGGGAGGAGGAGGAGGAGGAGGAGGGGGAGAAGAGAGGCGAGACATCAGGCAGGAAGGGGAGGAGGCGAGGGAGGAGGAGGAGGCGAGAGGGAGGAGGAGGAGGAGGGAGGCGGGAGGCGAGACATCAGGGGAGGAGGAGGAGGAGGAGGGAGGCGGGAGGCGAGACATCAGGGGAGGAGGAGGAGGAGGAGGGAGGCGAGACATGAGGAGGAGGAGGAGGAGGGAGGCGAGACATGAGGAGGAGGAGGAGGAGGAGGGAGGCGAGACATGAGGAGGAGAAGGAGGGAGGCAGAGGAGGAGGGAGGAGGAGGGAGGAGGGAGGAGGAGGGAGGAGGGAGGAGGGAGGAGGAGGAGCGAGACATCAGGCAGGAAGGAGAGGTGGAGGAGAGAGAGGAGAGACATCAGGCAGGAAAGAGCTCTTAAATATGAGATCTGGGGTCAAAAAGACCTCAGATCTCATATTTACACTAAAAAAAAAAAAAGTCATTTAGAAAAATGACATTTGAAAAAATGTGCCTTTAAGAGGCGTGGACGGAAGTGATGTTTTGATTTCGCTTCCGCCCAGCAGTGTCATGGAGATGAGTGAGCACCATCTTAGCCTCACTCGTCTCCAGACACACCACAGAGAAGGATGCGATCGCCTCCGCCGCTACCGACGGCAGAGGGCACCGGATCGCGGCGGGAGCCCCTCTCCCGCCACTGATAAAAGTGATCTCGCGGCGAATCCGCCGCAGGGACCACTTTTATCTGAAAGCCGGCCGCCGCACGAAAACAGGGATACCGGGGTTATGGCAGCTAGCTGCTGCCATAACAACGATATCCCCATTGAAAGTTTGGATGTATATAGTCGTGCGGCGGTTTTGAAGTGGTTAAAGAGTAAGTTCACCTTTACAGAAAAAAGTTGTAAGGTTAAATTACACAGGTCCCCCTCCTTGACCCCCCCCCCATCCTCCGATCCCATGTTTTGGAGCGCTCTAATTGGTCAGAACCGTCACATGGGCGGCACCGATAAATAGGCAGCCGCATAGCCCGTCCTGTCAGCTATGCAGAAGATGCGTGGATGCCAAGGGGATTTCCAAGCCCCGGGCTCCTGGTGCGGATATACCGGGACTTAGAACCGGAGATTGCTGCGGTCCAGGTCAGCGGGACCAGGGACCTCTGTAAGTTCATCTTAAAGATTTTGCAGTCTGCTCAATTTGTAATAAAAACATCTTTGCCATTCTAAAGCTTCCCTCCAACCCCTTTGCATATTAATCTATATATACTGTGATTCTGTACTTGCCAAATATGCTGCAGAAATCTCCTTCCACTGAGTCTGGCTGCAACCATTTTAACTGTGGGCAGCTGAAGCTGCTGCCTGTTCACTTCTTGGATTTACGCAGACACACCTTTGACTCTGCAGCTCTCATTCGCCCTCTTACCCCCCCCTCCTTCCTAGCAATAGAGCTTTCTTTTGGTGGTATTTGACCACCACAGGGTTTATTTATCATTATATAAATGAAAAAAGACCACAAATAAAAAAAATAAATAAATATATACTTTTTGCTATAAAACATATCTAATAAAATAATAAAAAAAATTTTTTTTCACTGACTTATAAAGAGACTACGATAGTGCAGCAGACAATCTGGCACAAATTGACACTGAGTGGGAACTGACTCACTGACATCACCAGTGACACTAATACAGATATCAATAATACTATACACTGTCAATGTTCTAATGACACTGGCTGGGTTTAACAAGTATTCATTTGTGTAACGTGTGCTGCTTTTTACTAAATATCTTTGTTTCTTATCCCTGCTTTTCAGAGATCGCTCCCTCTGTACAGAGCCCTGTGCTGATTGGACACAGGCGATCAGCAGGTCCCGGCCATAAATCATTGGCCAGGATCTGCTGACAAACACTGGCCGAGACCACAATCACAGGGCATATCGCCAGGGGGGCGCCCTAAACCCACAAACAGGCAGCAATGTACCAGTACGCCGCTTTGCCTGTCCTGGTTGCCTGTCTGCAGTACATTGCAGGGGGCGGGGTGGGGGTGGAGGGTGATCTCGAACTGGATATCATGGCAACTACTACGTGTATTAAGCTGAATTAAGGTTTTTGTAACACAAACTCGACCTTCATTTGGTGGTAAATTAGATCACTATATGGTCATATAGTACTAAGCCCACTTACTGCATCAAAGTACCCCAAAATTAGTGGATTATTGTTTGTTTTGTTAAATTTGGTGTTATCCCTCTCACTCTCTCATACTGGTCACTGGAAGTTCAACATGGCACCTCATGGCAAAGAACTCTGAGGATCTAAAAAAAAAAAAAAAAAAAAAGAATTGTTGCTCTACACAAAGATGGCCTAGGCTATAACAAGATTGCCAAGACCCTGGCAAAGACCATACAGCGGTTTAACAGGACAGGCTCCACTCAGGACAGGCCTCGCCATGGTCGACTAAAGAAGTTGAGTGCATGTGCTCAGCATTATATTCAGAGGTTGTCTTTGGGAAATAGACATATGAGTGCTGCCAGCATTGCTGCAGAGGTTGAAGGGGTGGGGGGGGGTCAGCCTGTCAGTGCTCAAACCATACGCCGCACACTGCATCAAATTGGTCTGCATGACTGTCGTCCCAGAAGGAAGCCTCTTCCAAAGATGATGCACATGAAAAACCGCAGTTTGCTGAAGACAAGCAGACTAAGGACAAGGATTACTAGAACCATGTCCTGTAGTCTGATGAGACCAAGATAAACTTATTTGGTTCAGATGGTGTCAAGGGTGTGTAGTGGCAACCAGGTGAGGAGTACAAAGAGAAATGTCTTACCTACAGTCAAACATGGTTGTGGGAATGTCATGGTCTGAGGCTATACAAGTGCTGCTGACACAGGGGAGCTACAGTTCATTGAGGGAACCATGTAGTGAAGCAGAGCATGACCCCCTCCCTTCGGAGACTGGGCTGGAGGGCAGTATTCCATCATGATAACAACCCCAAACACACCTCCAAACGACCACTGCCTTGCTAAAGAAGCAGAGGGTAAAAGGTGATGGACTGACCAAGCATGTCTCCAGACCTAAACCCTATTGAGCATCTGTGGGGCATCCTCAAATGGATGGTAGAGGAGCACAAGGTCTCTAACATCTACCAGCTCCGTGAACCTGTGAAGCTCTGGTGAACTCCATGCCCAAGAGGATTAAGGCAGTGCTGGAAAATAATGGTGGCCGCACAAAATATTGACACTTTGGTCCCAATTTGGACATTTTCACTTAGGGGTGTACTCACTTTTGTTGCCAGCGGTTTAGACATTAATGGCTGTGTGTTGAGTTATTTTGAGGGGGCAGAAAATTTACACTGTTATACAAGCTGTACACTCACTTCTTATTGTATTGTAGCAAAGTGTCATTTCTTCAGTGTCGTCACACGAAAAGATATAATAAAATAGTTACAAAAAAGTGAGGGGTGTACTCACTTTTGTGAGAATGTGTATATAATACTAATATATATATACATATATACACACATATATATATATATACACATATATATATACACACACACACACATATATATACGGTGTATATATATATATATATATATTATAATATATATATATATATATATATTATAATATATATATATATATATATATATATATATATATATATATATATATATATATATATATATATATATATATATATACATATACATATATACATATATATACATATATATATATATATATATATATATATATATACACTCCCTGGACAGGTAAGTGTCCCTATATTAAATGTCAGCAGCCTATTTCTGAGTTAGCCCAATTTTTTGTATAGAGTGAAAGATGATATTATGAGGAGTAAATAGATACCTAACATGTGATGCTTTAAAATTGCCCACACTCGTGGCATGGCGACAAACTACAGTACCTCAAAATCTCCATAGGCGCGCTTTAAAAAAAATTTGCGGTTACCGGGTTAGAGAGTTACAGGGGAGGTCTGATGCTAGAAATATTGCTCTCGCTGATGATCGCAGCGATACCTCACATGTGTGATTTGAACGGCGTTTACATATGCGGGCGCGACTTACGTGTGCATTTCCTTTGCTGCGCTATTATTTTTATTTTTTTGCTAAAGAAATTCCTTAGAACCCCCAAACATTTTATATATAAAATCTGAGACTAATGTAGCAGTTCTTAATGTTCTCCAGAGGCCTAATGATTTATCATATAGATTTGTTTGCACACATTGGTTATATGCCAACATTGTAGCAGTTCTAAGAACTTCAAAAGTTTGTAACAAGCGTGTGCAGACAGAGGAAGGAAGGATCGCTTCTCTAAAGTCCCCACCACATAGGGGACCAGACGTCTACTACTGACGCAGGTAAATAGCCTGCTAGACAAAACTGTCACCACACCACCTATATATACACAGTTCACATTATAATGATTATTATACCGGATTTATGTAGGGACAACAGTTTGAGCAGCGCTTTACAACATGATGGAAGACAGTACAGTTACATTACAAGTCAGTACAGGAGGAATCAGAAGGCCCGTTAGAGTTTACAATCTAAAACCATAACAATGGGTTACTGAATATCACTCACAGCTAAAAAGCATGATGACAATTTCTGCTCCAACTTGTAAACAAAAAACTGATTACTCAGATTAAAGCCCTATTCAAACCTAGGCGTTTTGTATCTAGAGGCTCCAAAAACACTCCACAGCCCCCCCAAAAAAAAAAAAAAAAAAAAAATATATGACCCCCTGCTGCAATTTGTTCACTGACAAAAAAATGATCAGTCTATAATTCTAATGGTAGGCTTATTTTAACAGTGAGACACAGAATTGCAACAAAAAAATCCTGAAAAATGCATTTCAAAAAAGTTATAAATTGATTTGCATTTTAATGAGTCAAATAAGTATTTGACCCCTTCACAGAACATGACTTTGTACTTGGTGGCAAAACCCTTGTTGGCAATCACAGAGGTCAGACGTTTCTTGTAGTTGGCCATCAGGTTTGCACACATCTCAGGATGGATTTTGTCAAACTCCTCTTTGCAGATCCTCTCCAAGTCATTGAGGATTCGAGGCTGAAGTTCGGTAACTCAAACCTTCAGCTCCCTCCACATATTTTCTATGGGGTTAAGGTCTGGAAACTGGCTAGGCCACTCCAGGACCTTAAAGTGCTTCTTCTTGAGCCACTTTGTTGCCTTGGTCGTGTGTTTAGGGTCATTGTCATGCGGAGAGAAGGAGGTTCTCACCCAAGATTTGAGGGTACATGGCCCGGTCCATCATCCCTTTGATGCGGTGAAGTTGTCCTGTTCCCTTTAGAAGAAAAACACCCCCAAAGCTTAAGGTTTCCACCTCCATGTTTGATGGTGGGGATGGTGTTCTTGGGGTCATATTCCTCCTCCTCCAAACATGGCGAGTGGAGTTGATGCCAAAGAGCTTGATTTTAGTCTTATCTGCCACAACACTTTCACCCAGTTCTCCTCAGAATCATTCAGATGTTCATTAGCAAACTTCAGATGGGCCTGTATATGTGCTTTTCTTGAGCAGGGGAACCTTGAGGGAGCTGCAGGATTTCAGCCCTTCATGGCAAAATGTGTTACCAATTGTTTTCTTAGTGACTATGGTCCCAGCTGCCTTCAGATCATTGAGAAGATTCTCCCGTGTAGTTCTGGGCGGATTACTCACTGTTCTCCTGATCATTGAAACTCCACAAGGTGAGATCTTGAATGGCGCCCCAGACCGAGGGAGATTGAGTTATATTGCATTTCTTCCATCTGCGAGTAATCACACCAACTGTTGTCCCCCTCTCAACAGGGCTCTTGTACAAATAGCACCAGAGCCGCTGCAGAGATGTGTAAACCGGCTCCATAGAGAGCCAGTCACAATCTCCTGCTATGCGAATTGGATGTGGGGGGAAATCCGCATCAAATTCGCATAGGTGTGAACCCAGCCTTAAGGGTAAGCGTACCTGTGCTTGGTCCCCATTTCTCTACAACATAGCTCATCTTTGACTTTTTTTTTTAATAAAAGGCAAACTGTGCTCCCTATGGGCTGGTTCACTCTGGGACTTGTGCAGAATGTGCTGCATGTTCCTGCGCAGCATGGTACGATTTGAGCCCATTTATTATGAATGGTCTGAATTGCACTGGACCACAGTAAAAGTAGTGCAAGTACTACTTTTGGAAATGCACAACAACCAGATTGCATGGTACTTCTGTACCATGTGATCCCATGCAGGCAAACGCACTGCATTTGCGAACCGCATTTAGGGTGTCATTAACTTAACATCGACACCTGCTGCAGGTTTCCACAAGGAATCCAGCACTTGCTGACTAAGCTGACAGATGTGAAGCTGAATTTCCGATTTGTTTTGGGTGGATCATTCACACAAGTGTTGCCCTCTGAAGAGTGATCTGTGGTGAGTTTTGTTGCCACTTGTTTTAACTCCTAAAAACCCACATTGGGTTGCGTTTGGTGGGTGGTACTGCCCAAGGAACCTAAAAGGGGGTTCAATTCTTGCTGCGGATGAGAAGCAAAGCACTGTGACCGTGGCATGTCTACACCTGTCTGCTGCCCCATCTCTCTGCCCCCCTAACCCCCATATACAAGTGTAAATGAGGTTAAGTGCTGGTTCACACTTCTAATAGTTACATAGGTTGAATAAAGACACCAGTCCATCAAATTCAACCTGAGTGAGTGTGGGTGCGTCTCTACAATTGTCACTATCCCTGTACATTGTGTCTCATTAAGATGCTCATATATTATATTATTATTTATTTAAGGTACCAATATAGCACCGACAATTTTCGCAGCACTCCACACATACATACATTGGTCCCTACCATCAAGAAGCCCACAATCCAAGGTCCCCAACTCACATTCATATACTAGGGCCAATTTTGGACAGAAGCCAATTAACCTACCAGCATGTCTTTGGAGTGTGGGAGGAAACCCACGCAGGCACAGGGAGAACAAGCAAATTTCAGGCAGGTAGTGCCGTGGTTGGTATTCGAACCAGCGACCCTTTTTACTGCTAGGCGAGAGTGCTACCCACTACACCACTGTGCCGCCCTATTGCGATGTATCACAACGGAAAACACATTATATTCAATGGTGCCTGTTCTGTGCTACCTTGGTGCGATTTACTGTGTAATTTGGCCCCACAGAATACAATGCATCCGGAAAGTATTTACAGGGCTTCACTTTTTCCACAAGTTGTTACGATACAGACTTATTCAAAATGGATTAAATACATTATTTTCCTCAAAATTCTACAAATAATACCCCATAATGACAACATGAAAGACATTTGTTTGAAATCTTTGCAAATTGATTAAAAATAAAAAATGAAAAAAAACCCGATGTACATCAGTATTTACAGCCTTTGCTCAATACTTTGTTGAAGCACCTTTGGCACCAATTACAGCCTCAAGTGTTTTTGAGTATGATGCTACAAGCTTGGCACACCTATTTTTGGGCATTTTCTCCCATTCTTCTTTGCAGGACCTCTCAATCTCTTCAGGTTGGATGGGGAGCGTCGGTGCACAGTCAGTCATTTTCAGATCTCTCCAGAGATGTTCGATTGAGTTGAAGTCTGGGCTCTGGCTGGGCCACTCAAGGACTTTCACAGAGTTGTCCTGTAGCCACTCCTTTGTTATCTTGGCTTTATGCTTGGGGTCGCTGTCACACACACCCAGACAAGGATATTTTTGACACAAATCAAGCGCGATTGTTTTAAGAGACACCAGACCCACTAATACGTAATTCACGTCTGAAGGGTAATCACCATACCAGGGACAATATTTATCTACCTAAGCCTAAGATATAAAAGTATACTGCCGATCAGAAGATCACTCGGGATAAACTGTTTTTGTTTATTTACCAAACAAGTATTTGTTCCTGTAGTAAACTGAAGCCCTACCTGGAAAGAAGCCACGATATAAAAGATAGAATATGCTGAGCAGAGTTCTATCTCCATATGGTGCAATGAGATAATCTTAGGAGCATGTGTCAGTGAAGATCACTGTGCACTTATCTCCCCGGCTCAGCTGTCTGTATGGACGGTCACAGGAACTCTACCAGTCCAACTATTCTCTCATATCCTGACTTTAGACCTCCTTCTCCCCAGTAAATGAAGGAACACGGATTAAAGAGGAACTCTGCTAGAACTATTTCCATCTTCTGCTGAACAAAGACTTTCAGAAAAAGAACTCAATTCTAAAGAAACAAAAAAAATACTAACGAGTCATAGGTGTTAACCACTTGCCTACTGGGCACTTCTTGCTCAGGCCAATTTTAAGCTTTCAGCGCTGTCGCACTTTCAATGACAATTGCGTAGTCATGTAACACTCTATCCATATGACATTTTTAGCTTTCTTTTGGTGGTATTTAATCATCACTGAAAAAAGACCATAAATTTTGAAAAAAAATAAATATTTTTTTTTCATAGTTTGTTATAAAATTTTGCAAACAGGTAATTTTTCTCCTTCACTGATGTGCGCTGATTAGGCTGCACTAATTGGCAGGGATGAGGCTGCACTGATGGGCACGGATGAGGCAGCACCGATAAGTGGCACTGATGATTAGGCACTGGTGGGCACTGTTGAGACTACACTGATAATCAGTGCCCTGATGATCAGAGTAGATGTCCCTTTCACACAAGCCAGTTATCTGCTCTCCTCGCACTGTCAGCGTGAGGAAAGGAATGCCGATAACCCGGCTTGTGTTTACATCATGATCAGCTGTCATTGGACACAACTGATCACATGGAAAAGGCCTGCTGTGATTGGCCCTTTACCCTGATCTGTAATCAGCTGTGTCCTAAGGACGCAGCGGAATCACAGAGCGCACCACAGGGGGCATATGGGCAGCGCAATCATGGGAGAACTTACATGGACGCCCTCCCGGCAAAGTAAGCCCATGCTGTATTCGTCTTTCAGCTATAGCGCAGGCGGGAACTGGTTAACCACTTAAGGACTGCCCACCACATATATACTGCGGCAGGGCGGCTCTATTGCACGAAACAACGTACCTGGGGAGCCAATGCGTGGGTCCGGCGGCCTCGATGTCCACCAGCCTCTGCCTATGTAAGGGGATCTGCCTATGTAAACAAAGCAGATCCCCGTTCTGACAGGAAAGTAAAGTGAGATCGTCTGTTCATAGTAATCAGGAACAGCGATTTCTCTGTAATCGCAGTTAGCCACCTCCCTAGGACATACTTAACCCCTTGATCACCCCCTAGTCCCTAAGCGTCAAAAGCGTACGATCTGTCCGCCACATTGGCACACACTCTCACCGAAAATCGCTGATCACCGCCATTACTAGTGTAAAATAAATAAATAAATATATATGTATATATATATATATATATATATATATATATATATATATATATATATATATATATATATATATATATATATATATATATATATATATATATATATATATATATAATAATAAAAAAATGTCATAAATCTATCCCCGTTTTGTAGACACTATAACTTTTGCACAAACCAATATACACCTTTTGCGATTTTTTCACCAAAAATATGTAGAATACATATCGGCCTAAACTGATGAATTAGTTTTTTTTACATTTTTTTTTTTATTGGATATGTATTATAGCAAAAAGTAAAAAATTGTTTTTTCTTTCAAAATTGTCGGCCTTTTTTTGTTCATAGCGCAAAAAAAACCAAAAAAACGCAGAGGTGATCAAATACTACCACAAGAAAGCTCTATTTGTGGGAAAAAAAGGACATCAATTTTATTTGGGTGCAACGTTGCACGACCGTGCAATGGTCAGTTAAAGCGACGCAGTGCTGTATCGCAAAAAATGGCCAGGTCATTAAGGGGGTAAATCCTTCCAGGGCTGAAGTGGTCAATGACAGCCCAGACACAGAATGCCTTCCTATTAGCCCCAATAATCTTAAACTGATAATGAAAATGGATTTTAGATTTAGATCATCTAATTTGCATAAAACAAGCCTTCCAAGCTTCAGACAGAAACTTGTTAGAAGGTTCCATTTAAACACTTGGAGCAATTTCATTATTTCTCACATACATATAAAAATCTGAATATTTTTGCGATAAAATTACTTAAAACCCTGAAACAATAATGGTTTTCTGAAAGCAACATCCCTGGAGAATAAAACGGTGGGTGTTGTAATTATTTATGTCACCCAATATTTGCGCAGCGGTTTATTAAACACAAATTTGCAGTTTAAACACTTCAGCCCTGATCAGGACTCCGTTTATGACCAAGAAATTATTTGCTATTTAGTAATGCGCCAATTTAACTGGTAATTGCGGGGTCATGCAACGTTGTACCTAAACTAAAATTTATATCTTCTTTTTTCCACACAAATAGAGGTTTCTTTTATTGGTATTTGATCACCAATATGTTTTTTTTGTGTTCTAAAACAAAAAAAAAAAAAAAAAAAGGGGGGACAGACAATTTGGAACCCCCCCTCCCCCAAAAACAAACAAACAATATGTTTTGCTTTCTGCTATAGAACATATCCAATAAAAAAATAAGCAGATGGCTTTATAAATTTTGACCAAAATGTAAAAAAAAAAAGAAATCCCAATAAGCGTAAATTGTTTGCATGAAAGTCAGTGTGTCTACAAAAACTATTGTATATATACTGGAATATTATTTTTTTTTTTTTACTACTAATAGAGTTGATCAGCGACTGCAAAAGTGCAGTGGGCAATCTGACACAGACGCTGAGGGGTGGGACTAAAACTGCTGACATCACCAATAACACTAGTGATTAGTGATAATACTATACACGGTCACTGTACTAATGACACTGGCTGGGAAGGAGTTAAATGTGCATCGAACAATGTGTAATGTATGTAATGTGTGCCGCTTTTACCAACGTCTCTTTGTTTCCTATTCCTACCTTGCGGGGATAAAAATCAGATTGTTTTTTCTGTACAGAGCTCTGTGTTGATTGTCAACAAAGGGCTCTGGGCTGTGATTGGACACAGCTGATCACCAGGTTCCCGGTCGTAAATCATTGGCTGGGATTTGCCGACAGACCCTGCGCTCTAAACCCAGAAGCAAGCAGCAACCTACCAGTACATCGCTCTGCCTGCACGGGCCACCTGTCCACCGTACATTGCTATTGTGGCTAATAGAAAGTACATTAGGGCACTTTCACATTCAATATCAGCCATTATTTCCGGCTAGTGATCTAGTGACCGCGGTGGTAGTTTTCAAACACTGAAGGTGGAGAATGCTATGAGTGTTTTATTTCTTTGGAGATGGGATTGCTTTATATTTCTTCAATTTGGACGTGGAGATTAAATTATTGCACGGGACACTTTGCATTATGAAATTTAATATGAACTGATTTACACTTTAAGGAGCACAAGACTATTTATTATAAATTGATTTTATTTTTATATAATTTACACAACTGTTATTAACTATGAGCACAAGTCACTTTTCCAAAAGTTATTATATATTGATATTTTCCATGGAATATAAGTAACACCAGCAGTTTTTTGTATGAGTTTTACTGATAGATGAGCAAATTTTTTCTTGATTATTTTGATATTTGGTAATAGTGCGGTTTATTCACTTTTTTATAATTACATGTGCGTTACCGCACACGTTGCAACACACTGATTACTGTGAAACCAGCTAAAGTAGCTCGGAAGCATAGCATTTTACATATACATTGTACATTTACATCAGTCCCTACCCTCAAGGAGCTAACAATCTAAGGTCCCTAACTCACATTCATATACTAAGGCTAATTTAGACAGAAGCCAATTAATCTACCAGTATGTCTTTGGAGTGTGGGAGGAAACCGGAGTACCCGAAGGAAACCCACGCAGGCACAGGGAGAACATGCAAACTCCAGGCAGGTAGTGTCATGGTTGGGATTTGAACCAGTGACCCTTCTAGGCGAGAGTGCTACTCACTACACCACTGTGCCCATATATACACACAACATACGGTTGATGCGATTGATTCAACTGTGCAGATAGCCTCTGAAGAGAACATGTTAAGCCCGATACACACAAGCGGATTTTCCATCAGAAAAAACCTGGATGGTTTTTCCGACGGAATTCCGCTCAAGCTTGCGTTGCATACACACGGTCACAAAAAAGTTCTCTGAACTTTCGACCGACAAGAACGCGGTGAAGTACAACACTACAACGAGCCGAGAAAATTAAGTTCAATGCATCCGAGCATACGTCGAATTGTTTCCGAGCTTGCGTAGGAATTTTGCGCGTCGGAATTTGTACAGACGATAGGATTTTCGGATAGGAACTTTTCCCGACCAAAAAATAGAGAACCTGCACACAATCTTTTGCTGGCTGGAATTCTGCCAGCAAAAGACCGATGGAGCATGCACACAGTCGCATTTTCCGACAAGAATCTCTCATCGGAGTTTTGCTGCCGATCGTGTGTACGCGGCATTAGGCTAAGAATAGTTGTGCGGTCACTACACACTATTTTTAAACATGCAAGTTCCAAGGCTGTACTCTAGACCCCGAATGACCACTGAGTCAATGACCAGAAATGAGCATGCAGCCAGCAAAATCTGACCCTTGTAAGCAATGGCTGCCACAATATTCTCACGGGTTCCTTTAAATTGAACAAGTATTTTGTTGCACTATAAATGGTTTAGAACATGGTTGCTATTAAATCTTGCGTCACGTTTTTCTTCAACAAGAACTTTATTTGGGTTCAAGTTTTGGAAGGACACGGTCCCACTGAGAATATAAAAAGTTTTTCAGGAAATAAGGTATGTGCCAGGTAACAGAAACATAAAAAGGGCAATACATGGTTTTGCAGTTTTAGAAGAGGAGACCGAGCTGGTGACTGGTCATGTATGCAGCGTGACCATAAAAGCCCATTTTTCATTTGAAGCAATCAGAGGCCTTCCGTATGTAATCTTTTCCTTCCTGGGAAACAGAAAGCCTTGGGGGTCCACCAATTATCAGCATGAACAGGACTAATATTAGCATAAATAAGAGCACAAGACACAGTAGCATGAAATAAATAGTACATAGCATGAAGCAACAGTGGAAGGGACAGAATCGAGTCACTACTGACCTTCTCAAGCTCTCTGGGTATTCTCAGGCAGGTGTACACCCGCTCTCTTCTTTCCTTGTACTTTGCTTCATTATGTTCCAGGAAATAACCCCGTGTGAGTTCAGCGCTGATAAACCTGAATAGGGAAAGATCTGAAAGAAAAACAAAAACGGAAAAAAAAAAGTTAAGGAATAAATAAAACCCACAATTCACTAGCCTGATAGCCTTGTATAAAAAAAAAAAAAAAAAAAAAAAAAAAAAAAAAAAAAAAAAAAGAAGAAGGGGCCTAAAGCCAGCCATAGATTTTGCAAGAAATAAAGAAAAATAGCTCGATTCCCCCATCTACACAGTCTCAGTGTTGATGGGGGTATCTCTCCCAGCAGGTAGAGGGGGCTTGTAAGGAGCCGTTCCGGCCAGGAGAACAAAGTGATTATTGGTAGTGACTATAGACGCCAGCAATTCATCACGTGAAAAATCCGCCATGCTGGTTGTACCCAACTCAATCGTTCGATCAACTTAAGTACAATCAGCCTGCCCATACCTGGTTTGAATGCCAAACCGGCCGAGATTCAAACTACGTCTATGGCTGGCTAAAGAAATAAGCAGTGGATAACACCTCCACTTCTACCGTTTTCAAAAATCGTACTGGATTTTCTACCCCTAGACCTCAAAAACAAAATAAACAAATAATAATGTGATGGTTTTAGTTAAAGTGGACCTTTCTGGCAAAATTTCACTCTCCAGCATTAAAAGCTTATCCCCTGGCACAATCCAAATAAATTAAACTTTTTTTTAATTTTTGTTGGTTCTTCAACCTTTGTTTTCTGTAATTCTCAGTCCAGTACGCTCCTTGCCTCCCCTCCATCAGGCAGCACTGCAGGAGTAAACATCTAGTAGGAGTAAACATCTAGTAGGAGTAAACATCTAGTAGGAGTAAACATCTAGTAGGAGTAAACATCTAGTAGGAGTAAACATCTAGTAGCAGTATACATCTAGTAGCAGTATACATCTAGTAGCAGTATACATCTAGTAGCAGTATACATCTAGTAGCAGTATACATCTAGTAGCAGTATACATCTAGTACGCATCAACATGGGGTTTGCAAGAAGAACCTGAAAGACAGCCGGCTTGCAACGACGTAGGAGAAGAAGGTGGTGTTACTGGATTGTAAAGAAAAAAAACAGCCAGCGCTATATGTAGAACAATATTATAGCTGCTAGTAAAATATGTGTAATACATGAACACCCAATTCATACAAGATAAAGATTGCACCGCTTACAGTAAATGAAAAATATAATTAAGCAAAGTGCAAATGTGCAAAGTTAAATTAAAGTCCCAAGTGAAATGAATATATAAGTTCATAGAAGAAAGTGCCCAAAACATCAGTGCAATAAATGTTTCTCTTCAATAGCACCAAACAGCATTACCAATGAATAAACTCCTCGTCAATAACACCAAAAGTGCTTCCAGTGATAACAAGGCTGTTGTGCAAATCTCCTCCACCCAGTGAGTAAACCAAACACTCACCAGACAGTTTGGCTGCCAAGTTATAAGAAGCATGCTCGCTTCCATCCCTTATGGCAAATGGTCAGCACTCCCTGGAATGCCAGATCCATGCACACATCACTGGCTCTAAGACTACTGGATAGGTGTGCAGCAGCAGAGTGGCGGATCACAAGATCACTAGATTTGCTGGGTGTGCGAGAAGGTTTATTGAGTATAAGAGAGTAAATGGGGATATAAAAAAATAAATACATGGAGGGGAATGAAATTCCCTTTTAACATTACATATTTCCGAACCCTCCAAGACACGGTGGTATACCAAAGTTCGTGAGATCCAGTAAATAGAGAATATCCACAGAGCAGATTATAGACTATTTTGGCCTAAAAACCTACATAAAGACAAGATGCACGAGACAGAAGATATAGTACTAAATGATGATGGCAGTCACTCGGTATTTCCAACATAACAAAGCCTTTGAAATCATAGAGTGAACTTCTGAACGGTAACTTTGCCCAGATGAAAAACGATAGGCAGCAATTATATTTTACATATATTTTAGGGGTGCACCAAATGGAAATTCTGGTACTGAAAATAAAGGATGCACTAGGCCGAAAACCGATACCGAAAATGACAGGTTTTTAAAAAATATTTATATTTTCATATACAAATATTAAAAACAATCGTCACACACAGAATTCAAGTATAAGATGCAAGCTGTAAACTATAGGTTAATCACAACACCTAAGATAAATATACGTAAAAAATAAAATTAGTGCAGCGCAATATATAAGTCCATAAGCATGTATGGCAAAAAAAAAAAAAATACAATGCAATGAGTCTTCAACAATGGAAGGCAGGGGCACCTGGTGAAGAGAAACACAATTCAGATCCACTGAATATTCTGGGTGACTAATCCTCCACCAACAAAACCAAACTCTTACCAGATACGGTGGACCATACAATTGTATTATATTTGACTTTTTAATTAATAGCATCGATTTAAATTATTATTTATTGTTGGCCATTACTGGCACCTTTAGTGCAAGAAAAGCTCAGGAAAAATGCAGTCTGCAGTCTCTATCCATCTCTTGTATCATGTCCTCAGTCTCTAACCATCTGATACAGGAGGTCAGAGATTAATGCGGCCTCACCTGTGCCCGCCAGATGCAGCCCGCCTGCGCCCGCCAGATGCAGCCTAACAGTGGCCAGATCAGAGCAGCGATCTCCGTGCGTCACGGAGCTGTATTTGAATTGCATGGGCCGCAGTAACAATGTCCCGCCTCCTGTGATCACGTCACACTGATTCAATGTCCCACCATTGGATCAGTGTGCCGTCTGTCACAGGAGGCGGGACATTGTTACTGCAGCCCATGCAATTCAAATACAGCTACGTGACACATGGAGACCGCCGCTCTGTGGGAGGGAGGAGAGAAGGATGGAGGACTGGGGCGACAGGATGACACCCCTGCAATAGGCGGCACCAGGGACAGGGCCCCGCCCAGGCCACGCCCCATTTTCAGCAATATTTTCCTTATTTGGACAACCTGGTTTTCTTTAATGATGCCATGAACCAAGAAGTGAAAAAAAAACCATAGTTACTCTTACCCCACACTCTCTCAACCTTTTTAACACAGAGGAATCCGTAAAATAACTTTCCGGTCTCAAGGAAGCCCTGCTAAAAATGACTAGATCTACAATTCATGATACATTAGTGCAGGGGTAGGCAACCTCGGCCCTCCAGCTCTGGTGAAACTACAAATCCCATCATGCCTCTGCCTCTAGGAGTCATGCCTGTGATTGTCAGGGTCTTGCAATGTCTCATGGGACTTGTAGTTTCAAAACAGCTGGAGGTCCGAGGTTGCCTACCCCTGCATTAGTGTGATGGTCAGTGGGAAGAATGCTCCTTAGACTTGTGGTCATTGGGAAAAATTTTCACACTGACAGTGGAAATGAAATGGTGCAAGTTCATTCCCGCATGTCAGTCCTGACTTCGGGGCGATTTTAGAGACATAGTAGGTTTCTGCATAGATGTCTATTGAAATCGCACCCTGAAGTCACCAAAAGTAGTGGAAAAACTACTTTTGGGAATTGGTGCGGCAACGCAAATGCAGTGTCGCACCGATTCGGGCGGTGCCGTTTCCGGCAATGGGATGCCAAGTCGCTGCAATGTGAACCATCGCTCACAGATTGATAAAAAGGTCAATGGTGTCAGTGGAAACCTTATCTGAGAGGTTGAAATTGCTCAAGGAACCCCTAGCAACCCCTCGAGGAACCCTGGTTGACAATCCCTGCTCTACCCCATAATTTCCCATGAGAAGTAATGCACTAGAGATGGACCTGAGGGAGGAGACGGCCCTGTTCTTATTTCCATTTATCCTTTTCTCTCTCTTCATTCCTCGTTGCTCCCCTTTTCTCTGCCCCCTTTTTAGCATATATAATTTTTCCACTTCTTCCTTAACCCTATACCCCCCATTGTCACACATTTGTTTCCTGCTCTTCTTAAATGAAGAATAAATTACATATTCTAAAAATTGTATTAACATTCTAGCGTTCTTACCACTGTACTGGTGCCAAGTCCATAAAATGGTATATATCTATCTAAATGTCCTCCTTGTCGGAACACCAGGACAAGTTGTAACATAATACAGTCATGTTCCTGGCAACCACTGCAAAGAGTTCAATGTCACCTCTTCAAACTCATTCACAGGCATCTCTTATTAGGCTGAGCAAAAGTTGAATTGTGCAGTAAAAATAAAATAAGGCTAGAAGCCAGAAAAAAAAAAAAAAAAAGCATGAATCAAAAGCAAACCACACATTTCCCACATTGAGCAAATACCAGCTTCACGCTGCATTGAAATGATCTCATACCATAAAGGTTGTTGGGAAAATGTATACAGCCAGCTCCACTGAAAGGATTAAATTCCATGAAAGGTTTGTTTAAAGCTCCCTCCTCTATTGGGAAAGAGCAAAAACTAAACCATGGCTTTCATTTAAAGGGAGTTTCCAGTGTTGAACCCACTCTCCACTCTTCTAATATGTCTATGCATGTGTTAGGGTTACACTGTGCCAAAACATTTGGCAACGTCTTGCCCAGAACATTGAACTACCCAGTGGATTTCTAACCAGGTTATGATTTGAAGCTCATGGCCGCTCCCTACATTAGGAAATACATACTGTCTACAGCAGTTCTGGTAAACTTTCTTGATATTGTGGGTCTAAATGTGTTACTAAACCCACAATAGTAAAATCCGTCTGTATATGTAGTAAAGCATGCTTGTTATACTCACTGTGGGACCTAAGGGGCTGTTTGAGCCAGTCTTCTCTGATCCACCCTTTCTACTACTGTCCCAAATCCATCTCCTAATAGTACACTCAGCACATTCTCAGTTTGGTGTGTATTGCTAGATTTTTTTTTTTTTTTTTTTGGGAGGGTGCACATGATCAGCACAGGGCCAATCAGCACTGTCCAGACAGGAGGGTCAGGGGTCATGCAGGACAGTCAGAGGAGAGAAAAAACTCCTCCTACAAGCTTTAACCAGTGCTCAGACACTGATAGAAGTCACAAGACTGCTATATACTGCCAATGAAAAAAAGGTATTTAGCAGTTTACAGTGCAAAAGTATTCATTACCCTTGAAATTTTCCACATTTTGTCATATTACAAGCAAAAATGTAAATGTATTTTATTGTCATTTTACGTGATAGACCAACACAAAGTGGCACATAATTGTGAAGTGGAAGGAAAATGATAAATGGTTTTCAATATTTTTTACAAATAAATATGTGAAAAGTGTGGCGTGTATTTGTATTCAGCCCCCCGAGTTGATACTTTGTAGAACAATCTTTCGCTGCAAGTACAGCTGCAAGTCTTTTTGGGGATGTCTCTACCAGATTTGAATATGTAGAGAGTAAAACTTTAGCCATTTCTTCTTTGAAAAATTGCTCAAGCTCTGTCAGATTGGATGGAGAGCGTCTAAGAAAAGCAATTTTCAAGTCTTGCCACAGATTCTCAATTGGATTTAGGTCTGGACTTTGAGTGCAGTGCCATCGCGTGCGCGGCGCGAGCTCCGTGAGTGTGATTGCAGGACCCGCATGCTCGATGTCCACGGGGATACCCGCGATCGTCTCACGGAGAGGAAGAATGGGGAAGTGCTGATGTAAACAAGCATTTCCCATTCTGCCTAGTGACACTGTCACTGATCACCGCTCCCTGTAATCAGGAGCTGTGATCAGTGATGTGTCACAAGTAGCCCCTCCCCCCCACAGTTAAAATCACTCCCTAGGACACGCTTAACCCCTGCAGCACCACCTAGTGTTAACCCCTTCACTGCCAGTCACATTTAGACAGTAATCAATGCATTTTTAATCGCACTGATCGCTGTATAAATGTAAATGGTCCCAAAAATGTGTCAAAATTGTCTGATGTGTCCGCCATAATGTCGTAGTCACGATAAAAATCGCTGATTGCTGCCATTTAAAAAAGCCATAAAACTATCCCCTATTTTGTAAACGCTATAATTTTTGCGCAAATCAATCAATATATGCTTATTGCGTTTTTTTTTTTACCAAAAATATGTAGAAGAATACGTATCGGCCTGAACTGAGGAAAAGAAATTTTTTTTATATATTTTTGGGGGATATTTATTATAGCAAAAAGTAAAAAAATGCGTTTTTTCAAAATTTTTGCTATTTTTTTTGTTTATAGCGCAAAAAATGAAAACCGCAGATGTGATCAAATAACACCAAAAGAAAGCTCTATTTGTGGGGGAAAAAAAAGGACGTCAATTTTCTTTGGGAGTCACGCCGCACGACCGTGCAATTGTCAGTTAAAGCAGCGCAGTGCCGAATCGTAAAAAGTGCTCTGGTCTTTGGCCAGCCAAATGGTCCGGGGCTGAAGTGGTTAACAAACCTCTGAGGACTTCACAGAACAGCTGTATTTATACTGAGATTAAATTACACACAGGCAATTGGTTCCACTAGATTTTAGTTAAGGGTACCAGAGTAAAGGGGGCTGAATACAAATGCACGCCACACTTTTTAGATATTTATTTGTAAAAAATGTGGAAAAACATTTATCATTTTCCTTCCACTTCACAATTATGTGCTATTTTGTGTTGGTTTATCACATAAAATCCCTATAAAATTAATTTATGTTTTTGGTTGTAACATGACAAAATGTGGAAAATTTCATGAAATACATTTTCAAGGCACTGTATATTTACTAAAATAATTGCATTTCCATGTTCTGTGTACTGTGGGAGACCAGTTATAGGGAATGCAGGGTCCTGGGTTTACTATAAAGTGGAACTACAGGCAAAACTTTTTTTCATTTTGGATAGAATAAAGAAGGGTTCTCACCTAACCCCTGTAAGGTTTATTTTTACCATATTGTCACATTGGAGAGATTTACCTTCTCTTCCTGTCCCATAGCCAAATAGGAAGTGCGAGAAAATCCCTGCAAAATTAAGGGAATCTCTTGGGGGCCCCCAGGTTTCCAGAACTAGCGTCCACATGAAAAGATTTCCCCTCCATTATTTTCTTGGGACAACCCAAAATTTGGGATTTTCTTTTATTCCTTTTACTTTTATTCTCCCTAATGGGGGCACAGATAGCAATAAAAACCTTATGGATGTTCTAATCCCTCTCCCCCAAAAAAGTTTTGCCTTCAGTTATAATTTAAGTGCTGCCTCCAACATCAGCAAAGGGGCCGCCCATAGAATTCTCAGAGAGAGCAGCCACACAACAGGCTAACAGTATCTCACAAAAGTGAGTACACCCCTCACATTTTTGTAAATATTTTATTATGTCTTTTCATGTGACAACACTGAAGAAATGACACTTTGCTACAATGTAAAGTAGTGAGTGTACAGCTTGTATAACAATGTAAATTTGCTGTCCCCTCAAAATAACTCAACACACAGCCATTAATGTCTAAACTGTTGGCAACAAAAGTGAGTACACCCCTAAGTGAAAATGTCCAAATTGGGCCCTATTAGCCATTTTCCCTCTCTGGGGTCATGTGACTCGTTAGTGTTACAAGGTCTCAGGTGTGAATGGAGAGCAGGTGTGTTAAATTTGGTGTTATCATTTGCACCTCATGGCAAAGAACTCTCCGAGGATCTGAAAAAAAGAATTGTTGCTCTACATAAAGATGGCCTAGGCTAGAAGAAGATTGGCAAGACCCTGAAACTGAGTTGCACCACGGTGGTCAAGACCAGAGGTTTAACAGGACAGGTTCCACTCAAAACAGCCCTCACCATGGTCAACTAAAGATGTTGAGTGCACGTGCTCAGCATCATATCCAAGGGTTGTCTTTGGCAAATTGATGTATGAGTGCTGCCAGCATTGCTGCAGAGGTTGAAGGGGTGGGGGGTCAGCCTGTCAGTGCTCAGACCATACGCCGCACACTGCATCAAATTGGTCTGAATGACTGCCATCCCAGAAGGAAGCCTCTTCTAAAGATGATGCACAAGAAAGCCTGCAAACAGTTTGCTGAAGACAAGTAGACTAAGGACATGGATTACTGGAACCATGTCCTGTGGTCTGATGAGACCAAGATAAACTTATTTGGTTCAGATGGTGTCAAGCGTGTGTGGCGGCAACAAGGTGAGGAGTACAAAGACAAGTGTGTCTTGCTTACAGTCAAGCATGGTGGTGGGAGTGTCATTGTCTGGGGCTGCATGAGTGCTGCCGGCACTGGGGAGCTACAGTTCATTGAGGGAACCATGAATGCCAACATGTACTGTGATATACTAAAGCAGAGCATGATCCCCTCCCTTCGGAGACTGGGCCGCAGGGCAGTACTCCAACATGATAACGACACCAAAACACATTCAAGACAAACACTGCCTTGCTAAAGAAGCCGAGGGTAAAGGTGATGGACTGGCCAAGCATGTCTCCAGACCTAAACCCTACTGAGCATCCTCAAATGAAAGGTAGAGGAGCTCAAGGTCTCTAACATCCACCAGCTTTGTGATGTCATCATGGAGGAGTGGAAGAGGACTCCAGTGGCAACCTGTGAAGCTCTGGTGAACTCCATGCCCAAGAGGGTTAAGGCAGTGCTGGAAAATAATGGTGGCCACACAAAATATTGACACTTTGGAAAATTTGGACATTTTCACTTAGGGGTGTACTCACTTTTGTTGCCAGACATTAATTGCTGTATGTTGAGTTATTTTGAGTAGACAGCACTACTTTACATTGCAGCAAAGTGTCATTTCTCCAGTGTTGTCACATGAAAAGATATAATAAAAGATTTACAAAAATGTGAGGGGTGTACTCACTTTTGTGAGATACTGAATATAGAGTTAATGACTGTGGGCAGGATACAAGAGATGGTCAGGGCCTGTGGGCAGGATACAAGAGATGGTCAGAGACCGTGGGCAGGATACAAGAGATGGTCAGAGACCGTGGGCAGGATACAAGAGATGGTCAGAGACTGTGGGCAGGATACAAGAGATGGTCAGAGACTGTGGGCAGGATACAAGAGATGGTCAGAGACTGTGGGCAGGATACAAGAGATGGTCAGAGACTGTGGGCAGGATACAAGAGATGGTCAGAGACTGTGGGCAGGATACAAGAGATGGTCAGAGACTGTGGGCAGGATACAAGAGATTACTGCTTCAACAGGGACAGATTAGTGATTAGTGCAGCCGTTCTCCCCCCCAAGGGCTGCATGTGGTTGCCAGGCTGCAGGTTGGGCACCAGGGGTGTACAGCCACAAAAGCGATTTTGTAGTCACAAACCATCATAGTAGTATGTGTATGGATGATGGGTACAATGTGTATTGGCTGTACTAGAGCCCAAAGTACATGCAGTGTAACAGCCTCATACATAGAATTTGCAGCTGCACCAGAAAACAGCCCGTTTTATTCTAGATTAGATGAAAGCAATGCCTGACCATCATTTTCTTTGCACAGATGTCTAATCACAAGGACCTGTGTACAGTTGCAGAAGGCTTTTGTTCAACTGGCTTGCTGGAGTTCATACCTAGGGCAACAACAGAGACCATTACATCACGGCACTATTCATTTTGTACCCCAAAAGTCTCAACCAAAAAGGTTTGCCTGCATTACAGTCTGAACTCTCAGTGGATGTGGAGAAATTTGGTGTCTCAAATTTGGTGCCCGACTGCCATTTATAAAAACTCCATGTCTTGCTTATTTTTCTTTTTTTAAATCAATAATGGAAATAAGGTAAATATTGTTTCAGTGTCATTACTGATTAACTAGCAGTTCGCATTTGACCTTATGTGTTGGGATAGGAGTGCAATACGAGAACAATGAGGACAAGAACTGGGAACACAAGATAGAGGTGAGCCTTCAGACTGCCAAGTAGTGGAGGTTAGAGCTGCACGATTAATTGTCAAGAATTGTTATCGCGATTTTTTTTCCCCGATGCGATCTTGACAAAAGTGTTTCACGATTCTCGGTATGCAAAGAATTCTCTCTGCTCTTCTGAAGCCACAGCCATCAAAAGAAAGGAAAAAAAAAACGGGCAGTCTGCCAAGAATCACAACATTCTTTAGCAGTGGAACTAAGTATAAACATTGTAACAATTTGTCAAAGGAACAGTCCATGTGTAAATGAGGAAAGTTTAACCAACTTAAATACTAAACCAGGGATCTTCAAACTACGACCCTCCAGCTGTTGCGGAACTACAAGTCCCATGAGGCTTTGTAAAACTCTGAGATTCACAGACAAGACTAGGCATGATGGGAATTGTAGTTGCTGAACAACTGGAAGGCTGTAGTTTGATGACCCTTGCATTCAACCTTTTTCTGACATTTGTTGGTTTCAAGTTAAAATCATTACTTAAGACCCCCAAACATTATTTATATATATATATATATATATATATATATATATATATATATATATATATATTTTAGTAGAGACCCTAGAGAATAAAATGGTGGTTGTTACAATATTTTATGTCACACTGTATTTGCGCAGTGGTCTTTTAAATGCAAATTGTTTGGAAAAAATTACTTTAATGAATTTAGAAGAAAAAAAAAAAAAAAAAAGGAAAGTTAGCCCAATTTTTTTGTATAATGTGAAAGATTTTAGGTCGCGAGAACCGTGATCTTTTTCTTCTAAGCAAAAAAATTGTGATTCTCATTTTGGCCATAATCATGCAGTTCAGGTGGAGGTCCGTACTGATATCAAGAAGCACAGCTGTGGTTGGTGTGTAACCCTTTAAATGTTTTTAAAGCTGAACTCCGGCCATAAAAACATTTTTAAATATATGGCCTCAATAGCCACAAAGCATAAAAATCCACTTTTTGTGCACCTAATGCCTTGCAAACCCAGTTATTACCTTGTAAAAAGAGCACATAAAATCATTGGTGTGCTGTACATAGTCTGTGCAGAAAGTAGAGTGGTGGGAGGGACCCAGCAGGCTCCACCCACTACATGCAGAAACACGAGGGGGCGGAGATAAGACCAGCCACCCTGCAGCGAGAGAGAGAGCACAGAAACTTTATTACAGGACGTTCCTACAGAGACAGTCTCACATTGGATTACTTCACAGATATGGCTACCTGAAGGTGTTGTGTGCCCTCCATAAATGTAATTTCCTGCTTGTGTTATTGGCTTACTGATTTTCCCAGAAGTATGTAGTAATATAGGAATCCCCTGAAATAAAAATGTAATTTTTGGTGAGATACTCCCAAAGGGTAATCAGGTCTTAAGGGATGCAGACCCTGACACTTTCCTCATTAGAACCCTGCAGGTGCAGCAGCTGATAATTATAAAATCACTCCCATACAGATTCACATTCAGCATGGACACAGGCAAACAGTTATTTCTTCAGAATAACAAAAAGGTAACAATCTGCAACAAAGTTAGTTAAAAACCTTGCAATGTACAGAGATCACCCAGAGGGGAATGTTTGTTTGGTTTTTTTTTCCAACAAAAGTGGAGCTACTCCTTAAGAATTGCCAAATCGTACACCAAGGGTCCATTCAATTTTTGTGTTTAAAGGTGTTGTAAAGGCAGAAGGATTTTTATCTTAATGAAATAATGCGTTAAGATAAAAAAACCTTCTGTGTGTAGCAGCCTCCCCAGCACCCCCTAATACTTACCTGAGCCCCATCTCTCTCCAGCGATGTCCACGAGTGTCTTAGCCTTCCGGGACTCTCCTCCTGATTGGCACAGCAGCGGTGCCATTGTCTGTTAGCCAATTAGGGGAGGGAGGGGATGGGGCTGGGTCAGGGCTCCATGCCTGAATGGACACAGAAAGCTGTGACTCGGCTCGGGTGCCCCCATAGCAAGCCGATTGGTGAGGGGGCACTTGACAGGAGGGAGGGGCCAGGAGCAGCGAAGAGGGACGCGAGAAGAGGAGGATCTGGGCGTCTCTGTGCAAAAACAACTGCACAGAGCAGGTAGGTATAACATTTAATTTTTTTTTTTTTTTTTTTTAACAAGACTATACAATAACTTAAAAAAATTCACTGAGCTAACCTTTTTCAGTCTTTCCAAAAAAAAAATAAAAACACTGAAGTTATTAAATGAGTTTAATAATTGCAAAAAACACAGTTCCAATGTGTAGTGTGTCACTATATCTGTACTAGGACAGGAGCAGCCATATTTGACAACTACACATGCTGGCTCTGCTTCCTGTACTGTAGTGACATACAATGTAGAGCCTTGCTAATCATCTCTCTTATACTGTGTATAGCAGACAGGGCATAGCTAATTGACTGAAAACTCTAATGACTTGCAACATCAATAATGTCCCTGATTGCAAGAGACCACATGATCTCCACCTAGTCTGTTGAAACATGACAGAGATTTGGGTTTGCAGGTTTTTTTTCAATTCATGCCAAGAAAAAAAAAAAAGTACCTAATGACACAAAACCTATCGATTCATGTGAAGTATGTTTTATAAGTGGATGAAGATGCAGCAGTTGCAGACAGTCGCATATCAAAAATCTGACATGCGGGCAGGAGTGGGTGCATGGATCCGAATACACAGTGTCTGTAGTTGGACCCGTGCACCCACTTCTGCCCGCATGTCAGATTTCGACTTTTTCGATGTGACTGTCTGTGCAGCTGCTGTATCTGCATCCAGTTCTATGGGCCAACTGCATGCAGTTCAGAGGTGGATGCACAAGCAGCACAAAGTGGCTCAGCATACAGCCCTGTACCACTGTGAACGTATGTGACTATCTGGATTTTATTGGACTACAATAAAAAGGTGTTGCATTGGAGTGCGGCCCGTCTTTATTGATTCTTCATGGCTCAGCATATAGGATGGGTCTCAGTGCCCCTCTAAAAGAATACAAAAAAAAAATACCTAGCACACAGTATCACACCCCAGTTGTTTATAATATTCTGCAGATTCATTTTTCTGTACCGTTTTGGGCTCATAATTGTCCTCTTATAGTGCCCCCCCCTGTAGGATCTTTTCCTTTCGATTCTTCTTTGATGGGTACGAGCAGTGTACATATATTGCAGTCATGTGTACCGCTCTCCCCAAACTACAAGTCCCATCAATCTATGCACCTGCTAATACCATTGTGCATGCAGGACCATTTTCATTATGTGGCTCTGGCTGCATGGGCATATATTCCTGTAGTCCAGGGGTAGGCCACCTTACATAGTTAGTCAGGTTGAAAAAAAAAAAAAAAGACAAGTCCATCTAGTTCAACCAATAAAAAAATAAATAAAACAAAATAAAATAAACAAAACACACAACATTAAAAATAAATAATTCAATCCCATATACACAATCCTATACCCACAGTTGACCCAGAAGACGGCAAAAAAGAAAAACAGCAGGAGAAAAATTCCTTCCTGATCCCCCGAGAGGCAATCGGATTTTCCCTGGATAAACTTTAACCATATATGTTAGTACCCAGTTATATTATGTGCATTTAGGAAAGAATCCAGGCCTTTCTTAACCAATTCCCGCCCACCAGATAGCAAAATGATGGATGGAAAGTGTTTTATGTTATCCTGACTGGACGTCATATGGCATCCAGCAGGATAAGCCACGGTGGCGCATAGCGTGGCAATCGGTGTTGTGTCAGTCTGACAAACTGCATCTCCGATCGAAGTAAAGAACCTATGATGTAGGCTCTTTACCACGTGATCAGCTGTGTCCAATCGCAGCTGATCACAGTGTGAACAGGAAAAGCCCTGTATCGGCTTTTCCTCTACTCGCAATGACAGGCGCGAGTACAGGAGAGCGGATCGGCAGCAGTGGGGGGAGTCTGCGCTAATAATCGAGGATGCCCACACATGACCACCAGGGATGCCCCCTCATGACCACCAGGGATGCCCACTAGAGACGCAAATCAGTGAAGGAGAAAACTTACTTATAAACAAAAGTTTTGTAACAGAAATTTAAAAAAAAAAAATTTTTTTTTTTTTTTCAAAATTTTCTGTCTTTTTTTTATTTGTAGCGCAAAAAATAAAAACCCCAGTGGTGATTAAATTCCACCAAAAGAAGCTCTATTTGTGGGGAAAAAAATTATAAAAATTTGTTTGGGTACACTGTTGTAGGGCCGCGCAATTGTCATTCAAAATGTGATAGCGCTGAAAGTTGGTCTGGGCAGGAAGGCGTTCAGAAGCTAAGTTTACAGGTATTTCAAGCGCCAAATGCTTCTAAACGTGGTAATTCGCGTTTAGCCACAATTCATTTACACACGTTTTTCATTTTTGGCTATTTTAAAACGCTGCTAGACGCAAACGCAGCAAAACGAACGTTTTTAACGTGGGTTACTGTCTGTCAAGTTAAATTGTTCAGGACAAGTTGTAAAACCATCCTGTGTACATGAAGCCTTACTGTGACAAAACCTTTGCGTATTTGGAGATGAAATCTCTTTTCCTCTAGACGTAAAGAGTGCCCCCGTGTCCTCTGTGATCTCCGTAAAGAGAATAACTCAACACCAAGTTCACTATATGGACCCCTTATATATTTGAACATGTTGATCATATCCACCCTTATTCTCCTCTTCTCAAGAGTGAATAAATTCCGTTCCTCTAATCTTTCCTCATAGCTGAGCTCCTCCATGCCTCTTATCAGTTTGGTTGCCCTTCTCTACACTTTCTCCAGTTCCCTGATATCCTTTTTGAGAACTGGTGCCCAAAACTGAACGGCAAATTCCAGATGAGGTCTTACTAATGATTTGTACAGGGGCAGAATTACGGTATATCTCTCTCTCTCTCTCTCTCTCTGCAGTCCATATCTCTCTTAATACAAGAAAGGACTTTGCTCGTTTTGGACCTTGGCACTCCCAGAAGCAGAGGCATGATGGGAATTGTAGTTTTAACACAGCTGGATTGCTAAGGTTGCTATCCCTGCTGTAGTCCATCACTTGAGCTTGCCGAGGATGGTGGCTACATTTCCACATACAGTTGGACCATGTAAAGCAAAAGGTAGTCACCCTCACTAAGGAAGCAGGAGCAGCGCAGCTTTTACATTTATTTTTCAGAATGTGCTGTCTGACACTTCCAGAAGAAGGGACAAAGAGGACTACAAATTAAAGTAGAACTAAAGTCAATTGTTTTATTTATTTGGATAGAGTGGAGATGAATTAGAACACCTGTCAGATTGTATTGCTGTCTGTGCCCCCATTAGGGAGATTGTCCTGTGACACTAAAAGTGAAAGTGGAAGAAAATCTCAAATTCTTGTCACCAGAACAGGAATAGAAGATGAAATCTTCTAATAGGAACACTAGTTCTGGTGACTCAATTTGGAGGGATTTCCTTTCACTTCCTGTTGTGACTATTGGGCAGGAAGTGACAGGAAATCTCCATCTCAATAGGACAAAGGAAGCAAAAAAAAAAAAACTGACAGGCGTTATTAATCCTCCCCTACTCTATCCAAAATTATTTTTGATATTGGGTTTAGTGGCGCTTTAAGGTGATAGTAAGCCCTGGTTCACACTCGTGCGCTTTGTCATACGATCTGACAGTTCAAAATCGCATGACAAGTCGCACCCTAATGCTGGCAATGGAACTGTTCAAATCGTTGCAACTCAAATCGCAGCAACTATGAAAAAGCTTCCTGCACTACTTTTTTGGGATTTCATTGCGACTTGCATAGACTTCTGTTAAATGAAGTCGTAATTAAATCGGGAGGTGCAAATCACACTGATCTGCAGCTTTGAAACCACGCTGAAGTAGCGCAATTTAAAAGCCGCACTCGTGTTAACCAGGGCTTAAGGATATTTTTTGGGGGGGTTTAACAATAAAATAGTTCCAGGAGAGACTTCAGGAACGTAAAGCGGTTCTTTACTCTGGAAAAAAAAATTAAGAGTCAGCAGCTACAGTATTTGTACTTACCTGCCCAGGGATCCAGCGCCATCCTCACCCGGGATGGTTTTTCACTAGTCTTCAGGTCCCCAACACCAGCAGCTTTAGTTTTGGAAGCCGGTTGTGACAGCTTGTGGCTTCACAGTCAGCTTTCTACTGTGCATGCACGAGCCACACATCGATTTGTGAACGGTCCCAGAGCCCACCGGGACAAGTGACGTGTCCCAGAAAGCTGCGCGTGAAGGGAGGGCGGGTGGGGATGGACTTCTGCTCAGATGATAGGTGATCCAAGCGGAAGTGAGAGCGGGTACCTGTCAAAACTAGGTACCCCCCCAAAAAAAATAAATAAATATGATATGCCAAATGTGGTGGTGGTAGGGCAGCAGAATTTAAACTTTCCCTTTTGGGTGAAGTTCCGGTATGATATGTACAGTCTGGAAGGAAGAAGGTAAGGGGAGACATCCCTAAAACCTTTAAATAGATCAAGGGGGTTAATATGGTTCAGGAGGGCAGTTTAGAACACAGCAACATGACCTCAGCCTAGTAAGAGGAAAGTTCAAAACTAATCTTAGAAAGTATTATTTTACTGAAAGAGTAGATGACGCTTGGAACCCTTTTCCAGCAGAGGTAGTAAGTCAGTCAAGAGTAAGTGGCTCAAATAAACCTGGGACAAACATCGACCTACAGTGCATCCATAAAGTATTCACATCGCTTCACTTTTTCCACATTTTGTTATGTTACAGCCTTACAGGCAGTCCCCAAGTTACGAACGACTCCTACTTACGAAGGGCTTCAATGCCGGCCGCTTGTGCTCATCAACATGGGGACAAGGTGCTTTGGGGTGGGGGGGCTGCAGGGCGCCCCCTTCCCCAAAGCACCCACCCCCTCCCCTATATTGAGGGCATGCAACCTGGTATGGTTCAGGAGGGGGGAGGGCGCTCACTCGTCCCCACCCCCTTTCCTGGCCGGCCGGGCTGCATGCTCAGATAAGGGTATGGTATGGATTTTGGGGGGAGCCCCACGCTGTTTTTTCGGCATAGGGGGTTCCCCTTAAAATCCATACCAAACCTAAGGGCCTGGTATGCTCCTGGAGGGGGAACCCATGCAGCTTTCTTATTTAAAATTTGGCGTGGAGTTTCCCCTCATAATCTTCTTTTTCCTGTAAAGTCACTTCACTATAGATGAGGATCCGACTTGGAGGCGACTTCCATTGAATTCTATGGGTACAGGTCGCCTTGAAGTAGTACAGGAACCTTTTCTGAAGTCGGAGCGACTTCAGTAGTGTACATTAAGACGGCTCTCATTGACTATAATGCAATTCCCAATGTCAAGCGACTCGGGGTGACTTGAGGGCTGACAAGTCGAATCCCAAGTCGTTGTAGTGTGAACCGACCCTTAACAGTGAATGTCAGAGCAATGTCAGAGCACAAACCAAGGCATGAAGTCCAAGGAATTGTCTGTAGACCTCCGAGACAGGATTGTATCTAGGCACAGATCTGGGGAAAGAGTACAGAAAAATTTCTGCAGCATTGAAGGTCCCAATGAGCACAGTGGCCTCCATCATTCATAAATGAAGTTTGGAACCACCAGGACTCTTCCTAGAGCGGGTCGCCCGCCCAAACTGAGTGATTGGGGGAGAAGGGCCTTAGTCAGGTAGGTGACCAAGAACCCGTTGGGTCTCTGACAGTGCTCCAGCGTTACTCTGTGGAGAGAGGAGAACCTTCCAGAAGAACAACCATCTATGCAGCACTCCACCAATGAAGCCTGCATGGTAGAGTGGCCATACAGAAGCCACTCCTCAGTAAAAGGCACATGACAGCCCGCCTGGAGTTTGCCAAAAAGTTACCTGGACTCTCAGACCATGAGAAACAAAATTCTCTGGTCTGATGAAACAAAGATTGAACTCTTTGGCCTGAATGGCAAGCGTCATGTCTGGAGGAAACCAGGTACCGCTCATCACCTGGCCAATACCATCCCTACAGCGAAGAATGGTGGTGGCAGCAGCATCATGCTGTGGGGATGTTTTTAGCGGCAGGAACTTGGAGACTAGTCAGGATTGAGGGAAAGATGAATGCAGCAATGTACAGAGACATCCTTTATGAAAACCTGCTCCACAGTGCTCTGGACCTCAGACTGGAGCGAAGGTTCATCTTTTAACAGGACAATGACCCTAAGCGCACAGCCAAGATAACGGAAAGGAATGGCTATATGACAATTTTGTTAATGTCCTTGAGTGGCCAAGCCAGAGCTCAGACTTGAACCTGATTGAACATCTCTGGACAGATCTGAAAATGGTTGTGCACTGACGCTGCCTATCCAACCTGATGGAGATTGAGAGGTCCTGCAAAGAAGAATGGGAGAAACTGCCAAAAAATAGGTGTGCCAAGCTTGTAGCATCATACTCAAAAAGACTTGAGGCTGTAATTGGTGCCAAAAGTGCTTCAACAAAATATTGAGTATGTACATGGGATTTATTTCGTTTTTTATTTTTTAACAAATCTGCAAAGATTTAAAAAAAAAATTCCTTTATGTTGTCTTTATGGGGTATTCTCTGTAGAATTCTGAGGAAAATAATGTATTTAATCCATTTTAAATAAGGCTGTATCATAAAATTTGGAAAAAGTGAAGCGCTGTAAATACACACATATCACACATACATACATATATATACACACACACACACACTGTAAAACCTTGGATTGTGAATAACTTGGTCTGCAAGTGTTTTGCAAGATAGCAAATTAGAAAAAAAAAATTTGAACTTGATATACGAGCAAGGTCTTGCAATATGAGCAGCATCATGCAGCGCCATCTAAGTGTAGTATGATCAACGTTTTAATGTAAATAAAGTGGAATGACACTCACAATGTTCAAAACAATATCCAGCATTAAGGAGTCGGGTGCTAATCCTCAAAGCCGCTGAAGTATATGTGGCCAGAGGTTGGGGGCGCTAGTGGCTCCCAGCGCTTTCTGGAGAACTCAAAGCCATTGGGGAAATGTTGAGGTCACTTCCAGGTGCGCTGACCGCCCACCCTACACAAGGCTGGAATGGGCTACAAGACCATCACCAAAGCAGCCTGGTGAGAGGGTGACAACAGTTGGTGCGATTATTCACAACTGTCAGAAATATAAAATCTCTCTCAGTCTGGGGCTCCATGCAAGATCTCACCTCGTGGAGGTTTAATGATCATGAGAACGGTGAGGAATCAGCCCAGAACTACACAGGAGAATCGTATCAATGATTCCAAAGCAGCTGGGACCATAGTCACCAAGAAAACAATTGGTAACACACTACGACCTGAAGGACTTAAATCCTGCTCAAGAAAGCACATGTACAGGTTAATCTGAAGTTTACTAATGAACATCTGAATGATTCCGAGGAGAACTGGGTGAAAGAGTGCTGCCTATGACCCCAAGAACACCATCCCCACCGTCAAACATGGAGGTGGAAACATTATGCTTTGGGGTGTTTTTCGGCTAAGGGGACAGGACAACTTCACCGCATCTAAGGGGTCATGTACTCTCAAATCTTGGGTGAGAACCTCCTTCCCTCAGCCAGGGCATTGAAAATGGGTCATGAATGGGTATTCCAGCATGAAAATGACTCAAAACACGTGGCTGAGGGCAACAAAAGAGTGGCTCAAGAAAAAGCACATTAGGGTACTGGAGTGGCCTAGCCAGTCTCTAGACCTTAATCCCATTGAAAATATGTGGAGGGAGCTGAAGGTTGGAGTTGCCAAAAGTCAGCCTCAAAACCTTAATGACTTGGAGAGGATCTGCAAAGAGGAGTTTGACAAAATCCCTCCTGACATGTGTGCAAACCTGATGGCCAACTACAAGAAACATCTGACCTATGTGTTTGCCAACAAGGGTTTTGCCACCAAGTATTAAGTCATGTTTTGTGAGAGGGCCAAATACTTATTTCACTCATTAAAATGCAAATCAATTTATAACTTTATGAAACACATTTTTCTGTTAAAATAAACCTACCATTAAAATTATAGACTGATCATTTCTTTGTCAGTGGGCAAATGTACAAAATCAGCAGGGGATCAAATACCGTACTTTTTTCCCTGTGTGTGTGTGTGTGTGAGAATAGGGTAGACTCGAAGGACCACTTGGTCTTTTTTTCTGTCACTCTTCTAGGTTATACTTACCTGCTCTTTCCAATATCCTCCTCCTCCACTGCCACTGTCTGCTCCTTCTTCCTATAAGTGCCCCCTCAGTAATCTGAGCATCAAGGGGGCACTTGCATGGGCACGCTCCCAAGTCGGGCTGTTTAAGTGTCCACACACAGCGCCGGTAAGCCACATCCCCACTACCTCCTTAAAGAGGAGTTCCACCCAGGGGGGCAGTCAAAAAAAAAAAAAATTAAAAGTCAGCAGCTACAAATACTGCAGCTGCTGACTTTTAATTGGACATTTACCTGTCCCTGGGTCCAGCGATGCGGGGGATCGAAGCCCCGCTCGTCCCCCCCCTCCGCTCGTCGGCATTTCAACTGTGGGCGCCGGGCTGTGGCTTCACAGCCTGGCACCCACTGCGCATGCACAAGCGGCACCGCGATTGGCCGCTCAATCACCTGGGACCTGTAATGGGTCCCAGATGATTGACAGGAGGGAGGGAGCAGAGCCGAGCCCTTCCTGTGCCTGGGGGGAAGTGATGTCACCAGCCCAGGCACTGGAAGGGGCAGACTACGAGGGACCACCTAGCAACAGGCATTTAGAGGTAAGTGAAAAAAAAAAAAAAAATATCCAAATGTTTTTTTGTTTTTTTTTTTAGAATTTTTACAGGTATTTTTGTTTTTTGGGTGGAACCCCACTTTAACATGAGTTTGACTGACAGCAGCAGGAATAATGAGAACAGTCAGATAAGTGTTTAGAGAGTTTAGGGGGCTAGGACAGGTAGTGGAGCGTTTTTAACTTTAGTGCATCTAGGTAAAAACCGTTTTGCCTTTAAAGTCATCTTAGGTGCCTTCACATTCAATGATTACATATGATGGAAGGTTTTTCTAATGCACAATAAAAAGAAAATATAACCCGAAGGGTTCTTTATGCAATTTTTCACAGTTGTGTACATTACAACGTATGGTTTCTGCAGTGTGCTCAAATCAGACAGTCCCACGGCATAAACTTTACCTATAGAACCCTAAGAATATCTGAAACCGCTTGTGTGCCATTTAATCTGAGAAGACGATTAGACAAATTAAAAAAAAGAAGAAAGATTTCCTTCCACAGTAAAAGTTCCTGGATATTTATGGTAATTATAGTGCTGGACTCTTTATTATGCCAATAAAAAGTACTCTGGATAAAAGCTGTCCCAGTTCAGATGAGCAAGAACATTATTACACAAGACAAGGGAGGGAATAATAATTACAGGCCCTGAACAGAGATTGCAGCAGAAGCATCGCACACCGTGGGACAGAACATTACACTGGGTAAGATGTGCTTAGATATGAGTTATTGGATAACATTTCATGGCACAGCTAACCAATAATACATATGTGTGTACCTGACTAACACAACGTGGATACCTTCATTGCATGTAACACTCTCGGAGGCCCAGAGCCATTATTGATGCTAAAAACCCAACTATAACCGTCATCAATCTGTTGCAGCGTCTTGCATTATCTGCAATGGTTACAGAAAGTCACGCGAGCTGCACCTGCCAAGTAACACAACTATTACATTGTGATAGATCAGAGCTGCAACCTGTGATCTGCTGAAGAACCACAATTCCTACACACAATGAGCGGGGTGTGCTGAGCCTCGTGCCTCCACTTCTCACATACTCCACGTTGTTCCTGGCAGCTGTTTAATAAAACATTGTATAGGACTGTTCACTCACTGAGCTGTCCACGATGATCACTTCTGTACATGATCTACACACAGCATGACTGGGAAGCGCACACACAATGCACACAGTCAGCTACAATGGAATGACAAAGAAAGTGCTGCAGGGTGAGAGGCTCCCAATGGTAAACAATGAGAGCAGGAGCACATTCAGTCCTGGGACAGCTGTCAGGTGATCCCACCCCTGCCCGACAGAAGCAACCAATGAAATGCCCCCCACCCACCTGATCTGGCATATAGAGGGTTAACCAGCAGTCACTCCGATGTATCCTCCTATATGTTATAAAGCTCCAGTACCAACTATATCAGCCACCAATCAGAACTTTAAACACCCAGCTGCCAATCACAGCCTCACTATACCCCACTGATCAACACCTCCCAATACCCACCTGTCACCCAAATACCCCCTGCCCCCGCCTGTCACCCACATCCTCCGTGCAGCCGCCTGTCACCCTCCTCCTCCGTGCGCCCGCCTGTCACCCTCATCCTCCATGCACCCGTCTGTCACCCTCACCCTCCATGCACCCGCCTGTCACCCACATCCTCCGTGCACCCGCTTGTCACCCACATCCTCCGTGCACCCGCCTGTCACCCACATCCTCCGTGCACCCGCCTGTCACCCTCCATGTACCTACCTGTCATTCACATCCTCCATGCACCTACCTGTCACTCACATCCTCCATGCACCTACCCGTCACTCACATCCTCCATGCACCTACCCGTCACTCACATCCTCCATGCACCTACCCGTCACTCACATCCTCCATGCACCTACCCGTCACTCACATCCTCCATGCACCTACCCGTCACTCACATCCTCCATGCACCTACCCGTCACTCACATCCTCCATGCACCTACCCGTCACTCACATCCTCCATGCACCTACCCGTCACTCACATCCTCCATGCACCTACCCGTCACTCACATCCTCCATGCATCTACCTGTCACTCACATCCTCCATGCATCTACCTGTCACTCACATCCTCCATGCACCTACCTGTCACTCACATCCTCCATGCACCTACCTGTCACTCAAATCCTCCATGCACCTACCTGTCACTCACTTCCTCCATGCACCTACCTGTCACCCTCATCCTCCATGCATCTACCTGTCACTCACATCCTCCATGCACCTACCTGTCACTCACATCCTCCATGCACCTACCTGTCACTCAAATCCTCCATGCACCTGTCACTCACTTCCTCCATGCACCTACCTGTCACCCTCATCCTCCATGCATCTACCTGTCACTCACATCCTCCATGCACCTACCTGTGACTCAAATCCTCCATGCACCTACCTGTCACTCACTTCCTCCATGCACCTACCTGTCACTCACATCCTCCATGCATCTACCTGTCACTCACATCCTCCATGCACCTACCTGTCACTCAAATCCTCCATGCACCTACCTGTCACTCACATCCTCCATGCACCTACCTGTCACCCTCATCCTCCATGCACCCACCTGTCACCCTCATCCTCCATGCACCCACCTGTCACTCACATCCTCCATGCACCCACCTGTCACTCACATCCTCCATGCACCTACCTGTCACTCACTTCCTCCATGTATCTACCTGTCACTCACATCCTCCATGCACCCACCTGTCACTCACATCCTCCATGCACCTACCTGTCACTCACTTCCTCCATGTATCTACCTGTCACTCACATCCTCCATGTACCTATCTGTCCCCCCCATCATCCATGCACCTACCTGTCACTCAAATCCTCCATGCACCTACCTGTCACTCAAATCCTCCATGCACCTACCTGTCACCCTCATCCTCCATGCACCTACCTGTCACCCTCATCCTCCATGCACCCACCTGTCACCCTCATCCTCCATGCACCCACCTGTCACCCTCATCCTCCATGCACCCACCTGTCACTCACATCCTCCATGCACCTACCTGTCACTCACTTCCTCCATGTATCTACCTGTCACTCACTTCCTCCATGTATCTACCTGTCACTCACATCCTCCATGTACCTATCTGTCCCCCCCATCATCCATGCACCTACCTGTCACCCCCTTCTCCATGCACCAACCTGTCACTCACATCCTCCATGCACCTACCTGTCACTCACATCCTCCATGTACCTACCTGTCACCCCCATCATCCATGCACCTACCTGTCACTCACATCCTCCATGCACCTACCTGTCACCCTCATCCTCCATGTACCTACCTGTCACTCACTTCCTCCATGTATCTACCTGTCACTCACATCCTCCATGCACCTACCTGTCACTCACATCCTCCATGTACCTACCTGTCACCCTCATCCTCCATGTACCTACCTGTCACCCTCATCCTCCATGCACCCACCTGTCACTCACATCCTCCATGCACCTACCTGTCACCCTCATCCTCCATGCACCTACCTGTCACCCCCTTCTCCATGCACCCACCTGTCACTCACATCCTCCATGTATCCACTTCCTGCATGCACACACACAGCTGTCAGCTCTCCCCTCCTCACCAGACAGGTTCCTCCTCTTCTCCCTCGCCCTCTTCCCGTCGGTCCTCTCATAGAAGCCCAGGGTCTCCGCCGTGGCGGCTTTCTTCCCTCCATCCTCCTCTTTGTCCTCTCCGCTTAGAGCCGCCGCGTCCGCCATCCCCAGCCGCGGCGGCAACTAGTGCAGAGACGAGTCTACCAAACAGAGCACGTCATCACAGGGCGCCGTTCAGGGCTCAGGGTGGAGTGAACGGTGACGGCACTTACTTAGGGGGCGGAGCCTCGATTCCCTTGCAGACATTTTGATTATGGTCAACCTGCCCGGACCCCCAATGGCTTCATGTATAGTGCACCTAGTGTGAGTAGCTGCGTGTTGTCACCTGCTGTGCCTGAGGTCAGGGATTGAACATCTGTCCTGTAAATAAAATGGCATTGCTGTACAAGTCCTGGAGTTCCATCAGTTTTAGAATGCCACACCCACCTACATACTGCTTACTTTTGGGATGTATAGGTTGTGGGGTTCTGCAAGCGGAGGCGGCTAATTGGAAAGTGGAAGGTCCTTTTAGTAATAAGAAGGTCCCCAGATACTTTCTCCCACACTAATAAGTATGGGGTACATAGTAAATGTAAAAAATGTAACCTATAAATAAAGACACCCAAACATTTGAACAGTCCTTTCTTTGTCAAAAAACAGGCCCTTATTGTAAATCTATCTTCATTCAATAATGCCCACCACCCACTGACTCACCTTAAAAAAAAAAAAAGACCAGTTAACTAGGTCATGGGCGTCCGCAGGTAGGGGCAAGGGGGGGCAATAGCCCCCCCCCTGAATCGTCAAGAATGTGTTGCAGTTGCCAGCTGCAGTGTCTGCCGGCTGCTCTCCTCTGTTCTGACACATCTGATGTCCCTCCCTCACCCCTGGCCCGATCATCGGATGAGATGGCTCGGCCGCTCGCCAGCTCGGCCATTCCGCTGCTCCTCTTCAGTGATTGGCTGCCTGCCTGTGTACGTGTTGTGTAGATCCGTCCGGCGCCACCCACTCAGTGCAGTCAGTGGCAGAGCCGCTGAGTGATACGCTGCCAGTGCCTACTCATCACATCACAAGAGATCCTAACCTGAAGCGAGTGGCATAGTTGCAAGTAACAGAAGAACCACAGGTAACAGCAGTTAGGAGGAGCATTTTGATTTATATATTGCTGGAAAGTTGGACAGCTATTACTGGAAAGATATGTCTATGTATGTTAAGAGATGATTCATCTTCTTCACTTTGTATAGGCTGTTTTCATCAAGATTAAAATATGGCCACAACAGATGTATTGGAATACATTGCAATATAAAAAGATGTACATTCTTTAGGCTATATGTATATGGGCATGGACTGGGGGTACGCCTGGCCTGAGTAACTTCCAATACAAAGTGAAGCTGAATTATCTCTTATATAACACATATATCTTTCCACTGGAAAGATATATGTGTTATATAAGACATAATTCAGCTTCACTTTGTATTGGAAATTACTCAGGCCATGCATACCATGCCCAAATAAATATAGCCTAGAGAATGTACATCTATTTATATTGCATGGGTGACCTTAAAATGATGCCCCCCCCCCCCCCCCCCCAAAAAAAAGTGCACACGACCAATCCCAAACAGTACCACCAGCCAAATGACAATTTGGCAAGCCGTCATCAGCTATGTAAGGGAAGAGGAGGGAATAGTGGTCACTTAATTGGCAAATTGCTCATAGCCACGTTTGGTGCAATGTTATTGCCCAGATATGTCCATGTGCATAGTTGGCAACAGTCCCGATTTGCCCAGGTAATTCCAGGAAATCAGACCGATGTTCCGGTCTGAGCCTGTCCTGGGCATAATCCCGAAAATCAAGCTCCATTATGGACATTGGGACTTTTGCCACTGACACAGTTAAGCTTTCAGAGATGATCCTCCCCTACCTCATCTGATTGATCAATACTAGTGAGTGGGGACATGGCTAGCTGAGGGTTATGATGCCAGCTGGGAGCCCACCTAGAGTGAATCACACATGGAGAAGAGAGGCAGCTGATGTCAGTGGGAGCCAGCAGCACTGGTGAGCCCCCAGGTAGGTCATTCCCCTCATTAAGCCAGGGTAGTAGAGAAACCCTGGCTTGGACACTGATAGACTGCACTGATGAGGCTGCACTGATGAGACTGACTGTACTGATGAGGCTGCAATGATGAGACTGCATTGATGAGACTGACTGCACTGATGAGACTGACTGCACTGATGAGACTGACTGTACTGATGAGGCTGCAATGATGAGACTGCACTGATAAGACTGCACTGATGAGACTGACTGCACTGATAAGCTCCACTGATGGGCACAGATGAGGTTGCACAGATGAGACTGCACTGATGGGCACTGATGGTAAAGGGGGTGTCAGAAACCATGAATCAGACCAAGACAGAAGTACAGTTAAAACACACTTGTTTAATAATAAAAGTAAATAGCACAAACATAGTCAAAACATAGCCAAAGTTCGGTAACCGGAACGGATAGTCAGACAAACCAGAAAGTGAGGAAGCCAGAGATCAACATAGTGGAACAGCAAGCAGGATCTGGAACCAGAACAAATATCAGCCAAGCAAGTCTTTAACAGGAGATAGTCTCTTTGATGTTGGCGAAGGCAGAGATCATCTGGACTGGACGGCCTAACTAGGCAGGACTGATGAGCAGGATATCATCAACAGGTAAGTCACTGTGGAGAGATAGGAGCTGGCAATTAGCCGCAGCCAGCTCAGAGGAAGGAAGGGCTGAGCCCAGCCTTGACGGGGGGCCTATAATGTTACAGGGGAACTTTAAAGGTTAAGTTTTTTTTATCTAGCAGTCCCTCAACTGCGAGAAACTGGGTTTAAAACTGCACAGGCCAATTTCTCACACTCAGGACAGTGCTACACGTCAGCTATCAGCACTCTTCTACTTAGCTGACAAAGATGGTATCTCCTTTTTTCATGTAGCACTGTCCTGACTGTGAGAAATTGGCCAGTGCAGTTTTAAACCCAAGTTCTCACAGTCACTCCTTGCTGACACCATAATTAAAGCCCCTTTCACAGGGCAGGCTCCATCAGGTCTGCATGTCAGCTTTTCAGGCAGACCTGATGGGAAGGTCCATGGATCCCTATGGACAGGCGGATGTAAACAGACTCTATTTAACCACACCCCCTTTAGGACATGCCTAATAGTTAGCCTAATTTAAACCATGCCCATTTTTGCAGCAGCGCGCTTTGCATGCCGCAATTTTTTAAGTGACAATCATGCCCACAAAATGAATGCCCCACCCCTAATTAACATACGGCTCCGCCTACACGGGCTTTCTGCAAAAAAAAAATATCCCTAAAATTTTTTTGGAAATCTTGGCAACTATGCATGTGGTCAAATTTAGGCAATGATATAACCTCTCCGATCCCCACCTGGGGATTCCCGGCCAGGTAAGTGAATAGGCTGGGTGACGTAAGGTTGTTAAGGAGGCAGGGGGTGCAAGCTGTAATGTTTGTCAATGCTGAACGCCCTAAACATTTAGACCAAATGCTGAGCTCATCCCCGACTGTCCATATACTGAAAATATGTTTCCCCTTCCCTATGTAGCACCACCCCTAAAGGAGCTGCTGGTTAAGATGGATCCTCTAATGCTGGCCTCAACCTTCTCCAAGCCCCCAACCTCTCCAACACACCCAGCTGAGCGAACAAACACTGGGTCTCACAAGGAGATCACAGACAGTAAACCTAGTACTCCACAATATTTCTAATTTTTAAGGATAGACATCAAACCAGTCAGTAAAAGAAAATCAAAATTGGGATATTGATATCTGTTAATGGTCAAACAATGTAACAAAGGAGTGATAATAAAAAGATAACAGTTCACTTAATGTACAGAGCAGTTGACAACAGCACGTAGGCTAAAGTTTTACCAGTCACCCAGGACAGCTTAAACAATAACACTGTCACCTATTGTGCAACAATGAAACAATGAGCAGCAAAGGTAATGGATATGTCTAAATTTATAGGTGTCCTTCGCGCTGGTGGATATCTATAATAAAGTGCTATGTCCCCAGATGAAGACACGTGACGGTGTCGTAACGCGTAGGGATTGGCTGGAGCGATACACACACATCTGAAGCACAAGTGAGAGGGCGCTGAGAACGCCAGTTCGTTTTATGCAATACTTTGCCTGTTTTTAACATTTTAAATGTAAGAGCACTACTTAAAGCGGAGTTTCACTAAAAAAAAAAAAATTTAGATGTCAGCAGCTGCAAATACTGCAGCTGCTGACTTTTAAAATAAGGACACTTACCTGTCCCGGGGTCCAGCGATGTCGGCACCCGAGACCGAGCCGTCCCTCGATCCTCGGGTGCTGCCGCCGCCATTCACACTGAGGGAATCAGGAAATGAAGCGTTGCCGCTTCACTGCCCGGTTCCCTACTGCGCATGCGCGAGTCGCGCTGCGCGTCTACACTGGTCCCCGTTGTGTTGTGGGAACTATGTATTTCCCACAACACAACGGGGGTGGGCGGGGAGTCTGCGGCTAGCTGCGGCTAGCTATACCCGGAAGTTGGTGCAGATACCTGTATTATACAGGTATCTGCACCCCCCTCCCCCCTGAAAGGTGCCAATTGTGACACCGGAGGGGGGGAGGAATCCGATGAGCGGAAGTTCCACTTTAGGGTGAAACTCCGCTTTAATAAACATCCCCCTTTACTATTTGAAAACTTTAATACACTAGTGGAGCCTCTTTTCTATTTTATCTCCCCTTTGCTGAGTTTACCAGAGCGGAACAACATAAAGACAATGATGGAGAAAAAATAAGCAAAGAAGGAAAAGCTCCCAGAGATCACCCCTACATTTTAAAGTCACACCACTGAATGCCTGAATACCACAGACTGAAGGTGAGGGTCCTGTGAGACCATATTAAGAGACAGCAGCAGCAGAAGGAAACAGATTTATCACATCACTTATATCAAGATTCACTAGAAGAATTATTTATAGACTCTCCATATATTAACCCTTTACATACCATACCTTGTTTTGAGCACCGGCACTTTATTATAGCACCGAAGAGGACTATTATTGATTTATATGGTCACTATTGCATGAATATTATTTTATGGTATTATTTATAATCAATTGCAAATTAATTCACATATTAATTAATGATTTTAGGAGATTAATTTTTTTATTCACAGGAGATATTTATCCACAGTCATGCACTTTATTCACGTTATTTAGGCACGTCAATAGTATAGTATTATGGTTTACTACTGTTGATTTATTTGCAATTTTTCACGTCTATACTTATCAGTGTCATTTCACCAGCTAATAGCAGGGACTGCTTCATAATACAAGTAGAGATCATAGATCCCAGTATTAATTAGCTGCAACAACCATCACTCACCTCGGCACACATCTACTATTAATATTGCGCAAAATATATTTTTAATATAATGGATATGTCTACCTCCCGGAGCTATGCTGTCTATGTGCACAAGAGTGGCTATGTTAGACCTAAGGATGCCTGGAGGACAGTTATGTAATAGTTTACATTTTTGGGGTTGTATTCAATATGTGCAAAGAGAGATCACACAAACACTTGTAGGTATAACTGTTAATTCATTAATGACAGATACAGATACAGGCAGTCCCCGACTTACGAACACCCGACTTATGAACGACTCCTACTTACGAACGGCCTCAATGCCGGCTGCTTGTGCTCCACGCTGGTCCTGGATACCTCCGAGCAGCTATCTTGCCACATTCCACACTGCAGTACTTCATGTACTGCATGGCCAGAAGAGCCCCAGAAGTGCCCGAAACATCCCACATGCCTGCACAGGCGGACGCCGGAACATCCCACATCCCTGCACAGGCGGAAGTTACACTTACAAACAGTGTTCCGACTTACGAACAAATTCCACTTACGAACAAACCTATAGTCCTTAATGTGTTTGTAACCCGGGGACTGCCTGTACTGTAAGTAATAATATTAGAAAATATAACAAGAATATTTAACTAAAGATGCTGTTTCCGCCATGGGTCCCTCTATTATATGGCATGGTGCAGATGACCAGAATCAGACATATGCATGATGGCAGCTCTGAGGTGAGACAATTATTTCAAGTTTTTGCTGTAGTATATACTGTATAGGACTTGAATGTAAAGAAATGGTCAACCCACCTCCATTGGAGCAACATGACCTTTTACAGACTCGATCAATTTGTAATGACATCCCTTTGGTATGAAGTCAGCTAAGATAACCAGGATATTGGAGACTTTCTTTCTTAGATATTGTGAGACAACTCTAATATGGAAATATAAAAAATATGCAATTTCCCCATCACCCTACCAACCCCAGATAGGAAACAGGAGGTGATATGTGGGTAGAATAAATGAACCAGAGGCAGTACTTAAGTTGTTTCCTATGCCAGCTACCGTTGGGGCCCTTTGAAGAGTTGATGCACTTTAAAAATGTAAAAAGATCCTGCATCCAGTTATGGCACGCTGGAGAACTAGTGTAGTCTTTGGCTCACTTGTAAAATAGATATAAAGGCAGTTCAATAAAGCAATTTTATCTTGAAAAAAGTTTAGCATGTGGTCTGGGGAATGGAGCAGGTGTCGCCTGGCAGCAGTAGCCATGCCTGAAAAGGAAGTGACAGCCGTTGTCCCTGGCAACAAGAGTTCAAGGGTGTCCCAGCATGGGAAGGGGACCAGCATATAAAACCTGGAGCAAATACCAGGTAATGCCACCTGTCAGCATTAACCCTGGCTGAAATGGAGGTGTGGGGTTTTGTCCCTAGCAACAAGTGCCCCTTGGTACAGGAAGTCACACAGAATAACCGAGCCAGTCGATTGGTGAATCCTGGAACTTGCCTGCCAAAGGATGTGACCAGTGGTGTCCGAGAGAGAGGGATCAAGTAGTCCAGAGAAGCAAGCAAGGACAATTTGAGAGAGCAGTACCCTGTGGTAGTGGAAAAAAGCCAGTGTGTTTCTAAGCAATACAGATCTGTAGTTATCCCTAACAACTGAGAACCTGTTTTGCTTGCAAGGGGTGCTGGAAAGTTAGGAAGGGCTGCAGTTTCACCCCATGACAGAATCAGCTTGTAAAGATGTCACTGAAGATAGACAGTGCACTCAAGTGAAGACGTGAACACTTGCCCCAGGATCTGTTAAGACCTATGCAGTTTATCGGAATGATCCCAAAAAATAGGAGTATGTCTGGCGGGGAGGTCTGCAGTACATGTGAAAATGGACTTGCTGCGGTGTGCTACCCTGGATAGTGGGGGGACACATGTTGAAACCCAACCTGCAGCATGGTTAAGGACTCAAAATGACACTAAGGCTCTGTATGTGCCTGGAGTAATCTAGCAAAGTGCTGGGAGAACTGTACTAGGGTGACCAAAGTACTAGGGAATGTGTATACCAGATTCCCTAGTGATAGGTGCTGCAAAGATGCCTGGGTCTCCCATTGTAACCAGAAGCATAGCTGCAGAAATGTCCCTGGAAACCCTGTGAGAACTCTGTATGGGAGCCATTGATTGTCCAGGACAGCTCTGATGTTGCTCTAGTCTAGTGGAACAGGGAGGGACTGCACCAACATGTATAAGCCTGTCAAAGCTGAAAGTGCAAAGCTGGATATGTCAGTGGTGCCACCAGAACAAGCTGGTCAAAATAGTGTAATGCAGCCTGTCTAAATTGATGATGTGTCATCCCAATGTGATATTTATGGAAGTGGCAAATATATTGTACTGGCTAGTAAATCTCAGGTTCCCGTGGTGCCTCTTAGAGCAGGTGCTGTGGAGCGCCCATGATAGAAACACCACAGATTGTGATGGTTGGTGCAAAGAAGTACTGGCAATGCTAGACAGTGTCTATGGGTTACAAGGCTAGGTTGTGTAACAAGGGGGTGAGGTGAAAGTCTTTTTAAATGCCTCAACCTCTTAAGCTGCAGTGGATGAGCCCCTCCACGTCTCAGATAAGTGAAAGCCTTGTGCTTACTAGGGATGAGCCAAACACCCCCGGTTCAGTTTGCAGCAGAACATGCGAACAGGCAACAAATTAGTTCAAACACGAGAACACCGATAAAGTCTATGGGACACCAATGTGAAAAATCAAAAGTGCTCATTTTAAGGGTTAATATGCAAGTTATTGTCATAAAAAGTGTTTGGGGACCCGGGTCCGGCCCCAGGGGACATGTATCAATGCAAAAAAAGATTTTAAAAACGGCCGTTTTTTCGGAAGTAGTGATTTTAATAATGCTTAAAGTTACCCGTTTACGCAACCGGGTGGCCCCGCCCCCCTCTGATGCCCCGGGAAAGCCACGGGGAAGTCCTCGTCTGTCAGAGGGGGGTGAGGTCACCCGGGTATGTCACCGTGTGGCCCCGCCCTCAGTTATAAAAGAACTGTCACCTGCGAGGACGTGTCATACGGCGGGTGCCTCCCATGGAGGCGGGTCTTTTTTATTTATTTTTTCGGTCCGTCGGCGGAGAAGAAGATGAATGGACTTCGTGGGACATTTTTATTTTTTTATTTTTTAATAAAGGACTTGTCCCCAAGCTGTGTCTTGTGGGTTTTTAACATTTTGACACTTTTTTTGTGAAATGGTAGGGGTACAATGTACCCGTTACCATTTTAAACGATGGGCTGGGATCTGGGGGTCTCCTTGTTAAAGGGGGCTTCCAGATTCCGATAAGCCTCCTGCCCGCAGACCCCCATAACCACGGGGCAAGGGTTGTGGGGATGAGGCCTTTGTCCCCATCAACACGGGGCCTCCCCATGTTGAGGGCATGTGGCCTGGTATGGTTCAGGAGGGGGGGCACTCTCTTGTCCCCCCCTCTTTTCCCGGGGCCTGCCAGGATGCATGCTTGGATAAGGGTCTGGTATGGATTTTTGGGGGGACCCCCAAGCCATTTTCTTTTAAATTTTGGCGCAGGGTTCCCCTTAATATCCATACCAGACCTGAAGGGCCTGGTTTGGACTTTGGGGGGACCCCACGTAATTTTTGTTTTTGTTTCGGGGTTCCCCTTAATATTCATACCAGACCCAAAGGGCCTGGTAATGGACTGGGGGGGATCCCATGCCGTTTTTTTTTCAATGACTTTTATCTGTATTGCCGGACCTGACAATCATTATAGCCGCGAGTACTTTTAAATGACTTTTTTTCCTTTAGAAATGTCATTTTGGGCAGGGACTGTTCTAAACACGGGAAACACGCGCCACTTTACAGGCATACTATAGACACCCCCCAGGTACGAAATTTAAAGGAATATTTCACTTTTATTGTTTCACTTTAAGGCATTTTTTAAAGCATTTTTAAAGCATTTTTAGCATTATTAAAATCAGTGCTCCCAAAAAAACGTCGGTTTTTGGAACTTTTTTTTGCATTGATACATGTCCCCTGGGGCAGGAACCGGGTCCCCAAACGAACAAGCGAACACCTGATGTTCAAGTCGAACTTACGTTCGACTCGAACATCGGGCTTATCCCTAGTGCTTACATACAAAGTGCTTTAAGAAGATAAATGTTCTATGGGAAAGGTTTATACTACTAAAAGTACATTCGCAGTACACTTTTGTGTCTCCACTGCAGTCAGACAAGCTGGTACTGCGGAGTACCAACCAGGGGAGCCAGGTAGTACAGGCAGTGCTGGGTAACAGTGATCAAGAATGGAACTGGTTGATACAATGCTGCTTAAAAATGTGGCAAGTGATCTCTCGGTTCCCTGTGAGGGTGCTTTAAGGTTCTAGTTTGTATGGAACACGCTTAGAAGAACTGTTTCTAGACTCAAGAGGTCTTTCAGGCTGATGCAGTGACAAAGAACATTTTTCCAAGGTGTGACTGAGCAGTGGTTAGTAAATGGCGTGGATACTGCCCCACATGCTAGACCTCATAAGAAGGAATGGCGCAGAATAGACATGACAGTAGCAGAGGTTCTGTCTGTCACTCGCAAAGAGATACAAGTTAAAGTACCCAGAGACACTCCGGGAAGAAGTACTGATGTACTGGTAGCTATGACATTGGTATGTATAAACAAGTGTAGATTACTGCAATAAGTAATGGTTTGTTACCAAACCTATTAGTAAAAGACAAACCTAATGTCAGAGGTCTCTTCTCATAGCAGCCAAACGGAAAGCATTTCTGCTGCTGTGGCCCGGGGTGGTACGCGTCAATTGTCGGTATCGGTGATGCCAAACTTCATGAGATGGAAGGGCCGAACATGCACCAAAAAATATCAAAAACCCTGACCATAGCTCAAATAGATTAGGTAAAAATGGCATGTGGATCAGATAAGAACTCTTCCATTTAGGACTTAGCCCATTAAGTGTTGTGCAACAGGTAGGGTGTACCTAGAAGCACACCCGAAAAAAGGGTTGGGCCTACGCAGCTAATGGCTGGCACAGAAGTGTCCCAATCACAACAATGGGTACAGGAGTTCTGCTGCACTTCAGATCAAAACAGGGGGGGGTTTTATGTGACAATGTGTAGGCAGGCGCAGTCTATTTTCTTAATGATGGGGCGCCATTTCCTCCACTGACACCTTCAATGGGGCACTATTCATCCCATGGACACCAATGCTGGCCACTATTCCTTCTACTGACACCATCAATGGGGCACTATCCATCTCACAGACACCAATAATTGGGCACTATTCCTCCCACTGATGTCATCAGTGAGGCATTTTTCCTCCCATTGATACCAACAATGAAGCTCAATTCCTCCCATTAAAACCAATGATGGGGCATGGTTTACTCCCACTGGCTATAGTCTGCCCCCCCTAAAGCCAGAAGAACAGTAAACTGGCCCTTAGCCTAAAAAGTTTGGTCTAGATTCTTCTGAGGAGTCAGCCTTGAGCCTGGTTGAAGGAGGTGTGGTTGACCCTGGGGATCCTCATTTACCCAAGGCTCCGGAGCCACTAACAGAAGATGACTATGTAAAAGGTGCCTTAACAGAGGACACTGAAGTCTGCAGCCCCATGCAGTCTAACCACGGGCAGCTTCCTACAAAGTAGTCTGATTATGTTTAAAAGGTTTTCGTTGTCGTGAGTAACCGTGAAAGGGTTGCTGAATCCAGAAGAACACAGAGAGTGATTAAAGGTGATGCAAAGAGGGGGAAAGTGGCTCTTCATTAAGCACAGTGGGTTCCCTACAGCTTCAGGACAAGGAGTTGGGGAGACACAGCAGAAAAGGTAGAGCTACCCTTCAAAGTAAGGTCAAGCACAGGATGATAATTTGGAGTTGGTAAGCAGCAGTGTGTGTAGAGGTGGAAGTCTTTATCTCTTTTTAACCACGACTCTTGGGTGTATCGTGTGCTAATTTCATGTTTGAAAATCACCTTAAAACAGTGGACTATTTAAAACATGATCTAATCAATGAATCAATCAATTTTTATTTATGTATGGAGTCACTTTATATATAAAATTTAGTATTATTAAGGTTTATTGCTAGTATTCACTCACATGAGAGCATAGCGCAACTTAATATAGAAAGTTGTTTATTTTGTGCGTATCTCACAGGAAGTTGCAGCTTTGTATTCTAAAGGACAAACTTATTTATGTTTCATCCATTCACTTTTTCTTGTCTGATTAGCGCAGTAATTTTAATTGTATTCTATGTGTGTAGAGCACCATGGTGTATATGTTTGTTTAGGTTTAGGCAGGCCAGAGATGATTCATTTATTTCTGTATGTAAATTGTCTATTTTATTTATTACAGGTGCTTATATAACACTAACAATTTTTGTTGTACTTTACATATACAGTTATATATACAGTTGTGCTCATAAGTTTACATACCCTGGCAGAATTTATGATTTCTTGGCCATTTTCAGAGAATATGAATGATAACACAAAAACTTTTCTTTCACTCATGGTTAGTGTTTGGCTGAAGCCATTTATTATCAATCAACTGTGTTTACTCTTTTTAAATCGTAATCACAACAAAAAACTACCCTCAATGACCCTGATCAAAAGTTTACATACCCCAGTTCTTATTACTGTGTATTGCCCCCTTTAACATCAATGACAGCTTGAAGTCTTTTGTGGTATTTGTAGAGGAGGCTCTTTATCTTCTCCGATGGTAAAGCTGCCCATTGCTCTTGGCAAAAAACCTACAGCTCCTGTAAATTCTCGGGCTGTCTTGCATGAGCTGCACGTTTGAGATCTCCCCAGAGTGGCTCAATGATATTGAGACTGAGATGACCACTCCAGAATCTTCACTTTATTCTGCTGTAGCCAATGACAGGTAGACTTGGCCTTGTGTTTTGGATCATTGTCATGTTGGAATGTCCAAGTACATCCCATGCACAGCTTCCTGGCTGATGAATGCAAATATTCCTCCAGTATTTTTTGATAACATACTGCATTCATCTTGCCATCAATTTTGACCAGATTTCCTGTGCCTTTGTAGCTCACACATCCCCAAAACATCAGCGATCTACCTCTGTGTTTCACAGTAGGAATGGTGTACCTTTCATCATAGGCCTTGACTCCTCTCTAAATTAAGCGTTTATGGTTATGGCCAAAAAGCTCAGCTTGGTCTCATCACTCCAAATGACTTTGTGCGAGAAGGTTTGAGGCTTGTCTCTGTGCTGTTTGACGTATTGTAAAGAATGAGTGAAAGAAAAGTTTTTGTGTTATCATTCATATTCTCTGAAAAATGGCCAAGAAATCATAAATTCTGCCAGGGTATGTAAACCAGGTGGAAGTAGTTAGCACTTCCACCTAGCAGCACCAAGGACCTTGGTCTACAATTGGTCTAACAATTAGTTAGAGTTGTTGTGTAGATCAGTGACCCTCCCACCAGATCACTCTGTGACAGACAGGGTGCAACAGCGAGTCGTCTGTTTGGTGGGGAGGCCCCTTAACCACTTTCCCACTAGGCACTTTCACCCCCTTCCTGCCCAGGTCAATTTTCAGCTTTCAGCGTTGTCACATTTTGAATGAGAATTACGCGGTCATGCAATAATGTACCCAAACAAAATTTGTATAATTTTTTTGAGACAGATAGAGCTTCCTTTTGGTGGTATTTAATCACCACTGGGTTTTTTTTATTTTTTGCTAAACAAACCAAAAAAGCAAGATCAAAAACCAAAAATTTGGAAAAAAAAAGTTTTTTAGTTTTTGTTCTAAAAATCTCTAAATAAGTAATTTTTCTCCTTTAGGCTGGGGTTTCCTGGCATCCAATTCGCACAGCAGGAGGTTGTGACTGGCTCTCTATGAAGTCGGTTCACACATCTCCGCAGTGGCTCCGGGGCAATTTGCACAGGAGACCTGTGCGTCTTTTGGTCCGTTTCAGGTCCGAATTCAGGCAAAAATTCGGGATAAAATCGGACCTGAAACGGTGAACAAGGACCCACCGGACTCCTGCTGTGAGCTGCTGCATGCTCATATGTGAACCCAGCCTCACTGATGTGCGCTGATGAGGCTGCACTGATAGTCTGCACTGATGGGCACTGAGGCGGCACTGATGGGCACTGGTGAGGAGGCACTAATAGGCGACACTGATGGACACTGATAGTCATCACTAATGGGCTCTGACGGGCATTACTAATGGACACTGATTGGCAGCACTGATGGGCACAGATTGGCAGCACTTGTGGGCACTGTTGGGGCTGCACTGATCATCAGGACACTGATGATCAGTGCCCTGATTATCAGTGTAGCTGTCCCCTGAGTGGATGTGTTGGTGATTGGACACAGCTGGTCACATGGTAAAAAGTTGCTGTGATTGGCTCTTTACCCCGATCTGTGATCAGCTGTGTCCTGAAGGGCACCGCAATCCCAGATCCCTGCCTATGCGCGCTGCAGGGAGCACGCGGGAAGGGCGATCATGGGAGGACATCTATAGACGAGCTCCTGGCAATGTAAGCCCACCCTGTAGCCATTTTTCGGCTATAGCGCAGGTGGGAAGAGGTTAAACAGAGATGGCGAGTGGCGAGAGCAACTCAAACAGTGATTTTGAGTAATGGGTGCTCACACTTCTGATTAGTTCCCTGGCTCGGCGCTCAGCACAACCCTGTCTGATGCAGTCCAGTCCGCCTCGGTTCTACACAGCTCCCACACTCCTTCCCAGTTGGCACATTTCTTCCAGCTGCCCGACTCCTTCCAAGGCTTTTATTTATATATTGTCCCTCTTGGTGCTTTTGGACCTTGTAGTTACAGCCCCGGTTTAATTGTGTGTAGGAACTTCCTTCCGGACTACATCTCACAGACTGCCCCTAGCAACTGCATTCCGATTATAGTTAAAGTGGTGTTCCGGCCGAAATTATACTTTTTAAATAAAAATACCCCTATAATACAGAAGCTTAATGTATTCTAGTAAAGTTAGTCTGCAAACTAGGGTCTGTTTTGTTAGTTTATAGCAGTAGTTTGTTATTTTATAAACTTACAGCAGGCCGTGGCCATCTTAAATGTGGGCATCTGAAGCCAGACTGTATTTCTTCCTGGATCTCATCCTTGCAGATCTCGCACATGCTCAGTGCAGCACAAGCAGTGTAATAGGCTTCAGGTCAGGTTTCCATAGCAACGACAGTTTCAGAGGAAGTTGCCGCCCCTTCCCAGAAGGCATTGCAAACAGGAAATGATGCGATGGCCCGCGGCCAGGGAGGAGGAAGTGAAAAATGAATACAGCAGATATACAGTAGGTGCTGAGAAAAAAACATTAATAATATACAATTTGTTTACAGTGTACAGTTTAGTGAGGGATGCTGAAGAGTTGTAAAAGTGGGTGGAACTCCACTTTAAGAAAAACTAGTTGGCACTGCCATCTTGTGGAGAAATAAAGTTCTACAGCTCAGTAACAGTGTTACACATAAATTGCACTTTTGAGTTCTGCTTGCCCCCCTGACCTAAAGTAACCCACCCTCCCCTGCCCTAGATCTATAATAACATGAATCACATGGCCTGCTGCAATCCTCACATCCCATCCCATCCTTATTCTTACTGACCATGCCTGCACAGTAAATCCACAAAGACTTCTATGGGGCCAGATACAAGAGATGCTTTTTCTGCTTCCTGAAGTTCTTCTTTAACCACTTGCCGACCAGCCGCCGCAGTTGCACTGCGGCAACATGGCTCAGCTGCGCGAATCGCCGTTATCTTAAGTCGCTTCCTTCTTTGGCCACTGCTCACCCACGGAGCTGATGCGAGTGCCTGGTGGTCGCGATCACCACTGGGCTCCCTCGATCACTTCGGGCACACGGAGAACCAGGATCTGTGTGTGTAAACACAGTTTCCGGTTCTCTGAGGGGAGAAGTGACAGATCGTCTGTTCATACAGAGTATGAACAGCGATCTATCCCTTCCCCTACACAGTCCCCTCCCCCCTTCAGTTAGAACAAACACTAGGGAACACATTAACCCCTTGATCGCCCCCTAGTGTTAACCCCTTCCCTGCCAGTGACATTTTTACAGTAATCAATGCATTTTTATAGCACTGATCGCTGTAAAAATGCCAATGGTCCCAAAAATGTGTCAAAATTGTCCGACATGTCCGCCATAATGTCGCAGTCCTGATAAAAATTGCAGATCTCTATTACTAGTAAAAAAAGGAGTTGCAAGCGAGGATGAATTTGCACAGACATACCATCAAAGAACATAAAGAAGACAGTTTATGCACACCTGTGGGACATCACTTCCCACAATCGGACCACACCATAGAAGACCTCAATGTCTTAGTTCTTAAAGGGAATTTCAGAACTATCCAGGAAAGGAAAACGTTTGAACTAAGAATGATACTTCTTTTTGACACGAAGAATAATGGCCTGAATTTAGATATTGGTTTCCTTACACATTATGCTAAAGTTTTACGACAGCTCTGTGATTAGTACCCCCCCCCCCTGCATTCCCCCCTAGCTCTCCCTCTGTCTTATCTCACTAACTCTGCTGCTATCTTTATTACCATTGATTTGTATGTGTTTGTTTTTTTTTTTGTTTTTTTCTTCTTCTTTAACATTCTGCTTAAAAATTTGTGAATCAGTACTGCTTGGACCTTGAAGAAGGGGACATACCCCGAAAGCTTGTCCTGAAAAATTGTATGTTAGTGCAAATAAAAAAAGTATCATGGACAGTACTCAATTTTCTCTGTCACAATTGCGCAAACCAATCAATATACGCTTATTGCATTTTTTTTAACCAAAGATATGTAGAAGAATACATATCGGCCTAAACTGAGGAAAAAAATAGTTTCTTTATATATTTTTGGGTTATATTTATTATAGCAAAAAGTAAAAAATATTGTGTTTTTTTCAAAATTGTAAATTTTTTTGTTTATAGCGCAAAAAGTAAAAACCGCAGAGATGATCAAATACCACCAAAAGAAAGCTCTATTTGTGGTAAAAAAAGGACGTCAATTTTGTTTGGGCACAACGTCGCACGACCGCGCAATTGTCAGTTAAAGCGACGCAGCGCCGAATCGCAAAAAGTGCCATGGTCGGGAAGGGGGTAAAATCTTCCGGGGCTGAAGCGGTTAATAGCACACTGGCCTTGTAGCACTAAGTTTGTGTTATGACTTCCCCTCTGGACATTTATTTGCATAGGATTTCTACATTCTCTTGAAGTGCCTGGATTTCCTCCTACAGTCTAAACCAGGGGTCTCCAAACTTTTCAAACAAAGGGCCAGTTTATTGTCCTTCAGACTTTAGGAAGGCCAGATTGTGGCCAGCAGGGGCAGAAAATGTCACAGGCTCGGCATGAGAATAAATTTGGCCTCAGGTTGTGGTCAAGAGGAGTAGGAACAGTGCCCCTATTGGGAGAAGGAATAGTATCCCATCATTGGTATCGGTGGAAGAAATAGTGCCCCATTGTTGGTGTCAGTGGGAGGAATAGTGTCCCATAATATAAAGGCTAGCAAAGGGCCACGTCTGGCCCTTGGGCCGCAGTTTGGAGGCCCCTGGTCTAAACCATGGTGGTAGTAGAGTAATGAAGAGCTTGATACTCCTGCCTGCTAGCTAGTAGTACCAACATTATGTTTACAATAATGGGGCCTAATGGAAAAAAAAAAGGGGAAAGAAAACGTATTTATATTTTTTGACTATATAATCATGAATTCAGCTCACCTTCGCAGTTCAATCATCACAATACAAAGCTATAGCCAGAAGGGCTGCTTTAGGGCTTTTGCAGCTAGCTGTATATTTCAGGTTCCGAATTCAGAATAATCCAGGCTCCCACGACCTTTCATCTACTTTCTACATTCTTTCGGATTAATTCCTTTGGTCTCTCAATTACCCAGTGTAGTCTCAGTCTTAATTAGCAGATTAGAGCAGAATCTTTTGTCAATCCCTCCCTGGACACAGTCACTTTTCATTTATTCCGCTCTCTGTTTGGCCCGATGTCTCTATTTGGGATATGATAACTTTTTTTAACTGTAATTTGGCAGCTGTTAGGAGTTTGACTGATTTAGGTTTAATTCAATCCAAAATTGGAAAGACATCCAAAGTTCCTGCAGTGAAATTCAATTCTATATTCAGCAGCGTTAATGCATGGCCTAGACATTCAGTCTGCTTTGTTAATAAACTAACGTTAAAGTAAACTTGAATGTTTAACCGCTTCAGCCCCGGAAGATTTTACCCCCTTCCTGACCAGAGCACTTTTTGCGATTCGGCATTGCGTCGCTTTAACTGACAATTGCGCGGTCGTGCGACGTGGCACCCAAACAAAATTGACGTCCTTTTTTCCCCACAAATAGAGATTTCTTTTGGTGGTATTTGATCACCTCTGCGTTTTTTATTTTTTGCGCTATAAATCAAAAAAGAGCGACAATTTTGAGAAAACCCAATCTTTTTTACTCTTTGCTATAATAAATATCCCCCAAAAATATATAAAAAAAAATTTTTTCCTCAGTTTCGGCCGATATGTATTCTTCTACATATTTTTGGTGAACAAAATCGCAATAAGCGTATATTGATTGGTTTGCGCAAAAGTTATAGCGTCTACAAAATAGGGGATAGTTTTATGGCATTTTTATTATTATTTTTTTTTTATTAGAAATGGCGGCGATCTGCGATTTTTATCGGGACTGCGACATTATGGCGGACACATCGGACACTTTTGACACTATTTTGGGACCATTGTCATTTATACAGCGATCGGTGCTATAAAAATGCATTGATTACTGTGTAAATGACACTGGCAGGGAAGGAGTTAACCACTAGGGGGTCGATGAAGGGGTTAAGTGTGTCCTAGGGAGTGATTCCAACTGTGGGGGGGGATGGGCTTCAACTCACATGACAGCGATCACTGCTTCCGATGACAGGGATCAGTAATCTCTGTCATGACACAAAGCAGAACCAGGAAATGTTCTGTGGCTCCGTGACACGATCGCAGGTCCCACGGGCACGGTCACGCTGTAAGAAGTGGGCGCGAGCGCGCCTGCTAGCCCCAGCTTTTAAAGGGGACTTACAGGTACACCCATTTGCCCACCACTGCCATTGTGCCAACTTATATAGGCGTGCAGCGGTCGACAAGTGGTTAAAATGCTCCAAATACCAAAATGTCATTTCTGGAGAAAATGCTGTTCCAGGCTCCTTCAGTGCTGGTCATGTGTCAAGGCACCTGGCTTCATATTCTCCTCTGAAGGGATAGATTAGCCATTCTTAGTCTTCTCCTTCATAGGACCAAGTGCTTAGACCAGGAGTCTCAAACTGGCGGCCCTCCAGCTGTTGCAAAATTACAAGTCCCATCATGCCTCTGCCTGTGGGAGTCATGCTTGTAACTTGCAATAACCTTGCAATGCCTCATGGGACTTGTAGTTTCGCAACAGCTGGAGACCTGCCAGTTCGAGACCCCTAGCTTAGACCTTTCATAGGTATGGTCAGCACTTTAGGAAGCCTGAAACAGCATTTTCTCCAAGAAAACTAAGAAGACCGTCCACTGCGTTTAAAGTGACACTAAACAATATCCTTATTTTTCAAAAACAATCCATACACATCCACTACTTAATCTATTTTTCATTAAATCAATTCTGCCTCCTTGTAACATCCTCTCCTTTCCCCCCTCACTTCTATTTGTTTGGAATGAGCAATGCACATTTGTTGCAGTTATGTGCACTGCTCTATGTACACTACAAATACTATAGTCCATAGCTCTAGTTCTTCTCAAGAGTAAGAAATAGAGGGTGGCTATGCTCTTGCTTACAGTGGTAGCACATACCTCCCAACATTTTGAGATGAGAATGAGGGACATCTACTAGCAAACGTATGCAGGCATAGGACACGCCCCCTTGCCACACCCCCTTAAAGTAGAATTAACCAAAAAAAAAAAAGGTTAATTAAATCCACAGGGGCTCATTTATACCACTACTATTCCTTTATATTGTTTTTTAAAAGGTACAAATGCAGCAATTTAGAAATTGGATGAAAGGTTTAGCACTGGGAAACACTTTTTGAAAGATAAAACGTGAATTTTATATACAATTATATGGATCAGACCAAAATGAGGGACAAATGAGGCAGTCTTGTCTCGGGAGGGGCACTGCCAGAAATACGTTTTCTTTTTGGGTAATTTATCTGGGAAATGGCTGATGTTGGCGCTTCAATCATCATGGCACCATGGTTGTTATGGTGTTGAGATGATTGAAGCGCATTATTTCTATTATTACATTGTAATATAAAATGAAATGGCTCAACTCACCATAATGGAGAATCAGTGGGAGTCCCGAGTGTGTCACTTACCACCGTCGCCTGCCACACGTTGCGAATTGTCACTTGCCTGCCACCAGATGCAGATTGTCACTTGCCAGGTCACCTGCCATATGTTGCGGATTGTCACTTGCCACGTCACCTGCCACACATTGCAAATTGTCACTTGCCATGTCACCTGACACACCTTGCGGATTGTCACTTGCCACGTCACCTGCCACACCTTGCGGATTGTCACTTGCCACGTCATCTGCCACACCTTGCGGACTGTCACTTGCCATGTCACCTGCCACACCTTGCGGATTGTCATTAGCCACGTCACCTGCCACACCTTGCAGGTTGTCACCTGCCTGCTAAGGTGGTGTTTTGCTTGTTTCTTGCTGTGTCTCAAACTCCCAGAGTCAGGCAGCAGAGAGATAATGTAATCTCTCTGCTGCCCAAGCTGCCTGCACAGTGAGGGCGGAAGTTACTGCAGGGGTGCAGGGCGGTGAGAAAAGATCTCTGCTCCCCCGCCCCCTAGCGAGCTGATTGGCGCGCTCACGCCGAGCTGCCCACACACTGACCCAGCAGCCCGGACCGCCCGCCCGCCCACAAACCGCACCACCCGCCCACAAACTGCGCCGACCACCCGCAAACCACACCGCTCGCGGAGCCGCCTGCTGTCTCATCTGCCTGGCCCACAACAAATTTCTCGGGGGTGGCAATTGCCCCATTGCCACCCCCCTGGATCCGCCCCTGAAATGAGGAGGAATGAGGGACAGAGGGACATTGTTCCAAATCAGGGACAGTTGGGACCAATGGTAGCAGTTTAGTGTCACTTGAATTTATCCTTACCTGTCATTTTGCAAAGATAACTTTAAAGATTAATTTAAAGTGATTTCTTTTAATCAGCACAAGGGACAGTACTTACACTGAATGAGAAGTGTACCTTGTGCTGGTGGCTGCTCTCTCTTTTCAAATCCTCAGTCCTCCACCCTCCCCGCATACCCCCACAGTGGTAATCTTATGGTGTTGAGGTGGTAAGATGAGCTGCGGGATCTGTCTTAGGCACTCATCAAGATTGCCGACTACATCCGCCCTTTGCTCACCTTCCTCCATTCATAAAAGCTGTACTATAGCTTCCAACAATGAAAAGCATTCTATGAATCCAGGACAGGTGGATGAATGAAAGGTCCGCCTCCTCCATTCATAGAATGCTTTTTCTTTGCAGGAAATGAAAGTACAGCTTTTATGAATAGAGGATGGAGGCAGAAAGGGTAGGCATAGTTGGAACTCATAATGAGTGCCTATGACAGGTACAGGTATTCATTCCTGTGACAGTGTAAGATTACCACTGTGGGGGTATCCAGCGAGGGGGGGATAGACAGAGGCAGTGGCGGCTGGTGCTCCGTTTTTTAAGTAAACTTACATCTGAATATTGTTTAGGGTGGAACTATGGTACATATACTGAAGATCTACTTTTTTTTTTTTGCCCGCCAAAGGATTTATGATCATGACAAGCCATTTTTGTCATACAAACACCTTGCTAATCAGCTAAATGGACAGATGTGATGGTGCTATTTCACTGTCCAGTGAGGAGGGTGGAGGTGAAGAGAAGAAGCAGGAAGCTAAATTGCTGAACCAAGAAGATGAATTGTTTTATTAGTAATTAACTAGGTGTGTTAGGCATGATTGGCTGTACAGAATTACAAATCCTTCGGCAAATACGCAGAAAACTGTGTATGTAGGTGTTTGCCTGGGGGTTTTCCGTCAAGCTTAAAGTTGCAGTAATCCTCAGACATGACATACAGTATCTCACAAAAGTGAGTACACCCCTCACATTTTTGTAAATATTTTATTCTATCTTTTCATGTGACAACACTGAAGAAATGACACTTTGCTACAATGTAAAGTAGTGAGTGTACAGCTTGTATAACAGTGTAAATTTGCTGTCCCCTCAAAATAACTCAACATACAGCCATTAATGTCTAAACCGCTGGCAACAAAAGTGAGTACACCCCTAAGTGAAAATGTCCAAACTGGGCCCAATTAGCCATTTTCCCTCCCCGGTGTCATGTGACTCGTTATTATTACAGGGACTCAGATGTGAATGGGGAGCAGGTGTGTTAAATTTGGTGTTATCGCTCTCACTCTATCATACTGGTTGCTGGAAGTTGAACATGGCACCTCATGGCAAAGAACCCTCTGGGGATCTGAAAAAAAGAATTGTTGCTCTACATAAAGATGGCCTAGGCTATAAGAAGATTGCCAAGACCCGGAAACTGAGCTGCAGCATGGTGGCCAAGACCATACAGCGGTTTAACAGGACAGGTTCCATTCAGAACAGGCCTCGCCATGGTCGACCAAAGAAGTTGAGTGCACATGCCCAGCGTCATATCCAGAGGTTGTCTTTGGGAAATAGACGTATGAGTGCTGCCAGCATTGCTGCAGAGATTGAAGGGGTGGGGGGTCTGCCTGACAGTGCTCACACCATATGCCACACACTGCATCAAATTGGTTTGCATGAAAAGTCCGCTCGTGTGTACGCGGCATTAGAAGAAGGCCTGGTCTTAAAGTGGATAATGCCTAAATGTACTCCTTGGATGTTGTTCCTCTCTTTGTGGCCAGGCTGTGAAAACATCTCACACATGTGGTATCGCAATACTCGGGAGGAGTAGCAGAATGTGTCTTTGGGGTGTAGTTGCAAGTATGCCACCGTGCTGCAGCTCAGTTTCAGGGTCTTGGCAATCTTCTTCTAGCCTAGGCCATCTTTATGTAGAGCAACAATTCTTTTTTTCAGATCCTCAGAGAGTTCTTTGCCTTGAGGTGCCATGTTGAACTTCCAGTGACCAGTATGAGGGAGTGAGAGCGATAACACCAAATTTAACACACCTGCTCCCCATTCACACCTGAGACCTTGTAACACTAATGCCCTGTACACACGGTCGGACTTTCCGACGGAATATGTGCGATCGGAGCTTGTTGTTGGAAATTCCGACCGTGTGTGGGCTCCATCGGACTTTTTCCATCGGAATTTCCAACACACAAAGTTTGAGAGCAGGCTATAAAATTTTCCGACAACAAAATCCGATCCTTTAAATTTCGATCGTGTGTAGACAAATCTGACGAACAAAGTGCCACGCATGCTCAGAATAAATTAAGAGACGAAAGCTATTAGTTACTCCCCCGTTTATAGTCCCGACGTACGTGTTTTACGCCACCGCATTCAGAACGATCAGATTTTCCGACAACTTTGTGCGACTGTGTGTATGTAAGACAAGTTTGAACCAACATCCGTCGGAAAAAAACAATGGTTTTGTTGTCGGAATGTCCGATCACTGTCCGACCGTGTGTACAGGGCATAAGGCTTCATGTAAATGGGATGTTTTTACAACCTCTCCTAAACGATTTAACTTGACAGATAGTAACCCACGTTTAAAACGTCCGTTTTGCCACGTTAACATGCCGCATTTGCGTTTAGAAGCGTTTCTAAAAAAAAAAAATACATATATATATTTTTTTAAATGGCCAAAAACAAAACTCGGCTAAATGCCGGTACCACGTTTGGCGTCTGAAACGTGGAAATCTTCGGCGTCTGAACTCTGTTTTTTGCCTTCAAAGAAAAGCTGTTAAAGGCAACTGCCTAAAAACGACAGTAAACGAAACTGTGTACATGGTCACATAAGATAACATTGAATGAGTTCAGGGGCAGTTGAAAAAAGTGTCCAACTGCCACTGAACGTCTGTTTAGCAGCAGCAGTGTACATGGGGCCTAAAGAGTCACATGACACCGGGGAAGGAAAATGGCTAATTGGGCCCAATTTGGACATTTTCACTTAGGGGTGTACTCACTTTTGTTGCCAGTGGTTTAGACATTAATGGCTGTTTGTTGAGTTATTTTGAGGAGACAACAAATTGACACTGTTATACAAGCTGTACACTCACTACTTTACATTGTAGCAAAGTGTCATCTCTTCAGTGTTGTCACATGAAAGGATATAATAAAATAATTACAAAAATATGAGGGGTGTACTCACTTTTGTGAGATACTGTATATATATATATATATATATATATATATATATATATATATGATTTATTGTATCTATTTAAAAGAACGAGTCATGGGACCTAAGAGCTGGTAATGTCACTTTAACAGATTGTAAGTTAAAGAGGTAGAAGAAATAGTTATAGTGACCAACAAGTTTTAGCAATGTGTAGCAGAAGAAATTCCTCATTTGCTCAGTAGATGGTGCTAGTAAGCCATGCAACTTTGCTGCAAGAAATTATATAATAATTTATATATATATATTTATATAATTTATAACAAGAATGTTCCAATAAACTCACCCTGCTGCTATAGCTGTTTGTGTCTAAAATACAAATTAAGTATGAACACAGACAAGAACATTTCTTGTTCTCAGAAGTTTTTTTCTTTGGAAAAATAAAGAAAACATTCAAACATATGAAAAGTTATTTAACAGAAACACATTATCTGTGATATTGAATAAAAGTTTGCAAGGTACCAACCTGGGAAACAGAATTTTCGATTTTGTTTTTACGGATCGGAAGGCATCACATGATTACTGATCTGATATGCAAGAGTGCGCATAAGCCCATTGAAAACAATGCACTTATAAAAATTTTTAAAAAAAACCTGCCATACTGATTAATACGCCGTGTTTTGTACTAATGTGCATGAGGCCTTAATAAAACACCAGCAACAGGTGAGTGCATTGCATTCAGCATTTGTCTACTTACTGTATGTCAGGTTCTACTATGGGGCTCAATCACACTTTTCCATTATTTAGTAGTATTGACTCGTTCTTGTCATATATCTCACTTGCAACACTATGGGGAAGATGTAGAACTTTCATTCATAGGTGTGCACAGCCTTCTGCATTGGGGTGTGCACCCCAAAGTTCAAACACACATGCCTTTCTCTGCAACCTCGGCTGCACGAGACAGTGGATGAATTGGTCTGTGCTGAGTGGCTTCCTGTTCATTTACAAACTGAAGCATAGTAAACAAAATGTACTATGTTTCAGTTATGAATGAACACAGTGAGTGTGTTCACTGTGTTCATTCAAAAAAGGAAGGTGCTGGTAAATTACATATTTACTAGCCCCTTCCCCTGCTCTCATCCTGAAACATCCAGGGCAGCAGCTTGGGGGAGAGGAGGGATAGCTAGCAGCACTGCAGGGCAAGGGAGGGGCCAACAAGGGGGGGGGGGAGCCCAGGCAGCAGGGGGAATCGGAACCACACATAGTGATTATGGTGTGCCCAGGCACACCTGGCACACCCCATGCACACGCCTATGCTTTCATTGCGGTTTGACTGGAAAGCACTAGAATTTAAAAAGCAATTACATATTTATAATCCATCCATGTCTAGATAGTTGGTGCCATATCCCTTAATGATATACAGAGGGAAAAGATGGCAAAGGATGGGATTTTTTTTTTTTAAGTACCACTAATGAGAAATACAAATGAGAATCGTATAAAAGCATTCAAGGTTTTAATTTGTACTAATGTTAATAAAAACAGACCCACACGGTCACAGTACTTATAAAAATATGGTTCAATATCACAAAGAAATCCACATAGAAGGTAATTATTTGAAAGTTAAAACGTGTTAAAGGTTATTTTCACAATATAGGCATTTTTGTGTCCAGTTATGTGGATTTGATAGTGATATTGATGCAGGTATTACCTGTTAATGATATAATTTTTTTTATATAATTACTGTGACTGTGTGGGTCTAATTTTACTAACCTTTGAACAAATAAAAACCTTGAATGCTTTTATATGAATATTATCAGTTGTATTTCTCATCAGGGGTACCTTAAACAACCCATCCTTTACAATCTTTTCCTTTGTATAGAATTTAAAAAGAAAAGTTGGTTTGGTAGTTTTGTAGTGTGGGGACTTCAGAACTGTGTCATTGACAAGGCTCGCTTCCATACTGGATGCTCTTTCTTCTGTGCGCTTCCTCCCTGGCCACTGCGCCTGTCACACTGAGAGGAGGAGGAGTTTTGTAGTGCAGCGGCGGTGCTTGATATGGAATTGAGAGACTAGTTCCTCATGAGGTCTTCCTGGCTGTTGACTGGCATGGCAGTGGCTGGATCCAAAACATCCATTCAGGTCAAAAGCAGCATTCAAATCTGCCCACTGCCATGCGTCTAAGGTGGACCGAAGGGGTAAATAGTTGTTCAGTTCCCCAGTGACACAAGTCATTTCACAAATTTGGACAATGCTATATATTAGAGCTGCACGATTCTGGATAAGATGAGAAGCACAATTTTTTTGCTTAGTATAAAGATCACAATTCTCTCAACATCATCTTTTACATTATACAAAAAAATTGGGCTAACTTTTTTTTAAAATTTTTTTTTTATTGCATTTTCAAGACAAACAATACATATACAACTTAAAAACTAAAAGAAAAAGAAAAAGAAAAACTGTGGTGCTTATACAAAGTATCCTACACATCACATGTCAAGATATTATAATTTGTGTTATTTATCTTATGATGAGTTAACCTATGGCTCGCTTCTTCTTGTATCTATTTAGAAGTCACTTGAGATGTCAAGTCCTCTCTCCAATCGTAGCCAATAAATTCTCACTGCTCCCCCCCCCCCGCAACCCCCATCATATTATTTGAAGACTCAACCAGCTGTTTCCACATCCTCTAACCATGTACGCCAGACTCTATCGTACTTCATCGGGCACCCTCTATTGAAGTATGTGTCTTTATATAAAGGAAGGTTATTATTGACCAGACTTTTCCATTGTGTCAATGAAGGGGGGGTGGGCTTCTTCCATTGTATGGCAATGTTTTTCCGGGCATAGAATAGCAATAACCCGACCAGTGTGCGTTTTGCCATTGTTGGTACAAGTGTTTCAATTAACCCCAATAGACAGACTTCCATGGCATGTGGTAGTGTAGTTGATGCGACTCTATTTACCGTGTCAAGTACCTCACTCCAATATTGCTGAATTTTAGGGCAATGCCAGAAAATATGAGAGAAATCTCCTGGGGAGATTCCACATCTCCAACACTCCGATGGACATGTAGGGTTCATTTGATAGAGTCTATGTGGAGTAAAGTACGCTCTATGCACTATTTTAATTTGGATCAGCCGATCCCGCATAGAAACTAAGGAGCGGAAAGGGAAATCCCAAACATCATCCCAATCATCATAGTCCAGCGAGGGTATATCAAGCTGCCAGCGAGACCAGAGCTTATTTAGAGGTGGGAGAGACACATAGACCAAGTGCTCATAGAGCTGTGAGGTAGGTTTCTCTGCACATTTAGTTCTAAGTGTCTTCTCCAGTCCTGACTGGACAACGATGCAGGAAGCGCGTGGAAACTGCGCAGCAAAAGCATGTGACAATTGGAGATAGCGAAATTGGTAATGATGAGGTATGTTATACATAGACGAAAGGTGTGAAAGGGGAGATAATGCCATTCGTGACACTATGTGAGAAATCATTTTTATACCATACTTAGTCCATGCAAAGGGGTCTGGAAGTTTGTAAAAGTGTGGCAAAGTAGGGTTCAGCCAGATCGGGGTGTTAGGAGAGATCTCGGTTGATTTGTATTTTTCTATATCTAGACCTGCCCGCCAAGCCCGCAGGGTGGTATGCATAGAGGGTGTCAAATGATATGGGGCTCGAGGACCTCCGAATATCAGGAACTGCAAGGCTTCAAAAGAGCCCACTATTGTGGCCTCTAGGGCTGTGGAAGAGTTAGTTTTGTCAGGGTGCAGCCACCAGGCCACTGTCACTAGTTGGGTAGCTAGAAAATATTTGTAGCATTCAGGAAATGCCATACCACCCTGCGTTGTCGGCCGCATCAAAGTCGATGGGCTAACTTTACAGTTTAATTTTTTTTTAATACACTGAAGTGTATTTTTTTTCCCCAAAAATTGCTTTGGAAAGACCGCTGCACAAATACAGTGTGAAATTAAATTTTGCAACGACCACCATTATATTCTCTAGGGTCTCTGCTAATATATATGTATATCTATATATATATATATATATCTATATATATATATATATATATATATATATATATATATATATATATATATATATATATATATATATATATACAGTATCTATATATATATATATATATATATAAATATACTGTTTGGGGTTCTAAGTAATTTTATGTAGAGCAACAATTCTTTTTTTCAGATCCTCAGAGAGTTCTTTGCCATGAGGTGCCATGTTGAACTTCCAAAAAAAAGCGTTAATCGGCACTCCAGAGAACACGTCTCCACTGCTCTAAAGTCCAGTGGTGGCTGGTTTTACACTACTGCATCCGACGCTTTGTATTGCACTTGGTGATTTAAGGCTTGGATGCAGCTGTTCGGCCATAGAAACCCAATCCATGAAGCTCTCTACGCACTATTGTTGTGCTAATCTGAAGGCCACACAAAGTTTGGAGGTCTGTAACTATTGACTCTGCAGACAGTTGGCGACTTATGTGCTTCAGCACGCGCTGACCCCGCTCTATCATTTTACGTGGCCTACTACTTCGTGGCTGAGTTGCTGTTGTTCCCAGTTGCTTCCGCTTTGTTATAATACCACTAACAGCTGACCATAGAATATTTAGTAGCAAGGAAATTTCACGGATGGCCTTATTGCACAGGTGGCAACCTATCACAGTACCACGCTTGAATTCACTGAGCTCCTGAGTGCCACCCATTCTTTCACAAATGTTTGTAGAAGCAGTCTGCATGCCTAGGTGAGGTTCAACAACCTCAATCGCAATCTGCTGCTGTACCTATTCCGGTCACAGGCGCAGCCACAAATTCTTTGCAATTACTCTTACTCTGGAGACTCGAAGGCTTGCAGGGGGTTCCTTAGCCAGTGCATTTTGAACTCCAGCCCCAAAATTAATCGTCTGATCGGGCAAAGGTAGCCTATATTATTTCCCTCCTGTCTGGCAAGGCTTTAGCCTGGGCTGCCCATCTGTGGGAGAAGAATGTTTCAGCGGTTTCTAGCCTGTCTAATTTCTTTAAACTCTCTCTGAATATATTCAAGGAACCGAGTCATATCTCTTCAGCGTCCAGTGCCCTTTTATGTCTCTGCCAAGAGTCTGCTTCAGTGGGACAGTATGCTCTTCAGCTGAGCTGGAATAATGAGGCCTTAGTTGCAACTTTTGTACATTGCCTCTCTGACAGAGTGAAGGGTGAATTAGAGGGCAGAACCATCCCTGCTGATCTGAACGGTGTCCTCTCCATGTGTAACCAGATCCATGTTTGCTTTCAGGAGAGGACCCTAGAAAAAGATGCCAGCACTCCTTGGCCTGAGCTCCCCTCTCTTCGATCTGTGGAGCATCCCCTGCCAGCTGAGGGACCTATGCAGCTTGGCCGGACCAGGCTATCCCCCAAGGAACGTGCTAGGTGCAGAACTCTGGGCCTGTGTCTGTATTGTGGGGGCAAAGGTCATTTTAATGACTCCTGCTCACTTCGTCCGGGAAACGCTCGGGTCTAATACATCTGGAAGGTGGAGTATTGGACCCAGAGATATCACCTTCACCTCATCTCCTTCTTTCTGTGTTCCTTCATGTTATTCTGCCCAGGGGTCATACCTATCCCCTGTCCATCCCAGAGACTCAGGCCAAGTCAGAGTACCATGCTGAAAATCCAGAAAAAGGATTAATCCGGAAATCCCCATCACCTGCAGGAGCAGGGATCTTTTTTTTTGCCAAAAAAGATTTTACTATAATGCCCCGTACACACGGTCGGACTTTGCTCGGACATTCCGACAACAAAATCCTAGGATTTTTTCTGACGGATGTTGGCTCAAACTTGTCTTGCATACACACAGTCACACAAAGTTGTCGGAAAATCTGATCATTCTGAACGTGGTGACGTAAAACACGTACGTTGGGACTATAAACGGGGCAGTGGCAAATAGCTTTCATCCCTTTATTTATTCTGAGCATGCGTGGCACTTTATATAATATAAAATCATACAATACAGCGCTCGCAAATATATAATATGTGATCTCAAAATCTAGAGAAAAAAGAGAGCTTTGTTGCAGCTGCAGAGTGAAAGTACTGTACTTTAGTGATATATAACCAGGTGAACTGTGCTAGCAACTATGTATAAATAGAGTATACCAAATCAAAATAAACTAAAAAACACAATTAGTGAATATAAAGGTGTCACAAATAGTGAATATAAAGGTGTCAGAGAACTGGACATGCACCCTGCGCAGCACACCCAATTATTTGTGAGAATGCGCAGGAGTGCACTACCAGAACCAAAAGACCTTCAATATAAATGTGATAGATCAATTAGTGTGCATAATGCTGCAGGATGACAGAAACTGACAACGGGAGCGTGCAAAGGTGTACTCCCTGGGTGTAAAACCTTCACTGCGATAGAAATCGATTGGTGTGCATATTATACAGGTGCAACTATAAAATGACAAAAATAGCGGTTTGACATAACACTAGTGCAAGGGAGAGAAATAAAACAAATTTGCTCTCAAAAATTCACAATCAAAGATGACTATGAAGCGATCCCCTCAGGAAATGCCAGGTGGGATAGTGGAATCATGAAACGTCAGCAATAACCATATTGCAAACAGAAAAACGTAACTAGTGGTTAGAACCCCTTCATGGGAGAAACAATAGGCGGACTTCCAGCTTTTTCATCCTTATAATCAAACAGGGCTGATGATGTAACGATGTTGAAATTGCTTGGAAGAAACCACAAAGCTCGCGTTCCACCAAAAGAGAAAGGAGAAGCATATAGCATAAAACCTTAAGATACGAAGGGTCACCTGCGCATAAATGCGCTACTCACGGGACCGGTATGCAGAGCAGGCATTCAGATATTTGGTCGGTTCGCCGCTCTCCAGCGTGCGTTCCACCAACACCAGGAAGTGATGTCACTGGTAGCAAATCAAACAGACGTGGACAGGATGTTGCATCGACGCGTTTCGCCCCTCCCCCAGGGCGTTATCAAAGACTTTATGTTAAAGTCTTATACAAATGTTAAAGAATTTGTATTTAATAAATACAAAGTAAACTCACATGATCAAAGCTTTAAAAAAAGCATCTAAAAACATAGTTGACTGGCATAAAGGTAAATGGACTGTCTTATTCTTCAGGGTCCACCTGTGTGTGTCCCTGTATTTGATAAATTCTTAAAAACCAGCCCAATGCATACATGTACCTTGGGTGGAAAATAATGCTAGAAAGGCGACATTACATCTTTACTGAATCCCCCTCAATGTAACCACAAATTTTCCTCTGCTACTGTGCATTAGTGGATTGGGCTCAGAATCCCACCAATGCAGGGCCACATTGCTTTACAAACTTTTTACATTTCTTTAAAGAAAAAAAACCCTGATTTGTCAAACAAGGTCTACACAATGTACAATGACTTCTCATGCCTCCATAATTGAACACTTATTATGTTTGAAGAGAAGTGGCTTCCTTCACAGTTGGAGACCTGATATGTAGAGATTTTTAGTTTTTCCTTTCTGCTGAATGCAAATGCCTTTTATTTCCAGAACTTATTTAAACTGATAAGGCCAATTTGGCCGTTTCTTCCATAGATGTGGAAAATTTTTCTTACTTGAGGTATGCGCCTCAGGCAGACTTGCTTCAAAATATGGCTTCATTATATGACCAATATTTTGAGACACCCCCCTGCCAAATGACAAATGAGTTCAGGTGCCCCGACCAGTTTTGATATTTAAAGATGACCATATTTCCGGTCAGAGACAGCAGATCTGAAATCGTCAGTTACAGGGCTAAAAACAGACACCTCATCCTGTTTCAATGTTTTGTGAATTTATAGACATGAAGAAAATTAGTATATTATGTGCTGGATACATGAAACATAAATAATGCAGATATAAGCTAAGCAAAGTTGTTCCATATTTCTTTTAGCAGGAAAAGAATTACCAACATTTCTGTTATATAAACACCACATAGAAGGCCTAATGTTTTGTTTCCATATATGGTGTGACAGTGCAGTCATCTGTGATGGTGTATGTTGCCCAGGAATTTCAACCAGACGGGTTGAGAGGCTCCAGGATGATTGTTCAATGTGCAGGAATCTATTTTGTCAGTTTCCTCTGTGGTTTGTAAAATCCAGTTGGGGACCTGGAGCCTGGAGATCCTGGGAACCTGGATATTTCGCAGCAATCTGGGTGGGGGGGAAATCTTCAGTCTTGGGACCTGGATTTGGGAATAGCCAGGACACTGATTGATCAGGTGGGTTCTGGGCTAATAGTAGAGTCAGGACCAGGGTTCTGAGCTCCACCCTCCCAAGGAGTCCAGGTATGCAAGGGAGAAGAGTGCATGTCTGCACGGTGCAGTCTGACAGAGCAGACGGAGGGCCCAAGTCTGTGGGCTGGAGCAGCAAGGAAACTGTAAAAGAGAGTGCCAGCAGAGGCATAGAGTGTGTACGATAGAGGGACTGTCAGGATATCTAATTGACCAGACTGTGTGGACTGCACAGAGGAGACCAGAAACACATGTAAGTGAAATGGTGTTTATTAACAAGTGATAAGTAAAAGGAATATAAACAGTGCAAACCCACACAACAACCCACTACAAACAACAATATATACAAGTAAATGGAGATACCGTAATCGTAAACAAGCCAAGCCAAGGTCATACACAGGGAAGTCAGCAGATGGGTAAGGACGGGAAACTAAACAGGACAAGGATGGATGGATGGGGTTCAGGGCAGGGATCAAAGGTAACCAGGAACAGAAGGGACAGGACTAGGAAGGCCGCAGGATAGGGATTAGATCAGATCAGGTCAGGACAAGGCAGATGCAGGCTCAAGGTCAAAATAACAGGCAGCAAGGTCAGCATGCAGGGAGAGAGATACCAAGGCAAGCCTATGAGGGCTTGCTGGGTATTTATAAGGCTGTGGTAATTGACCTCATGTCACAGCTGAGCGCAGTGTGAGCTGTTTGCTCCACACTGCCAGAGTGCACCCGCTGGTTGACACCGGTACTACGGCCCAAGGATGCAACAGTGCCACCAGCAGGAAATACCTTTTACTGCAGGTCCTAGGTGTTGGAAGACACCTGCTGATGGACACTGGTACTGCGATCCAAGAGACCGATAGCGCCACCAACGGGTAAACCCTCTCATGACAGTACCCCCTCCTAAAGGAGCGGCCTCCGGACGCTCCAACAAGGTGCATCTGTTCAAAGTTCATGGCCTCCAACCGAACAGATGAGGGCACATCAGGCCGGGCATCGGGTACATCAAACTGGACGGTGGGTACTGCTGGCATGTCAGAGTCATTGAGCTGGGCAGCAGACGACAGGAACCACTTGAGCTGGGCAGCAGACGACAGGAACCACCTGAGCTGGGCAGCAGACGACAGGAACCACCTGAGCTGGGCAGCAGACGACAGGAACCACCTGAGCTGGGCAGCAGACGACAGGAACCACCTGAGCTGGGCAGCAGACGACAGGAACCACCTGAGCTGGGCAGCAGACGACAGGAACCACCTGAGCTGGGCAGCAGACGACAGGAACCACCTGAGCTGGGCAGCAGACGACAGGAACCACCTGAGCTGGGCAGCAGACGACAGGAACCACCTGAGCTGGGCAGCAGACGACAGGAACCACCTGAGCTGGGCAGCAGACAACAGGAACCACTTGAGCTGGGCAGTAGACGACAGGAACCACCTGAGCTGGGCAGCAGACGACAGGAACCACTTAAGCTGGGCAGCAGACGACAGGAACCACCTGAGCTGGGCAGCAGACGACAGGAACTACCTGAGCTGGGCAGCAGACGACAGGAACCACTTGAGCTGGGCAGCGGACACCCGGACATCAGGCTGGAGGGCAGACACCCGGACATCAGGCTGGAGGGCAGACACCCGGACATCAGGCTGGAGGGCAGACACCCGGACATCAGGCTAGAGGGCAGACACCCGGACATCAGGCTAGAGGGCAGACACCCGGACATCAGGCTGGAGGGCAGACACCCGGACATCAGGCTGGAGGGCAGACACCCGGCTGCAAAGCTGGAACGTCAGGCTGCAAAGCTGGAACGTCAGGCTGCAAAGCTGGAACGTCAGGCTGCAAAGCTGGAACGTCAGGCTGCAAAGCTGGAACGTCAGGCTGCAAAGCTGGAACGTCAGGCTGCAAAGCTGGAACGTCAGGCTGCAAAGCTGGAACGTCAGGCTGCAAAGCTGGAACGTCAGGCTGCAAAGCTGGAACGTCAGGCTGCAAAGCTGGAACATCAGGCTGCAAAGCTGGAACATCAGGCTGCAAAGCTGGAACATCAGACTGCAAAGCTGGAACATCAGACTGCAAAGCTGGAACATCAGACTGCAAAGCTGGAACATCAGACTGCAAAACTGGAACATCAGACTGGAAGGCTGTAACATCAGACTGGAAGGCTGTAACATCAGACTGGAAGGCTGGAACATCAGACTGGAAGGCTGGAACATCAGACTGGAAGGCTGGAACATCAGACTGGAAGGCTGGAACATCAGACTGGAAAGCTGGAACATCAGACTGGAAAGCTGGAACATCAGACTGCAAAGCTGGAACATCAGACTGCAAAACTGGAACATCAGACTGCAAAGCTGGAACATCAGACTGCAAAGCTGGAACATCAGACTGCAAAACTGGAACATCAGACTGGAAGGCTGGAACATCAGACTGGAAGGCTGGAACATCAGACTGGAAGGCTGGAACATCAGACTGGAAAGCTGGAACATCAGACTGGAAAGCTGGAACATCAGACTGGTAGGTAGGCATCAAGACATCAGGCTGGAAGGCAAGCTGCAAGACATCAGGCTGGGAAGCTGGCACATCAAACTGGGAAGCTGGCACATCAATCTGGGAAGCTGGCACATCAATCTGGGAAGCTGGCACATCAATCTGGGAAGCTGGCACATCAGACTGGGAAGCTGGCACATCAGACTGGGAAGCTGGCACATCAGACTGGGAAGCTGGCACATCAGACTGGTAGGTAGGCATCAAGACATCAGGCTGGAAGGCAAGCTGCAAGACATCAGGCTGGGAAGCTGGCACATCAAACTGGGAAGCTGGCACATCAATCTGGGAAGCTGGCACATCAATCTGGGAAGCTGGCACATCAATCTGGGAAGCTGGCACATCAGACTGGTAGGTAGGGATCAAGACATCAAGCTGGAAGGCAAGCTGCAAGACATCAGGCTGGGAAGCTGGCACATCAAACTGGGAAGCTGGCACATCAATCTGGGAAGCTGGCACATCAATCTGGGAAGCTGGCACATCAATCTGGGAAGCTGGCACATCAGACTGGGAAGATGGCACTTCAGGCTGGTAGGCAGGCATCGAGACATCAGGCTGGGAAGCTGGCACATCAGGCTGGGAAGTGGGAGCAGGTTGGGTTACTGGCAGGATTGTATGAGTGGGGAAGAACTTCCGTTTCTTCTTTGACTTACATGCTGGAGATCTGTAGGTGGCTGTAGGACTGTAGACAGGAGGTGAGGCATACTGAAAGGAAGGGCTGGGATATGGCAAGGAAGGGGGAACAGCAGCCAGAGGGAGTTCTTGTGGGGAAGTTGCAGGTATTAGAGAAGAGGCAGGTGGGTTAAAGGCAGGATAGGTACAGGAAGTAGAAACAGGGCATTGATACTTGGTGGGGAGCAGGGTATATTGGGCTGAAGCTGAGGTTGCCATGAGCGATGGGGGAATAGATTCTTGGGAAAGCAGGTGATTAATGGCAGGGCTGGGTTGTTGTGGCTTGGCTAAATTAAGGAGATCTGACCATGCCTGTAGCACAGGATGAACAAAGATTGATTCACACACAGCTTGACTAACCAGCGATTGCACTGAATGGATGCAATCAGACAACACCTGCTGTAAACAAGAGGCATAACGTTCCATGAAAAAGGCTGGATCATCCTCTAATAACCACACCAGAGACTCAACCTGATCAAAACTGAAGGGGGGAGAAAAATCATCCCTGCCCTCTGGGGTACTGGACAAGGCTAGCTCTGCACACAGCTGGATCAGAGGCTGAACATTTCCAAATAGCATACCGCCCTCATCCACCAGAGAATGGGCCAGACGGATACACTCTAATAGTTGATCCCTGGTCCACTCCTTCAATACCAGACGGCAATAACAATTATCCTCAGTTACCAATGAGGTAAGATAAACCACTATTTCTGCCTGCATTTTCAAAAAGGCTCCTCAGTGCAGTCACGTCTGGTAGGGATGGCCTTGGTATACTGTCAGGATATCTAATTGACCAGACTGTGTGGACTGCACAGAGGAGACCAGAAACACATGTAAGTGAAATGGTGTTTATTAACAAGTGATAAGTAAAAGGAATATAAACAGTGCAAACCCACACAACAACCCACTACAAACAACAATATATACAAGTAAATGGAGATACCGTAATCGTAAACAAGCCAAGCCAAGGTCATACACAGGGAAGTCAGCAGATGGGTAAGGACGGGAAACTGAACAGGACAAGGAGAGGATGGATGGATGGGGTTCAGGGCAGGGATCAAAGGTAACCAGGAACAGAAGGGACAGGACTAGGAAGGCCTCAGGATAGGGATTGGATCAGATCAGGTCAGGACAAGGCAGATGCAGGCTCAAGGTCAAAATAACAGGCAGCAAGGTCAGCATGCAGGGAGAGAGATACCAAGGCAAGCCTATGAGGGCTTGCTGGGTATTTATAAGGCTGTGGTAATTGACCTCATGTCACAGCTGAGCGCAGTGTGAGCTGTTTGCTCCACACTGCCAGAGTGCACCCGCTGGTTGACACCGGTACTACGGCCCAAGGATGCAACAGTGCCACCAGCAGGAAAGACCTTTTACTGCAGGTCCTAGGTGTTGGAAGACACTTGCTGATGGACACTGGTACTGCGATCCAAGAGACCGATAGCGTCACCAACGGGTAAACCCTCTCATGACAGGGACACTCTTAGGTGCCTTTCACACGGACGGCTATTCTGCCGCAGTTAAAAGCATGTTTTTTTCCTGTGAAATTCAAGACTCTAGGCACTGCGATCAGCTGCATTTGCACAGTGCGCTTAGCTGCGGTTGCCAGTGCGATTAGCTGCGGTTGCGTTTAGCTGCGGTTTGCCATTTCCATGGCAACCCGACAGGGTACCAAATCGCACTGCTTGGTATGAATCTTGAGGGGGAACTCCACGTCAAATTTGGCGTGGGTTCCCCCCAGGGGCATACCAGGCCGTTTGGTCTGGTACGGATGTTAAGGGGAACCCCTACGCCGAAAAAACGGCGTGGGCTCCCCCTAAAATCCATACCAGACCCTTATACGAGCACGCAGCCCGGTCAGTCAGGAAAGGGGGAGGGGACGGGCGAGCACCCGCCCTCCTGAGCCGTACCAGGCCGCATGCCCTCAACACGGGGGTTGGTGCTTTGGGAGAGGGGGCGCCCTGCGGCCCCCCCCACCACAAAGCACCTTGTCCCCATGTTGATGAGGACAAGGGCCTCTTCCCGACAACCCTGGCCGTTGGTTGTCGGGGTCTGCGGGCGGGGGGCTTATCGGAATCCGGGAGCCCCCTTTAATAAGGGGGCCCCCAGATCCCGGCCCCCCACCCTATGTGAATGAGTATGGGGTACATGGTACCCCTACCCATTCACCTAGTGAAAAAGTGGCAATAAAAAAAAACACTACACAGGTTTTTAAAGTTATTTATTAGACAGCTCCGGGGGTCTTCTTCCGGCTTCAGGGGTCTCTCTGGTTTTTCTGCACGCTCTCCGGGTCTTCTGCCGGGCTCCTCCGCTATCTTCTGCTCTTTTGCCGCTCTTTTTGCTAGCAGAGGAGCCCGACCTGCTGCCTTCTGCCTTCTTCCCTCTTCTCTTCTTCCGATGTTGACACGACGCTCTCTCCGGCTGGAATGCTCTCTGTGAGCTCCGCTCTGACTTATATAGGCGGAGACCCCGCCCCCTTATGCCGTCACAGTCCCTGGGCATGCTGGGACTGTGATGTTTTAGGGGGCGTGGCGAACATCACCCGGTGACCACGCCCCCTAAAACGTCACAGTCCCAGCATCCCCAGGGACTGTGACGGCATAAGGGGGCGGAGTCTCCGCCTATATAAGTCAGAGCGGAGCGCACAGAGAGCATTCTAGCCGGAGAAAGCGTCAACGTCGGAAGAAGAGAAGAGGGAAGAAGGCAGAAGCCAGAAGTCCGGACCTCCGCTAGCAAAAGAGCGGCATGAAGACAGCGGAGGAGCCGGCAGAAGAACTGGAACACCGGGAGAAGAGGCCAGAGACAGCGGAGAAGAACCAACCTGACGCCGGGAGAAGAGGAACCGGAGGGACCCCTGAAGTCGGAAGAAGACCCCCGAAGCCGGAAGAAGAACCCCCCCCCCAGCTGTCAAATAAATTACTTTAAAAACCTGTGTAGTGTGTTTTATTATTGACACTTTTCCCTAGGTGAATGGGTAGGCCCCCCGCCCGCAGACCCTGACAACCAACGGCCAGGGTCGTCGGGAAGAGGCCCTTCTCCTCATCAACATGGGCACAAGGTGCTTTGTGGTGGATGGGCCGCAGGGCGCCCCCTCCCCCAAAGCACCAACCCCCCATGTTGAGGGCATGCGGCCTGGTACGGCCCAGGAGGGGGGGCGCTCGCCCGTTCCCACCCCCTTTCCTGACCGGCCGGGCTGCGTGCTCGGATAAGGGTCTGGTATGGATTTTGGGGGGGACCCCACGCCGTTTTTTCGGTGTAGGGGGCTCCCCTTAACATCTGTACCAGACCGAAGGGCCTGGTATGCCCCTGGGGCATACCAGGCGTGGAGTTCCCCCTCAAGCCTTTTACCAAACAGTGCTGGGCATTGGCGGGGATCCAAGTCGGATTCCTGTGCTTGTCGCTCAATTGGGAAAGGAAAAATAATTTTTCCTTTCCCGAAGAGCGGCTCGGCGCTGTTATCCACAGCTGACACAGTGCACTGCGAAAACCTGCGGTTATGTGTGGATAGCTGCGCTAAATCGCTCCTGGACGCAGGCAATTCTATTTTTTCTATCCGCACAGAACCGCATGTATCAAATTCGCAGCTAAACGCAGTGTGTGAATGAGGCCATAGGAAAGCATTGTGTGCTTTTAGCTGCGGTAGAAAATCCGCAGCTAAAAGCACCATTCTATCCATCCGTGTGAAAGGGGCCTTACATGGTCAAGAGGACTGAGGCCCAAAGCCTGAGCAGTAGTGCTGACCAGAGAGCCAGGTGGCTCGATATTTTTTGTTTACATTGTTGCTGTGTAAAGCTGAAACTCCTGGAATCCTGGATGGACTGTTTGTTTTTTTTGTTTAATAAAAATGGGCCAACCAGTCCTTAAACGGCAGAACTAGCGTGGACTTTTCTCACTGGTGAGCTCTTCACTTAAGATAAATAACCCCCAAACATCACAACGGTTATGTAACTGCCGCACAATGCCAAGTCATGAGTCATGGTGGATGAACCGGAAATGAGGTGAAGACATTATATGTTGTTACGTCATGACGTTATGATCCATATATGCAGTGTGACATCATCCCACTGCATTTTTTGGCGGGACAAGTTCCAGCAACAGGAGTCTAGGCCATTTATGGGGATATACAGTAAACAGTGGACTACAAGCTACTGTGGTCTAAACTTTTTTTTAACGGCTTGGTGGTTATAATAGATTTGAGGCATCTGTACTATCCATTCAACTTTGGGAGGTAAGATATGGCCATTTCATTCGGAATTTTTGGACAGGGTTGTAGCCTTATGCTTGTAATCAGACTTATGTCTGTTGTATTTTTGTATGGAATTTTTTGTCACGCTGTGAGTACTGATTTTAAATTATTTGAAATGCTGTAAGTTTATATTGATTAGCATGTAGCAGTAATTGTTTCCTTTTTAACCTCCCTGGCAGTATGATTATGTCTGATTTTTGATGCTGAAAGTGGTACATTGTTTTGCATGGAAATTTGGCGTTTTATATTGTAGGCCTGTAATTTTTAGGGATAACTCACTTAAATCTGTCTAAACAAGAGTCTAGTAGATATCCCGGGTATGATAAAGTTTGAAACACAAAATCATAAATTATAATATAATAAATAACTATACATAATTATAACAAATAATAATATAATAATAATAATAAAATGTATTCAGTAATGTAATCAAATCAAAAACACTGAAATTTGCTCAGTTGCAGAATTGTCGCTGTCGTTACTTTCAGTGTTTGATAATGAATTTCCCCACAAATCACTATCGCTCAATTGTGAAAGTGTTTTAATTTACTATCACTGTTTTCTAGCTGGTCTACAACCACTTTTGACGTAAAGGGACCCTTTTTGGTTGCCATGGACAATCTCAAGTTTCCAGGCAGAAAGAACAGTATATCTATTATAAAAGTGCACGCAGGGCACTGGACAAAGCATTGTGGACAAAAGGGAGATGAAATTATTTGATACAGTAATGTAATCTGTAAGATTACAGTGTACTGTATGTATTATGATTTTTTCACTTTTTGAATTTGGTGCCGGGCTCCGTCCCCGTTTGTCACAACGCTCGCAGGGAACGGAGCCCGGCACAGTGATAGATCAAGCGGAGTATACAGCCCGGGGACACAACGCGGAGACATCTCAGGATCCTGGGGACAAGGTAAGTAACTTTCCCAGGGTACTGCAATGCTATCCCGAGTGTGGCTCGGGTTTACCACTTTTGGTAATGAAAATTCACCCCGAGCCACATTCGGGAATACCGCCAGGAAGGTTAAAATCATTATTAATATCTTTATTTATCAACATTAAATCTACAATAGGTGGCTTTACATGTATGTTTGTTGGTTTATCTATATCCCCCTTTCCCTTATATGGGGATATGCCATTTTTACTCTTTGGGTGTTATATACTCCACCACCAAGCCATATATAGTATATGATTTTTTGTTAGTGTAAAATAAGGTCTGTTTGTCCTGCCCCCTGTTTGGCTGGATGATGAGGCCCCCTTCTGTGGTTAATATACCAGATGGCTGGATGATTCTACCATTGGGAACACTTCTCTGCTTTTAGACTGTGTACTTGTGACTATGGGGCTATTACTGTTCAGAAGGTAGATCTTTGGGCCCCTTTGCGAAAGGCTTCTTCACAGTAAAAGCTGTGAAAATGTGGAACAAACTCCCTCAAGAGCTGGTTCTGGCCAGCTCAGTAGATTGTTTTAAAAAAGGCCTGGATGTCCCTAATGAACAATGGACCAGTAGTAGTTGATCCAGGGATATCTGATTGCCTCCCAGGGGATCAGGAAGGATCCCTCCTCCCCCCCACTGGAGTGATTGGATCATGCTTTATTGAGGTTTTTTGCCTAACCTCTGGATCAACTGTGGGTATATGATTGTGCATATGGGGATTTTCAATATATTTCTCTTGTTGGTTTACCTAGATGGACTAGCGTCTTTTTTCCACCTCACTATGTAACTTTTAACATTGGTTGTCTTAAAATGGATGTAAACCTGATTCATGAAATTTGAGCTGGGCACATATACCTGCAGTGTTTTCTTATCTCTCTTCAAAGCCCTAGGTCCCGTGGCTTTCTCCTGCTCCATTCTTCTGTTATCAGCATGATAACTTCTGACAAGTTCTCTGTCAACTGTGATAAAACCAGCCTGCGTTTTGTGTCGGGTTGGGTGCTATAAATAGATTAGCAGAGAGCTGGTCTATTCACATCACAGCTCTGAAAGTATCTGCCTATGTGGAGAGGGGGTGTGTGCCTTTCCTCCAATCAGCTGTCTCCCAGTGTAAGCAAAGAATCCACACCCAAAGGTGCGCCAGGAAGAGAAAATTCTAACATGATGTGCACTTTCTAAACAGTATATAAAGCTGTAGACAGCAGATATACATGTAAAACTTATGTAGGGAGATTTGTTTAATCTCTGTGTATCATCTGAGGCTGTTCATTTCATTGGGTATATGAAAGGTTTACATCCACTTTAAACATGCTGTGATTTACATTACAAATAATTATTCCCCTATAGTGTCGTAAGGAAATGGCACTAACTCAAGAAATGCATTGAAATTTCTTATACCCTGGTAGTCACCTGAACCAACAATTATTTGGTATCTATTACAGGTACTTATAAAGCACAATCAATTTATGCAGCACTTTACATGTATATAGTGTACATTCACATCTGTCCCTGCCCTCAAAGAGCTTACAATTTAAGGGTCCCTAAATCAAATTCATACATGCACATACTATGGTCAATTTAGACAGGAGCCAATTAACTTGCGAGCATGTCTTTGGAGTGTAGGAGGAAACCTGAGTACCCGGAGAAAACCCACACAGGAACAGGGAGAGCATGCAAACTCCAGGTAGGTAGTGCCAAGGTTGGGATTCGAAATGATGACCTTGGTGCTGCTAGGCGGAAGTGCTAACAATGGAATAATGGCTTGTGAAATAATCATATGTAGTCAAGATTTATGCACTGGGATATCTGGGGTGAACTATTGTACATAAAATGTATGCATAAAGAACAGTGGGTAACATACATTTTGTCTGAATATTTTTAACAATAAAAATAAAAATACGCAATTTTATATAGCAGGCTTGAATTGGTACCTTTAGGGTAGCTTCACAACGCTCCGCTGCGTTTTGGCTGCAGCACAGGTGCAGCGCAGTGTACCCGCAGTTTTTGTGCAAGTTAGTTGTGTTTTCCCATAGACTTCTATTATGACTCGCTGTTTTGGTGTGTTTTCTGAAAGCTCAACAAAAGTCCTGCATGCAATATGAAATTCATATTAAAGATAGAGATTTGATCACCCAATTGTAAATCCCTTGATGAAGGAGTAATACATACCCATTTCCGAAACATGTCGGGTTACGTGCTGTACACCTCATCCGCTTGATCTTTCACCCTACAGGCTGCGGGTTATAGGCACAGGGTTGTCATATCTACTGTGTACAATTGGATGTGCATATTATGTTTGTGCTTGCACCTTGTATAATTGTATTTGTATTGTTACTTTTTATATATATTTTTCTACATGTTTAATAAAATTGGCACTCTTGTGCATTTTTATACAAAATATTCTTGATACTATATATCTACTTTTTGCCAGTAAAAATCCCCCAAGGGCGACCTCGGTGTACGTATAGTGCACATTTTCTCTTGTTCCGTTTTAACTAAGGATGTTGGCACCTTGTACATACTTTACTCTCATTTCAATTTTTATTGCCTTTGGAAGAATGTTTGAGGAATGTTGTGGGAGGGTCTTTCACTGGATTATGAATAGTTATCTGACCTTTGCCAATCCCTGGGAGGCTGGGCCAGAAGGTGTAGCTAGGGAGAAGATAAATGTTTAGGAGGATCTGATCAGCTCTTTCTTCCCATGGGACCTTTCCCCTGGGAGGGGGAGCATGTGTGCTGCGTTTCAGAGATGTTACTGCTACAAGGCCTCAGCATGTGCCATGTGAAGCTGAGCTTTAGAAAAGAAAACTTTACTGAAGATTGTTGCAGGGGAGCTGGTTGGGACCTGCCATCTGGACATTGTGAAAAGAATCTTTTGTACATAGCTCCCAGTACAGAATTGCTCACTGGCGAAGAGTTGCCAAAGGTTGCTGTTTAAGGACTGTGACTGCTTGCATAGGGTCTCATATTGACTGGCTGTCCTCTTTTTCTTCAGAATTATTTTTGAGGCTGCTATTGAACAAAGACATTCAGGCAACTGTACTCAAGAATTTGTACCTTGAGTATTCTGCAACCCAAATCTTTCTCCCTGCATTTGCTCAAGATTTGCAATAAATCTTTAAAAGTAATCCCTAGACTAATCCTGAATTTGTTGGTGTGCTTCAGGGACTGGGACTAGAGTTGGCAGCCTCCGAACAGGTAAGGGAGACCCAATATATTTCCAACAGCCTCTCTGGGGGTTATCGCTACATACCCAATTGTGTGCAAGGAAACTAAAAAACAACTTTTTGGTTGCACATGATTGGACAATGGAAGTCAGCAGAGCTTTACCTCATTCACTAAGCTCTGGGGAAAATTTCCCTTTCAAAGTAAACAGTCTATTAGTCTCTGTTAGTAAATCAACTGCTATGTGATGGGGAACTGGACCCTCGCCACCCCTTGTAGTTACCCTATACTTTGATTCCCTATTTAGCATCCAGGTTTTCCTTGGTTGATCGTGCCAGTAGTATATGCTTGTCTCAAAGATTAAGCCATGCACGTGTAAGGGTTGGCCGCCACGGGCCTGTCAGACCTTCCCGCTGTCCCGCCCTGGAAATCAAGATCAAGCGAGCTTTTGCCCTTCTGCTCCACGGGAGGTTTCTGTCCTCCCTGAGCTCGCCTCAGGACACCTGCATTGCCGTTTGACAGGTGTACCGCCCCAGTCAAACTCCCCAGCCCGACCGACCCAGCCCTTAGAGCCAATACTTATCCCGAAGTTACGAATCTGACTTGCCTTAACTCTTCTCTATATTCCCTTTGAAGCACCCCTTCTTTCCGCTCCCCTCCCCTTATATCCCTTTTCTTTCCTTCTCTAAAATCAAAATTAAGAGAAAAAAGAAACACTCATGTTAGCACAATTTATTAGCACACAAACTGGCAAAGCATACATGAAATACATTTGCTCATAACACATTGACTTATACTGTGTGCTCAGAATGGTCATATTAAAAGGAAACAGAAACTTAGACATATAAAGTTCCACATAAATACACTGCAATAATAATTTTAATAATAAAAAAATGCCATTGAAGGATTTACAAAATATTTATACAAGAAATATAATATGAAAGAGAGCAACAAAGTCAGCTGAGATACAAGGAAACACAAGTGTGGAATTGATTGAATTAGTTTTCACAGAATGGATGGCCAAATGGCTTTAGAAATACCATGACCACAGCTATTGAGTGAGTAGGCCATATTCTCGACACTGAAAATAGTTCTCCAACCTGGAGCTGTTAATAAGCAACTCCACCCACAGCTGACAGGTACTAGATAGAACTGACTCTTGACATTCTTTAGAAAAATATATTCTGCCAATGATATTAACTTAGTGGCATTTCAGTCAATTTAAAAAGGGGGATACTGCCAAAATGAGTGATGATCCCATAACAATTCTACTATAGCAGACCCATAAATAGTAGTTACATACCTAGTAGCATGAGTCTTCTTCTGGGGCCACCCTGTGTCAGTAGAAGACTAGGGGTGATCTCTATCACATGGTCAATGTAGGTTGCCAGCCAATAGATCCAAAAGTGGGATGGATTAGAATTTTAAACCAATAAAAGTGGGCTCTGAGGTAATTTTTCAACAATTATACCCATACCTCTTTATTACTCTAATCAGCTCTGAGCGTAGTTGCCATTTAATAATACGGAATATGACTCATCTATGCGAACTTTATATGGCCAACACAACAGCAAAACATAAACAAAACATTAACAGAAACAACTGTGCGTCAATCTCTTAACCAGAAAAACAAATAAAATATATAAAAAGTTTCAAGAGAAGGAATTATACAAAGTTATAAATGAAGTTGATGTTCCATTTGTTAAAGCACAAATGATTTTTTTTTTTATTTTACAAAAAAGTTTTATACCTAAAAATGTATTTGTAAGTGATACTGTCATAAGCACTGTTTGTAATCCCATTGAAAAAAACAAAACTAAACATTGACAAGTTTGTTGTAAATGAAATAATTCTTGCTCTGGGCATGTTGGATTTTGTTTCTTAGGGAGACTAAATATAATGTACATTTTGATTTATATAAGTAAGTAATTTATGACATTTACAGATATGTATGCTTCCTGCATATTATTCTAATTGTTGTATTAAATATAGATATAGGTATAAATGTTGTATTAAAGCTAGATCGGCAAACTTAAAGAAAGTATAATAGGATGGTATTGATTAAAATGTCAATATGTTTATCTGCACCATGTTATATTGCACAGAATGCACAACATTTTCCCCATAGATGTCTGCTATTTGTTAGCCAGAAAAGCCTATGCACACTTGTAAACTTGTAGCCAAACCATGGCTACTTGCCCTCTCCTTGCCCAAAGTACGTTTTTTAGTTGGCAAATAAGCTTTCTCTGGAGAGAGAGATAGTGTTTTTTGTTTTGTGATCCTGAAATCCTTAGATGGATCCTTAGAAAACAGAGAAAAAAACAGAATCAGAAGAGGCTCACACCAAACCAAAGGTAATAGTAGTCGCTTTGTAATTTCAGCCCTTGTGCTGGATTTTTTTCAAGCTTGAATAGCTAATGTGTTTGCTTTAACATAAACCTGTTAAGATTTATTTTAAACTTTACTTGAAGTGGACAGTAGGCATTTCTGTGTACTTGTAAGCCATCTCTAGTCACAATTCTTCTACCTATGCACCCCTGAAACCTGGGGCATAAGCACTAATCAGTTTGCTGGCTGAAGGCTCTGACCCTATTCAGTTTCATCTCATGTGCTGTTCTGTTGGCAAGCATGGCCGACCTTTACATTGATGGGCCAATATAAGGCACATGGTAAAGTAAGTGGGCAGAATCTGAGCCATTGACATGAACGCTGGTTGGTACTTGCACCCTGGGTTGCAAGGGTACTATACAGGGGACCAGAAGCGGTACACAGGCATCTTGAAGGGCCTACCAATAAACGTAATTAGGCTTCGAAACCTTTTTACATGTACCCTTTATGCCCCACTGATTGACACATGAAATCTACCTTGATTTAAAGTGCAACTAAAGGCTTCTGTATGACAATCTATACCGTATTAAATCCAATGACTTTGTGATGGACAAGCCTCATAATGTAAACAAAAAAGCTTTCTTTACCTTCCCTGACTGAGCCAAGCACGCTTTCATTTGTGTCTAAAGCAGGCCATAGATGGATAGAATTTCAAAAAGTAAATTCTTGGGAAAATAAGGTTCTATGAAAGTCTGCTCCTCCCACATTGGCTATTATGTGACTACTATGCTATAACGAGTTGGAAGTACACTTGTAGTCTATTTGTTAGATACCATCATTGTATCTGTACAGTTTGTGCACAACTTCATATGCTCCCAATTTAAGTGCCTTTGAGATGCCTGGGAGTGGCAATATTGAGGGAAACCTCTTCAACTAAAGTGGGCCTTGAGATTAAATGCCTTCCGTCTCCCTACCTTGGAACGATATTGTAAATCTTTTTCATTGTCGGTATATGAGCAGTTTTGATTGTGTACTTTATATATTACCCACATATCTATGATGTTATTTTTCTACTCTTTATGAAAACTTTAAAAAAACATTGAAACAGAAAGTTTGCTCATCTTTCTAATCATTAGTCTAATCATTAGTGGATCAAATCAACGTTAATTTTTGACCACAGTGATGAGAAAATTTGAAAGAGCGGGATGGAAACTTTTTTCTCAAACAAACAAGTTCCTAACAGTGTAGGTGGTTTTCATTTGATATAGTTCATTCATTCCAAAATTCAAGTGTTAAAAACAAACAAAATCTTTTGAAGGACAAATTAATGTTTTGAGAAATTTTGTACAAATTTTCAGACTTTTCCTAAGAATTTTTGTTTGAGATTCTATCCATCGATGGCCAGCTTTACAGAGTCCTTTTACCAGACACTGCAGTTCCTAGTCAAAGATTTCAGCAACAAAGGCAGGGCTACTAATCTAGAAGGAGGAAGGGGCTAGACATGACCAGCTATTGATTGACAAGCTACAGGCTTGTAAATGAGCAGTGACAATGCTGACAGCCATGCCCCTCGCAGCATTTTTACACCCAACTGTAGGGCAAGCAGGCTCAGCCTACATGAGAGCAGCAGTGCTTCTCTAAATTCATAACCAGTGTTTTTCCACCTCATCAAAGGAAGCTGCATTAGGTGGTCTCCACAGGCAGGGTCAACAAGGGATTGGTGGAACATTGCCGTTTAGGGTCAAAAAGAGAAAACTGTAACTGCTGATGCACTTATGATTAAGTGCTGCAGCTCACCTTATTTAATTGGGGATCATCATTTAAATACCATTTCAAAGTGTGTGATTTTTTTGAAGAACAAAAGTTGTCAATCTCTACAAATCTGTGTAGTAGTCTAGATAGAGTTTAAGGAATAATATGTTACCAGCAATAGTTTTTAAAGACCAACTCCAACCAACTTTTCTTTCATGTTATTGAATAAGTGGGGAGGTTCTAACTTTTTGAGTTACGTTTTTAATGCTGTTTGTGTGTCCAGGTCAAGATTTCTCTTCACTTTTTGTTCAGTTTGATACACATCACTTGTACAGTATGAAAGCAGAAATCTCCCCAGTGGGACACTAATAAAAACTTGAGATACTGTAGCCTCCAAATACTTGCTCACTCTGTCTAAATTTTAAAGAGAGTTTTGTTGTGTGGGTAAAATTTACCTTGGAGCCCTTTGATTTCTACAAATGTGCTTGACCTTCATATGGTCAATTATTTCTCAATGAAGCCTCATATCTATCATTTACAGCAGGTTGTATATCCTATTTATCTCCAACTTTTATATGTGCCTGAAACCTTTACATATTCAATATATTTTTTTAAATGTTATTAAAGTTCTTATAGGGCTTGTTCATGCAAGGTGCCAGGGGGAGCTAAAATTAGGTGGTTGAGCTGTAGTTTTTTGACTACTCAACCCTCTGGCATGCAGTCACTCAGGGCTGTACACATGCTGCAGCTGTGTTAAACTATGGAATGTCACATTCAGCCAGTGGTACCACCAGTGAACATGAGCCTTTTAAATGCATGGGTCAGAGCTGCATCCTCATGCCAAGCACACCATTGCTGCACAGTGAGGCGGCATTTTTAGAGTTAAATAGGCAGTGAGGAGGGAACACATCCCCACCTCACATCTTGTCAAAGGCTTTGGATCACTTTTCAGCGGAGCATCTATGTTAGATACACTTAGCTAGAACAGCTTGTGTTGTATCAGGCTTATAACAGCCACAAAGGAAAAACCTTGGTTTGGGTTCTGAAATACATTGCCAATGATCATCAGTGTGTGAATGTTTTCATTAAAAATCCTGAACTGATTAGTTACATTATATGTTGTTCTTTTACAAAATCCCTTTAGAAACCTGTACTATGGTAGAAATAACATTTGTGAATCGCTTTTTTTTTTATAAGCCCAATACAAAAATATCTTCTCAAAGCCATCTATAGAGAGTTTGCAGGCCTGGGATGTTCTACTTACAAAAATAACATCACAGTATTTTGACTAAAGTGTTCCATGCACATTTTATAGCGTTGTACTTAAAGTGGATGTAAACTCTCACATATACCCAATGAAGTGAACAGCCTCATATGATTCATGGAGATTAAACATATCTCCCTACATAAGTTATACATGTATATCTGCTGTCTTCAGCTTTATATACTGTTTAGAATGTGCAGATCATGTTAAAAATCTCTCTTCCTCTTTTAGCAGCAGATAGGGGTGGGTGGGGAGACTGGACTTACACATTTGAGAGCTGATTGGAGGAAAGAGACATACCCCCCCCCCCTCCACACAGGCAGAGGAACGAAGGAACATGCAGAGCTGTATTGTGAATAGACAAGCTCTCTGCTTATCTCCCTCTATGCTCCCTCCCCAACACAAATTTTCAGCTGCTGTTATCTCATGTGTTTGAGAACTTGTCAGAAGTGACTCATAGTAAAAACAAAGGAACGGAGCACAAGAGAGAAACGACACTTAGAGCTTTGGAGATAAACAAGTAAACACTGCAGATGTATGTGCTTAGTTCAAATTTCATGAATGGGGTTTACAACCACTTTAAGGTGATCCTCTGTGCAGTCCCTGATTTGTGGAAAGGCAACATAAGCTCATTGTTACAATTTTTGAACTGTAAGCAAGTGTAGCGCCATCAAGATAAGCGGCCATGCAGTAATGCTTTAAATCTGGTATAGGGGGAGACAAAGCTAAATATTAACCCTGCCCAATCTATACACCTATATGGTCTCTCCTTCAACCTGCTGCACCCTTGTAAACAATAACAAGAATAAAATCCAAAGTGATTTACAGCTTTAGGCTGGGTTCACACTTGAGAACGCAGCGGCTCACAGCAGGAGTCTGGTGCATCTCCATTCACTGTTTCAGTCCAAATTTTGGGCTGAATTTGGACCTGAAACAGACCAAAAGACGCATAGGGCTCCTGTGCAATTCGCACCAGAGCTGCAGCGGAGACGTGTGAACTGAGAGCTGGTCACAATCTCCTGCTATGCGAATAGGATGCAGGTTTCGCAAAAGTGTGAACCCAGCCTTAAGTTGTAGTAGCTCTCTGGAACAGTGGCAATTGGTTTTGTGCACAAAAAAGATTACCCAGCATAATAGGCGTTCAAAAAAATCAAGATAGAAGGAAAATGTATACGTTTGTATATGATGTAATGCAGAAATCAAAGAACGGTGTAGCAAGCATATAATTGGAAAGTCACATTAAATATTTTTTTTAAAGTTTACTTTTCAATGGTAGCATAGCTAAACAATGAAACCGTGGGTAGATTGTCTTTGAATTACCTGACAACTCCTTTTTCTTCTTGGGTACTATGATGGCAAGATATCCTCCCCAGAATTTACATCTCTGCCTTTTCTATCATAGAGCAAAACGATTATGTATCTCCCTGGTGGATTTTTCATTATCAAAAAGTTAGAGCAGATTCCAGCAACATGAGTGTAAAACCCATGTAATGGCTCAGGGCGGGTTTCACAAGTTTGGAATTGTAAAGGATACATCTTACCACCAGCGTGCCTGAGAATTATAAGAAGCAGTCGGGGCAAACTACAGATGGGTAATAACTCAATGACTAAATATGATTTTTGGATGGACTAACTCGTTAAGAGATGCAAAAACTTTTTGTCCAAGAAGTTCCAAGAATGTGCAGATTTGTTCTATGATATTATTGTGCCTGCATAACTGGCCACAAAGCACTCATAGTAAGTGTACAGAGCACTTCCAATCTATTTTGGACAATTTTACCCTCAAATTCTTCCATATGAACATTTTATTTTAACCTGCAATCCCACCAACAGCCTCATGGAGCCTACAAGGGGTCAACTAAAAAATGTTAAGTGGAAATACTATGATATAAGCTCTTGGGAAACCAACAGGCTTATTTGTGCAAAGTGCATGCTCTCTGTGTTCCTATTTTACTGATCCAAAAATTACCCTTAATTTGTTTTATCTCATGGCTTTGCAACAATGTATCACAAACAGCAAAAAATCCCATGACCAGACAAAGTATAATTTGCACAAGTATGACTTAAAAATACCAGATCAAAGGCTTTTAAGAAATAGGTATCTGTGTAGAAAGTTCTCATTTGAAATAATTATACCCTAGTATAATAATTGTAAATAAAACAATGCCATCATTTGTAGACTCTTGTCCTGTGCAGTATCAAGTTCTCGGATGGTTTGGTGGTCTATTGGGAAACTTGTGCTGGGTTTTCCGATTTGGTCTCTTGATTTACAGGTGGTTTGCTGTTCCAGGGGCTATTGTTTCCCAGTGCGGGAGAGTTGTTGAAGTCTTCTTCATCATCCATACCATTAGCGGCATCATATTGTGTGTTTTCTAGTCTAGTGATAAGCCTTTCATCTTCATCTCCAAATTCGCCTCCCATCAATGTTGGTTCTCCTACCACCATCACATCCTGTGAACAGCACAGACCATTATTATGTGGGTACCTTGAGGAAAGACAAAAAAACTACCGATGACTGAATGTGGGAGTGGAAGAATACTGACTTATAAAAGAGCAAAGGCATTTAAAATGTAACAGATTAGATTTAATATGAGTAGGGTCTTTGACCAAAAGCACAAAGCTCCCTGTTTTTACATTTAGCATTGGAGTGACTATGACTCACACTGCCCACACAACTGAAACAGTCATATATTGCTCACGGTAAAGAAGCTGCCTGTCATGGTTATGCAGTAATCTTTCTCTGTCAGCTTACCTGCTCCTCATGTGTTCAGACTAAGAGGCCAGCCCCTCACACCTGGCTGGTTTTATAACCTCTCCTCTAAGCATGGCCCCACCCCAGGCCCTATCAGGGAACCCTATATTAACCTGTGCACTGCAAGCCAGCAGTGTTGATCAACCATTGTTTGTTGATCTTTCGTGTGTACTTGTTGTGTTTCCTACGTCTGATTCCAGTTACCGACTTTGGCCTGTTCTCGACTATTCCTGTCTGCTCGTGACCCTGACCTTTGGCGTGTCCCTGACTATCCCTTGTCTGCTTGTGGCCCCGACCTTGGCTTATCCCTTACTTTCCTTGTTGATCCAGCCTGCTGCCTCCTTCCTCTTCTCCTGTAGTCTACCGTGAGCGTGAGCTGTGAGACCCGGGGGGCCGTGACCTGGAGCCAGACTGCAGCGCAGTCCATCCTCACCACTAGAGGCTCTGGTAAACACCTGCTGGCTCTTAGATTCCGCGCCCTGGGGAATCTATGCTCTAGCTCCCAGTGGGATCAGTGTTAGTGATCCAGTAGATCTGCTTTCTGAACCTCCCAGGGTTCAATCCGCAGCAGTCAGTCCTAGGGTCCACTACCTAGCGGTGCACTTCCGACTCCTACAGAGTGCATCTGTCACCTAGCCTCAAGGTGACCTGACACTGCCTGCTATTAAAGACAACTATCATGGATTGTGCTGTAATCCTACATATGCATTTATAGCTGTGTATTCTTTTCCCAGCATTTTTCCCAGTGAGCATGATCAGTGCATCACATGACACTGATGGTGCTCTAATATGTTGTAAATTGTTGCTCAGCAAGCTGTATTTTTCAAGAGGTCTAAATGAACACCACTCAACACTCAACAAATGAGTCCGGTTGTACAATTCCTAAGTGAACATTTTTGTCATGTTCAATTCAAGTCCTTTTCTGGCTTCGGGCTTTAGGAAGAAACTCTGTTAATAGAATTGCACAAGTGCACCTTACAGAAGGGGTTATGAAAGCTAGGGCAATGCAGAATAAAGCAAAAGTAGAGTTGTTGCTTACGGTAGCCTAGCAATTTCAGAGTACAGAGTAGGATACCTGATTGACTTCTATGGTCAACAGCTCTACATTTACTACATTTTTTTCTACTCTTTTCAAAATTCAGCCGCTCTATCAGCATGGAAACTTGAAATAGGCAGCCACACACCGCAATTGGATACCAATAAAAACTTCTTTATTGTAATGTAGAAGAGTAGGAGTGGCCTCTAGAGTCAATGGTAATGGATGAAGAATATAGAAAAAAAGTTGTACCACCATCCAGAATTTAAGAGACAAGGGGTCAGGAGCCTAGTCCCCAACCAGGTCTCCTCAAGAAAGCGGGCAAATGGACTATTTCGGTACAATACTATGAAGATAAGGTACATAGATGTGAGAAAATGTGTAAAATAATACCAAAGTAAGTCACCTTTATTTGAGACTTATACCAATTTTACTGCAGCCAGTGTGCAGATTCCTCTGGGTGGGAGTGCTGTGCCTTTGTGTGCTGTCACTCTCTACCCTTATCTCTTTATTGTAATGTAGACAGATGCAGTCAAAGGAATGAATGGAAGGTTAACATGTGTCACATATCTTGTGCTTAGTTATGACTGCGTCTGTCTACATTACAATAAAGATGTTTTTATTGGTATCCCGTTGTCGTGTGCAGCTGCCTATTCCAAGTTTTCTTGTTTATCGAGTTGGCGAGACGGACCAGCACCTGTGTGGTGATTTCTCTTCTGCCTTCCTCCACTCTATCAGCATGCCCCTTGCTCCTCCGTGGTCAACTCTAAATCTCTGGTGTCTAAGGTTCAGTGTTGGGCAGAAAGCAATGGGGTATTAGGCGGGCTAGTGGACCCCAACAGTACAAGTAATTGTTTGGGTACTAGGCAGCTTTCAATTTGAGCTTTAATTCATTTTGCTCTATGTACTGATGATGTTCTTTATCTCACTTCAACTCACAAATCATTTTTTAATAGCTAAGCAAAGTCATACTAGATTCCTGTATGAGATGCTACTGGTTGTTACACTTCTTGGGTCTTTACCGTGCTCAATATAAATAACTCAGTTTTAAGTAGCAACTGGCACATGGTTGAGGGTAGATCCCTCCAAGAGATACTGGTTCTAACCTTCAGCCCATGAGGTACATTTAGTTCACATTTTTGCTAAGCTGTGGTAGCGCCACCTTTTGCTGGATCATCCGTCAGTATGTGAAGTGGACAGCACAGGCTGATTTTCATCACTTTTCTGTATGATGTCAGGCTAAATATATGACAATTTAGGAGGAAGGTGTAGCCAGAATAACTGGGGAAAATTTGCTTTCTAGTTTGTAAGAGAAAATAGTGGGTGGTTGACCCTGCTGACATCTACCCAAAGCTGAGAAAGACATGTACCCAGAAATGAACTTTCCACTTTGAGTTGATGCTCCCTTATAACTTGCAAAAAATCAGACACAAGAGAAAAAACTTGTGTTGTCCAATACAAAACCAGTCTAGTATTCCATGATAATTCCACTGATTTCTCAATAATTTAGAAATCAACATTACTAATGATTGTTTAACTAGCAGGACTTGCCTGCTGCAGGGGAATTAGCATGGAATAGTGACTGGTTTGGCATAACAGGCCCGTATTTTTGCCTGGGCCTATTACTTACCAAACCGTTCCGTATTCCACGATAATTCCTCCTGACCCGTGTCTTATCTCCTATGCATTTTTTTGTAGGGATGAGCTGTAAATAAAGGAGGATTCGTTAAAGGAGAAATTCAGACGGAAGTGACACATTTGCAGTTAAACATAGATTGACATTGATGACTTAGTATGGCATTACAAAGTCTACAAAGTCTACAAATTTACCTAATAAACATTTTAAAACAATATAATAATCTATCATTAACTGAATTAAATAGTCAAAACAATACTTGCAAAATAAAGTTCCAAATGGGACAGCTATGTTAATTTATTTACTATATGCATGCTGTGCTTACTATGTATGACACAGGTCACAATTTGTGTGCTTGGATGCTCCTGCCAGTAAAAACAAAATCCCTGCATCTCAGGTACCACTCAGCAAGGAACACATGCTCTCTATAGGTAAATCACCTTTTAAATATTTTTTTTAAAAGCAGTTATTCCGCAATAATTTAGATTCAGTTGAAGGACCAGTCCAACACTGTTATCTCCGGTATTAATAGATATTATAGATTTAATCCACCTGGTAATTTCTTATATCTCTTGTTTTCACTGTTGGCCATATGTTTGCACTTGAATGTCTGGGTTTGCACACCTGCTTTGGCCCTTATGAAGGGTTCCAACTCTTTCTGGTAATTATTGAATTAATTTTACAATGTTGAGATTCCTTCATTAAACTTGAGTTTGATGATCTGGACAATTGTGGACTCTTATGCATAAAAAACGTATGTGATGCCAATACTATTTTGGAAAAACCAGCAAAATGCTGAACAGCGTTATCTAACTGTGTAATTTATTATTACACACTCTGACCCTGTACATACGCCTAATAGAGTTTTTGATTAAACCACATGGCCTAATGCAGGTTTGTGCTCTGTGAAAACACCTAAATGAATGAAACACTAGAGGTTTACAGCCAATGGGGTGGATTTACTAGGCAAATAGACTTGCAAGTGCAGTTGCTTCAGAACTATCACATGCCTCACATGCAGAAAACCCAATCACATGCAAGGAAAAAAAAAAATGTTTTTTCTTGCACATGATCAGATGATGGAAGTCAGCAGAGCTTTACCAAATTAACTAAGTTCTGGACCAACTGCATTTCTAGAGTGCACAGTCTATTTGCCTTTAGTAAATCCACCCCAATGTATCCAATTAGCACTGGGAGGATGGATTTGCATTATAGTCAAAACTGACTGCAGACCTTTATTAAGGAAAATACAGCATGGATATCCTTCTAGTATTCAATGCAGAGCACTTCAAAAGGCGCTGTACAAGAACATACTAAATCTAAGTAAGATCATTGCAAATGGGTGTTCGTGTTTACGTGGAGGGTCCACTCCTGGTAGTAATACAGGTGATTGGGGTTTGCAGCATCAGTGCACACAAAGTCAATGCTAGGAATAAAATTAAACTTATTTTTCATTAAACCTTTGTTGCACTGAGCCCTTTACCAAAATGCACTTTTTTCTGCCCTTGACATCAGAACACATAGCATTTTGATTCTTATGTATACAGCAATCATGGGGAAGATAGCTCTAGAAGATAGCTGGGGAGAGAAAATAACCGCAAAAATAGGATTTATTGTTTTTATTGTAAAATTATTTTCTTGGAGTCCATTGAGGGGCACAAGAATTCTTAGAATGTTTAAACTTGGGTTATATTGCCTCTACAGACAGTCTAAGAATTCTAAGAATTTCTGTGTCCCTCAATGGAATATAAAGAAATATTGTCTCTGGGCCAAGCGGATTTGCTTTTAATTGAAATGTGGTTTACTATGAAAATGCTAGTTGAAATTTCTATAAATTCTAAACAATCTAAGGAAGAATCTATGAAAATTCTATGAAGCTTCTGGAGTTTACATTAAATGGTTTTCAGTTCTTTATTTTTATTATTTTTTGGAGGGAGCCATATTTGCTCATCAATAATGTTGTACTACCTGCTTACTAGTACTGTACAATAATTGTATGTTAATGGGAGTTGATGATACTGGGGTTAATGCACTAGAAAATTATAGGACTTAATAAAATGAATATTAACTTTGAAAATTGCTTGCTTATTTTATAGAGTGAATGAAATAGGGTGAACCTCTGTTCAATTTAAATGCCACATTATGTGTAAGGCCGGCCAAACACAGTTCGAATCTCGGCCGGTGCAGCAGGAACCAGATTAGATTCGAACCATGTGTGGGCAGGCTGAATGTACAAAGTTGATCGATCGATCAACTTAAGTACAATCAGCCTGCCAAATTCACTTGCGATTATCGCTAGCTTTGGCTATAGCTACTAGTAATAATTACTATCTTCTCCCAGTGGAGACGGCTTCCCCCACCTGCCCCCGCCCCCCCCTACCGGGTGAAGGCAATTGCTCGGTAGGAGGGATTCCTCTGTCAGCGCTATCTGTGCTGATGGGGGAATAGTGCAGACTTTTTTCCTGCAATTCACACTGTCTATGGCCGTCTGTGGCCTGCCTAAGAAAAATGAAGAAAGCTGGAATCTTGCTAACATGATTGGTTGATTGATGTGAAACTTTAAGCTCAGTGAGCAGTCTCTACATCTTTGGAATATCAACCTCAAGGACTCTAGCTGGCTTATCCTTCATCTCACTGATTTCTTTGTAAGCATCCTTATTGAATTTTGTAGACATATAGAGGTAGAATCTATGAATATGTACATCAAATACTATCTTACAAACATGGCACAGCAAGCAACAAGTACAATTTACACCGACATCACAAAATACAGACTTTCTGAATGAAACGTGAATAACGTCCACAGTGTTGTTCTCAGTTGTAGTGATATTGATACTGATACTTACAGGTACTTGACTAGACAAGTTGAGGCTTGCATTTGGTTTCTTCTTCGAATATGTGCTGTTTGTGTTTGCTGTGCTGCTGGTGGAGTTTTTCCTTTTCCGCCTTTTGGTGGTTGTCTGTCTTGTTGGTTCTGCTGTTGGGATATAAACATCAGTACATTCCTAGCAATTGTTTGATGCGCTTATGTATCACAGGCATCAATGATATTTAGATATGATACCTCAATAAAGGTGACATGACCCCCAACACTTACTACAGAGTTCCAATTACTGAATAAAATGTACTGGTTATTTACAATGTGGAATCTTATTCTTAGGGCTCATAAACACTGGGCTTAAAAACCACCTCTTTTATAGGCACTGAACGTTTTATTTTTCAGTCTGTGAAAGCACCTCTATGTTCAATGCACACCCATTCTAAGTTCTATCTTAACTAGCCTGCAGAAGAAAGATGGGTTCTGCAGTCTGGTCACGTGATCAGCTCCCAGTGCTGGCTTCAGGGTAATGGAGTGACAGCCCATAATAAGCCTATGGGTGATGTCACCACCCAGGCATTGCAGCCGTTATCAGCGATCTCTCCTCTCCCCTGATGCCAGCCACTGGGGAGATCACATGGCTGTACTGGAGTGTCCAGGGAAGAGGTAAGTATACATAGCTTTCCTCCTACAAGGCCACTTAAGTGATTTGGTAACTGGTCGCGGGCCACAATAAAATGAAATGGTTAAAATTTTTAATTTTTTTTATTTTGAATAGCATAATAAATATTTGAAACAACAATCAGGATCATAATTTTCCATGGGACCAATACCTAATGGATGTTTGCCCACTGTTTATTCACAATCACAATCACTAGTGTGAACATTCACTTTATTTACTTTTTACAAGGACTCTATGTTTATTTCAGCAGTTGCAGGAGCAAAATGGAAAAGATAGATTCCTGAATATGCTGCCCCTCATGTCCCAAGTGTAAAACAAACCAAAAGTAGAAAAATAAAAAACTAAATGACCAAAAACACACACTGAAGAGTAAACTACACAATAATTTATTGGCTATAATAAGCAAAATACAAAGATATTCACAACCACCCCTTAAAAGATAGATATGGTGGGTATACCCAAAACAATGGGACCCCACCAAACTATCTAACCCTCACTGTAAACAATTTGATCCTACATGAATAAGTGTGGGAGCCCGCGGTTGTAGAGCCCTCCCTTCCCCAATATATAGCACCCCCTAAGACACCTGTAATATCCCCGGCTACCTTCGGGTGGAGGCTGAACTGTAAAATTCCTGAAGAGCAGAGTGATTTTTCAAATTCAAAAATAATTCACGCTGTTTCCATAAACAAATATCTCAGTGGCTAGCCAAAACCTGCAGTCAGTCAGTCAAAAAATGATGATGAAAAATGATGGACAAAAAAGTTACAAAAAACCGTATCAGGACAAGGTATTAGTCCAAATGATGGATAATAAATGGAAAGTAGGAAGAGTCAATACTTCCTCAAATAGGGATCAGTCCCATTATTCTCATCCTGTACGTAAATTGTCCAATATTGTAAATTCACCACTGGATTGGAAGGATAAATGCCATAGAGTTGGAACATCTAGATGTATGACATACAAAATGGCTATATACCAGGGTATCTGTAACATACGCTGAAAATGCTATATAAAGATATTGTTTCAATGAACATCTGATTGCTGTATGTCCTCCATATGTTAATAGCAAATAGAGTATTAGACAATGACAGCCAGGGTTACACACTCATAGTTGATCATGCGGATATGTCTCCAGTGCACAATGATGTAACATGATCGGTCAAAGAGTGCTCTTGGTGCATGTCTGTATGATGTGTACATCCAAACGATGTTCCAATACATCCACATAAGGAGAAAGGCATAGGTGAATCTACACCTGAGATGTTAGACTGATCAGCGGGGTTTATATCCATTCCATGACACCTGCTGCTGGTTTAATCCATGGCGGAGAAATGAATGTGTTTGATCCTTTTCAAGTATAGGTGATCAGGTAGCAGTTCAGTACCCCAATATCCTCAAATAGGTATAAGCTGGGGGGGGGGGGGGTGCATGACGGAGGTGCTTTCCCAGCATAAGAAAGCTTACATGTTTCGTTCCTTTAATTCATGGAACTTCGTCAGAAGCAGGTGTCATGGAATGGATATAAACCCCGCTGATCAGTCTAACATCTCACGTGTAGATTCACCTATGCCTTGCTCCTTATGTGGATGTATTGGAACATCGTTAGGATGTACACATCATACAGACATGCACCAAGAGCGCTCTTTGACCGATCATGTTACATCATTGTGCACTGGAGACATATCCGCATGATCAACTATGAGTAAGTAACCCTGGCTGTCATTGTCTTATACTCTATTTGCTATTAACACCTGGAGGACATACAGCAATCAGATGTTCATTGAAACAATATCTTTATATAGCATTTTCAGCTTTGAGGATACATATGTATGTTACAGATACCCTGGTATATAGCCATTTTGTATGTCATACATCTAGATGTTCCAACTCTATGGCATTTATCCTTCCAATCCAGTGGTGAATTTACAATATTGGACAATTTACATACAGGATGAGAATAATGGGACTGATCCCTATTTGAGGAAGTATTGACTCTTCCTACTTTCCATTTATTATCCATCATTTGGACTAATACCTTGTCCTGATACTTTTTTTGTAACTTTTTTGTCCATCATTTTTCATCAACATTTTTTGACTGACTGACTGCAGGTTTTGGCTAGCCACTGAGATATTCGTTTATGGAAACAGCGTGAATTATTTTTGCATTTGCAAAATCACGCTGCTCCTTCAGGAATTTCACAGTTCAGCCTCCACCCGAAGGTAGCCGGGGATATTACAGGTGTCTTAGAGGGTGCTATATATTGGGGAAGGGAGGGCTCTACAATCGTGGGCTCCCCCACTTATTCATGTAGGATCAAATTGTTTACAGGGAGGGTTAGATAGTTTGGTGGGGTCCCATTGTTTTGGGTATACCCACCATATCTATCTTTTAAGGGGTGGTTGTGAATATCTTTGTATTTTGCTTATTATAGCCAATAAATTATTGTGTAGTTTACTCTTCAGGGTGTGTTTTTGGTCATTTAGTTTTTTATTTTTCTACTTTTGGTTTATATAATATATTGATTACACCCCCCGATACTTATTCGGTGAGTGCTACCTTGAGTGCACTTAGGCGGGACTCCAATTTTCCATTTTTGTTTCCCAAGTGTAAAACAGAATGTGAAAGGGAGGCTGCATGGACCATCATGACCCCTGACACTACACCAGTGGTTAGGGGTGTGTGACGTAAAAACACATCTCAACTATGGGGTTTTACCACCCCCTAAAACTACAAATGTAAACAAGCCCTTACTGTCCTGAACCCCCTATAAGGTTGTGTTCACACTGATGCGCTGCAGTTTACCCCCACTATTGGTGCAGCGCAGTGCACCTAAAGCTTTCCTGCGGGTTAGCTGCACTTTGCCATAGAGTTCCATTGCATTAAGTGGTTCCCATGCACTTTCAGAAGGCGCACCAAACCTGCAGGATGTAATAGAAATCTTTGGCTCAGGGCAGCTAACCCGCAGGAAAGCCACAGGTGCACTGCACTGCACCCACGGATTAGTGTGAAAGCAGACTTATAATTGTCAACCATTTTATAGCTGTTAGCATGCCCATTGCAAAAGCGCAGTGTATCTGATGTTTAATACACTCCTCCAGCTTCTGTTGGCAATGCTCATCAGGCTACTAGAAAGGTCCCAGGCGAAGTGCACTTCGTATCACTCTGCCTGGGACAGGAGCAGTCGCTACAGAGGAAGCATTGGCTTATTTGGCTCCTGCTTCCTCTGCTGCTGGCGCCAGCTCGATGCACTCCGATGCTTCGGGATGGTGGATTGGCAACCCGTTGATGGTGATCTGGTCTTGCTGACCCGCCATCCTAGAGCATAGGCATGCGCTTCCCTGGTCTGAGGTCACGTGCCACATCAGAGGATCTGCGGGCCACAGGTTGAGCACCCCTGCTTTACTGACTAGTTAGTATAGGATTTAGAATGGGGGTGGGGACAGGTTTAAGATTAGATGGTTTTAGACCAGACTTCTGCTTCATATCAACTGCTTCACAAATCAAAAATTCAGTTTTATGATGGTGGGTGGGATAATCCCTTATCTTCCTAAACCTAAACTGTGCAGCTATTATCTATCCAGCACATTTTCCCACTATACTAAATATCCCCACTGCCACCATTTAACACCATATTAATGTAAAAAGTGATAATGCTTTTTTTCAATTTAATATACTTTGTAGTAGTAGTAGTAGTAGTAGTAGTAGTAGTAGTAGTAGTAGTAATAGTTGTGATGTCATTGTTTGCACTACTATAATTTCTAATTAAGTAATACGTAGACGTAGATGGACAGGATAACTAACTGGCTAAGCCATACCTGGTGGTGCTACCATGCGCTGCCATTTCTGGAACAGACAGGTTTTCAGGCAATCCCGAGGACTTAGGTTATATGTTTTGTGTCTGGACATTAACTCTTGCATTGGCTCCAGTATTACACACAACTGAAACAAAACATAGATACATAAAATAAATTATTAGTCTGGCATTGTATATGCACACCATCATACTTACAATAGTTTGTGTATGAGGGGGATTTACTAAGCTAGGCATAGGAGTTGATTTACTAAAACTGGACAGTGCAAAATCTGGTGCACCTGTCCATGGTAGCCAATCAGCTTCCAACTTCAGCAAAAATTCAACTTGTTCAATTAAGCTATGAATATAAACTGGACTGATTGGTTTCTATGCAGAACTGCACCAGATTTTGTACTCTCCAGTTTTAGAAATCAACCCTATACTGTAGTATGAATCAGATCTGCAACCTTATGAGATTTTCAACATCTGCCAGAAAACTGACTGCTGCAATATGAAATGTGTTCCTTCCTATATCACATTAACCAGGTAGAAATGCTAAGCATTCTGACCTTTATTGGAATAATGTATTTAGTTTTTTAGCAGGGGTGTGGTGCTTCAGCTTCCATTTTTTGTTACATTACACTACAATACAAGTAGACCATGTAAATCCTCTGGGGTATAGAAACCACCTGCCCAGGAACCAGGTCATCTACATCAGGGCCAGTTTACTGTCCTTCAGACTTAAGGGGGCCAGACTGTGGCCAGTGGAAGTGGAAATTTTCATGGCAACGAGAGTAAACATCGTCACATTTGGTATTGTGCGGAGAAATGGTGCCCCATTGTTGATATCAGTTGACAGAATAGTGTCTGGTGTCAGTGGGGGGAAAAGTGCCCCACGGGGCGGATAAAGAAAAACAAAGGACTGCATCTGGCCCCCCGGGCTGCAGTTTGGAGACCATTAATCTACATCAACATCAATACATTAGGATAAGATAGTAATACTAATATAAATAACCTTATGGGTCCATTATTATTTTTCCACTTTCCTAGACCAGATTGGGACAACCGCTGAGCTTTATATAGCTACCAGCTCATCATTCAGATCTGTGATCGCAGCGCAAAGTAGAGGGAAAGTTTTTAGCATTGACTCCTGCTTTCCCATCATACATTATACTGTATACAATGTTGGACTGTCGGTTTATTATATATACTGTGTGCGTATACACACATACATATATATAAGAGAGATCTTCAAGAAGTTTCTGAACTTTTATATTTTCATTGGAAAGGGTGAGAAAAAATGTGTGTATCTATTGTATGTATGGATTGATCACTTGAGTCTCAATTCCAAACACCAGCAAATGGAATCCCATATACAAGCAGGAAGGCTGGAGCTATCAGGAGTCTAATAGACCCCTAATATCTCCTTCAAGAATACCTGTCTGTAAACTATCCCACTGGTGCATGTCAGACCCCTTGTATTTGTAAATAAAGAAATGCAAAAATTTAATAACATTACATTTAATAAAAAATAAAAAGGGGTGGTAAATAAAGTCAACTTAGTGTTTAAAGTGTCCCTTCTGCTAGACCTGAAAGCTTGCCTATTGGACATATTGGAAGAATATGACTGGGAAATAAAGAACCAGAGAGGCTATCCTTAGAGTTCTATTCCAGGCATGGAAACTGATCATGGTACTTTAGAAGTCAGGGGACCCCCCCAACGATAGAGGAATGGGTTAAAAATGTAGGCGAGGTGTTAAGAATGGAGAAGATTATTTACTAACATAGAAGAAGTATGCATAAATGTGAGAGATTATGGGCACCCTGGTTGGATGTCCGGGGCTTGCCCCGGTGTGGATCTAATCATGGACAGGCTACTCGGGCATCATTGCTGGATAATGTTTTTTTATGACGATGTTGTTGCATTTATATGGTTAACGTGTATTGATTTCATTGGCGGATTTATTTTCGCTGTGTTTTGCACTGTGATGCAATGTTGGCAATTTTTGATGCTATATCTTTTATAATAATCTTTTTTGCATAAAAATAAATAAATAAATAAATAAATAAATAAATAAAAAGATGAATAAAAAACAGAAACTGCTGAAACGGGTAGGTTTTAATTTTTGAGAAGGAGGACAGCAATGGCACCTCTCCCCCTCTCCCCATTTCCCTCAGGACAGATTTACTTTAAAGATGTCAGCACACATAACACAAAAGGATATACCTTTTTAAAATGACAAATTTACTATTATAAATTAATAGTATATTAATATATAGAAACTTTATATACTATTTTAGTTTCTACTGAGGTTTTCCTTTAACAGCAAATGATACAAAAATTGGGAGCTTTTGTAAAACATTTTATTGAAAGATTTTAAGTGTAATTCATACCCAGTTGGAGACAGAAATAACAAAAAAAAAATATCTTTGGATTTAAAATGTTCCCACGATATTGTAAATTGTCTTTGCTGCGTTGGCAGCCCACAGATATCACACTGTGATAATGACTGCAGTCTGCTGCCACTCTCAATTTGAGATTTTCAACTGATCACTCTGTTAACAATTGGTTTCAATGACAAATTCTTAATTGGCATGAAGGATAGTTTTAATTCTTGGCAACTTTTAAAGTGGTTCTTAAGACAGAAGGTTTTTTTTTCACTTTAATGCATTCTATGTGATAGTTTAAAAATTGTTCTGTGTTCAGCTCCCCTTTTTATTGGCTCTCCGCTACTTTCAATCAAATCCTGTGATGAGGGAGTTGGGCAGTAGGGCCAAGCCACGCTGTCTGTGTCTATGGACACACAGTGTATGGCTTGGGATCAAGCTCACAGGTGTGCCACCATAGGAAGGTGATATGCAGAGATGAAAAAAATCCTCCTCCTTGTACCTGTTTATCTGCAGCACTTCTCTACAGCTGTTCAAAGGCCAACATTTATACAGCTTGTTTGAGCTTTCAGAAAGCATGGGGTGGGGAACTGAAGTTACACTCTGCTGACCCCAATGAGAGCTGACTGGACGGAAGGGACACACTCCCCTTCACACTGTACACAGGAACAGAGATGAGGCTGTCAACCACAGGCTGTGTGCTGGAGCTCCCTCTCCTGTCACTCTTTCATTTCTTGGTGTCACAAAAACTTGTCAGAAGTGATTCATGCAGATACCAGAGGAATGAGGCAGCAGGCGGAAATTACACTTAGCACTCTGGATTGAGACAAGTACACACTATGCTTTGTTCATATTTTATGTCTGTGATTTACATCCACTCACCTTCCTTATCCTGCACATTAATCCACTCATCTCCATCATCTCCATCCTTCCATTGTATGTGACCTGTTCAATATCCCCTTCGTCACCTCCTCCCTCTGTATGGGCTGTATCTAGTGCAACATTACCAAGCTCCATATTTTAACCCCCTCATTACCAGCATGTTTCTTCATTTGCCAAAAATTTGGGCAAAAAATGAGATCACCTTGATAAAGGTTCATTTGGAGGTGTTTGTTCTGCCCTAGCAAACAGAAGGTTTTGGCCTTTTTTTATCTATTAGTAGTAAAACAGTGATTTTTAAATATCACCAATAGAAAGCTCTATCTGTTGCAAACAAATGATATACAAATAATTTGGGTACAGTGTTGTATGATGGAGTAATTCTCAGTCAAACTATCACAGCACTGAAAACTGAAAAATGGCCTGGTAACGAAGAGGTAATAAAGGCTGGTACTCGAGTGGTTAAAGTAAAACCCACCAGGGTTTACTTCCTCTTTAATCACCTCCCACCCGGCCACTGCACATATACGGCCGGGTGGGAGCTTCCTCCTGAGTGGACATTCAGGAACAACCCTCAGAGGGATTGGGATCGCGCGTGCGTGCCCTCACAGCGGCGTGATCCCGATGCGCTCGTGTCACCCGGACACGGCGCATCTCCGATCGGCAGGAGGTGCTCTGTAATTGGCCCTTCTGATCACATGACTGTGTCCAATCACAGCTGTCATGTGATGTAAACAGAGAGCTGGTTGCTAGGCGATCAGCTCTCCTCTCCTCACATGGAAGTTGTCAGTGAGGAGAGGAGAGCGGATCGCTGCAGCCAGCCGGTGATCAGTGAGTATGAGCTGTTTTTTACAGCTTTTTACACACTGATCACTGGCCCAGTGTCCCCACACAGTGTATAATCACAATGTCGCCAAAATAGTGTCCCCAAAACACTGTCCCCACACATGTCCCCACACAGTAAAAACACCTGTCCCACATATGTAACAGTAAAATCATATGTCCCAATGATTATCTCTATTTTTTATTTTTACACTGTTCTTTAAAAAAAAAAAATGTAAAGATCCCTTGTAATAGAAAAAAAAAGCATGACAGGACCTCTTAAATATGAGATCTGGGGTCAAAAAGACCTCCGCCGCTACCGACGGCTCCGGTAAGCGGCGGAGGGCATTGGAGAGCGGCGAGAGGGGGAATTGCCTCTGCCTCCACCGATAAAAGTGATCTTGCGGCGAATATTTTGGGAAACTGGACCACCCGCTGAAGAAGAGGATTTCGTTGTTATGGCAGCTAGCTGCTGCCATAACAACGATTTTCCTCTTCAAAGTTAGGACGTTTATCGGTGGGCGGCGGTCCGGAAGTGGTTAGGTACAAGTTCTCTGTCAGGGTTATATGTACCCCTAGATCCATAGGTGTGTGCAGCCTATTGCATTAGGGTATGTATTCCAAAGGGGAAACACACTGAAGCATATTAAACTGTATTTACTATGCTTCCGTTTTTGAATGAACACAGTGAGTAAGTGTGTTTATATAGAAAAGGAAGATGCAGGTAAAGGACATATTGACCAGCCCTTTCCCCCTACTCTCCATCCTGAAACATCCCACGCAGTAGCTGAGGGGAGCGAAGAGAAGAGGGGGGGGCCCGGGCAGTAGTGGGAGTTGGCACCACACAGAGTGATTAGGGTGTGCCCAGGCACACCTTGCACACCCTCTGCACATGTTTATGCCTAGAGGTGTGTCTGGCACTTATGCAGTCCTTATTTCCTGATAAATAAACTCAAAGTACCAGCTCAAAGATTTTTTAAATAATACATTTTATACAAAACGCACCTGTATTTGTATTAGTTAAGGCCAAACTCCCTGCAGCAGAAAAAATGCAAAGCTCATCCCCACATCCCCCAAAAGCTTATTTGCTCATTAGTCTTGAGCAGTGGTCTCCAAACTGCAGCCCGCAGGTTGGATGCAGCCCTTTGCTTGCCTTTGTCCGGCCCCCGGGACACTGTTCCACTGATATGAGGCACTAATTTTCTTACTGACACCACCAATAAGGCACCATTCCTTTCACTGACACCAACAGTGAAGCAGCATAACTTTCACTTATACCAATGATGTAGAATTAATTCCTCCCACTGATATAACAGATTATGCACTATTCCTTCCACTAACAATAACAGTGGGGTAGTATTCCTCTCACTGACACCAGCAATGAAGCATTATTCCTTCCACTGACAGCAGTGATGGAGCATTATTCCTTCCACTGACACCATTGATGGGGCATCTTTCTTCCCACCAAAATAAACAATTGGGCACTATTCCTTCCGCTGAAAACAATGAGATATTATTCCTCCTACTAATACCAACGATGGGCCACTATTCCTCCCACTAATGACCATAGGTACTATGTACATTTTTTTCTCCTCCCACTGGCACTGGGGCATTTTCTCCTACCACTGGCGACAGTCTGGCCCTACTAACATCTGAAGGACAATAAACTGGCCCTTTGTTTAGAAAGTTTGTAGACCCCTGGTCTAGAGGGACTGGATTTCTGCCGGCAGTGTAAAAACGTTATCACTTTTCTTTGTACAGTAAATGTCACTTTTGCCTTAGACAATCAAAAATGAAAAAAAGAAATGTTTAGCATTCCCCCAGAGATGCATACCAGACCTTTTTGAGTCCCCCGTGAAGTCCATACCAGACCTTTAATTTAAGCCTTTATCCTGGCAGGAAAGGGAGGGGGGAATGACAAGCGTTAACCCCCCTCAACCCTAAGCAGTCCACATGCCCTTAGCAAGGTATTACCTTATCATTAGGGACCCTCTATCAAAGCATCTTGTCCCCATGTTGCTGAGGAAAAGGGCCTGTTCCCACAACCCTGGCCTGGTAGTCGTGGGGGTCTGCGGGCAGGGGTTTTATTGGAGTCTGGAAGCCAGTAAGTGGCACCCAGAAACCACCACCACCCTGTGTGAATGGGTATGGGGTACATAACCCCCTACTCATTAAAAAAAAAAAAAAACACACACACACACATACAACCACAGTTTTTGGCAAGTATAAAAAAAAGGAAAAAGCTCAAAAAGTCCCATGAACGGACATCCACTGTTAACCACATCGTCCAGCAACGTAGATCCACGTCAATCACAATGCTTATCGGAACATGTTTGGTCCTTTTGCTTGGCTCCTGCCAAATGACAGGGTGAGTGGATGGCAGCTTTTATATGCAGGAGAGCGGGGTCTTCCAGGTGATGTCACTGACCACATATGGACATGACCATATGGACATGACCATATGCTCAATGACGTCACCGGGATTCGTGTCTTGGTCCTTTCTCTTCCAGACAGAGTGCTGTAAAGAGGATTGGGACAGAAAACAGATATGAAGATACAATTATAAACAACTAACGTGTCTAACGTTTAGCATTAAAAACATGCAGGGCCGGTTAAAAAAAAGTTATATATATATATATATATATATATATACATATACATACATATACTCAGGGCCGCTGATAGGGGGGGACCACCAGTCCTCCTGTAGGGTACCCAGGCACAGAGGGGGCCCGAACAGCAGGAGGAATTGGTGTGGTTAGGCGGAGGAGCAATTACAGAAAGATGCCCTGTGTTGCTTTCTGCAACAGCTGAAAGACGGTCTCTCTCTCTCCCACCGGCTTTCAGCTGCTGCAGAGAGAGACACAGACACAGGGCATCATTCCTGTAATTACTTTCCTGCACCGATTTCCCCCTCCCCCCCATGTGCCCCCTTGTCACTGTGCCAGCCCCCCCCCCCCTCCCGTGGCACTGCCGGCTTCCCTGTCCTTTAAAAAAATAAATTAAAAAAAAAAAATAGTTTTTTAACATTGCAATAAATCATTTTTAAAAACTGTAAAATAAAATAATTTTAAAAATGTAAACATTTAAAAAATAAATAAATAAAAAAGGGCTAATTCACACAGGTTCTCTGTTATGTTTATGTCCGCTAATAATAATTGTAGTGTATTTTTAGTGAAAATATTGTTTTGATATATTGGGGGGGGCTGCCAGGTAGGCCATACAGGACCCCATTATTTCTAACAGCAGCCCTGTGTATATATATATATATATATATATATATATATATATATATATATACACACAGTATATACACATTTAGAGAGCAAAAGCAAAACATTTAGGTCTCATGTGCCTATGAATGGGCTGCCCTATGCACATAAAATGCACCAACATAGCTACTGCACCATTTTAGGACGGTAAGCCTTACAAGTTTTTGTACAATACGTTTGGTGCATTTTTTGCACGTTTTGTAGTGCAATGAAATTCTTCTAGCCGTGTTTGGAATTTCATTATGAATTAATGGCACTACAAGCACGATTCGCATTTTGGTGAGTTTTTCACACATCTTCGGGAATGTGCTCAGAAAATGTGCAGATGCGAATAAGGCTTTACATATTTTTGATGTTACAAGCAGGTTCATTATATTATAAACCTTGAGAAACGCAGATACCAAGTACTGAAGAAATGAGTAAGGCAGATAGTAATTTTATATATCGCAGTGCAGATCAATGGTTTGTAGCCACCTATGAGAAACACAACTCTTCATTCAGTAGCTTTTATACAGACCCCTGGCAATATAAATGCTTTGGGTCATAAGGCTCGATTGCAAACTCATCCCTTGAATTTCAATCAAATATAGGTGACTGAATGTAACAATCCCCTGGACCTCTCTTAGATATATCTGTAATTAAAATGATGAGTTTCTAAGCCTGGCATAAAAGTCCCTTCACATCCACCAGAGAGATTATAGATCGCCCTTGGGAATGCAACCGTCAGTACTCAGTGACACTTCCCTCATCTCTGAACACAACAGAGTTGTAACATAGAGCATCAAAGGTGAGCCTGGTGCTCAGAGAATTGTCAGTAAGTATTGGCATTTGGATTCCCTTAGCGATTTTCTCTCTACATGGTGGACGCATTAACCTCTTGCCAACCAGTCGCCGCCGCATTTATCCTACGGCAGGTTGGCTCGACTGCGCGAATCGCCGTAGGTGTGCATGAGGTTCTGTGGGCGCTCGCCAATTGGCTAGCAGGGGAGCCAATCAGCGGGTCTGGTGGACTTGATGTCCACCTCCCACCCGCGATCGATCTCCGCAGACACAGAACGGGGATCTGCCTGTGTAAACAAGGCAGATCTCCGTTCTGTCAGGGAATGACACAGGATCTTGTCTTTCTGTTACGCAGGAAGATGGATCTGAGGGAACACAGTTAACCCCTTGATCGCCCCTGATGTTAACCCCTTCCGTGCATATTTTTAGCACTGATCACAGTAATAATGTCACTGGTTTCCAAAAAAGAGTTAAAAACATGAGCTAGGTGTCCAATCTGTCTGCCGCAATGTCAGTCCCGCTAAAAATTGCCAATACTACCCTGTTTCCCCGAAAATAAGACCTAGCGTGATTGTCGGTGATGGCTGCAATATAAGCCCTACCCCCCAAATAAGCCCTAGTTAAAGTCCTTGTAGGTCTTCTTTTCAGGGTAGGGCTTATTTTCAGGGAAACAGGGTAGGGCTTATTTGGGGGGTAAGGCTTATATTGCAGCCATCACCGACAATCACGCTAGGTCTTATTTTCGGGGAAACAGGGTAGTAAAAAATAAAATCAAAAATTCCATAAATCTTTTCCCTATTTTGTAGACGAGATAACTTTTGCACAAAATATAGGCGTATTGTTTTTTTTTTTAACCAAAAATATATAGCAGAATACATATTGGCCTAAATTTATGAAGAAATATGATTTTTAAATTTTTCTATTGGGTATATTTTATAGCAGAAAGTAAAAAATATTGTTTTTTTTTTTCAAAATTGTCAGTCTTTTTTTGTTTATAGCAAAAAACAAAAACAAAACAAAACCGCAGAGGTGATCAAATATCACCAAAAGAAAGCTCTATTTGAGGGCAAAAAAAGGTCGTACAGCGTTGCATGACTGCGCAATTGTCAGTGAAAAGTAACGCAGTGTCGTATTGCAAAAAAATGGCCTGGTCAGGAAGTGGGTAAATCCTTCCGGGGCTGAAGTGGTTAAGCTCAGAAGCAATCAAATGACGCCTGGTGCGATATTCCAATGCCACAGGACAGGTTGTTAGATGTGCAAGGATTGGAACCAACCTATAATGCCCTGTACACACGATTAGACATTGATCGGACATTCCGACAACAAAATCCATGGATTTTTTCTGACGGATGTTGGGTCAAACTTGTTTTGCATACACACGGTCGCACAAAGTTATCGGAAAGAATGCGGTCACGTACACCACGTACAAGGAGACTATAAAAGGGCAGTTCAGAATCAAATGCGGCACCCTTTTGGCTCCTTTTGCTAATCTTGTGTTAGTAAAAGTTTGGTGAGAGACGATTCACGCTTTTTTAGACTCGTGGTTTTCAGATCGTTTTCTGCTGTTCAGTTTGTGCTTGTGGGTTTGTATAGGGTCTTCAGTGCGTGCAGTGAAGGTCGCTCTTCACAAGCCTTGCTGTTCTTCAGTGCGTTCTGTTACTTCGTTCTGAGCAGCCGACCATTTTCTAGCCATGTTGCGTATACATACTCCTCGTAGAGTTCGTGCTGTGCGGGGGCTTAGTGTTGTCGTCCTTACCTTGACACAAGTCCAGTCCATGAACAGGGTGGGGAGGAGTTCATGGACCAAGAATTGGTTGCTCCAGCGTGACCAGTTCTGTCATATGCCTTTGCTCCGTGAGATCCGTGAGAATAATCCTGATGATTTCAGGAATTTTCTCCGGATGACAGACCCCGTATTTCACAGTTTGTTGGCTTTGCTGACCCCCTATATCATCAGGCAGGATACCTGCATGAGGCAAGCCATCACTCCGGAGCAGGGGCTCGTCGCCACCCTGCGGTACTTGGCGACAGGGAGAAGCCTGCAGGACCTCAAGTTCTCGACAGGCATCTTCCCCCAGGCTCTGGGGTTCATTATCCCAGAGACCTGTTCTGCCATCATCCAGGTGCTGCAGAAGGAGTATATTAAGGTAAGATTTATCCTTTAACATCACGTTTTATTGTATATAATGTTTGATAATATATTGTTTTTCTTTCCTCATTCCCTAATTACCATGATTGTAATATGCTGTGAATGTCCCCCTTGTCCTCATGCATTCTGGATTTTTTAACCAAATTTTTTTGTCCTTCATACATATTTGCCTTCACTTACCTCCCCAGCATGCTCTCCTGGCCCTATATTCACCTCGTGTAGTCACTTAACAATGTATTTTGTCAGCTCCATAGTAGTGCTTTACCCTAAACACCCTCTAAAATGTGTAAAAATGTGATTTGTGCTTTAAATTCAGGCAGAGTGCTAGAGGTTTTTTTTTGGTGTCCCAAAATCATTTGGAACCCCCCCCAACTGCTAACTCAGCTGATAACAATCCTCTATCTGCTGACTTTGCCAAACCCTTACACACTATACTCACCTCTTTAGCGGTCAGATTTATGGATGAATTCCCCAAAGCATGTAGTGCAAGGGCCTGCCTGAATACTTTCAAATGGTACTTTTCAAGTTTTTGTATCCTATTATTATCTTGATAGGTAATAGCAGAATGTAAAAATGTGCTAAAATGTGTACAGTGTGTATTTATCTCTTTGTATTATGACACTTCTTACCTGTCCAGTGGGCTGCCAATAGTGTAAAGTAAGGAGGGGCTGGCCAAAGTAATACACATTATTTAGGCATTCATCTCTTAATGAAGTGGAGAGGGTTACCTGTCCAAAACATCTCCCCCCCCCATAAAATTTTACAACTGGACCATGGGGGGGGGGAGGAATCTGATAGGTGGACCTTATACCTTTGTCTTTAAATACTCCCTAAAATAAATGTTATACTGATGTTGGCCAGGAATGTTTGTGTCTAATCTGCTTTCCCTGTTTATGTGCAAAATGATTAATTTATTTTTCTTGTTTGACTCCACAGTTTCCTTCCAGCCCACAGGAATGGCAGACTGTGGCCTCCCACTTTGCCCAGCGGTGGAACTTTCCTAACTGCGGAGGGGCAATTGATGGGAAACACGTCCACATCATCCCACCACCCTACTCGAGGTCATACTATTATAATTATAAGGGGTTCAATAGTATTGTGATGTTGGCAGTGGTGTCGGCTACTTATGAGTTCCTGTATGTGGACGTGGGGAAGAATGGCCGAATGTCCGATGGTGGAGTCATCGCCCAAACTGAGTTCTACAGGCGTCTCCAGAATGGCAGCTTGGAATTGTGGAAGACAATGTGGAAGGACTCCCATTCGTCTTCGTTGCAGATGAAGCATTTGCGCTGGGGGACCATCTTATGCGGCCATTCCCTATGAGGACCCTCACCCCGGACCAGAGGGTTTTTCATTTCCGGCTGGCCAGAGCCAGAAGAGTGGTGGAGAACACATTTGGAATCATGGCCAGTCGGTTCCGCCTATTTCTTACACCCATACACATGGCGGAGTATAAACTGAATCATATCATCCTGGCGTGCTGTGTTCTACACAACTTTTTAAGGCGAAATTCTGCCAACTATGTTGGCTCAGTTGGGCCTGAGGCCGGAATTCAAGTAAATGAACCAACCCTGACGGCGCTTGAAAGTGGCCGTCCTGGCTTGCTCCTGCAGAGTGCCCGCGAGGTCCGTCTTAGATACCTTGATTACTTTGCGGGTAGGGGGGCCATCAATATGCCAGATGATATCTGATACATTTTTTAAATAAAAAAAAAAATGTAACTACTAAAATCTTTGCTGACATTTACTGCTTGTGTTTCTTTTAGCTTACACTGACAGAAATGTGGGGAGTCCTGAAAATGTTGTGATTGTGTAACCTTAAAAAGCACTGTTGGGTGTTATTTACTAAAGGAAATTACACTTTGCACTACAAGTCCAGTCCATGAACAGGGTGGGGAGGAGTTCATGGACCAAGAATTGGTTGCTCCAGCGTGACCAGTTCTGTCATATGCCTTTGCTCCGTGAGATCCGTGAGAATAATCCTGATGATTTCAGGAATTTTCTCCGGATGACAGACCCCGTATTTCACAGTTTGTTGGCTTTGCTGACCCCCTATATCATCAGGCAGGATACCTGCATGAGGCAAGCCATCACTCCGGAGCAGGGGCTCGTCGCCACCCTGCGGTACTTGGCGACAGGGAGAAGCCTGCAGGACCTCAAGTTCTCGACAGGCATCTTCCCCCAGGCTCTGGGGTTCATTATCCCAGAGACCTGTTCTGCCATCATCCAGGTGCTGCAGAAGGAGTATATTAAGGTAAGATTTATCCTTTAACATCACGTTTTATTGTATATAATGTTTGATAATATATTGTTTTTCTTTCCTCATTCCCTAATTACCATGATTGTAATATGCTGTGAATGTCCCCCTTGTCCTCATGCATTCTGGATTTTTTAACCAAATTTTTTTGTCCTTCATACATATTTGCCTTCACTTACCTCCCCAGCATGCTCTCCTGGCCCTATATTCACCTCGTGTAGTCACTTAACAATGTATTTTGTCAGCTCCATAGTAGTGCTTTACCCTAAACACCCTCTAAAATGTGTAAAAATGTGATTTGTGCTTTAAATTCAGGCAGAGTGCTAGAGGTTTTTTTTTGGTGTCCCAAAATCATTTGGAACCCCCCCAACTGCTAACTCAGCTGATAACAATCCTCTATCTGCTGACTTTGCCAAACCCTTACACACTATACTCACCTCTTTAGCGGTCAGATTTATGGATGAATTCCCCAAAGCATGTAGTGCAAGGGCCTGCCTGAATACTTTCAAATGGTACTTTTCAAGTTTTTGTATCCTATTATTATCTTGATAGGTAATAGCAGAATGTAAAAATGTGCTAAAATGTGTACAGTGTGTATTTATCTCTTTGTATTATGACACTTCTTACCTGTCCAGTGGGCTGCCAATAGTGTAAAGTAAGGAGGGGCTGGCCAAAGTAATACACATTATTTAGGCATTCATCTCTTAATGAAGTGGAGAGGGTTACCTGTCCAAAACATCTCCCCCCCCATAAAATTTTACAACTGGACCATGGGGGGGGGGGAGGAATCTGATAGGTGGACCTTATACCTTTGTCTTTAAATACTCCCTAAAATAAATGTTATACTGATGTTGGCCAGGAATGTTTGTGTCTAATCTGCTTTCCCTGTTTATGTGCAAAATGATTAATTTATTTTTCTTGTTTGACTCCACAGTTTCCTTCCAGCCCACAGGAATGGCAGACTGTGGCCTCCCACTTTGCCCAGCGGTGGAACTTTCCTAACTGCGGAGGGGCAATTGATGGGAAACACGTCCACATCATCCCACCACCCTACTCGAGGTCATACTATTATAATTATAAGGGGTTCAATAGTATTGTGATGTTGGCAGTGGTGTCGGCTACTTATGAGTTCCTGTATGTGGACGTGGGGAAGAATGGCCGAATGTCCGATGGTGGAGTCATCGCCCAAACTGAGTTCTACAGGCGTCTCCAGAATGGCAGCTTGGAATTGTGGAAGACAATGTGGAAGGACTCCCATTCGTCTTCGTTGCAGATGAAGCATTTGCGCTGGGGGACCATCTTATGCGGCCATTCCCTATGAGGACCCTCACCCCGGACCAGAGGGTTTTTCATTTCCGGCTGGCCAGAGCCAGAAGAGTGGTGGAGAACACATTTGGAATCATGGCCAGTCGGTTCCGCCTATTTCTTACACCCATACACATGGCGGAGTATAAACTGAATCATATCATCCTGGCGTGCTGTGTTCTACACAACTTTTTAAGGCGAAATTCTGCCAACTATGTTGGCTCAGTTGGGCCTGAGGCCGGAATTCAAGTAAATGAACCAACCCTGACGGCGCTTGAAAGTGGCCGTCCTGGCTTGCTCCTGCAGAGTGCCCGCGAGGTCCGTCTTAGATACCTTGATTACTTTGCGGGTAGGGGGGCCATCAATATGCCAGATGATATCTGATACATTTTTTAAATAAAAAAAAAAATGTAACTACTAAAATCTTTGCTGACATTTACTGCTTGTGTTTCTTTTAGCTTACACTGACAGAAATGTGGGGAGTCCTGAAAATGTTGTGATTGTGTAACCTTAAAAAGCACTGTTGGGTGTTATTTACTAAAGGAAATTACACTTTGCACTACAAGTGCACTTGAGCCTGCACCGAAACTGCACTTGTAGTGTAAAGTGGATTTGCCCTTAGGAAATAACCCCCATTGTCACTGAAAACAACAATTTTACCTTAACAAAATTTTAGGAGCATTGAAAAAATAATCCACACATTCTTGATTATCAATCTTTTTAATACCAGCACAATCACATGTGCATTTCTAAAAGGTTTTTAAAACAAACCAACATGTTTGTTGTATAACAATTTTTTGGGTCACATTAATAAAAGTAGAAATGTCCATTTAATGTAAAACAGGCATGTTTCAAACAAAACAAGAAATACACAAATCTGGAACTTACAAAGTTCAACTTTTGTATAAATTGAAGGCAATATCAGACATGAGTATTTATAAACTGTGTTTGATATTGCGTTCAGATGGGGTGAAGTCACCCCTGGAAAAGACAAATTTTGAAGATGCACACAAATTGCTGAATGTCAACATGTGCTAGCTGCCATCACGGGGGATCAAGGGACGTGTTTTGTGGGTGCAACCCCTTCCTCACAGCTACTTTATTATTGAGGAAGGGGTTGCACCCACAAAACGCCTACATTGATCTCCCGTGATGGCAGATAGCACATGTTGACGCACTGTGTGCATCTTCAAAATTTGGCTTTTCTATAAACTGGCAAAAAAAGTAAAAAATTTTAAAATTACAAATACCACAAAAAAGGAAGGGATTTGGAGGAGTTTCAAACTCTCCCTAAAACATCAATGATGTTCTTCATTTTGTTTTTAACATCATTGATGTTTTTCTGGATGTTTTCCAAGTCCCTATTACACCCCATGATCTCCCCGATCAGGATCTGGGCACTCTCACTGGTGAAATGTCCTTCATCCACAACATCATGATCACCTAAAAATATAGAAAAAAAAACACACCATGTATTATAAATATGCCCCCATCCATCTCTTACCTGAGCCTGTGGTCGCAGACACTCACCTGTTGTGGTGATAATTTCCACCATGTCTCCCTCGTCCTCCTGTTGGCTTTGGGGGATTTCACCTTCTTCATGAGGTGGGGGGTCTGTTGTCTCTTCTGCTGAGTGGTGTCCTCCGTGTCTATTCTATGTAAAAAAAAATAAGTATACTTAGCACACAGATATTTGATGACAGAAATAGGAATATGAAACATTGCTTGGAAGTGGGGTACAATTGTCTGTTTTGGCAGAGTTCCAAGATGAAGAAATATTTTTTTCCTTTTTCAAGCTTGAATACTTACCTGTTTCGTACAAGCTTCACAGATGGAGACACCCCTATAGTATACATTGGAGCACCTGTGTGAGACCCCCTAATAAAAAGGGTGTTCTGGTGTCCCACACTAGTGCTTCAGTGTCCAGATGTGTAAACTGCTGCTGAGTGTCCTCTCCTTACACAGAATCTAGTTTGCATTACATTCTAGTTACAAACCCATCTAGACAACATAATTATTTTAAGAGAAGTAGGCTAGAAAAAATGTATTCAAATGCATATGGCCAAAACAATGGTGTTTTATAGGCTGAACGAACAATGTTTCATACGAACGAACAATATGCCCATGAACATGAAAGTTGCCATTTTAAACTGTACAACAGTATAAAGAAAAGCACATGGGGCAGCACGAACATTATAAAAATAAAGAATAGGAACACAGGACAACTACTTACTTTTTTGCAGCACTTTCCTGATCCTTCTGTACTGCTTGTGCTCCCTTACATTGAGGTCTGACCACTGCTTCCTGAGCTGATCCTTGGATCGACGTACCCCGAAATTCTTCTGCAGACTTTTGACTACTTTCGCCATGATCTTGGCCTTTCTGACATTGGAGTTGGGGTAAGGTCCATACTTCCCGTCATAGTCGGCCCTCTTCAGGATGTCGACCATCTCCAACATCTCCCCAAAGGACATATTTGAGGCCTTAAATCATCTCTTCCGGGATCGGGACATTTCTGGCTCCGGGCTTTCCTCCTCCTCGTTGCTGTAATTAGCACGCACCTGCTGTGTCTTCACCATGTGCTTTTCCCCCACTGCGCCGAACGAGAAGGGGCGGGGAATAGACTAGAAAGAACTTCAGGGGCGGGCGGAGTTTCACGCATGCGGAGTGTATATAAAGCGTAACACGCGTGCGTAGTACGTACGATCTGTGAGCGAAGGAAGGAGTATCGGAGGCGCCGATCGTGATAACGAAGGTAAGATCTAAACTTGGGCCTATACTGCTTCTAGATTGAGGCCTATATTATAACAAGATTAGGAGACTTTAGCCTGACATTAGGGTTTGTCTTGTGTCTTGCAGATAAAATGGATGGCTTCAATGACCACAACTTCCTCCCCCTGTTCATAGACAAGTACAGGGAGCTGCCCTGTCTGTGGCAGGTCAAACAACCCTAATACAACAATAAATAAAAGAGGCAGGCAGCGCTGGAGAAACTGCTGGAGTTGGTGAAGCCGGTGGTCCCCACGGCAACCATCCCCTATTTAAGAGCCAAAATTGGTGGCCTGAGGAACAGTTATCTTAGGGAGCGCAAGAAGGTCACGGATTCCCAGAGATCCGGAGCTGCAGCAGATGACGTTTATGTCCCCAGGCTGTGGTACTATGAGAGACTGCGATTTCTGTCAGACCAGACTGAAGTCAGGGAATCCCTCTCAACTTTTCCTTCCACTCTTCCTTCCACCCTATCTTCCACCCCAGCTGAGGCTTCCGATGTCCAACCTGGGACAGGAAGAAGTGGAGGAGCCCAACTGGAGCCAGGTAAAGCATTGTTCTACAGATTTCTGGTTAATAAATAAATTATGTTTACTAGATTTTATTATTGATCACTAATTGCTGATTTAATAAAGTGTTTTACATATCAATAGACAGTAGTGGGCAAAAATAATTGGGACAAGAATGAAAAATGCTGGGCTCAGAATGATAGTCTGTTACATTTGTTAACATTCAATTTGCAACAGTCATGAGGTGAAAATTGTTTGTGATTGATGAATAAAAAACTAAAACGATGTCCCTTTTTCATATACAGGAAGACCTCAGCCAGGACGAGGCTCTGGAATGTGGTACACAGGAGGAGGCGGGGTTAGTGGCAGCCAGGAGGAGGCGGGGCTAAGTGGCAGCCAGGAGAAGGCCGGGCCCAGTAGGAGCCTGACCGAATCGCAGGTTCCTCCCCTCCGCCTTCCAACCAAAAGACCCAGGAAGGGGAGTAACGTGCAGTATTCAGCACTCAGGTTGATACAGGAGGCTTCTGCGTCCCTCAGAGCCACCCCCACTCCTGAAGAGGCCTTTGCCTGCATGGCTGTCACCAAACTGCAAGGCATGCAGGAGGGTCAATGCCTCCTGTGTGAGGACCTTCTTTACAAAACAGTAACTAAGGGGGTGAGGGGCGAAATCACTCACAAAACCCACCTGTGTGAGTTAGACCATCCTCCTCCTCCTCCTCCTCCTGCCACAACTCCACCACCAGAGCCACAGCGTGGAAGGAAGACCAGAGAGTGATGGCCCTGGGTTCAGTCTGGTCTGACAAAAGATGCAGGCTCTTGTATGACCACAGCCTGGGGACACAGATGTCATCTGCTGCTGTTCAGGATCTCTTGGACTTCTGGACCAGACTGCACTCCCTTATATATGGACTCCTAAGGCCACCAATTTTGCAGTAAAATAATTGATGTCTGCCCTGGGGGCCAAAGGCTTCGCCAATTTCTGTTGTTTCTCCAGCGTTGCCTCCCTCTTTGTTTGGTTCTGATCCCTTAATAAAGGATTTTTTGTTTCAATTATACTTGCCTATGTGTGTTTTCCATCAAAAAGGACAGTTTGTTTGTGAGGAGGCAGGTACATTTCAAAACTACAATGTGAAATTAACAAGAGACACCAACACCAAACAATCTCCTTGAGATTAAATAATACAAGATAATAATGGTGTTGTGGTAACTTGACACACAAAACACACCCAAAAATATTCAGGATGTAAAATCAAAAAATAAAAAAAATTAACAACACGATCAGGCTTGAAAACAATACAAACCAAAAAAAAAAAAATATATATATCTTTTTTGTCAGATGTGACAAATCAAAATATATTGATGAAATCACGATAAATAAGAAAGAAAGAAGTTTGTGAGAAGTCTGTGTGAATATCAGCAGCAAAACTACATTCTTCTAGCATTGTAAAGAAGAAGAGAGTGCGCTGTATTAAACAATTTTAAACATTGCAGCCTGACAAAAGTGCTATATCCATTCCGAACGCTAATTTTACCAGACCGAGCTGTTCCGTCTCGGAATTTCTTCTGAGCATGCGTGGCACTTTGTGCGTCAGAATTGTCCACACGCGGTCGGAATTGACGCAATCGGATTTTGTTGTTGGAAAATTTTATAGCCTGCTCTCAAACTTTGTGTGTCGGAAAATCCAATTGAAAAAGGCCGATGGAGCTCACACATGGTCGGATATTCCGACAACGCGCTCCGATCGCACATTTTCCGTCGGAAAATGCGACCGTGTGTACAGGGCATTATGCTTCACCACAGCAGAGTGGTGTTCATGGATAGTTCAGCTTTAAAGCCGAAATTGAGTAGGCATAATAAATACCATTCTGATGCAGTTGTGTAGTGCGTTTAAAAATATTTTTTTCAATTTAGCCAGTGTAAGTACCAGGATTTGTCTTCATTACAGTTTCCAGCCATACTGGGAGAGAGAAGGACAGCACCAGTAGGTAAGCAATGTTTGCAGCATGAACGTATGCTAACAGGGAACATGCTGACAGGAGGAAAAAGCAGAGTGAGCAAATGCTATATCAGTGTATTTCTGCACCTTTGTGGTCCAAGTAGGAAGCATAAGGGAGGGGAGGTGACACCACCTTGTTCCTTATGATCTTTAACTCTAACATAGAAGGTGGTGTCACTCCACAGGCTGGACAAAATTATCCATTCTATTAGAGATAATTCATACATGTATTTTCACTTTATGTTTAGTTGTTTGCCTGGGGGTTTAGCTTTAAAGTCTATTTAATCACCAAAACAAAAATGTAATATAATGTATTGCAGCTTACAAATCCTTATATTTGGTGGCTGCATTAGAAAATATCTGAAATAAAGAAAACCCTTTTAACTATTTTAGCAGATATACAGCAATTTATAGCCGCAGTTGAGCGGTCACGTAAACTAGCAGTAGAAGATCTTAGGGAGGATACAGCGGCATTATGGTATAGAGTGGAAACAGTGGAAAAGGGCCAAGAGGAAATCCTACAGGTTATAGCGGATGTCCAAGATACCACAAAATACCATGAGGAAATTCTGAATACCTATATGAACCAGTTGGATGACTATGAGAATAGGGACCGCCGCCAGAATATATGCATACGAGGTTTACCCGAGACATACCACACCACTAACCTATTAGCAACAGTGCAAAGTTTATTTCATCAAATTATGGGGGAGTCCGCGCCTGAATCTATGGAAGTGGACAGAGTCCACCGTGTCACACCTTACGCCTATCAGAATAAGGACAGGCCGAGAGATGTGATATGTAAATTGCATAAGTATTCCCTGAAGGAGGCTATTATGAAGATTGCATGGGACACACCAACAATTGAATTTGATGGAGCTCAAATCTCCTTGTTCCCTGATATATCACGCCGCACTTTAATGCAACGTCTAACTGTGCAGCCATTGTTGGAGGCTTTGCGTGCGGTGGATGTCAAATATCACTGGGGGTTCCCTTTTCGCTAAACAGCCTCCCGGAATGGCAAAATGGAAGTACCCAGAATCAAGGATGATCTAAAAATGTTTCTGGAAATATTAATCTTCCTCCAATTGACTTTCCAGACTGGAGATTGACTAATGCTAAACCCTCTATACAGCATCCAGAACCCTGGCAGCAGGTCTCTGCCAAAGTCCAACGAAGGACCTAACCAAACAGAAGCTGACCTGCTGCCCTGGGATGGGACTAAAAAAAAGAAAAGAAAAAGTTGAAGCTTTAGGAGGAAGGAGAACATTTTTCCCTTTTTTTTCTAGATTGAACATTTTATTTTAGAATTATTTAACATGAAGAGGAGGCCTGATCTGGTATAATGTGGGATCATTGGCTGGAAGATCTCGGAAGTCATCGGGGTCAACCAAATGGAGATTGGGCCCTCTTAGTGGCAAATTAAATGTTTTTTTTTCTAAGGTAGTGGGAATCTTTACAATATGGGTTTTAGGGGGGATTTGAGGGGATTCCCCCCTTTCCCTCTTCCTGCCCCCCCTCCCCTCTCCCTGCCCCCCCCCCATATTGTTTTTTTTTTCTCTCCTTTCTCTTGTTATATTTAATCGGTGTGTGCAACCGCAGGAGATGAATTAAATCTACGCTCGGGGAATATTAGACCCCACCAAATCCTTTTTTAAATTTTTTTTTTGATGTCTATAGGATATTATGTTTTTCCATTAGGTTGGTCCCGATATAAGGGACTGGATAATGTTTTTTTTTTTTACGGGTGTATTAAGAGGAGGCGAAACTGAGACATGTGGCAATATGTTAAGAGTGTCATATACCCACCCAAGATGTAGGCAATGGCCAGCTCATTGAAAATCATATCTTATAATGTGAGGGGCTTGTGCTCATCCCATAAAAGGGGTCGCCTATGGCAGGAATTATGCCATCAGGCGTTGGATGTCGTCTTCTTACAAGAGACGCATTTTACATCAGGTACTCTACCTCGATTGCCCCTTTCCCCGTATAATCAATGGTTCCATGCGGGGTTCCCCATTTCAAGGGCAAAGGGAATAATAGTCTTTGGGAAAACGTGCTCCCTGACCTCTACGTCCATGCAAAAGGACCCAGAGGGGCGATTTCTGTTTCATAAGGGTACGCTGCATGGAAATTGCTATATGTTCGCTTCTATCTATGCAACTAATACTGGTACAGTTCATTTCTTGACTCTAAGGACGCTGGAGAAATTTAGGGAGGGGTTTGTGATTGAGGGGGGGGGGGATTTTAATATCATTCTGGGTTCTAAACTAGATACCTCAATGGGGAAGACCCTGCTATCCTTTAAAGCCCTTAAATATCATTCTTTGCAGCTATTACCTTTTGTACCACCACCCCCTCCCTTTAGAATGTAAGCTCTACGAGCAGGGCCCTCCTGTACCTTTTGTATTGAACTGTACTGTAATTGTGTTGTCCCCCTTATACATTGTAAAGCGCTGAGTAAACTGTTGGCGCTATATAAATCTCGTATAATAATAATAATAATAATAAAAATATTTTAGATCCCTTCACGTGGTAGATAGCTGGTGGGTATTACATATGGAGAATAAAGATTATAGTTATTACTCTAAAACCCATAATGCTTATTCCCGGCTCGATTTAATTTTTGTGGACCAGTATTATCTGAATTATATGAGATCTGTCACCATTGAATCTATAACGATCTCTGATCATTATTTGTTCTCCCCTCCTTCCTCTCCTCTTCCCCCCTCTCGGCCCGGTCCCTCTGTGGACCTCTCCCCCTTGGGACTCCCCCACTTTTTTTTTCCTGTATTGATGGTGGTTTTTGTTATAATTGTATACTGAGTGATATATACAAACTGAGATACTATGCATTAGATTAATAATGGAAATATATGTCTAACTTTCTTTTTTGTATTTTTTTTTGTCCTTTTTTCTGGTAATGATAAATAAATACATTTTTCAGAATATTCAGAAATTCGAATATTCGGAAATGTGAAAATTCCGATATTCGGAAATTCAAAAATCAGAGAATTCGGAAATTTGAAAATCCGAAAATAAGAATGAAAATTCGAAAATTCAAAAGAACGAAAACCCGAAAATTAGGAAATTAAAAAATCCGAACATTTGAAAACCGAAAATTCAACAATCTGAAATACTAATAATAACTTAACTATTACTAAACTATTAAATTATAAGTATTGGAATTTCCTTTCAAATTTGGCTGTTAGTGAACGCAACGAATAGGAATTTATCCGAAGTTACGAATTATCCGAAATAATGAATGCCGTATCTAAATGGATGGAACGTAATTAATTACTTTTTATTATTATTTATTATTAATTTGTTCTGTTCTATTTGTTTAGATGCAGCATTCATCATTTCAGATCATTCGTAATTTCAGACAAACTCATATTTGTTAAGTTTTTCCGAATTTTCGTATTTTTGGATTTTCTAATTTTCGAGTTTCCGAATTTTCGAATTTCCGAATTCTGAATTTTTGAATTTAGGAAATATCAAATTTATGAAAAAAAAAAAAAATGAATGAAACGAAAACAAACAAATTTTTCGGCAGTGCACATTTCTAATGGACATTATACTTTATAGGTAACTAACAAATTAAAGCCTCACCCCAGCTAACATATTTTAAGCAGTTTTTCCTTTTGAGATAAATATTTTACATATATAAATAAAAGCTGATGATTAGTATCCCTGTCAGGCTGCATTCACATCTTGGCGCTTTGAATCGCGGGCAGATTTGCTGTGATCCTGTGCGCAATTTCAAAGCATCGAGGTGTGAATGACAAATCGCCGAAAGCACATTTGAGATGCCATTCCATTTGAACGCACAATTGCAGCAACCCGCATCGCGTAAGGCTTGTCGCTTGAAAAAAAGTTCAGGAGCTACTTTTGGGCGACATGCCAAACGCAATGCAGGTTTCCGCGATTGCAGCACGATTTATCACGCAACTTTAGGTGCCATTAAAATGAATGGCATCTCAAATGTGCTGCGATTTGTAATTCACAAAATAACAGAAAAAGTCAATGTGCATAACTATTCACCCCCCTAAAGTCAATACTTTGTAGAGTCACCTTTTGCGGCTATCGCTTTGGATAAGTCTCTATGAACTTGCCACATCTTACCACTGCAATTTTTGCCCATTCCTCCTTGCAAAACTGCTCCAGCTCTTTCAAGTTGGATGGTTTGCGCTTGTGAACAGCAATCTTTAAGTCTGACCACAGATTTTTTATTGGATTAAGGTCTGGGCTTTGACTAGGCCATTCCAACACATTTACATGTTTCCCCTTAAACCACTCAAGTGTTGCTTTAGCAGTGTGTTTGGGGTCATTGTCCTGCTGGAAGGTGAACCTCCATCCTAGCCTCAAATCACACACAGAGTGGTACAGGTTTTGCTCAAGAATATCCCTGTATTTAGCACCATCCATCTTTCCCTCAACTCTGACCAGTTTCCCAGTCCCGACTGCTGAAAAACATCCCCACAGCATGATGCTGCCACCACCATGTTTCACGGTGGGGATGGTATTCTTTGGGTGATGTGTTGGGTTTGCGCCAGACATAGCGTTTTCTTTGATGGCCAAAAAGTGCAATTTTAGTCTCATCAGACCAGAGCACCTTCCTCCATACATTTTAGGAGTCTCCCACATGCCTTTTCGCAAACTCAAAACGTGCCATTTTGTTTTTTGCTGAAAGTAATGGCTTTCTTCTGGCCACTCTGCCATAAAGCCCAACTCCATGGAGCGTACGGCTTATTGTCGTCCTATGTACAGATACTCCAGTCTCTGCTGTGGAACTCTGCAGCTCTTCCAGGGTTACCTTACGTCTCTGTGCTGCCTCTCTGATTAATGCCCTCCTTACCCGGTCTGTGAGTTTTGGTGTGCGGCCGTCTCTTGGCAGGTTTGCTGTTGTGCCACGTTCTTTCCATTTGGTTATGATAGATTTTATGGTGCTCCTAGAGATCATCAAAGATTTGGATATTTTTTTATAACCTAACCCTGACTTGTACTTCTCAACAACATTGTCCCTTACTTGTTTGGAGAGTTTCTTGGTCTTCATGGCAGTGTTTGGTTAGTGGTGCCTCTTGCTTAGGTGTTGCAGCCTCTGGGGCCTTTCAAAAAGGTGTGTATATGTAATGAAAGATCATGTGACACTTAGATTGCACACAGGTGGACATCATTTCACTAATTATGTGACTTCTGAAGGTGATTGGTTGCTCCAGAGCTTTTTATGGGCTTCATAACAAATACATATGCACATGCCAATTATCATTTTTTTATTTCTGAAAAATAGTTTTATGTATGTATTTTTCTAATTTTACTTCACCAACTTAGAATATTGTGTTCTGATCCATCACATATAATTCAGATTAAAAAAAAAAACATTAAACTAAAGGCTGTAATGTAGCATAATAGGTAAAAAGCAGAGGGGGTGAATACTTTTGTAAGCATTTTATGTCATGTCATTTTTGATTTTGCTCATAGCTCTAATTTAATATAAATTGAGTTTACTTTCCGACTTTAGCAAAGTTGCAGTGTTTCCTGATTAGCAGTTCTCTATTTGATCTCACATGGAAATGCTCTTTAAAAATCCATACAACCCAACAGCAGAACACATTAGTGTGAATAGAACTTAATACGTTTATTTACAGATGCTTTCCACATTCAATAGTTCTCCATTGGTGGGTTAATACTGAGAAGTGTCCGTCACTGTGAGGACCCCCCCCCCCCATTTAAAACCGCCAATAATATCTGAAAGTGTATATATAAGGTATACACAGCTATGTGACCTTTTCTTCGTCTTCACTGGTTTTCATTCTGCCTCTGTGATGTGTCTACCTCTGGGAAAATATTTTTCTTTTGTTCTTTTTAATGAGATAATGTAGTTATCAATAAGAGTGGCCGCAACATTTGGCCAGTGAAACAATATAAAAACAGACCAGTAGTATCAGGTCCACTGATGAACAATATTATATGTATATACACTCACTAGCCACTTTATTAGGTACACCTATGCAATTGCTCAGTAACACAAATTGCTAATCAGCCAATCATATTGCAACAACTCATTGCATTTAGGCATTTAGACGTGGTAAAGACGACTTGCTGAAGTTCCAACAGAGCATCAGAATGGGGGAAAAAGGGGATTTGACTTTGAACGTGACATTGTTGTTGGTGCCAGACGGACTGGTCTGAGTTTTTCAAAAACTGCTGATCGACTGGGATTACAACCATCTCTAGGGTTTACAGAGAATGGCCCGAAAAACAGAAAATATCCAGTGAGTGGCAATTGTGTGAATGAAAATGCTGTGTTGATGTCAGAGGAGAATGGGCAGACTGGTTTGAGATAGAAAGGCAACAGTAACTTAAATAATCACTCGTTACATTCAAGGTATGCAGAATACCAACTCCGAATGCACAACACATCAAACCTTGAAGCAGATTGGCTGAAGACCACGCTGGGTGCCTCTCCTGTCAGCTAAGAACAGGAAACTGAGGCTACAATTTGCACAGGATCACCAAAATTGGACAATAGAATATTGGAAAAATGTTTCCTGGTCTGATGAGTCTTGATTTCAGCTGCAACATTCAGATTGTAGGGTCAGAATTTGGCATAAAGAACATGAAAGCATGGATCCATCCTGCCTTGTATCAGGCTGATGGTGGTGTAATGGTGTGGGGGATATTTTCTTGGCACACATTGAGCCCCTTAGTACCAATTTATCATGGCCTATCTGGGTATTGTTGCTGACCATGTCCATCCCTTTATGACTACAGTGTATCCATCTTCTGATGGCTACTTCCAGCAGGATAATGCTCCATGTCACAAAGCTCCAATCATCTCACTACTGGTTTCTTGAACATGACAATGAGGTCCCTGTACTCTAATGGCCTTCACAGTCACCAGATCTCAATCCAACCTTTGGGATATTCGCATCATGGATGTGCAGCTGACAAATCTACAGCAACTGTGTGATGTTATCATGTCAATATGGACCAAAATCTCTGAGGAATGTTTCCAACACCTTGTTGAATCTATGCCAGAAAGAATTCAGGCAGTTCTGAAGGCAAAAGGAAGTCCAACCCGGTACTAGCAAGGTGTACCTAATAAAGTGGCTGGTGAGTGTAGATGGATGGCAGGTGGGCATACAACTAACAAGTGAAAGAAAAAGAAGAAAGGGCGGGAGGCTTGGTCAGTATAGTATGAAGTATAGTTCTGATTTAGGTGGAAAGTGATACGTCAATCGGTTATTAGTTAGCATTCTAGTTTGATACCATTGGGTGTATTGAAAAGTATAGATTGTTGAGTATCTATGGGCAAGGTTTGGATGGAAGATTCCCAGACCTTAAGAAATTTTTGGACCCCTGGTTCCTTATGTAGGGAAGCCTCCACTCATTCCATGTGGAAAACATAAGATAATTTGTCTATGCCTCTGTGAAAATTTCAATCATAGGTGAGATGGACCACATGACGTCATGCAATCATCTCAAGTATGCACCGTATGAGATTTTATGCACCTGTTGAAACCCCCCCCCCCACCCCATAACTCCGAGATCTTGGGGGTGGAAAAGAGTGACATCGAGGAGGTTCTCTTTTATTTTTTTGCCAGCAAATAAGTGTAATTTCATATGCTGCATGTACAACATGAGGTGCATAGCGTTATGCGCTTTGTCTTGTGCATGAGCAGTATAACAATGCAAGATCTTGTTGTTTATAGTATATGTAAACACTCGCCTTGTAAAACAACCCATTCAGTTTAAAATAGAAATGAAGGCAAAACATTTCTGTATAGATATAAAAAAAACATTGGAAATACCTTTTTTTTTTTATAAGTGATAACATTCCCTCTGTTCTCAGCTGCATAAGTAGCTTAGCGAGTTAGGGGAGGAAAAACAGTGGCACACTGATCTTCCCAGTGAATGGCTGTGCAGGGGGAGCGTGTCGGAACAAGTCTGATCATTGGAGGAGAGCAGACTGAGTTCTCAGCACAGCCAGAAAACTGACCGTGCTGTGCTTTTATACTAATGCCCCGTACACACGGTCGGACTTTGTTCTGACATTCCGACAACAAAATCCTAGGATTTTTTCCGACGGATGTTGGCTCAAACTTGTCTTGCATACACACGGTCACACAAAGTTGTTGGAAAATCCGATCGTTCTGAACGTGGTGACGTAAAACACGTACGTCGGGACTATAAACGGGGCAGTGGCCAATAGCTTTCATCTCTTTATTTATTCAGAGCATGCGTGGCACTTTGTCCGTCGGATTTGTGTACACACGATTGGAATTTCCGACAACGGATTTTGTTGTCGGAAAATTTTATAGCCTGCTCTCAAACTTTGTGTGTCGGAAAATCCGATGGAAAATGTGTGATGGAGCCTACACACGGTCGGAATTTCCGACAACAAGGTCCAATCACACATTTTCCGTCGGAAAATCCGACCGTGTGTACGGGGCATTAGTGTGGTCAGTTTTTAATAGGATAGCAGAGGGACTGACAGGAACACCAGGTATTTCACACAAAGGAAGCAATACAAAGAGAACAGGATTATAAAATTCTGGGGTTGACATATGAGATTACCTGGAAGGCAGTGGTGATGTTGCCTCCCCATGGGGCATATGTGCCATCAGGGCTTTGTCACCATTGCCTTCAGGGAAACAAGGACATGGAAACCAAAAAAGGTAAGTAAAAGCAAAAAAATATATTTAACGTAACCACTGCTTCACATTAGTATGCAGAGATGCATGTGAATTTTAGGGAAAGGGGGGAAAGGTCCACTTTAACTGTTAACTAAATAAACAAAGGCAACTCCGAGGCTGCAGGAGCTCTACGGGAACCTCATGTTTCCAGGTCCTCAGAAGACATGGCTTTTAATGAGGCCACATATATGTATACATCACATTTTCAAAACTGGACCTGAAAATGCCATTTAGCAAAAGTTATACATTCCAAAGGCACATAAATTACAAACTGTAAAAAATAGCCTTTTATAACCACAGAAGTAATACATTTAGCATCTACTTATGCATAATACCAACACGTATAAATCACATTTCTATATAGCTACCCCAAAGCTTGGAATGGTGCAGCAACTATATATCTATTTTTCAGCGCATCACTCTCCTTGTCATTTATAGTGCTCAGAATGTGATTTCAGGTGTATTTCTACATAGCACCATTAATAGCTTGTTATAAACTAGAGCTATGAAGGAGCAAAAAAAAAAAGATGCTGCTTTTACTGCTTATGACCACTAGATGGCAGAAGTGACACACAGGCAGCCTCAGTATCCAATACACACTAATCCCCAATAAACTGTTCTTGTGTCAGAAGTAATGCTGCTATTTGAAATAGAAAAACATTGTCTTCAAGCACTGGAATTAATTATACCAGATACGAAGAGAGGGGGGTGGGAAAAAAAAAAAAAAAAAAGACGAAAACCCCTGCTATGCAAAATACTGCAAGACAAAAACAGATTAAACGGACAGAGATTCACAAGGCTTTGCTTTGGTGCATGACACATAATGCAGGGGAAAAATGTATGATGCAGAGCAGAAAAAGTCTACATTGTGTGCAATGCTTTGTGCTGCTGCTAGTTTATGATTTAACATGCGCAAATTTATCTAAGAGATATTAGGGGGTAAAAGAGAAACCGGGAACTGGATTTCTGAGAACAAAGAATAAAAATTGAACAGCGCATATTAATGACTATTTATTTCTAGTTTAAAACTTTGAAAGGACAGATTTTGTTTTTCTTTCAATTCCCTTTTTTCTTATTAATTTCAAATGTATTTATATTTTTTCTGGTGTACTTTTCAGAAGAAAAAGCTCTAGACCAATGAGAAACACTCCTTGTAAAATATATATATATATTTATGGCAGTGTTGCCAACCGTCAGTATTTTTATTGGCAGCCAGTAAAAAACAGGCAATTTTCTCCTGCCAGTAAATGCCAGTAAAAGAAAAAAGTTGCCAGTAAAAAAATATGGCTGTGATATTCGGCTCGGTCCAGAGCCAGCTGAGACCATTTGAGTCCCTGCTACAGTGTGATTGGGCGGGTCTGGTGGAAGCAGTGCCCAAGCGTGTCGTGTGATGTCATGGTGCAAGGGAACCAAGCAGAGCGGCCAGAGCCTCGTGTGTGGGTCTGCAGGACAGGAGCAGGGCAGGTCGGGAGCGGCACTGTCAGTGCTGTTTAGACTGAAGGGACCAAGAGTCAACTTGATGTGTGCCTTTCTATTCTAATTTCTTGCCCTCCTGAGTCCTGTCCCTTACTTACTATACCGAAAATAAAATAAGAAATATGTTTTTTGCCCTAAAATCTACCTTAAATCACACTGCTAATTGCACGTTGTACCTGTTTGTAGCCTAAATACTAAAATTTGCACTTACAACTGTAATTTTGTAACTTTTGGAAATGCCAGTAAAAACTTGGCTGTGCCAGGAAATTTTGGGTGTCGTATCAGGAAATTTCAATCTGGTAGGTTGGCAACACTGATTTATGGTCGTGGCCCTAAGACTGAGACAGATGTGGATCACATAAACACGTGACAAGACTTACAACATAAATTGACCTGAGGTGTAGCTTTTGGTCGTCTGGTAAGTAAGCTAAGAAAAAGGGGCCATACCCAAGATAAGTGATGAATAATTGTGGAGGAAAGTGTGCTGAGAAATGTTGTATGCAGGGGAATGGGAGGGAGTGTATCACGCACCGGAACTGACAGAGAGCAAGGGCGAGCGGCCAGCTTAAATACCCACCGGGCTCCTCCCATAAATTCAGGCCACCATACTTCCCTTCTAATATATAAATATATAAATATATATATATATATATATTTAAAAATTCTGTTCATGAACGTTTTGGTAAGAACTAATGGTGAATTCTCATCGACCCTTGCACACCAGCAGCATTTTAACATCAGAGCGTAAGGGCTGCTTGTGTTGGCCAATTAACTAATAGGTACTGTAGATCAGAGATGACTAATACTTTCATTTAATGCCACGTGACATGCATGTAAAGGTTGATTTACTAAAGGCAAATAGGCTGTTCCCTTTTCAAGGCAAGTTACTTTGTAAAGCAGGGGTCTCCAGACTTTATAAGCAATGGGCCAGCTTACTGTCCTTCAAACTTTAGGGAGGGGGCAGACTGTGGCCAGTGGGGGCTGAAAATGTCCTGGCATCAGTGGTAATAAACAATGCCCCATTATTGGTTTCAATGGGAAGAATGGTGCCCCAACATTGATGTCAGTGGGAGGAATAATGCTACATCATTGGTGTCGGAGAGGGGAATAGTACCCCATCATTGGTGTCAGTGAGAGGAATAGTGCCCCAATATTGGTGTCAATGGGAGGAATAGTGCCACATCACTGGTACCAGTGGGAGGAATAGTGCCCCATCATTGGTGTCAATGGAAAAAATGGTGCCCCATCATTGGTGTCAGTGGGAGGAATAGTGCCCCATCATTGGTGTCAGTGGGAGGAATAGTGCCCCATCATTGGGGAGGAATAGTGCCCCATCATTGGTGTCAGTGGGAATAATAATGCCCCATCATTTGTATTAGTGGCAGGAACTATGTCTGACTGTTGCTGATGATGGGGGATATAGTGCCCCGAGGGCCGGATAAAAACAAGCAAAGGGCCCCATCTGGCCCCCGGGCCACTGTTTGGAGACCACTGTTGTAAAGGAATCTTCCCTAGAGCTTAGTGAATGCTGTGGAATTGCAAAGAATACCCAATCATGTTACGTTTCAGAGACATTCATAAAGGAAATCTTAACTTGTTTTTTTTGGCATTGAACAGGTTGTGCTCCAACGTGAGGTTTGATGGATACACACACTCAACACGAGGTCACCACATGGTTTAAATAACAGAACTGACAGAATGGACACAAATTTGTGTTTAAAATAGTTATATAATTGATTTAACAACATACATTCGATTTTATATGTGATATGTTTAAAAGATTTGTGTCAAATGCTTGAACCATATTATTTTCTGTTTGTTCTTCTCCATGTGTTAGCATTGTTTTTTTTTGTCTTTGATTAGTGTAATTCCACCCCTATGATTAAGTGGGCTGTAAGAGTATTTATGTTGGATTAAAAAAAAAAAAGGAATTACACCATATCAAAAAAAGCTGATCATTGTGAGAGCCCTCACCAGTTTAATTTGGTTTGCCCCACCCCCGTAACTGTCACTTTTACTGGACAGCTTGCTTTGTTACAGAAACAAGAATAGTAACAAAACTACTTGAAGGATTAAAGGGTAATACAACTGTGACATAGGGAGGACTGAAAGAAACAAACACATCTGTGTTAATGCTATTGATAGAGAACATTAGATATGTCATTTTGCCAATAGTTCTGCGTTAAAGTGACTTTAAACGATAATTTTTTGTTAAAATAATAAACTTGTCATACTTACCTGCTCTGTGCAGTGGTTTTGCACAGAGCAGCCCCGTTTCTCTTCTTTTCAGGTTCCCCCGCCAGTGCTCCTGGCTCCTCCTCTTTAACCAGTGCCCCCAATAACAAGCCACTTGTTCTGGGGTCACTGGTACATGCTCGCTGAGCCCCGCTCTATGATTTACTATGCAGGCTTGCTAAAGCTTGCCCTCCGGTAAACATGCATAAGACAAACAGAGCCGTGGCTCGGCCCCACCCCCACTCTCTCATTGGTTACCTGGCTGGGGTTGACAGTAGCATGAGCCAATGGCTCCGCTGCTGTCTCAGCCAACGAGAAATGATAGACCCGGGAGAAGCTCACCTCTTGTGCACATCGCTGGATCGAGAGGGAGCTCAGGTAAGTATTGGGGGGGGAGTGGGGCTGCTGCACACAGAAGGTTTTTTACCTTCATGCATTGATTGCATGAAGGTAAAAAACCTTGAGCCTTTAACACCACTTTACAAATTAATTGTCAACTATTCCAGTTGAGCCTTGGATTACGAGCATAATCCGTTCCAGGAGTATGCTCTTAATCCAAAGTACTCGCATATCAAAGCGAGTTTTCCCATTGAAGTCAATGGAAACGAAAATAATTTGTTCCGCATTGACTTCAATGGGATGCAATACCGCATGTGGCCAGAGGTGGGAGGGCGCCAGAGAGCCTTGGAAGCAGCTGGAAAGGGTCGAGGACACGTCGGCTGACCTCGGCAAAAGGAAAGGCTCGGAAACTGAGTATTTCCGTACCTTTCCGAGCATTGCCGAACGGCGGCGATCGGCTTCAATCGCTGCTGTTCGGCTCTGCTCGGCTCCGGCGCCCCTGCACGTCAGGCCAAATGCAGTACCGTAGGCCCTATTAGGTTGAATTCTGCTCGTCTTGCGAGACAACACTCGCAAACCGAGTCAGAATTTTTTTTAAAAAGTTGCTCGCCAATCAAAACGCTCTCAAACCAAGTTACTCTTAAACCACTGTATTCATTAAGATCCATGTATGAAAAGAATCCATTAAAACACAATGCTGAATGTTGTTTTGTTTTTTTTATTTCAAATGTAGCATATTTTTTCCTTGTAAAAATATTGTTATAAACAGCAGAATAATGAGCAAGCACAGCTTCACCAATTAACTGTTCACATACTGATATTTTAGACAAGTTCTACCCAACATATTTTTTTCTTGCTTGGCTGATAGTTCTATTCCCTCTGGAACCTGAGCTTGGTTATTAAGCCAAGCTACAGTCAGCACCCACTGAAATAAATACACTATTTATATCAAATAGAGAATTCTCTAGAAAACAAATTATATTGCATTTCTTTTCATAAAATTTACAATTTTAGTACCTTCATTGTTCCACAATGCCCAGAATAAATCTATTTAAAGTAGCAAATGTGCCCATTTAAAAAATGGAATACAATATTGTATAGAAATTTAAAGTGGAACTATGGGCAAACTGTATAGGTCAGCTAAGCATATATCCATTAAAGTGGCTGTAAACCCTTACAAATACCCAGTGTAGTGACTGGCCTCAGGTGATACATGAGATGAAACAAATTCTCCTCCATAAGTTGTACCTGTTCATCTGCAGCCCTCTCTCCTCTACAGCCATTCAAAGAATAGAATTTAAACAGCATTTGATAGCTCCAGAAGGCAGAGAGCAGGGATCTGATGTCACACATTGCACACCATAGGACAGGGAGCTGAGTGTAATCTGAGACCTGAGTGGAGAGAAAGTACACACGCCCTTCTACACAGTCTCATAGGGAAACATACACAGCTGAGGTTGTCAATCACCTTCTGTGTGGTGGTGGTGGTGGGGGGGTCACCTCCCGTAATTGTCTGGTGTCACATTGGATGATGGAAGTCACCTCATTTACTAAGCACTAAGGGTAATTCCCTTACAAAGTGAACAGCCTATTTGCCTTTAGTAAATCAAACTCATTGTATAGCATACATGAATTGAAAGCTGTGAGTCTACAAAAAATTTCAAGTATACATGGAGCAGCGGACTTTTATACAAAAATAAATCCAATTTTTTTTGTTAAAGTGGCTTTAAAACATTACACAACACATTAAAGCCCATACCGGGTCACTGAAACCAAAGTATGAATCTCCTGAAAACTGTAATAAAAAAGAAGGTTGTATCCTGCTAAACCACTAAGAAAAACACTTAGATAGAAACTATACAGTGGATACAATGGTAGAGACTTTGCCTTGCTGCTTCTGTGCGGTTTGGTTTCTTACCAACCTGCAGGGAGATCATAACCGTGGAAATGAGCCCTAAAGTTAACTTACTGAATTTCGCATGGTCACGTTATGTTGGTAGCTTTAGCCTTTCACTGCTTGATTTTAAAACTTGTATAATAATTAGTTAGCCTAAATACAATTCAATGGATCAATATAAATATTCCCCAGCAAACTCTGCAGGTAGTCAACACAAAAAGCCTGTTTAAACTGTTTCAACATTTTGTTTTAATGAAATACAGAGGTTTTTCCGCAGACAAAACCTCGGACCTTTGTCTGAAGGGCGTTGGCCAGGAACTTGTCTTGCATACAAATGGCAAGGAATTGCTGGTCAACAAACACAAACGTAGTGACGTATTACGTGTTTTTTCAGCTCTTTCTCGCCACCCTTTGGGCTCCTTCTGCTAATTTCGTGTTAGTAGAAGTTTGGTGAGTGTTGATTCCGCTTTTCATTTCTCGATTTTCATTTTGCACTTTTCAGTTTGTTTCTGAACGGCCATTCGTCAACTAGCCATGTTGCGGAATCAGGAGAGATAACGCGTTATTTATTATTGGCCTTGGAGTTATTGCTTTGACCCAAGTCCAGTCCAGGAACAGGAGGAGGAGGATTTCCTGGACCAAAAATTGTTTGCTTTATTAATCGTGACCAAATATGTCATATGCTTTTACTGCGGGAGCTCCAGGAGAATATTCTGGATGATTTTCGGAATTATCTCCGGATGACGGACCCCTGCTTTCACCAACTCTTGGCATTGCTGACCTCCTATATTAAGAAGCAGGACACATTCATGAGGCTTTTATTTTATATTTTGGTTGAATAATAATGATTTGATTTGGTATATTTTCTAGATTTTTGGATGCATAGAATGCACTTTTTGGTTAAGTTCTATTGGCAGTTAGCATGTCTAATTTTATTTGTTTTCTTTTTTTAATGCACAATAAAAAAATTGTGGAGAATAATACTTGGCTATGTGTTTTACTTCAAATGACATGAAACAGTGAATAAATACCTGTGATATAACACAAACACTCTGGGTAACATAAAAAATGAATAATGAATTTAATATAAATTAAAATTTAAACAGTCCAGTACTGAAAAATCCAGTGAATATTAGTGAAAGTAAATTCATTCCTTGATACACAGACACCACCCTTTGATGTGATCCACCACCACATAGATTGCATGCTTACCGGAGGGCAAGCTTTAGCAAGCCTGCATAGTAAATCAATATCCGGACACCATTCCAGAAGCAGCAACTCCCTGTGGTCAACACCCAAGGCAAGCCAGGATGGCTCAGGTCAGCGGATACGTGGGGCAGGCATCGAACAAGAACTCATGGAACTGGAGAAAAACTCACCATAGGGTGAATCAGTATATAAAGATTTATTTTAAGGAAAAGGTTGCACTTACAAGAAAAACATAGATAAAAACATCCATAGAACAATTGCCGGCCGGCTTGCACAAACCCGTATGCATACGAAGTACATGCGATGACATCAGCACGTCAACCTCCCTAGGTCATTTTTTATGCACGGGTATTTATTTACTGTTTCATTTTATTTTAATTTGAGCAGCCTCATTTTCCCTTTATATTCACTGTTTCGTGTATATCTCACATTATTGTGCTGCAGCTACATTTATTGTTCATTTTGTTAGGTTAGTGCGGTATTTCTTCTTATTCACTACTTCAAATGACAGTTTGGGAGTAGGCAGTTACATTTTAAAAAATTCAATGTAAAATTAACAAGGGACACCAACATAGTTGTATGTTTGATCTTAAAAACTAGGGGATAATGGTGTTCTGGTAACTTGCACCAAAAAAAATAACAAGCATAATAATATTATTCTTGATATCACTAGAAAAAAAAAAAGCCTTTGAAAATTTGTTATCAATAACTCCATCAGTATCACCAGCAAAGCAGCTTCATTATTATCCCATTAAAGAAGAAGAGAATAGTGCGCTGCATTTCGAGATTTCATAATTTGCCACGTCACAAATGTTAATTCTCCATTACGAACACTAGTTTACAAGACCGACCGCTTCTGGCTCATCCTTGCTTCCGAGCATGCGTGTTTGTACTTTGGACTTTTGTCCGACAGACTTGCGTACACACGCTCGGAAAATCCGACAACAGACATTTGTCCGCAGAAAATTTTAAAGCCTGCCATCCAACATTTGTCCGCGGAAAATTTGACAACAATTGTCCGAAGGAGCATACAGATGGTCGGACTTTCCGCCAACAGCCTGTCATCACACAATTCCCGTTGGAAAATCCGATCGTGTGTACGCGGCTTTACTTGAAGAAACAACACAGACCCAGCTGAAACACTGTTTGATAAATCTGACAAAAGGGCTCTGTCAGATTTTGAAGCAAATGCCCTTTACAGGCAGGGACCGTGGGCCCCTTTGATATGTAGAGAAAAGTCCCAGTGTCCAGCTATATTCCTGTGGCTACTGATCCCAGCACTACCTCATCAGGCACTGGCAGCCCTCCTGGCTGCAGCTACTCCTTTCATTAGCCTACTCCAGCTATCCCAGACTGCCACTCAACAGTCCTCTCAGGCTGCTTCTCAGTCCTCCCAGACTGTTTACTCACCTCCTGGACGTGCTCGCTGGCTCCTGCTGTCCTCACTCTTGCTCCTGTGCCTCTGAACAGGACTCCTCCATGTGTTGTAGAGGATCTCTCCAGCACCCGAGCCCCAGGCCCGAGGTCACCCCCCCTCCCTAGACTAGGGGGTTACCCTCAAGGGCCACTGACAGCCTCCTCAGCACTCCAACTCCAGCTTTCACCCAAACTCTTCTGCCCTGCTGGCATGACCTTGAGTATTTAAGAGATGCCCTCCCCCTGCCAGTCCATTTGGCTGGGGATTGGCTGGAGCCCTCATCAATACTCCAGGCAGCTCATTCTTACCTCCCTCCCATGCTTCTGGAAGCTTCTCCAAGGTTCCACAGGTAGGGCGAGGTATCTATATGCAATCTGATTGTATATTGTGTATTTAGTGAGAAGGGTGATCACTGATTGACTGCATTTCATTCAAAAAAGGTGCAGCTGGGAATGGGTGGGTGGTTAGGATCATGGATGATGCAGGGTATGTGTATATGAGGTCAGCTAGTCAACTCCTTCCTGTGCCATGACCTCTAGTCTGTCCAGGAAGTAAGGCATTGCTAATGGATACGTTTGGAAACATGGATGAGGACAAGTGAAGTAAGTGTCTGTAGATTTAAAGCTTTGATATTTTTGCAAAATAAGTACATTAATGCTATATTGGTACATGGAGCTCGAATTTAGAAAGGGAAAAAAAGGTGACCAAGGTGAACTTATCCTTTAGGGAGATTAAAAAATAACAGACTTACTGGCTGGATCACCTGAAAATAACTTTCATACAAGTTACCGGGGGCACTCTGAAAAACAAAGGCAGCTGAAGACTCCCAGTGCTTGTATGTGTCAAAGCCAACAAAGCAAGCATGGCAACCCTTTGGGTCAATGTACAATTACTAGTATAATGAATGTCAGCAGTCTGCAATATTCATACTCTGTATAAAAAGTTTAGCAATGTGTGAAATGTGTCCAGCAGAGAAACACAATGTCATCTTGATGTTTGATAGGTAACAAGAAGTGGGAAAGATCGGTGTACAATGTACAGTATCTTCAGGAAACAGCATAGGAAATCTGTATTTCCCTTTTTAACATCTACCAGTATAGAGCTCGATGTTGTTGAGTCACATTTCCTTCCTCTTTGGTGAATATGATGAATGATATAAAAAAAAAATTGAATTGGAAGCTTATTTAGTGTGCAAATAATAAGTGCTACTGAAATTACAATAAAAATTGTTATTTAAGAAAAAGATGAGATCTATCTATCTATCTATCTATCTATCTATCTATCTATCTATCTATCTATCTATCTATCTATCTATCTATCTATCTATCTATCTATCTATCTAGTATATTTTTGTGTTATTTCTGTTAGTTTAAAGAAACAATGGAATTTAGAGGATTACAGATACAGTACAAATACATGTATTTAAAATTAATTCTACATGTATTAAACAATATAGATTGCAATATATAGCCTATTCATTTGGTAGACCATCGGATAACATTTATTTTATGGCCTAAATTAAAAACAAAAAACAATCCTGAAATTACACCAGTATTTGTGTAACCTAAGACAATGAAATGCAGTTTTTTGAAAATGGTCCATATTTTAACTAATGAGTTTCTTTCAGATGTTTTTTTATAATCTGATAGAGTAAGGGTAAAGAGTAAAGAATACCACCCACATCCCAGGTATTGTTTTTGCATTGCAAGTTAGAAAAATACAGAAGAAAACTAGTCTTTTGTTCTGGTGACTCTCAATAGTACTGAGAACTGTAGAAATCTCCACTATTGCAGTGGCCCCTATGTCATAGCTCCCAACTGTCTCTTATTTGGAGGGACTGTCCCTCTTTTAACACCAAATCCCTCTGTCTCTTGTGCAACTTCAGATGTCCCTCTTTTTTGGCTTGATGTATGCATAATGTACTATTTTACTACCAAAAGTGTTATGCTGCAGCCAATGTTTTATGCAACCTCTGCATTTGGCATTCTGAAAGCCTAACATTAAAGAAAAATAGAGGTTAAAAAAGTACTTTGTGGTTTAGCCAGTCATCTTCTGCATATCAGTGGTCCGCGTAACCTGGGCTGTAGCAGGGATACGTCCTTTGCCTACATACTGAGGTTGATTTACTAAGACTGGAGAGTGCAAAATCTGGTGCAGCTATGCATGGTACCAATCAGCTTCCAGTTTTTTGTTTTTTTTTGTTAAAGCTTAATTGAACAAGCTGAAGTTTGAAGCTGATTAGCTACCAAGCACAGCAGCACCAGATTTTGCACTCTCCATTTTGCAATTTGTCCAGTCTTTCGTTCATGGAAATGTATACAACTCTTATAGGAAAATTGGATCTCATGAGATTCCCAAACATTTTGATTTCTGTACAACTCTAAGTAAAATAATTAGTAAAATCAGGTTATAAAACGTGGCCAAAACATGTTGTTAGTCAAATCCTCAAGAAAATCTGGTTGTGTAGGGCCAGCATTTGACTTGTGGTGGAGGTCCGGAGGTAAGGCAGTGCCCACATAAATATCTGAGGAAGCAGAGAGGCTGCATGGAACTCCCAGCAGTGAAACGTCCCTTTAATGTTTATGTTTTTAAATGTCTTCGCACAAATCCCTTCTTTTGGGAATTCAGGTTAAGTCAGTTTCTGTTCATTGTCTTTGATCTCTATTTCTGCTTATGTGCCCAGAGTCTGCTATGTCCTTTCATGTGTGTTGCTGCCTGTGTGATCTTTAAGTAATCCGATGTGTTCAATATCATGTACAGTATAAAATAAAAGAATTGTACATTGTTATCTGGGGACTGAAGCAAACGGAGTATTGTACCACACTGACCAGGAACTAATACCAAGGTAAAAAAAAGGCAAAAGACTGCCAATAATATACCCTTTCATGGCTTGATATAAAAGAAAAAAAAAAGCTATATCATACACTTCAGAGCTCAAGGCCCCTTTCATCAGGCTTACACTTCTGATCACCATGGAGGATGCTGAAACGTATTGAGCAGAAACTAGATATACTATTGTTGCACTTTTCATCTGTTTATATGACAGGGGCCTAACACATCAATAGGTTGCACTGTAATGCCCTGTACACACTGTTGGACATTGATCGGACATTCTGACAACAAAATCCATGGATTTTTTCCGACGGATGTTGGCTCAAACTTGTCTTCAATACAAACGGTCACACAAAGTTGTCGGAAAATCTGATCGTTCTGAACGCGGTGACGTAAAACACATATGTCGGGACTATAAATGGGGCAGTAGCCAATGGCTTTTGTCTCTAAAATTATTCTGAGCATGCGTGGAACTTTGTCCATCGGATTTGTGTACACACGATCGGAATTTCCGACAACGGATTTTGTTGTCGGAAAATTTTATAGCAAGCTCTCAAACTTTGTGTGTCGGAAAATCCTATGGAAAATGTGTGATGGAGCCTACACACGGTCGGAATTTCCGACAACAAGGTCCTATCACACATTTTCCATCGGAAAATCCGACCGTGTGTACAGGGCATAAGTGTTTAATTACATAATAAAAGGTGTCATGTTGACAATACGTTTTTTTTTTCTTTTTTATTTAAAGGGATTGTAAACCCTCATAGTTTTTCACCTTAATGCATTCTATGCATTAAGGTGAAAAACATTCTGTGGTGCTGCAGCCCCCCCGAGCCCCCGTTTTACTTAGCTGACCCCGATCCTTCTCTGGCCGGGAACGAGCACTCCAGCACTAGCTGGTGTCTCGTGTCCTGATTGGATAGATTGATAGCAGTGCAGCCACTGTCAATCAAATCTAATGATGCGGCGCTGGGGGGGTGGGGCCGAGTTCTGCATTCTGTGTGAATGGACACAGATGCGGGACTCGGGAGCGCGCCCACACGGGTGTCCACCAAAGAGAGCACTTCTCCAACGTGGACACTCGATGTGGGGAGGAGCCACCAGCGCCACTGAGGGACCCAAGAAGAGGATGATCGGGGCCACTCTGTGCAAAACGAACTGCACAGTGGAGGCAAGGATGACATGTTTGTTTTAAAAATAAAATAAAAAATGAGGGTTTCCAACCCCTTTAAGAGTGTTCCATGTGTTACATGGAACTTTTTCTGGTTATATGACCATGATGTTTAATAGATAAGTAAATAGCCGGATTGTTATTTAGGGATAAAATGCTTTATCATTAGATTCGTAGGCGATTTAAAAAAAAAAAAAGCAAGTATAAATTGTAAGAGTTACATACAGTGGGCAATCACATTTCATCCTTTATTTTCTGAGGGGATTACAGAATGAATTTGATTGGATCCAAGGTACTGCATTCTGCTAGAGATATGTATACCTGCATACCCCAGGGTTGGGTGCTGGCTCAATCTCAGTAAAAAGAAAGGCAGTCGCCACATTCCAATTTGATTGGCCATTACAGACAAGAACTCTACTTGTGTACAGAAGTGTAGAATAAGAATAAGATAAGATAGATGTGACATGTAATGAGATAATAATAATAATAATTCTTATTTTTATTATTATTATTTTATATTCTGGACACACAAATGGCACATGGATTAGGAAACCTTTTAGGAAACATTATAACAAATAATAATAGTACAAAAAGGGGAGAGGGTAATGGTCTTATGTGTAAAGAATGAGCTGTACATACGGGAGGTAATGATTGTATCTGTACAGAATGAACTATACAGACAGGATGGCCTAATAAAGGCAACCAATAATTAGGTAAATGATAGAGGAGCTATCCTTAGCTTGTTATGTATATATTTCAAATATAAAATGTATATGTATAAAATGTGTGTGTGTGTATAATATATATATATATATATATATATATATATATATATATACACACACACACGCACGCACGCACGCACGCACGCACGCACACACACACACACACACACACACACACACACACACACACACCTGCATCTCATAATATTAGAATATCATCAAAAAATTAATTTATTTTAGTAATTCAATTCAAAAAGTGAAACTCATTCATTTTCTATAGATGTATTACACAGTGTGATATATTGCAAGCATTTGTTTCTTTTAATTTTGATGATTATGGCTTACAGCTAGCGAAAACCCAAAATTCAGTATCTCAGAAAATTAGAACATTACATAAGACCAATTTCCTTTTAGAAGGATGCGCTGACTTTGGACTTCATAAAACACAGTGGACCAACACTAACAGGTGACATGGCTTCTCAATTCATCACGGACTGTGGAAACTTCACACTGGACCTCATGTACCTTGGATTCTGTGCCTCTCCACTCTTCCTCCAGGTTCTGGGACCTTGATTTCCAAATGAAATGCAACATTTTTCACAGTCAGTAATGATTTGGGAAGCCATGTCATCTGCTGGTATTGGTCCACTGTGTTTTATCAAGTCCAAAGTCAGCGCAGCCCTCTACCCTCTCTAGAGCACTTCAGGCATCCCTCTGCTGACCAGCTTTATGGAGATGCTGATTTCATTTTCCAGCAGGACTTGGCACCTGCCCGAACTGCCAAAAGTACCAATACCTGGTTAATTGATCATGGTATCACTATGCTTGATTGGCCAGCAAACTTGCCTGACCTAAACCCCATAGAAAATCTGTGGGGTATTGTCAAGAGTAAGATGAGAGCCACCCGACCCAACAATACAGATGAGCTGATGGCCGCTATCAAAGAAAAGTGGCCTTCCATAATGCCTCAGCAGTGCCACAGCTGATCACCTCAATGCCACGCCACATTGATGCAGTAATTCATGCAAAAGGAGCCCCGACCATGTATTGAGTTCATACTATAATGTACATTGACATACTTTTTAGTAAGCCAACGTTTCTGTATTAAAAATCCTTTTTTTTTTTTAATGTCTTAAGTAATGTTCTAATTTTCGGAGATATTGAATTTGAGGTTTTTTCTAGCTGTAAGCAATAATCACCAAAATTAAAAGAAAGAAATGCTTGATTTATATATATATATATATATACACACACATATAAATATATATATATATATATTTATATATATATATATATATATATATATATATATATATATATACACACACACACACACATATATATATATATATATATATATATATATATAGTATAATACTTTTACATACAAATGTACATTGACAGATCATTTTGATCATATAATAATAAAGTGGAAAGCTCAAAATACATATAAATAGTGCTTATATAAACAATGAAATTAAAGAGGAATTAAAGTCCGATATAATTTTTTTTTTTTTTAAAAGCCCACCAGGCGGGTTATGCCATAATGTTCTAGTGTGCACAGCATATTAGTACATAATAGCAGACTTACCTGTCATATGGTGTCCTCCAGCGCAGCACTGGGACCGATCTGGTGGGCCCCTGCCACTTCCATGTTCGCCCGGTCTTCCTTCTGAGTCCCGTGTTTCAGCCACTTGATAAGCCAGACCACAATGACGCCACTCCCACACACGCGCACGGGAGTCACATCACCATGGCATGGATCAGGGACCGATTGGGGCCGTAAATGTTTGCTGAGCTGTTCAGTGAACATGACAGATGACAGGCAGAAGGATGCATTTATGGCAGAAGAGACCAATGGGGTCTCTTCTGTCATAAATACCCTGCCTGTCAGCCATTTATTGACAAACCAGCATTACTTCCACTTTAAATCTTCCAAAAGTCCAAATATGAAAGTCTAGAAACTGTAAACTCCTCCAAAGTGCCCAAAAGTAAACCTCAGTGTAGTGTTTTCACACCATCCACCATTAGTGAGCACACAAAGCTTCTTACCAGAGAATATTGACCCTCTACAATATAAAATGAGTGGTCAAATAGCACTTGCTAAATAAAGCTTTCCAGATCTCATCCCTGACCTAACTTCCACCACATTCACTGGACCTCATCCAAACTGATAGGTTCACCTGGGCCACTTTCTCATATATCTCAGATATCACTCACCAGTAGTCCAGAAACATCCACCCTCATATGTGCTCAACTCATAAGGGCAAACAGAAAAGCCTCATGGTGTAGTATAAAAAAAACCAAACATTTATTTAAACTAAGTATACACTCACATCGTGATGAAAAAAGTAAGCATGTTAAAAAATCCGAAAAGATTGCAGCGGTCCATAGTGTGATGACGAGACTGACAGAGAAAAAATACAGCTCAAGCACTAATAAAAAGACCCTATGGAAAGTGGACAGAATAATAGCATATGCTAATACATTTGTAATAAATAAATATTTTATATGCCAATAACATTGTATTCCACCTTTGTTCTTGTTAAAAAAATAAAAACGAAAAAAAATATAGACAGAACAAATCTCAAAGGACTTCGGATGAAGAGCATGTATCCTCTAACATCCCTGCCATCACCCTCAACCTTGGAGTACGTTATGTGAATTAGAAATGGAAATTGATGGCGGATATGAACATTTGGACAGCTCCAAGAGACTCACAGAGTTTTAGCATAATCTAACATCTGAAATTACAATACCAGTTTGAGTTTATTAGCAAGTGCTTTTTTTTTCTGTGCAGAATCTGTGCTCAGAGATCATGGAGGCAGTTGTGCAGCCAACTGTTAGCGGTGTTTTTCACAGAAGCAGATCTATTTTTAGCCTGAATTGTAGGAAGTGTGCGCCTTTCATAGAGGGGAGAGGAGCACAGAGCCCTGCTGCATGTTAACGTGCCAGCCGCAGAGAGAGAGCCTGGCCTTCAGCCAGCAAATTACAGGAGAAAAAAAGAAATGGAAATAAGAAAACAGCAGCTACAGTAATAGTCTGGCAATCAGTTTATCATTTCAGTATTATTTTATTTTAACTTGCTTAAATTTTTACTGGTTGAACCATGTTTATAACATACACTTTGATCAACAATACAAATCTGGGAGTCATAAGGAAAATGTATGTTTTTGTAAAGGCAATGTATACTTTTCTTGCATTTATGATCCTTATTTATCATGGACAGGACTGTTTTCAATTTAATTTTAGCTTTGCAAATAATAATGCAATTGGATGTTTTACATTTTACACTTGAAATTGCCATTCTTCCCTATGATAACTTTACTACTATGCTGTAAATAACACAGAAGAAAAATCTAACCTGTCCATAGCTCATTGAGTTCTGTATGGATTTGTATATAGACACAGAAGCAGTCGGGAATTGACTTAGATACCTGTTTTTTTTTTTCTTTTTTTCGTTGAACTTTGCAAAGATTTGCCCACTTATATATCATCTTATAAATATAGGAAGATTTTTCCTTTTTCTTTATTTTTTTGAATTGAAAACTTTATTAAAGTTAAAAAGTGACTTTATAGAAAGCCCAGAGTGCTCTACAAATGAGCAAGTGTCATGGAAATACCCTGTATTATTGTATAAGATTGCATTTTCTATTCAAATGCATGCAGATGTGCTCAAACCAAAAAAGCAGCATTTGATCAGAAAGTCTGTGTTTGACTTGCTTTGCCTGCAGTGCAAATGCACCTCAGCACTAAGCAAGGGGGCAGTATGTACTTTAATTTAATAGGAGATTTTCAAAAAAGAAACATCAAGTTTTTGTTAAAAGTCCAAGTATGCTCCCTGAAAGTAATGTTTATGTTTATTGGCAAAACAAAGATTGAATAATAAAAATAACTTATATATAGGTAGATATCTATCCATCTATCTATATAGCTATATATATATCTATAGATATATATATCTATATAGATATATAGATATATAGGTAGATATATAGATATATGTATGTCAATATATATATATATATATATATATATATATATATATATATATATATTGACATACATATATCTATATATATGGATATATATATACATATCTATAGATATATCTATAGATATCTATGTATATGTATATCTATATCTATATCTAAATATATATATATATATATAAATAAATATATATATATTATATATATATATATAATAAAAAAATCTACTTCCAAAAATAAAGGTTTAAAAATTCAATGGGGTACAGTGGTGTATGACTGAGTAATTGTCAATCAAAATAACATAGCACTGAAAAATGGTCTGGTTTTGAAAGGGTAAAACAGGCTTGTGTTGAAGTGGTTTACAAAAAAAAGTTAAACGAAAATTGACCCTAAACCATTTTAGTGCATTTGGTGCATTTTAGGGTTCATTTTAAGTGCTGGAGAGAGGTTGAGTTTTACATTAGTGAGGAGCTAACATTTTTTCTATTAGATTTTTTTATCATGTTGGGCTTCCAGCACTAAGAACACACTGTTTCTTTCATTTATTTATACATTTTCTAATATTTATTCTTTCACAATGATAGCAGCTTTATGTAGCCATGTATAAAACTGCCACTGTAAAAACATAAGGTTATATTACTAATAAATATTATTCAATTAAATTAAATTAATATTATTCCTATTATTGTATTATGTATATTATTATAGCCATAATGACAAAAAGCATAAAAATTATTTTAAAAACACCTGTGCACCCAACCTCCTCATCCTTGTGTCCAGGAATCAAGGAAGGCAGAGATAGCATAAACATTTGCCCTCTTGACCCTCCTTTTCAGTAGGAAGGAGGGTTACAATTTAAAACATGTTCAAAGGAACTCCAAGTAGCCCCAACCAACTGACTAGGAGGGGGTTCATATGTAAATAATGTCTACCATTTGAATTCTATTATACTTGATACTGATACTTGATACTATTCATTGCTATTAGATATTTGATACTACTCATTGAGTATTTAAATGGGCTTACCCCTTATTCAACTTAAAAAAAACCCCCTAAATTGTAGTCAAATGACATCCTCCCAGGATCCCGTGTGTCCCACAGGCCATGCTGCCCCGCGATCTGTCATCTGTCTACCCACAGGCCACAGTGGATGGCAAATCAGTGTACTGGGCCACTGCTGGTACCATGTGATCTGCTGTGACTAGTCACAGCAGATCACATGACAGTTTTACACAATGAATGGCTTTCATTCATAGCCATTCGTTGTGTACAATTGTGTTGATCTCTCTGCTTGGTAACAAAATACATTTTGTAAATTCCTTTATTTACCAAAAAATTGTGACAAAAATTACAACTTCAAAACCGCCATGCCTCTTACTAAATACCTTGGACTGTCTACATTCCAAAAGGTGTTGTTTGTACTGTCCTGGCATTTTAGGACCTCAAGAAATAACATAGGCCATCAGTACATCAGGATTAATCTGTTTTCAAATATATACAGTATACACCAGTTTGTGAACTTCATAGCTACAGAACACATCTATACACTATAATAAGAGTTATGTTTACCAATTTTTACCAATTTTTACCAATGAAATGTAGAATAATACATTTTGGCCTAAATTTTTGAAGAAAGAATTATTTATATGCTAAATGTTATAACAGAAACAAAGAAAAGCATGTTTGTTTTTCAAAATGTTTGGTCTTTTTTGTTTATTTAGCAAAATATAAAAAAACACAGTGGTTATAAAAAACAAACAGCTCTTGTCTAAAAAAAAAAAGATAATTAAAAAATGTAATTTGGGTACATGACTAAGTAATTGTCAAAGTGTGCCATCGCTAAAAACTGACAATTGGTCTGGGCAGAAAGGGGGTGAAAGTATTAACCACTTCACATTAAGCAACATACCTGTACATCGCTTTGAGGAAGTGGTTGCATCGGAGTGAAGCCTGAAGCTGCAGGCTTCACCCCAGTACCATTTTTTAGAGCTGGCGTCTGCTTTCTAGTGATAATAACCAATACGACTCAGCAGCAGCTCAGCCGTTATCACCAGGAGCAGGAGGGGACATCCCTACCTCCCGCAGTCTTATGCTGCCCTGCCCGGGTCTCCCATCCCACCGCCTCAGCATATGATAGATTAAATGATTTACCTCTTCTCTGTCTTTTCTCCTACCTCCTTTCTCCCGTCCCACCGCCTCAGCATGATAGATTAAATGATTTACCTCTTCTCTGTCTTTTCTCCTTTCTCCTAGGCATTCAAGTCTCTTTCAACCAATTTGACAAACAGTTGAATATGACTACCCTAGGGAAAAGGTGGAGTGCGGTCACTCTTTGATTTAAAATTCGTGAAGGGTCCACACACCTCCACACTGCCCCCAGTCCCTTCACTTTGGAGTGATTCAAGAATTCTGAGGGCTTCAATATCCTTAGAGGTTCTTAACCTCAAAGGCGGAGTGATTTTGTCCCTGTGTTTTTTCTTGAGGGCCAATTTCCTCGCAAACAAATTCACATCCTTTACCCACTGAAATAGGTTGAAGCCCTGAGAGGGCACAAAAGATAATCCTCTCTTCAGCACTGCAATGTGGTCAGCTGTCAATGTTATATCAGCGAGATTAAATATCTGCAAATCACTGTCCTGGGTGGTAGTTTGGTCTGAGGAATCTATCACTTCCTCCCTCCCTTGGTACCCGTGTATCCACATTGATCTCGATCTCTCAGGTGTTGAGTGGGCTTGCTAAAAAAATTCACTCGTTGACCTCTGGGGGGTCTGAAATTACCTCTTCTCCCTCTATCTCTTTTTGGGGTATATCTGACCTCTTTTCTGTAATCACTCGAGTCACTTTGTCTCTCACTCCCATCTTCTGTCTCAGAACTCTCTGTTTCCCTTGATGTATCAGAGTCAGCTGCAGAGACAGGCTGTGGGGTTAACCCTCTGTTCTTACGAGACCAATTGTAAACTCTGTCATTAGCAAAGTCATCAGAATCTCAAATTAACTTTTTATGTTTTTTTGCCTTAATGGTTTTTTTGTGACTCTCCACTGTTTTTGTAATGTCTTCTAGCTTTTTAAACTCTGGATGGTCTTTAAATTTAAGGATGTTGTTCTGTTCCTCCTTCAACTGGTTATTCAATTCAGTGAATTTAGTTTTTTCAAAATCATGGAGGTATTGCATCATCCTTAAAGCGGTGTTCCAGCCGTTTAAAAAAATTTTTTTTTAAAGTCAGCAACTACAAACACTGTAGCTGCTGACTTTTAATATGGGTACTTACCTGTCCAGCGAGCCTGTGATGTCGGCCCCCCGAGGCCGATTCGTCCATCGGATTGGGTGCCGGCGCCGCCATTGCAACTAAGGGAAACCGGCAGTGGAGCCTTGCGGCTTCACTGCCCGTTTCCTACTGAGCGTGCACAAGTCGTGCGGTGCTTTGTGAATGGCCCCGTCGTCTTCTGGGACACACACAGGTCCCAGAAGACAACGGGGGAGCTTGCCGAAGAGGAGGAAGTGACGGAACAGCTCCGCAAGACTAGGAAGAGGCAGATTAGGAAGACTGCCTGGCAACAGGGGTTTCTGGTAAGTAAAACATTTTTTTTCTATGTTTTTTAATTTATTTCAAAGAAAATTTTAATGTATAAATGTTTTTAGGGTGGACCTCCGCTTTAAGGTGCTTTATGTTTGAAGTTTATCCCAACCTAACATTAAATCCATATGGTCAGTATGGGAATGTGGTCTGATCATAATCCTAGGTCCCCTCACTGTGATCTTCTTTTTAATATACATTTCAAAACTTGCAACTTCCCACCAACACATTGTATGTTTCTTGTAAATCCTGAAAATACGTTTGAATGCCTCATGTATATTGGTTTCATTAGATATAGTAGGTGTCTCGTTTGAAACGCCTGGCGACCTTCTAGAGAGAGAGAGAGAGTCAAAATCAATCTCTTTTTCAAGAAAGCCAGCCATCTTAATAAATTATACCCAGGCTAGGTCCCAGAAAAAACCTATCAATCAAATTACATATATACAAAAGCCTGTGATATCGATAACATTTAACTGTGGCATAATTGGACCAAAACTAGAGAAGGGTGCGCTTCTCTACGCACCAAAAGGCCACTAAAATGCAACCTTTATTGTAAATCATAAAAGATATGTAAATTACCATAATAGGTATACCTATAGGATGAGGTCAATGCCATTATATAATTGTAGTTCTGATTTTCATCCACAAGATGGTGATAGGATTTCCCTCAGCAATGAGCATGTGTGGCAGTCATTTTAGATGGTCAGGTTATAAATATAGAGACTACAAACAAAAGACACCATTTTCTTTTTACCGTGTGACAGTCAGCTACTATTGGTTGCTCATTTTCTTCACTTTTTAATTTTTTTTTACCTCCGACGAAGCTCTATTTGAAGAGTGAAACGTGTTAGCTTTGGGTGAATTGATTTTGGGAGCACCTTCTGACTTTATTTTCATTTAGGTTCACATGATTTTTGTCCTGACACAATCTTTCCCCCATCCCCTCCCTTTTTCTTTTTGTGGGTTGAGATATGCCTTGTGTCAATTGATGTCTTGATTAAGAGAGAAGCTTTTTTGTGGATATGGTAATATATGGGGCTCGTCCATCAGTGGTTATTTGTATCCACATGGATATGTGTACCCGTATCGCATATCTGAGAGATTGGAAATTCCATAGTGCAGAAGATAGATAGCCCATATCTTCAGTAAGAGAGTATTTACTAGAATACCTTCTCTTTTTCTGTACATCTCATTTTTATATGTGGCCAATAGATGGGAGGAGAGACAAATATACCCCCATCTCTTGATACCAGGTGGTGTTAGTGAGTAGACCTTTAATTTACATATCCTCTAATATAGCCTGGAGCCTTTACATTGAATATAGGAGGAAGTTATAACCCCTATTGTCTATACGTATATATTCAAGAGAAGTTTTCACCATTTAATCTTGGTAGATGTTATTATTACCACATACAGATAGAACATTGATTTTTTATATATAATGGCATTGACCTCATCCTATAGGTATACCTGTTATGGTCATTTATATACTTTTTATGATTTACAATAAAGGTTAAGTTTTAATTAAGTGGCCTTTTGGTGCAAAGGGAAGCACACCCTCGTCTAGTTCTAGTCTACTTACATACACATATATTTTTTACTAGTGTGTTCTTACATAATACCATCCATTTACTGTTTTGTTCTCATCTCATTTAAAGTCCCAACCTCCTTCTTTTTCTCCTGAATCAAAATAGGGATGGAGGCGCTGAGCCTTATGGGCCATATGCTTCATTTAAAGTTCCACAAACCCTCCTTTTTCAATACTCTAATAAGAAGGTAAAGGTAAGACAATGATAACTATAGGGTGCGAATAGTACAATTTCTGTCTAATCAAATATCTGTTTCTGTGACATTGTATCCCATACACCAGAAAATTCCCAAGCAGGTGGATTCACTTGAAGGAGACACTGAATTGAATTAGGACTACAGCATTAAAGCATGAAGCACTTTGGTATGGTTCATTTTGCCAAGACTCAATGCGTAAATCGAGTCCTTCAGGTCAATATATTCCTTGTGCCCTTCATCTCATGGATCCGCGTGGTGAATGCATGCTGAATTCTCCCCTTTGACACCCTCATGTGCAGGGATTATTCTACTTTTACTTCACGCTTCAATGGTATACTTTTGTCAGATGTAGTCTTTCCAGGAGTACAATGTTTATGGCTAAAATGTTGGCTTCTCAATGTATTAAAAAAATTGCTGCATTATATTAAGTATCCACATAGGCATCGGTGTGTTCCAGGGTCATTCATGGTGCAGAAAATATAACTCAAGGGAATAAATACCATTTCTTGGTGCATAGTTTGATTTTCCTCTTCAACTGTTTTCTGTCTTTGGTGGAAATCAGAATCCACCTCTAGAAATATCTCTAATTAAATACATTACAGGTGGGAGTTTTGGCTCATTAAACAGAAGAATTTCTCATCATCCTGAAACAGGAGGGTGTGGGGTTCATTTAATTTATTGGTAGATTTTAGTGTTTGACTAAACTTAATTGCAAACAATATAACAGCAGCAAATGTTATTAATGTCACTGGCTGCCTCTTAGTGCTCTTTAAATGTTAGCAAAGTTTGCACTTTAAATGGAAAACTTTTGTAACCCTTTGTGTGCTCAGAGTTTGGTGACTGGCCAGATGTCTAGTGGTTAAGCATCAATTCTCAGCTACAGCTAGTGAATTTACTATAGACTAAAGGAGCCTATGTATGTCTAATTGTGGGATAGATTGGATCATTTTAGATCAGGGCCAGATCTAGCCTATCTGATCTAGGAGTGCAAAGAATCCACACGCTTTCATTTTATCCTTGTGATTTCTGCCTGCTGATGTCTCTGATCCTGGGGGGTGAGACCAAAATCTGGGGAGCACAGTCCATCCCAGCACCCCTACTCCCAGCCTGTTTCATATCTGATGGGCTGCTAAGTTCCTAGACTTTCAAACAAGGCAATGTTAAAGTAGCTGTAACCTTTGCTATACATGCTAGACTTACCTTCTCTGTAAAATTATTTTGTACAGGCCAGCCTGGCTCCTCCTCTCCTCGTGTCTCTCTTCAGCTCTCCTGGCCCCTCCATCCTGTCCCCACAGCAAGCAGCTTTCTATGGGGGCACGCAAGCCGAGTCACAGCTCACTGTGTCCATTCAGACACGGAGCTGCGGTTCGGCCCCCACCCCTTCTCTCCTGATTGGCTAACTGACTTTGATTGACAGCAGCGGGAGCCAATGGTGCGGCTGCTGTGTCTTAGCCAATCAGGAGGAGAGTCCCGGATGCCTGAGGAACTCGTAGACATCGTTGGAGAGAGAGAGAGTTCATGTAAGTATTAAGGGGGCTGCTGCACATAGAATGTATTAAGATAAAAAACCTTGTGGCTTTACAACCACTTTAAGCCTATATTGATAGTGTGCTTTGTTTTTTTTTTAAAGAACATGTCATGTACCCCAAGAGCCAGGGCCTCTACATACATGCCAGATGGTCTTGCCAACCCAAAATGGCTGCCTTCTGACTCGGGATCACCAATTATTCCCCCTTTCACAGCACAGCCAGGTGTGCAGGCCAACACCCACAATTTCACAGAGATCGATTGCTTTTATCTGTTTTTGCCCGACACTTTGTTGCAATTCATTGTGGACCAGACCAATTTATATGCCCAGCAGAATATTGCGAACAACCCCCAATCATCATATGCCCGTCCGTTTGAGTGAAGAGATCTGAATTTGGAGGAGTTCAAATTGTTTATGGGCCTCACCATAAACATGGGGCTTACAAAAAAAAATTAAGGATATGCCTATTGGTCCACCAACCCCATCCACCACACGCCCATTTATTCTATCGTAATGTCCAGGTCCCGATACGAGATGATTATGCGATTCCTTCATTTTAGTAACAACACCCAGTACCCTCCCCAAAATCATCCAAATTACAATAAGTTATATAAAATTTGCCCACTGATAAATTTCTTTTCCCAACGATTTGCAAATTTGCAGATCTCTATGTCCCTGATCAGTATATATGTGTAGATGAGTCCCTGGTACCCTTTTCAGGCCGGCTAGGAAGAAAACAATACATTCCTAGCAAAGGGGCCAAATACGGAGTCAAATTTTACAAGCTCTGTGAGAGAGTCACAGGATATCTGTATGCGTTCCAGCTCCAGCCCCCTGATTGCCCAGGCCTACATTGGCCCAACTGGAAAAATTGTATGGGACCTGGCATACCCACTTCTGAACAAAGGATATAACATATACATTGACAACTTCTACACCAGCCTGCCCCTTTTCAAACACTTATACATCGCAAAAACCCTGGCCTGCGGAACCTCCAGAAAGAATGGGAAGGGCTTCCCACAATCTCTAGCGAACAAAAAACCGCGAAGGGGAAAAGAGCAAGATGCAACGATGTGCTGGCCTTGAGGTGGAAGGATAAAAGGGACATGCACATGATGTCCACCATCCATGATGACACTACAATTGAGGTTCAAAGAAGACGAGGTCCCATTGAAAAGCCAACATGTGTCCAAGATTACAATCTCTACATGGGGGGGTGGATTTCAGTGATAAAATGATTCAGCCCTATTTGTCAATAAGAAGGTCCCGATTCTGGTACAAGAAGGTAGCAATTTATCTCATCCATTTGGCCATTTATAATTCCTACGTAGTCTACACCAAATACACAAAAAACCCCCGCCCCTTCCTAAAATTCATAGAAAAAGTTGTCACGTCCCTCATCTATCAACAAAGACCCCCCCAGAAGACCTTCGCTCTGATGCTGTTAGCCGACTTCATGAGCGCCACCTCCCGTACAACATTCCACCATCTGAAGCAGGCCGAAGACAGCAAAAAAAAATGTTGTGTGTGCAGCAAAGGAGGGTTTCAAAGAGATACCAGCTACCATTGTCCCCAGTGACCCTCCCAACCTGGCCTTTTCATTGGTGAATGCTTCCAACTTTATCATACATCCCTAAAATATTAGCCAATATTTTTTAACCATTTCCCTATTTTCATCATCTGTGCTGACCATTTTCCATGCTTCCCCAAATAACCATGCCACTGCCTTCCATGTGAACTGACCCTGGCCTGTTTTTTGACTATGCCTCTGCCTACCGTTTAGACTGCTTCCACGTGAACTGACCCTGGCCTGTTTTTTGACTATGCCTCTGCCTACCGTTTGGACTGCTTCCGCGTGAACTGACCCTGGCCTGTTTTGTGACTATGCCTCTGTCTACCGTTTGGACTGCTTCCAAGTGAACTGACCCTGGCCTGTTTTATGGACTATGCTTTTGCCTACCGCTTGGACTGATCTGTTACCCTGCTACTGTAGTACACAGGGGTCTCACATATGTGAGGGGCTCCAGAATTGTTTTTCCGGATGGAGAAAAAGTTTTTTTTGTTTTCTCCGGGTTTCGTAATTTCCAGATTAGGGTCTGGAGTCCAGAGGCTTCATTTGGGTGGGCGAAGCCTCTACCCCTGTGCTCCTGTACACAGGTCTTACCTGATTGCGGCCCTCAGCCTGCTGCTGACTTACTGCCATCATGCCTCTGCCTGCTGCATGAATGGACCACACCTCTGCCTGCTACCTGGACTATGCAAATAATTAGCTGTAGCAAGAGGCAGTATGTTTATGAAGGGCTGGAGAGATGTACAATAATGAGTGTCTGCAGGCAACAGTGTACCAGGACCAATATTATGGCTGTGCTGGCTGTCTCTGCCTGAGCAATTTCTATGGACAAATGCTTTGGCTGTGCTGACAATATCCTTGTGCTGACTATAGACAATATTCCTACCTGCTGCCATGATAATTACTATTGCTGTCGCGAAGCACATCCCTGCCTGCTGCCTGGACCAGTGGTCTCCTCTGTGGACACTACCAAAAGCACAGGTAATGCTTTTTTTTTTTTTTTTTTTTTTTTTACACTTTCCGCAATAGAACTTATTTTGGATTGTAATTCTTGATATGTACATGCTATGTGTTAGAAATATGAAGGGCCTTCAAAAATGATAGGTTGCCAGGAAATTATATATGTAATTTATGCTCCTAGAACGCCTGATGGTGCTACTTTGATTTTGGGTCTCTGTATGTGGACAGGATGTGTAAAAGTCTCACACATGTGGTATCGCCATACTCAGGAGGAGTAGCAGAATGTATTTTGGGGTGTCATTTTTGCTGTGTATTTGCTGTGTTGGAAATATCTTATAAATTGACAACTTTGTGTAAAAAAAATGTGTTTTCATTTTTTTCCACATTTTCCAAAATTTCTGGAAAAAAATGAACCATTCAAAAGAAACATTATGCCTGATAAATTATATGTTGGGGTGTTTGCTTTCCAAAATGGGGTCATTTTGTGGGCAATTCAATTGTCCTGGTGCTCCAGGGGCTTCAGAAATGTAATAGGTGGTTGAGAAATGAGATGTGTAATTTATGCTCGTACAACGCCTGAAGGTGCTACTTCAATGTTGGGCCTTTGTATGTGGCCAGGCTGTGTAAAAGTCTCACACATGTGGTATCGCCATACTCAGGAGGAGTGGCAGAATGTATTTTGGGGTGTCATCTTTGCTATGTACATGCTATGTGTTGGAAATATCTGATAAATGGACAACTTTGTGTAAAAAAAAATGCGTTTTCATTTTGTCAGAGGACTGTCAGCTGAAGCTGTTGGTACTCTGCACATGTAGTTTTTGGGGGTCTATTAGCACTGGTTATTAGACCCAATACAAAGGTATTCATACAATGCAGCTACAACTGGACATCACTATAGGGTTGATTTACTAAAATTGGAGCGTGCGAAAATCTGATGGAGCTCTGCATAAAACCAATCAGCTTCCAGTTTTTTTTTTGTTAAAGCTTAACCACTTCAGCCCAGGAGGATTTTACCCCCTTCCTGACCAGAACACTTTTTGCGATTCGGCACTGCTTCGCTTTAACTGACAATTGCGCGGTCGTGCGATGTTGTACCCAAACAAAATTGATTCCCTTTTTTTCCACAAATAGAGCTTTCTTTTGGTGGTATTTGACCGCCTCTGTGGTTTTTATTTTTTGCGCTATAAACAAAAAATGAGCGACAATTTTGAAAAAAATGCAATATTTTTTTACTTTTTGCTATAATAAATATCCCCAAAAATATATAAAATAACATTTTTTTTTCTCAGTTTAGGCCGATATGTATTCTACATATTTTTGGTAAAAAAAATCTCAATAAGCGTATATTGATTGGTTTGCGCTAAATTTACAAAGTCTACAAAATAGGGGATAGTTTTATGGCCTTTTTATTTTTCATTTTTTTTTATTAGTAATGGCGGTGATCTGCAATTTTTTTCAGGACTGCGACATTATGGCAGACACATTGGACATTTTTGACACTATTTTGGGACCATTGTCATTTATACAGCGATCAATGCTATAAAAATGCATTGATTACTGTGTAAATGACACTGGCAGCGAAGCAGTTAACCACTAGGGGGCAGTGAAGGGTTTAAGTGTGTTATAGGGAGTGATTCTGACTGTGAGGGGGCTGGACTTCAACACACAGGACAGTGATCACTGCTCTCGATGAGAGAGAGCTGTGATCACTGTCCTGTCACTAGGCAGAAAGGGGGAAATATTTTGTTTACAAAAGCATCTCCCCGTTCTTCCTCTCCGTGACACGATTGCGGGCACCCGGCGGACATCGATTCCGTGAGACCCGCAGTCACGGTCACGGAGACCGCGGCGGGCAAACACCAGCAACACCGCTTCTTAAAAGGGATGTACCTGTACGCTCTTTTGCCTACCAGCACCATTCTGCCGGCGTACATTAGCGTGCGCTGGTCGGCAAGCGGTTAAAGGGTAACTCCACTTTTGTGGGGGAAAAAAATTGCAAATAAAGGAAAATAATATAGCGTATACAATTGCGTCATATTGTCGTTGAATGTTATTAAAAATGACCTTTCCTTTTCAATCTGCAGCCACTGTAATTTTCTGAAAATGCAATGCAATATGGCTACCTGGAGGTGTTCTGTACACAGAATGTGTACAGAATGCCCCCCAGATACATAATTTCCTCGTTGTGTGATTGGCTCACCAATTTCCCCAGAAGTCTGCCCTATGATACAAGTCAGATTTTAGGCATCACCTGCAACAAAAATGTCATTTTTGGTGAGAAACTTTCAATAGGAAATCATGGCTAAAGGGATGCAGGTCCAGCAGCTTTCCTCATTAGAGCCCTGCATGTGCACAGCTGATTGATAATTATGAAACCACTCCCATTAGATTCACTTTCCCACATGGATACAGACAAACACACAGGGATTTCTTCAGAATAACAAAAGGTTAAAATCTGCAACAAAGTTTGTTAAAATCATTTTAAGGTACATACTGTAAATCACCCAGAGGGAAATGTTTTTTTTTCCCAACAAAAGTGGAGTTACGCTTTAATGAATAAGCTGAAGTTAGAAGCTGACTGGCTTCCATGCACAGCTGTACCAGATTTTGCACTCTCCAATTTTAGTAAATCAACTCCTATGTGTCTAGTATTATTCAGTACTTAGCTCATATTCATATTGGTATTGCTAGTACCGGTAGGAATGAGCTATTCTCTCTTGGTTCGGTTCACAGGGCAAACAGGGAAATGGTTATAAAGCCTTAAGACTGAGAACCTAAACACAAACCCCATTGAAGACAAAATATTATAATCAATTCTTTCCATGTTCAAAGCTAATAGGCAAGGAATTTTCAAATAAAGAGCAAGGGGAACTGGGTACAGCCATGGGGGACATGTACCAATGCAAATTTGAGGGTCACATGGCAAAAACACCAATCATATAAATGAGATGTTTGGGAGATGCCTTTACCCACTTGAAGATCGGACTGTTTCAACCCCTTCTAGTCCAGGCCATTTTTCAGTTTTCAGCGCTGTCACACTTGACAATTACTCAGTCATGTAACACTTTACCCAAATTAATGTTATCAATTTTTTAGACAGAGCTTTCCTTTAGTACTGTAGTATGTAATCACACCGTTTTTTTGTTTTTTTTTGCTATATAAAGAAAAAAAAAAACATAAATGTTGAAAGAAAACTTTATAAAGAAGAATCTTTTTTCATAAATTTGGGCCAAAATGTATTCTGCTACATTTCTGAAAAAAAAAATCAGTGTATGTTATTTGTTCTGTGTGAAAGGTTTAGAGTCTACAAACTATGGTATTTATATTTGAAAATTGATCGGTCCTGATGTACTGACTGCCTATCTTGTTCTTGAGGCCCTAAAATGCCAGGACAGTACAAATACCCCCAAAATCTATCTTCTTGGAAAAAAGACAGTCCTAGGTCCAATTGTTTGGCACAATCTTTTGGAAAATGAAGACATTAATGCGTTTTTTTATCACAAAATTTTAATTTTTACAAGTTATTTTTGTAATAATCGGACCTGCAGAGGACTTTTTCGGTCGAAAATCTGACGGACTTTAGATTTAAAACATGTTTCAAACGTCCGAGTCCGGTCGAAAAGTCAGCTCGTCTGTATGCTAGTCCGACGGACAAAAAAACGACGCTAGGGCAGCTATTGGCTACTGGCTATGAACTTCCTGATTTTAGTCCAGTCGTACATCATCATGTAGGAATCCGTCGGACTTTGGTGTGATCGTGTGTAAGCAAGTCCGTTCGTCGGGAAAGTCTGTCGGAAGTCCGCCAAAAGTCCGTCGGATAGACCGTCGGACCAGTCCGGTCGAAAAGTCCGCCCGTGTGTACGCCGCATAACAGTGCAGCGCCTATGTGCAGAATCCAAGAGTTCATAGATGCCTTTTTCTGAAAAGCAACTTCCATTTTGAGCAATTTTGAAAACTGCTGAAAGGTTGTCCTCCTCAAAGGCCCTGTGAGAGGTCTGCTATGTCTAGGTATACTGGCTTTTGCAAAAGTCAGCTTAAAAGTCAGCTTAAGCAGAAAATCACTAACTGACTTTTTTGGCACTTGGATTTTTGGCTTTCACATACAATTTATTTGGAAAAAGTCTTTAAAAGAAACTATTATTTTTTAGTTTATCGTTCTCTGTTTCTGGGGTTCTGTCACAGTGATACGCTAGGTACTTCATTTACTCCTTCTGACAGGATCACTGAGGTTATCACTCACTAATAGAACTCAGCTTTCCAACAAGTTTTTGCCACACATTGTGGAATGCGGAGCCATACCGCTGACCTCCCTGATGTTGTCTTTACTGACAGGTTTTCTAGAGGCTAAGAAACAATTAATTTTACAGTTCTTAAACATTTGGCACATGGTTTTTGCTGAAATGTGCTTCATTATGGTTTCTTTTTGTGCTCCTTGATCTTGACCCATTAAGAGAGCATGTGTATAACTTTGGCATTTACTTCAAAAATATTATATTTTCCATAACCATGTCTGTCATTTTGGAATTTAACTTTTTTTGCTTAAATCTAGTTACCAATAAATGTATTCCCACGCTTATAGCTAAAAGCCATACAATTAAAGTAGTAGGTAGTAAAAGTAAACTAAAATGCTGAAAAAGTAGACAGGAAAGAAATTTTGCGAACATTGGCATCAGTGCGTAGATCTGCCAGGGATCACATACTAATGAGTTTTTTTATGGTTCCTTCATCCTTTTAGCCGAAGGATTTGAATTTATGATCCTGAGAATAGTAACCATTCCTTCTCAGTCTGCCATAGTTGAGTAGATCTAAATCAGAAGAAAAATAACTCCCATGGAGCAAGAAAAATCATCGTTTGATTTGCTATAAATACGTTGTCATTGATTTGCACAATAAACAAGTGCACATCAGATCTCAAAAAGCTGGTACTTTAAAAGTCTTGTAACAAGCTTTGCCCCTACGTGTGTATTCTGCAGGAAGTATGTCAGAAAGTTTTCTCATTCAAGTTACTAAGGAACTGTCTCTCAGATGGACAGACCACAAATCTATTTAAATGAATCTGTTCTCTCAGTTGGGGCAGTGTTCAGCTTCACTAGACTGACATGTGCCACTGGAAATAGTGTCTGAAGCATCGCAAATAAGTATCAGTAGAGATTTTGTCTGAAATGATGACTCTTGGGCAGGGTGGGACAGTGCAACATTTTCATTTTTTATCAGACATTTTTTTATAAAAGGCGATCTCGCTAATTTCTCAACCACTTGAGTTCCAGAAGATTTACCCACTTCATGACCAGGCCATTTTTTGCGATACGGCACTGCGTTACTTTAACAATTGTGCGGTCATGCAATGCTGTACATAAATTAAATGTATGCCATTTTTCCCCAATAGAGCTTTCTTTTGGTGGTATTTGATCACCACTGTTTTTATTTTGTGTGCTATATTAAAAAAAAAAAAAAAAAAAAACAAATTTGAAAAAAAAGTTTTTTACTTTTTGCTATAAAACATTTCCAAAAAAAAAATGGAAAAAAAGCAATATTGTGGCAAACAATTGGACACTTTGTGGGGACCAGTGACACTACAGTGATCAATGCTAAACATTTGCACTATCACTGAAATAATGACACTGGCTGGGAAGTGCAGAATCACATATACTGTGTATACGTGATTCTGCACAGAATGCCCACCCTGTAGTCCTGTTACCCTGTAGTAAATCTGCTATAGGGTGGTCGGCAAGCGGGTAAGCACTTTGGAAACTCCAGTGGTTAGGATCCCTTGTTGAAAGACCATAAATAAATGTAGCAATCTTTTGCAGCTGCGCTGTTCCAAGTTCACAGGATATTCGAGACTCAGAATTTAAAACTAATAGTAAATAGAAGAGTTAATAAACAGTATATAAAATTGTGTTTTAAGTTAGTTTGTGACTGTGGAGCTAAAAAGTATAATCTAAATAAGGTTAAAATGAATTATACGTTTCCTGCAATTCAATACATATTGTATCCAAGAATTTTGATGTATTACTATTGGTTGTGACTTTATTTTGTTTCTTGTCCCTTCTTGCAATTCTCAGAACCTGGTCACTTACCCTGAGGTAGTTGAGGGTGAAGTTGGTTAGGCCCATTCTAGTAATGTTTTTGGAAAGTTGCTCCAGCACCTGGGGGTCCGGTGCCTGTATACACAAGTAGAATCACAACAATTTGAGTTAATGTAACATATAATTTTACAGAAAAATACAGTAAAACAATAATAAAATATTTTGCTGAGAAAAAAATTGAGGCTCAAAATAGAGACAGTAAACTACTATATCAGCAATTCACAATGCATTACATTAACTGCTTCAAAGGGGACTTTACACTCAAACATACTAACTAATGCAGCTAATCCTCAAAGTTTGCAAGACATAATTTGAGACTCAGCAAATGAGCCAGAACTTGGAGTCTGAAGTGAGTAACTTACTTTTTATTGCCAGTGTTTTTTTTTCCCTTTTTAAACCTAATGATTTTGCATATTTCGTAAGGGTGGAACTAAAAGTTAGGTTATATTTATTTTTGTGTGCAAGGTCTGCTTTAAAAAGAAATTCATATGCATACAACGGAGGAATTAAAGGCCTGAAAAAATTGGTTTGTCTTTGGTTTCGTGGCTCTGGCTCAATTAAAAGAGAAGTATTTGATTTTTTTTTTAAGAATTGTACTTGCTTGGTGGGTGCAGCATTGGTATGGCTGCATTTGTCCCCCACCATCTCTAAGGCTGAAAACCGAGCGATCAAACACCGCTGATCGGTCAGTTCTCATTGCTCCCTGTCAGTCACCGATCTCTGCTCTGCCTCCTGTGCTCACTAGAGTGCTGAGTTGTGGAGGGGGCAGAAGCGGCTTGCTCAAGCTGTCATGCGCATGTGGGTGGATCCCAACCATATAGTCAGGATCTTTCCCCAGCCTGGACCGGCTGTGTGACGTCAGCCGACAGCGGGCTTCAAACTGCTGTCTGGTGAAAATGGGTCACAGGAGTGAAGAACGAACTGCACTCCTGTGTTCCACAGGAGAAGTACAGCCAAACGAGCTTTGGCTGTACTTCTCCTTTAAGATATTTCAATACACAAACCAAATATTTATGTCACCGCTCTCTGCTTTGCCCTTCCAGCACTAACTGGTGCATCGAGCTGGGGAGGGGGTGGGAACATCTGGCTTAGGATCTCAGTGGCACGTTGAAAGGCTGAGGCAGCTGCCGATTAGGCATCAATACAGAACCCGACAATATGGTTGGGATCCTTTCAGAAACTGAAGCGGCTCTGGGAAGTCAACTGACAGCGGGTTTTACCCTGTTGTTGGCTAATTCTGGGCCAAAAGAGAGCAAAAGAAAGCGCATTCCTGTAACCCAGAAGAGAGGTATGACCAAAAAAGCTTTGGGCATACTTCTCTTTTAAAGGGAACTTTAAAAACACGTAGGGAAGGAAAACTTTTGAACTAAGAATGATAGTTCTATTTCACAGCCCGCTCCTTTCTTCATCTCACCAACTATTCCAGTTTAATTACCGATGATATATGTTTTTGGGATTTTTTCTCAGACATTATTTTACTTAACATTCTGCTAAAACATTGTATATAATACTGTTTGGACCTCAGAGGAAGGGTTACCCCCCAAAAGCTTGTCCTGAGAATTTGAATGTTAGTGCAAAAAAAAAAGTATCACAGATAGTGCTCAATTGTTTTTTGTTGCAAGTGAGTGCACTAATATGATTATAATCACCTGAGCCAACAAAAACAAACACCCTTGTGCAGACTACCTAAGACATGACTGTAGATTCAGCCTAATATGGATACCAATGGCTGATCTAGGAATAATGACAAAGTGTATTGATATTTTTCAGCTAATTGCTATTGTATTCCCATAGGATCAAACTGGTGTCTGCTCGATCTTCCTTTCTTCCTCCACTGACATAAATCTTTTATCATAAAATGTAAAATAGTTTTGCATATATGTTCTCTCTTTCTTATGGTCAGGGCTAACAAAATGACATTAAAATATTTTTATTATTTTCAAATTGAAAAAATATGCATTTGAATATTTTGCATTATTATTTTTAGCCAGCAAGTGAATTTTTAGGCTTCTTTTTATATTTTTCCAGCCTATTCAAAAAAGCCTGTTGATAGACATCAGTAGTGCAAGCTGAAATTTATAAACAACACTCATTCCCCTTCTTGCCATTTTTTTTGCTCCCCAATACGTACGTTTTAATATGTATCACCAAACCCCTGTAGTCTTTTAGTGCTGGACTGTATTAAAATGTCATTTTAATTCATTTACTTAAAAACGACAGCTTGTTTAATATTTTCTGCAGTCTATATTCAACTTCAAACTCACTGGCACTTAAAGCTCAACTTCATCCAAAGGGGAAGTCCTGATTTTTCACCCCTTCCCCTTTTCTCTACCAATTTTGGACACATCGATTTTTTTTTTTGGGGGGGGGGGGTGAGTACCTGGTTTTGACAGGTACCCGCTCCCTCTTCGACTCGGATTGTCTAGGCAATTGACCTTCCTCCTCTTCTTTGCCTGTAGCCTTCTGGGCCACATCACAGGTCCCAGGAGGTTGCAGAACCATTCACAAAGTGCAGTGCGGCTCATGCATGCACAGTGGAAAGCCGCCTGTGTAGCCTCCAGGTGTCCCAGCTGGCTTCCCTTAGTAAACATGGACCCTGCAAAGAACCAGCTCAGGTGAGTACGGTGCTGGATCCCTGGACAGGTAGGTGTTCTTTTTTAAACTTGGCAGCTACTGTCTTTTTTTTTGGGGGGGGGGGGACTCAAGATCCTCTTTAACTTTCACTTATCTAAGATTTTCTGGACTACTTGCTGTAATATATTTGTTATAGAAGGACTAATAATTGACTCCTGGCATGTCATTTTTTTTGAGGGGGAACGGATACCCTATTTTTAGAGGCACCCAGCTCCCACTTCCTCCCCTGGCGCCGCAGTGCCAGAAGGAAGATCACCTCTCCCCCCTTCCCCCCCTGCAATCTTCGTGGACACGTCACAGGTCCCAGAAGATTGCCTGGCCATTCACGGTGCGCAGCACAGCTCTCGACTGTGAAGCCACAGCCTGGTGCCCACAGTTAGAATGCCGGCAGTGAGAGGAGCAAGGCTTTGTTCGCCCGCATCGCTGGACCATGGGACAGGTGAATGTCTGATTATTAAAAGTCAGCAGCTACACTTTTTGTAGCTGCTGACTTTTAAATGGGTGGAACTCTGTTTTAAGCAGGCCATACATGCATCTCAATTTGGCTGGTTCAGTAGGAACCAGCCAAATTACAATCCATTTAGGGCCATTCCTGTTCATGAGAAGTTTATTTTTCATTCAATCAGTGCTTGCAGCCAATTGGCTGCAGTGCTGATCAGTGTATTCTGATGGTGGGGAGTCCTGCTGTCAGAATACATTAACATAGTGGGGAGGATTCTGCCATCCACCTCAAATGTGTGGATGGGGAATCTGTTCATTTTTTGCATTCACGCCCCTAAATCATAAATGTCGAGCTTTACTGTCTATTTCCTAAAATGTAAGTCAAGTCCAACAATGAACTCCACTTAATTGATCTTATAGTTTTGTGTGTTACAGCTCGCATTGTACTTTAACCCCCCCCCCCCAGCCGACACCAGCACTGCAGCTATAAATGACACCAGTTGTGGTGTCATATCTCTGCTCCTATGTGAGCTTTGCCTATTCATGAAAGAAGCCCGCAATTAATGACAATGACACTAATGACATGTGTCATTAGTGTTGGTGTCAATCATAATTGCAACGCTGTTATTGGCCAGGGGGCTGAAATGCAGCACAACCTCTTCTAAGACTAAGTTCACACTTAGAGGAGCGATCAAGCATGCATATGTTCCAATGCATTTTCAGCATGTTCCCCTGCCTCATGACTTGGGCAGACTAGCAATTTCAATGCGCTGCCCTATGCACAAGAAAAACAGAAAAGAAGTCCCTGACCCTTTTCCTAAAATGCACAGCATTCATGGGGTTTGGAGCACGTGAAAATATGTGCGTTAGCAAATGCGTGGGGTTGCCTTTAACAAGCAATGGCCATGTTGCACGTCTGCTAAAGGGCAGCATGTTTCTGTGCGCGTCAGGAAAGCATTGAAATTTGTGCTTGTTCCTAACATACAGTTGTGTAAGCATAGCCTAAATGTAGGTTCACATCTACAGGTGTGACCAAGCATGTGCGTTTCCGTGGATTTTTAGTGTGTGCTTGCGAGTCATGTGTAGGTTGGCCCATTCATTTCAATGGGCTGCCCTACAGACGAGAAACACGGAAGTCCTTGACCCTTTTCCAAAAACATGCTGCATTGAACTGTGCCTTCCTGTGGCACCTAGTGGCTTGGCTCGTGCACAAGCACTTGTCAGCAGATGCGTTGGGGGGGCCATTAACAATTAATTAAAAGGCAGCGTGTTTCTGTGAAGAGAAAGCACGTGACTTTGCATACATTCCTGACATGCAAAAACAACACATTGGGGGTTATTTACTAAAGGCAAATCCACTTTGCAAACTACAAGTGCAAAGTGCACTTGAAATCGCACTGAAAGTGAACTTGGAAGTGCAGTCACTGTAGATCCGAGGGGGACATGCAAGGAAAATAAAAAAACAGCATTTTAGCTTGCACATGATTGGATGATAAAATCAGCAGAGCTTCCCCTAATTTCAGATCTACCCCTCAGATTTACAGCGACCGCACTTCCAAGTGTACCTTGCACTTGTAGTGCAAAGTGGATTTGCCTTTCGTAAATAACCCCCTCTGTGAGCCTAGCCTAACACATGAAAATATAAGATCAATTTTTTAATGTTGCCATAAATGCTATCTGCATTAGTCATGTTGCATTTCCAAGTGTTTATATTATATTCTGTACATTCTAAATACCATATTGTTAAGATTTACCCAATGTTGTATTGAAAAATAGTTTGAACAACTATTAAAAAAAGAAGTATCTGAATTAATGGAGAATAGCAAACTCGACTATTAAGCACATTTTTGTAAATGGTTGGGAAATGGAAAAATGGGGGCAAAAATAATTATTTTGAACTCTTCTAATAGACTCCATATTGACTGTGCATAAGGTCCTGATACTTACATGCATGGCTAAAATGCTGCGAGGTACTAATTCTCTGTATTGTCTAATAGTAAAGTGCCATGTCTTTATTCTCATGAGATCATCGAATGTGAACTCCAAGATGAGACGGCCTTCAGTGCACACCTGTGTTGAAGAAAAAAAGGGAAATAATAGTGCCTTATATAACAGACAAATCACTTGCGGCAATGGCAATAAGGCCTTTTTAACATGCAAAATCCTAGGATTAAAAAAAATAAATCATTTTAAAATATTTTTTTTTTTACTTTGGTTGTAATTGAATTCAGACACAGAACTTGAAACTGAAAACCATCAAAGCTTTACTGTAATGGCTAAAGCATTCATCCAGCAATATTCTATTTCTGAATAGTTTCATTTTGTTTTGTAATGCATTTTAGACCAGTGAGCAAAGAAAAATGAATATTTATGTTTACCAGGAGGGATTCAATAAAACCAGATCACACAGAAGAAGCGACTTCAGGTGAATAATCTTACATCAAAGATGCAAATGTATAATTTAACTAAGAAAAAGTAACAGGAAAACTGAGTTTAAAATGTGAATTTTGAAAATTACTGTATTTAGTTTGCGAATGGGAATACAAGGTTAAAATAATCCTAACTTGTTTAATTACAGTAAAGTTTCTCTAATTTGCAGTCTGGTTGCTATGGAAAACTACATTTTACCTATAATAAATATTTGCCCTGATATAACGAAGCCAAACTATAAGCAATGCAGCTAGAGTGTGTGCTGTAATAGTGGTACGGTGCTGTTACGTTCTGCAGTGGTATATTTTCTGCTCTGCCATTAATCAAAACTAGGTAAACAGGATGAGTGATTAATTACAAGAGTGCCTCATTTCAAAGTCAATGTACAAGTCTTTTTCCCCTTTTTTTAAGTTTACAAGCTTATAAACTGAGGTTTATTTTATTTTGCAGTTGGCTAAGATTTTCATTTTTTAAATATGGTAGTTAATATCAGGTGCAAAGAGAGAACACAAAGAGAGGAGAAAAGAGTGCTGCTCACCCCTCAAATTGAACAGAAAAGAAAAATGTTCCCCCAGGGTGGGATTTTTAGGCAGCAAACAATAAGGTCAAAGATGTGTGAAAAAATAATCGTTTTTATTTTACAAAAAATAGTATCACATGAATATTAAAAAGAAATGAGCTCCAGTAGGAAGTACTTTAAGACTTATTAAGCTAAACATGCATATGCAGACATAATTCCATAACAACATTGAGCAACAAATGTTGAAATTAGGAATGTGACCTGACGCGTTTCAACCCTTAAGCCAAGGGTCTTCTTCAGAGGGTCAGTCTGCCGAGAGATACATAATGTAGGTACACATGTAAGAATCTACACACAGTAACATTAATATATAGTACACATATTTGATATAGTTACCCGACAACGTATGTCCAGCAAGGAAAAATGGCCTCCTACATGGAGATCTGTTTAAAAACTACTTTCTCTCTTTTCCCAAGGGGTCCTGGAATATATACTGCTTATTGGGGTGTATACTCGTTATCGTGGATCCCCCACAGGTGTGTGCTCGACCGACCAATAGGACCACTGCAGGGGGCATGGCCGTCATCCCGACAGCCACGTGTGGCTTCCCTGAATGAATAAATGAATGAATGATTTGTATAGCGCTGCAGTTGCGAACTGAATCGCCTCAAGGCCTGTGTTGTCAAGCTTCTCAGAAGAGGTAGGTCTTGAGTTTCTTTCTGAAGGCCTGATGGTTTTCTTCCATGCGAATGTGAGTAGGTAGCGCGTTCCATAGCCATGGTCCTTGGACTGCGAATCTTCGTTCTCCCTTTGTTTTGTAGCGGGTTTTTGGAATAAGGAGGAGGTTATGGTTAGAAGATCGAAGACTGCGATTCGGTGTGTTGCGTTTTATTTTCTCGCATAGGTAGTGAGGAGCGTTTCTGTATATGCATTTGTGGGTGAGGCAGAGGGTCTTGAAAGCGATCCGATTCTTTAAGGTTAGCCAATGTAGGCTCCTCAGGGAAGGGGAGATGGATTCCCAGGGTTTTTTTCCTGTTAACAGTCTTGCCGCCGTGTTTTGGATGAGTTGTAAGCGTGCAAGCTGATATTGGAGTAGTCCTATGTAGAGGGAGTTTGCGTAGTCGAGTCTGGAATTGATGATTGTTCCAACTACTGCTGCTTTGTCCTCTTCTGGCACGAATGGGATGAGTCTACGTAGCAGGCGGAGGAGATGGTGAGATCCGCTGACTACTGATCCTATTTGTGCATCCATTGACATTTCTGAGTCAAAAATGACTCAGAGACTCTTGGCTTTAGTGCTTGGTGAGATGGTCTGTCCAAAGATGGTGGGAGTTGTCCATGGGGTCTTAGTTTTGGAATTTTGGTTTCCATGTAGGAGAAGAATCTCTGTTTTTGATCTGTTGAGTTTGAGAGAGCTAGTAGTCATCCAGTCGTCTATCAGAGTGAGGCATTTTTCTAGTTGCTGAAGGTGGTCTTTTTCCCTGGTGATGCGGAGGTAGAGTTGGGTATCATCAGCGTATGAGTGGAAGCAGAGGTCCGATTTTCTGATGATTTTGAGGAGTGGGCGGATGTAGATGTTGAAGAGCACTGGTGACAAGGGTGAACCTTGAGGGACTCCACAAGAGATAGTGCGTTTCAGAGTAGAATTCTCCTAGTTTCACTGTCTGAGAGCGATTCCCTAAGAAGGATGCGAACCATTGTAAATCTGAACCTGTGACTCCTGCTACCTCTGTGAGGCGGATGAGTAGAGTATTGTGGTCCACTGTATCGAACGCTGCACTGAGGTCCTGGCGTTCGGGAAAAGCCGAGGGCCCCGAAATGATGTCATCCTTGTCGTAATTGCATGACGCTCCCGCGTCACATGGCACGCGCGGGGCCCGCGCATGCGCCGTGACCGGGGACGTCCGAGGATGTTCCGGAACGCCGCCGGCAAGGAGGAAGGATCCCCAATACGGCAGCCGGTACCAGCCCAGGTGCCTGATGGGGAAGAAAAGGAGGAGGAGGCGCGAGGTGGTGACTGGCTCCTCCTCCCCTTGCCAGGAAGGCACGTCAAGGGGAATCCCCCGACCCAGAAGCGGCAGCAGCCAAAGCGCCAGGTGTCCAGGGGAAAAAAAAAAAGGAGAAAGGGAAAAAACATCATTAATTGAAACATAAAGGATTACACAGAAAATTATATACGAATAATCAGTACATAACAAGCATGGGTATGTACTCTCAGGCATTTTCAATCATAGATTTGCATATTATGCATTAAACCTCAGCAGTTGCGCCTGCTGAGTTTACAGTATGTATATATGAGACAACAGTAAATGCAAGAAACCTCAATCCCATACATTGATACGTCTGCAAGGACAGAAAACACAATACAAAAACTAAAAACAAGGTAAAATACAACAACCCCAAATTGGAAAGAGGAGAAAAGGGAGGGGAAAGGGAGTAACTAGAGGAACCATATATTATTAAGCAGTTGTTCTGAGAAAATTATTATATTATTGGGTTTTACCAGACACAAAGCCCTTAAGAAAGGGGGCAAAAGAGATGGCCTCATTTAATCCTGGAAAAGAGGTGGCATTCAATTTGAATATCCACCTCTGTTCCTGTTGTAGAAAAATTTTGTTCCAGTCACCGCCTCGATCTGGTACATGAATCCGATCGAGCGCGCTGAAGGATACTTTGGGCATCTTGTAATCATGCACTACCACCACATGCCCCCCAAGTGGCAGATAATGATTGCCAATTTGCATATAATAGATGTGTTTGGACATAGGGCGATGAAATTCTTGTTTCGTCTTATCGACGTAATATGCCCCACATTCACATGACATCAGGTACACCACTCCTCTTGTCTGACAATTGGTGAAATGTGCGGGCTTAAACATTGTTCCGTTTGGAAGGCTGAATATTTTTTCCCGTCTTATTGGCAAAACGAGCAATGTCCACAGGGAAATGATCCAAGAATTGAACAATGCTTCTGTCTCTTTTGTTCATCCTTGAACTCGCTTTGGACCAATTTGCCTTTTAACGAAGTAGCCCTTCTGAAGGTAATCGAAGGGCTGGTTGAAATAAAGCCACTAACTTTTGGGTCATCAGTGAGTATGGACCATTGTTTTTGGATGATGTTCCTGATCGCATTATGTTGTTTGGAGAAGCGTAGGATGATCCTGGTAGGATCCATACCAGGGTCGTCCCTTGCCCTCTTTTTAAATAATAAATCTCACCGAGATTGCAAGGCTGCTCTATTGAATGCTTTACGTAAACAGGAGCGATACAGAGCCTCAACATCGATGGCCACCAAGAATGAATTTGCTGGAAGAATTGTTTCCTTAAGCGATTGTAGCAGATGTATCGTATCTTTCAAAAAGGAGGGCATACATAAGACAAACGGTTTTAAGAAAGAGTCGATGACCTTGCTCAAATTCTCGGATATTCCTCCATTCTCGGAGACAATTGGTCGTCCGAGAGGTTTTGTCCGACATTTATGGATTTCGGGGTAAGCTATAAAATGTAGGCACCCGTGGGTGCTTTGTCCTGATGAAATCATATTGATCATATTAAAAGATAAAATATTAAAGGATCAATATGATTTCATCAGGACAAAGCACCCACGGGTGGCTACATTTTATAGCTTACCCCGAAATCCATAAATGTCGGACAAAACCTCCCGGACGACCAATTGTCTCCGAGAATGGAGGAATATCCAAGAATTTGAGCAAGGTCATTGACTCTTTCTTACAACCGTTTGTCTTATGTATGCCCTCCTTTTTAAAAGATACGATACATCTGCTACAATCGATTAAGGAAACAATTCTTCCAGCAAATTCATTCTTGGTGGCCATCGATGTTGAGGCTCTGTATAGCTCAATCCCCCACAACAAGGGGATCACAGCTGTGCAGGCATTCCTTCAACGAAGCCAGAAATACGATGAGGCATTGAATAGATTTATCATCGAGGGGCTTGACTATATTTTACAGCACAATTTTTTTGTCTTCAACAACTCCCACTACCTCCAGGTGCAGGGCGTGGCCATGGGCACCTGTTGTGACCGGCCTACTCCAACCTGTACCTGGGGGAGTGGGAGAGAGCCCTCCTATGTGATGGGGACCTCGCTGTGTATACGAGCCACATTTTTATGTGGCTACGATACATTGATGACGTTCTCCTCATATGGGAGGGCTCCGAGGAAACATTACTAAATTTCTTTGATCGCATCAACCAGAATGAACACAATCTAAAGTTCACCATGACTTACGATCATGACCAGATGACCTTTTTGGACGTCCAGTTGAGACGGACTCCTGAGGGCCAGATCTCCAGCACCTTGTTTCGCAAAAGCATCGCAGGAAACACAATACTTCATGGGGATAGCTTTCATCCCACAGTGTTAAAAAGGTCCATACCATACGGACAATACCTACGAGTGCGTAGGAAATGCTCAGATGATGTCCTTTTCAAACAAGAAGCATATAATCTTGAAACTAGACTGTTAGCACGCGGCTACAGTCGCTCCTGTTCACCTAAAGCATTCAATAGAGCAGTCGCGCAATCTCGGTGCGATTTATTATTTAAAAAGAGGGCAAGGGACAACCCTGGTATGGATCCTACCAGAATCATCCTACGCTTCTCCAAACAACATAATGCGATCAGGAACATCATCCAAAAACACTGGTCCATACTCATTGATGACCCAAAAGTTAGTGGCTTTATTTCAACCAGCCCTGATTACCTTCAGAAGGGCTACTTCGTTAAAAGACAAATTGGTCCAAAGCGAGTTCAAGGACGAACAAAAGAGACAGAAGCATTGTTCAATTCTAGAGGGTAGGAGGAGTCAGGTGCCGACACTTCTCGGGGACGGCCGAACCCGGAAGCTTACCATATCATCCATTGATTGTTGCTCATTTTTATGTAAGTTACTACGTTTTTTTAATAAAATTCACCCGATAGTACTACACTATGAGACCTCTCCTTTATTCCTAATTACCATCGCTGGGATTACTGTGAGTGGCGGGAGGAGATCCAGAGAGCCGGATCCACGGATACAGCTCCAGGAAACCCATCCTCGCTACACCGAGATTATCTGTCTGCCTTACTTGGCCCACTGGGGGCCGCTGCTGGAGGTGAGAGGCTGGGGGAAACACTCGGTGTGTGCACCAGAATTCAAATAGAAGAAAAGCACCAGTCACTGCATATTGTCACTTTATTCAAAGACTGTTTAAGTGGACCAGAGTGGCCCAGAATTTAAATAGAAGAATAGCACCAGTCACTGCACATTGTCACTTTCTTTAAAGACTGTTTGAGTGGACACTATCACAGTTGCATGTTTTTATATATAACATTTTGTGGACTGAATGCACTACTGTCACTTTGGGGCGACATCTCTGCACCTGTGTTGTGGGGTGTTTGTCTTTACATTTATATATTTATTTATAGCGCATTAGTGCGCTAATGATGGCATGATTGCACAAATTATCACTGTTTGATTGTTTGATTTAGTTATTGTGGATCCATATTGATGCAGGGATTTTGAACGCATCTTGTATCACAGTTCACCTACATTTTTTCATGCACAATATGACAGTCTACTATTTATAATATTATTTGTTACACTTTCAAGAGTTATTGAATATTTGAAAAAATCATATTTTTTGTTTAACACCAGGCACTATTTGCTTCTCAGCCTTTTTTGGGAGGCTATCATATATTTTATATATATTTTATATATATATTTTTTTATTACATCCAGTTTCGTATATATTGTCACTCCTTTTGATGCGTGGTGACCTATACATTAGGAATCTCACTTTGCACTTGGCACTTTAAAAGGTGACGTTCATTCACATATTTCATATATTTGGCACCAATGATTTCATTGATGGACTCCAGCATAGGGCTATGATGAGTTCAGAGGTCACCATAACATTTTCCTGTTAGGAACCAGCACTTTGGAGTTATCGTTAGGCATATTGTCTATCTTTTGCCTTAGAAGATCACTGATAGGATTATAATTGTTAGTTTGGTACTGAATGATTGAGTAGCGCCACATATTTTATGTGAACATATTATTTCTCTTGGGGGAGCTGAGTGGACCCATTTATGTTGGCAGCTTTTTACCTTGTACCTTACTGATAGTTTTAGATTGAATAGTTCCCGTTTAGAGTGTGGTCTTTGCGCATTAGTCCCCATACATTTATAACCCAATGGCTGGTGCCTGAGCAACCCATAAGCAGTACCATCACATGAGGCTGTGTCTCTGCTCATACCAAAAGTGACTTTGAGAAAATACTTATTTATATTCTTGGTTCAGGCAAGCTACCTTCTTCTGACCTGAATTATGTTACTTTTTTTTATTCCATTAACTCCGCTAAAAGAGAGTAGGGGGAAAGGTTTGTTTCTTCGCTTTAAGTTATTCTGAAGTGTGTGTAATCTACTCTCCCTGCTATTTAACTGAACTTTTAAATAGCTCTTTCTATGCAATGTTTCATCTTTCCTTTTAAAATAGTGGGGGTTATTTACGAAAGGCAAATCCACTACAAGTGAAAACTACAAGTGCAAAGTGCACTTGAAATTGCAATGAAAGTCCACTTGGAAGTGCAGTCGCTGTAAATCTGAGAGGTAGATCTGAAATGAGGGGAATATATAGATCCACCAATGGGGGCTGTGGGTTGCCAATCCTAAATTGAGTATGAAAGAGCAGATACCCCTCAAGGTAGGTATTGGGGACTTTGTAGGCAACAAGGGAATAAAAATATAAAATTATTCAGGTGCAAACATCACCAAGGATAGAATTAATAAAAACAGCAAGTTACAATAGTAAATCGTTAGTGCATGGTAATTGTGGATATTCATCCCAACGCGTTTCAGGACACTTGTGGGGTCCTTTCATCAGGGGATGCTGTTTTTATCAATTCTATCCTTGGTGATATTTGCACCTGAATAATTTTATATTTTCTATAAATAAATAAATACCATTTATACTATTTTTGTTTATATCCTTTCCTTTGTTGCCTACAAAGTCCCCAATACCTACCTTGGGGGGTATCTGCTCTTTCGTGAAATTAGGGGAAGCTCTGTTGATTTTATCATCCAATCATGTGCAAGCTAAAATGCTGTTTTTTATTTTCCTTGCATGTCCCACTCGGATCTACAGCGACTACACTTCCAAGTGCACTTTCAGTGCAATTTTAAGTGCAAACAAAGTGGATTTGCCTTTCGTAAATAACCCCCACTGTGTGCTTTTTAAGTTTTCAGAAGTTAAAGAACATCCAATATCCTGACATTTTTTGTTAAATATTTTAGCAACCTATTTGACCCCTCTTTCTAAATCTCCTTATTTAGAGTGCATGGACTTTATTGTATTGCAAATGAGTGTATTGCCTCAAAGGCAGTCAGCTGCTGGAACCTGCTCTTAAAGTGGAATTCCAGCTTAATCTTAGTTACTCTTAAAACTGAACTTAGTTACTCTTAAAACTGAAAGAGATATATACTTACCTATTTTCATGCCACTCCGGTCATGTGATCCAGCTTCCCTGTGTCAGCCAGCATGGCTGCAGGGGAGAGGGGGGAGCATTGACAACAGATTGGCCATTGAAGCCTCTGGATGAAGTCATCACTCTATAGTATAACATGTTTGTTATTTTTAACCAAAAAAAATAAAAAGAGACTTTAGCATCACTTTAAAGATCATTTCATGTCCTTGGATACCTCCAACAGCCAAGGAAGAACTACCACCAAATTAAAAATGTCATGACAGATATAGAATATTGGGATAATAGGAAGTTTTGCAGCTAGAGAAAAACACTGCATATAAAACATATAGATAGCCTGTACTTTCTGTCCCCTAACATCAACAATATACAGTCTTTCAAATGGTCTGGAACCATTAATGGGCCAAGCTGCACCATAAAGTAACTGCAAAAAACACAATGTCATAGTACATTCTGAAACATCAGACCACCTATTGGAACATTATTGTAAACCGAGGCAAACTATTTTCATGTTGTACTAGGATAACATAAGGGGGTTGTCAAAGAAATAAGCAGTCTGTGAACAAAGTTATTATTCTACTGAAATAGATAACACATCGATCTCACATAAATAACATATTTTTTTCTTTTTTTTTTTCTTTTGAAGTGAAACACACTTTATCCATTAAAACACAAAGTTTAAATTTAGAGACGTGGCAACATTCTCCTGCAGCAACTTGCAGACACGAAAGAAAACCCTCCGTTTGGCAGCCTCTGTGTTGAAAGATGTTTCTGACAGATGAAATGTTTCTTTTTGTAAAAGGAAAGACCCTCATTAAAGAATGGGTGTAAAAAGCCGGATTCTGATTCATAACAAAACCCAGAGTTTGTCAAATGAATGCATTCAAAAGAGGCTTCTATACCCCATCATTCATAAAGGAGAATGGCAGCCAGAACACACGCTTCAGAAATAATTAGTGTGAATGTATGCGATTTAAAAGGAATGCACAGTGTTTGGTGGTTGCACATATTTTCTTTCGTTATTCAGTTCAAGAATAAAGTTTAAACATTTTAGATTTTGTTCTAGTTAGATAAATTTGATAATATTGTAAATATGTATTTCATATTTACCAGGTTTTATCAGCAGGTGGAGCTCTAGAGTTGGCTGAATACAAATCGCAAGTCTATCCTCTGCTTATCAGTTTTATAGGGCGTACACACGGTTGGACTTTGTTTGGACATTCCGACAACAAAATCCTAGGATTTTTTCCGACAGATGTTGGCTCAAACTTGTCTTGCATACACACGGTCACACAAAGTTGTCGGAAAATCCGATCGTTCTAAACGCGGTGACGTAAAACATGTACGTCGGGACTATAAACGGGGCAGTAGCCAATAGCTTTGATCTCTTTATTTATTCTGAGCATGCGTGGCACTTTGTCCGTCGGATTTGTGTACACACGATCGGAATTTCCGACAACGGATTTTGTTGTCGGAAAATTTTATCTCCTGCTCTCCAACTTTGTGTGTCGGAAAATCCGATGGAAAATGTCCGATGGAGCTCACACACGGTCGGAATTTCCGACAACACGCTCCGATCGGACATTGTCCATCGGAAAATCCAACCGTGTGTACGGGGCATTATTCTGAACACACACAGTTGAATGTGTCAGAAGATGGACCCCCACTCCCATTATCTTTAGTTCATAAAGGTCTGTATAAAATATAAGTATTAGAAGGAGGTAGTCCACAGGTGAGCAGCTGTTGCTGGGTTGTCTTTAAATAAATGAACAAGAACTGGGATAAATCGCTATGGTACACGTTTCTGGCTTGCATGGATGCACATTAGCATAGCAAAAGTGATATCTTAACCTGTATAGAAAATTGTACATTGATGTTTACTTCATACTACATCCCAGATAGCAAGGACAGCTTGGCACACATTTGTGGCAGTGTTGAATTGTAAGTCTTGTTAACTTGTTGCACATTTTCACTGGCAAGCTGTACACTTGCAGAGCACTTGAAGTTCTAGTTGACACTTTTCCAATTTCTAGCAAAATTGCATGGCAAGTCTCTAGCAAGAGTAAAGTTGCAGTGATGAGTCTACAGCAAGAGCTCTGCAAGTCTACAGCATGAAAATTCAGCCACAGTGACCCCATGTGGTGGGATGACTATTGCACAACATAACTGAACCAGAACTTGCAGAATGTTTAGAAAGAAAGGTGATCTGGAGTCATGCAATGCGGACTTGCTGCTATTGTGCAACAAACTTGTGAAGCCTAGCAAGTCTGGCAATAGCTTAGCAAGTCATTTTCAAACTTTCAGCACAATTGCTTGCTATCTGGGATGGGCTTAGTTTGCCATGCACATTGAACTTCCAAATAATGCTGCTTTAGTTCCTTCTGTTCTGATAAGGTACACTAGGGAATGGGCTTGTAAACATTATACCATGCAGTCAGTGCAAAAAGGCAGTAGACATTTATCAATGGAAGCCTGTTCAGAGGCAGCAGGATATGAAATATGTATGTCTGCTGTTCATGGCCAGCACAGCGTGCATTATGGCTTTTTTTTTTACTATTACTGTTTTTTACAGTCGTCCCTAAAGCAGGGTTTCAGGCTAAAATCAAACTAGGTGTAATCCAATCGAGCACACCATCCCCCCCCCCCCCCCGTATTTGGATATAATTTTTGTTATTTTGGCGTTTTGTACCTTTTTTTTTTTTTCCAGCAGGGCTCCCGTCCTACACCTCCGCGGCGAGGTACGCCATATCCGGATTTGCATCCTGCACCCTGCTGCCTTCTGGGACCTGTGAGTGTCCCTTAAGACAATGGGGCCATTCAGAAAGCGCAGCACGATTTATGTATGCGCAGTAGGAAACCAGCTGTAAAGCCTGAAGGCTTCACTGCCGGCTTCCCTGCAATTCTGGCACCTGCACCTGAGCCGATGGGGCCAACATTGCAGGATCCCTGGACCGGTAAATGTCCTTATATTTAAAGTCAGCAGCTACATAATAGTTTTCCTTTATGAAAAATTATCTTATTTTCTTTTTCTATAATATTTTATTTTACTGTGTATACAGTAAACTCTTTGTTTACAATACTACTGACTTCAGAGTTCACATATGACTCAAACAAAGCATTCAAGGTTTTTCAAATATAAAACACAGCTGAAACTGTTTGACTTGAGACTCTCACTTTGAGTGAAACTCAAAATGCTGATCTTAACAGAGCACAGACTAGAGTAAGGAGGGAGGGGAGATGAGTTACACGTTTAGTTGTGTGTTTATACCGCAGCAGCTAAGAACAGGCAAATAAACATAAAAGTCACCTGTTGGCTGAATATTAAAACCAGTTTGAAATAAAATGAATAAATGCCATACAAATCATTGTGTAATTTTGAGGGAATTCGGTTAGGGAGATTATTATTTGCTTTTAAGTTTATATGCTGTCCCTCCTTCATAGTATTAATTTCATTATTTGTCCTATATCTTCATTTTAGGAATAGAATGACCAACACTACCACCATGCTTGTCGGCTGCCTCTCATTAACTGGCCAATCCAGATAGGTCTTGTTTCTACAATGAATGTGAGAGTGGGTGTCCCACCTGTGACTTTCAGCTGTGGGTTTAATTTTTTTCCTGCTATTAAAGTCTACTCACAGCACACCAGTAAGTCGGCCAAAAAGTGATGCTGTTGCCTAAATCTCAGCACTTACTAATTGCAAGTGATAAATATCAAATATTAATATCTAATATTTCATATTTGCTTGCCTAAAAATTTCTGATAGTGGTAAAAAGTGAATATTTACATAGCACCTAGGTAGGTGCTAGGACTGGTGTAATATAGTTTTTGTTCCACTGCTTAGCAGGAGAACTGATAGGGAAAATTGCTTAGCTCTCTGCTCAGTGTGCTCAGCTGCTGGTTGGGTCTGCTTCTGGCCTCCCTTGTATCCAACTAACCTAGGAAGGTTCTGGATGAATAGGTGGATGCTATGCAGAACACAACATTAATATTAATGCCACTCTAGTGAATCCCAGGGAGGGTTGCCCTTGAAGTATCCTGGGAGAGGGTATTTATTCTTTGAATGCACTGAGCACAAGGTATTTCATGGAGAGCAGAGTTCCAGTCTGGGAGGGGGCTCGCTGCCTGACAGGGCCTGAAGTTAGAGGGAGTGACTCTGGTTCTACAGAGAGCTGGCTGAAGGGGCTGTCTGTTGAAGATCTGGTCTGGTATCACTAGTATAGAGTGTCGCTTGGAAGTTGGAAGGAGTCTACCAGCTGTCCCTAGGCATTTTGTAGGTACAGACAACATAAACGGTCCATAGACTTTTGCTCTTAACACCTTCTGGTATGCTATATAGTCAGCTAGGGGTCCAGACAAGAGAACACAGTCTAGTGATCTGAAGAGCTTTATCCAGCTGCTGCTATTGCATAACACTTTGCTCAGTTTCTGCTACTTTTGGACTGCCAAATACTGGAGTAGTCCGCTATAACTGGTTTGTGTTCTGAGGAGCTTTGTCCAGCTACTACTGCTACTAAGGGACCTTACTCAATCCTGAAACTACTTTGTTGCTACTGCCAAGGAGAAGTCTTCTATCTGCTTTCAGCAAAGACGTCACCAGGGCTTAACCTAGAAACTATTTAGATGTCCCCAGTTGTGAATAATTCTATTTCTGGAGTATCCCACTAAATCCCCTTCCCTGTCCAAGTTCTCAAAAAAAAAATAACAAAAACAACAACCCCTAGACTGGTCACTGAAGACAACGTGCGGAAGTGTGTGTGTACCTGGCTGTGTGACTCCACTTTGTGCCTGTCCGCAGGGCAAAAAGTGGGAAAGATCTGGGCAAAATACCAGTGGTTCTTACATGGGCATTTCACTGCAATAAAGTAACATTCTTCTTTTCATTGTTTCATAGCCATGACCACAAAATAGTGAGGGAAGGCATGCAGTTTGCAGTTGCCCCCCCCCCCCCTTCGTTTTGGTTCTTATTCCCATGTTCACCTGGGGAGTTTAGGATTACTGCCTGTAACTACAAGGTTATGAAGTAGAACAAGCGCAGCCTCATATAACCTGAATGACTACCTCAATTGTGCCACAAGAGGAGGGATAGAAGAGTTGGGGAGATAATTGAACATGTTAATATAAGATCTTTACAAATCTGTGGTTTGCTGTGGCTTTCTAGGGGCTCCTTGGTGTCCATGTGCCTGCCCCAGGGACAGTTTTAGGAACCACACTACTTGGAACATGTAGCCTTTGATAATAGCCTTAACCGCTTCAGCCCCGGAGGATTTTACCCCCTTCCCGATCAGAGCACTTTTTGCGATTCGGCACTGCGTCGATTTAACTGACACTTGCGCGGCCGTGCGATGTTGCACTCAAACAAAATTGACATCCTTTTTTTCCCACACATAGAGCTTTTGCTTTTGGTGGTATTTGATCACCTGTGCGGTTTTTATTTTGTGCGCTATAAACAAAAAAGGGCAACAATTTTGAAAAAAAAATCAATATTTTTTTACTTTTTGCTATAATAAATATCTCCCAAAAATATATATAAAAACTAATTTTTTCCTCAGTTTAGGCTGATATATATTCTTCTACATATTTTTGGTAAAAAAATTTGCAATAAGTGTATATTGATTGGTTTGCGCAAAAGTTATAGCGTCTACAAAATAGGGGATAGTTTTATGGCATTTTTACTATTCATTTTTTTTTATTAGTAATGGTGGCGATCTGCGATTTTTATCAGGACTGCGACATTATGACGGGCACATGGGACACTTTTGACACTATTTTGGGACCATTGTCATTTATACAGCGATCAGTGCTATAAAAATGCACTGATTACTGTAAATGACACTGGCAGAGAAGGGGTTCAACACTAGGGGGTGATCAAGGGGTTAAGTGTGTCCTAGGGAGTGATTCAAACTGTGGGGGGGATGGGCTACCACTGACATGACAGCGATCACTGCTACTGATGACAGGGAGCAGTAGATCCCTGTCATGTCACTAGGCAGAACGGGGAAATGCCTTGTTTACATAGGCATCTCCCCGTTCTGTGGCTCCGTGACATGATCACGGGACACCCGTGGACATCGAGTCAGCGAGACCCGTGGGCACAGTCACGGAGCCACAGAACGGGGAGATGCACGCGCCCGCTACACCCGCCGATTAAAGGGGAAGTACAGGTACGCCCATTTGCCCACTGCTGCCATTGTGCCGACGTATATTGGCGTGCATCGGTCGGCAAGTGGTTAAAGTAGAACTACAGGCAAAACTATTTTTTTTTGTTGTGGATAGAGCGGGGAGGGATTAGAACACTTGTAGATTTCCTTCAATGACTGTGCCCCTGTTAGATAGATTCCCCCTTTCTATGTGTCCTATTTACCATTATCATTGAAAGTGAAAGTAAAAAGAAAATCCCAAATTTTAGGTTGTCCCCAGAAAAGAAAGAGACAAGAAATATTCCCATGGTGACATTCGTTCTGGTGACCTGGGAGTCCCCAAGGGATTCCCTTAATTTGAAGGGATTTCCTCTCACTTCCTGTTTTGGCTATGGGACAGGAAGTGAAGAGAAATCTCCCCATGGAACACAGATGGCAAAAAATAAACTGACAGGGGTTATGGACCTTCCTATCTAAAATGAATAAAAAAGTTTTGCCCATATTTCTACTTTAATCACCCTTCTGGAGAAGCACAGTCTATCTGAGGAACGCATAGAGGGAAGAGGATCCTTGATCCACCACCTCATTAGTCAATAGATAATGTATAAGTAAACACTGAATGTAAGATAGATACAAAAATTGCTAATGGGTGCCGGGTAAGGATCGGTATGTGATTGAGACAATACAATGACTGCATTTGGAAGCACACCTTTTAAAGTACGATGATTTAAATGTTATTAAAAATTTTTTAGATTTTATACTAATGTAAGTTTCAGTGTTTGGATACCCTAAGTCCATCTGATATCTTTTGATAGTTCCATAAATTTGTGGTCATATTACTAAAGTCCAATTGTCTATATTTAAGAGCCTGAAATTCCTCCAAAACCGGAATGAGACTTCCTGCATCGGAGAACCTGTTACTTAAGCCATGCAAAGGGGATGAGTGTCACGCCAGTCAATCTTCCACAATAGAGAAAGGAAATACTGACCATGCTTAACCTGTGTCTATTTCTCTGGACTCTACTGTGCATTTTCATTATTACTGAGGCCAGACATGGGATGTCTCGGGGGGAGGAGATGAATGCTCAGTGGGAGCGAATTACTGGCTGTGTCAGAGACGGGGAGAAGAGGAAGGCTCTTGGGGAATTAATCACTTTTGAATTTCTGCAGTTGAGATATGCATAATACATGTGTTAGCTATCTTGAACCCGGGAACAGGCAAAAGAGATGGAAAAATAGGAATAAAGCAGCTCCAGCAAGCTTCTACAATGAGCCTAATATGTCAGAAAGAATTTTAGTGACAGATTCACTTTAACGCTAATTATAATTTTTTGTTTTATTTAAAATGTTGCTTTGAATAATGTGTTTTCTTTTTATCTATTGATTGGTTTTATTTTCTATTTTAATTTCAACGTACCAAGGTCCATATGTAAATTTTGTTTTATGCTTTGGATTTTCTATATATATATTTGTAATGTACACCTTGTTTCATGTACATTTCATACATACATTAATCATATATTAACCACTTAAGGACCGGGCCTATTTTTCAAACTTGTTAAAATAATTTTTGTTTGCTAGAAAATTACTTAGAACCCCCAAACATTATATATATTATAACACCCTAGAGAATAAAATGGCGGTCGTTGCAATACTTTTTGTCACACCGTATTTACGCAGCGGTCTTTTGAAAAAAATACACTTTTTTTAAATTAAATAATAAAACAGTAAAGTTAGCCCAATTTTTTTTTATATTGAGAAAGATGATGTTACGCCGAGTAAATTGATACCCAACATGTCATATTTCAAAGTTGCGCCGGCTCGTGGAATAGTGACAAACTTTTACCCTTTACAACTTCAATACCCGGCCATAGTAAAATGACGTCCTCCACTTTGTGGGGTGATATCTGAATGATGCCTGCAGCTAGATGCATCATTCAGATATCATTCTTTGAAGCCGGCGATTCTTTGCACGATAAGAATGATCATAGCGGCAGTTCTGCCGCTTGATCGTTCTTATAGGCGACAGGATTGGACATCCCCCCTCTTGCCGCCAACCGGTGCTTCTCCGGGCTCTCCCGTGCCATCGCGGGCCCTGAGAAAGAATCGGCCAGCGCCGGATGAGGACGATAGAGATGACTGGTGAACAGATGGTCACCAGTCATCTCTATGACCGTTGGAGGCCCGGGCGCGATGTCGCCCGGGTACCCGGAAATAAACGAAGCCGCGATCGTGGCTGTCAGCATGAGATTGGTGAAATGTTTTTCCCGATCTCATGCTTTGAAGCCTGGAGAAGAGATGTGGGGTCTTATTGACCCCACATCTCTCCATAAAGAGGACCTGTCACATAGATTCCTATCACAAGAGATGTTTACATTCCTTGTAGTAGGAATAAAAGTGATCAAAAAAAAAAAATGTAAAAAAAAGTGTAAAAAAAAAAAGAAATTAAGTAAAAAAAAAAAAAGTAAAACACCCCTGTCCCCGGTAGCTCACGCCCAGAAGCGAATGCACACGTAAGTCCCGCCCACATATGTAAACGCCGCTCAAACCACACATGTAGGTATCGCCGCGTGTGTTAGAGCGTGTGCAACAATTCTAGAACTAGACCCCCTCTGTAACTCTAAACTGGTAACCTGTAAAAAATTTTAAAGCCTCGCCTATGGAGATTTTTAAGTAATGAAGTTTGGCGCCATTCCATGATTGTGCGCAATTTTAAAGAGTGACATGTTAGGTATCTATTTACTCGGCATAACATCATCTTTCACATTATACAAAAAAATTGGGCTAACTTTACTGTTTTGTTATTTTTTAATTCATTAAACCGTTTTTTTTTCCCAAAAAAAGGCGTTTGACAAATTATTGCTCAAATACCGTGTGGGATAAAAAGTTGCAATGACCGCCATTTTATTGCCTAGGGTGTCTGCTAAAAAAAACATATATAATGTTTGGGGGTTCTGAGTAATTTTCTAGCAAAAAAATTATGATTTTTACATGAAGGAGAGAAGTGCCAGAATAGGCCCGGTATTGAAGTGATATCTCAACGAATTAAATTCAAAATACTAACAATAAGTTACAAAGCCATTCACAACTCTGCCCCCAGCTACATCACTAACCTGGTCTCAAAATACCAACCTAATCGCTATCTCCGTTCCTCCCAAGACCTCCTGCTCTCTAGCTCCCTCATCACCTCCTCCCATATCCGCCTCCGGGACTTCTCCCGAGCCGCGCCCATCCTCTGGAATTCCCTACCCCAATCTGTCAGACTGTCTCCAAATTTATTCACTTTTAGGCGATCCCTGAAAACTTTCCTCTTCAGAGAAGCTTCATCTAACAACTGCACTATTTTCTCCATTAGCTCATCCCCCACAGCTATTACCCTTTTGTATAACTTGACCCTCCCTCCTAGATTGTAAGCTCTAACGAGCAGGGTCCTCTGATTCCTCCTGTATTGAATTGTATTGTACTTGTATTGTCTGCCCTCATGTTGTAAAGCGCTGCGTAAACTGTCGGCGCTATATAAATCCTGTATAATAATAATAATATTAATAATAATATCTCCAAAGGGGACGTTTAAAAAATTCTACAGGTTGCATGTTTTGAGTTACAGAGGAGGCGATGGTGGTGACACCTCACATGATTGGTTTGAACACCGTTTTCATATGCGGCCGCTACTCACATATGCGTTCGCTTCTGCACATGAGCTTGGCGGGACGGGGCGCGTTTTTTTTTTTTCCTATTTATTTTACCTTTTATTTTTTTACTGTTATTTAAAAAAAAATGTGTCACTTTTTTCCTATTACAAGGAATGTAAACATCACTTAAAAAATTTAAGTAATAGAAAAAAAATCATGACAGGACCTCTTAAATATGAGATCTGGGGTCAAAAAGACCTCAGATCTCATATTTACACTAAAATGCAATAAAAAAAAAAAAAAGTTTTTTGAAAAAAAGTCCCTTTAAGAGCTATGAGCCCTGCAATGGTATGGAGCCGGTGGGGGCCATCTTCCCCTCACTCAGCTCCATACCACAGAGGGGAGAGGATGCTGCCGGTGGCTCCGGTATGCGGCGGAGAGCACCGGAGCATGGAGGGAGGGGGGGCCCTCTACCACTACCAATAAAAGTGATCTTGCAGCGAATCTGCCGCTGAGACCACTTTTATCTGAAAGCCGACCGCCTGCTGAACAAGAGGATACCGGGGTTATGGCAGCTAGCTAGATATTCCTCTTCAAAGTGCCGACGTAAGTGGATAACTATCTATTTGCATCATATTTAAGACTTTGTATTTCAATGTTTTCAACTTATCCCGAAGAAGGGGACATGTTAAGACCCCTGAAATGCATTGGAAATTTCGGTAGACTTTTGAGAACTCAAACATCTTCCCTTTAGACTGTTTACGTTCGGTGCTCCTATATTTAAAGCAGAACTTCACTCTCCCAATCAACATTGACTATTTTTAATCCTCATGCCGATAGCATTAGTAAATATAAAATTATATAATATTTACTTGTTTTATTTTATTTTATTCTTTTATATTTCTTCAGTTGCTTTCTGTTTTTCAGACCTAGGCAAATATCCCAGGAAGGGGAGGAGGGGGTCTCTCAGCTAAGCACACCCGCCTGCCTGCATGCCTGAGCTAAGGCCAGGTTGATTCCAGGAAGTGAATTCTACATAATTCAAAACTTAGCACCAATATAAAAACACTTATTTATACCAAAAAATAAAAAAAAGTTTTACTGGCAACCATAAATACATATTTATTGAAAACACACAATACTTTCCCTAACTGCAGTGGCAAGCTTTGGGTGATACAGAGTAAGCAGGTTTACGATTTTGTGTTGGGCCGCATGCCAATGCCCTACACAGTTTCATAGGGAAACATGCACAGCTGAGGCTTTTAGTCACCTGCTGTATGCTGGAGGAGGACAGGGCTGTCTGCTGGGATTGCTTGGCATCAACATAGTCAGAAATGCAGATAGCAGAGGAATCAGAGAGCAGACAGAACTCCATACCTCCCAACGTTTTTGAGATGGGAATGAGGGACACCTACCAGCAAAAGTATGCAGGCATAGGACACACCCCTTGCCACGCCCCCTTAAAGGGGAATTGTACAAAAAATCCCAAAATTGGTTAAACCCACAAGTGCTTTTTTTTAACACTACTATATCTTTATATTGGCTTTTGGAATTTACATATGCAGCAATTTAGAAATCAGATGAAAGGTTTAGCACTGGAAAACACTTTTTGAAAGATAAAAGGTGCATTTTATATACATCTTTATAGATCAGACCAAAATAAGGGACAAATGAGAGGGACAGAGGGACATTGCTCCAAATCAGGGACAGTCCCTCGAAATCAGGGACAGTTGGGTGCTATGGAAGTCCCACTGGGTGCTGTGGACTGAGGCAAGTACACACTATAGAAGATTATGCTTTGTTCATTTTTATTTCAGGGGTTTACAACCATTTTAAAGAAAACCTACAGTGTATTACCAGAAATTTGGGGACCACCATTAAGCTGACCATGGATGATTTGTTTTCTTAGTTTTTTTAATGTAGCCAGCAGGTTGAGTGAACAGAAACAAACATTTTCGAGCGAGGTGGATGAAGGAACACCTCCAAACCAGGACTCTCTGCTGCCATACACTGGTCAATAGATGTGGCTGATTGGCTGCAGCCACTGATTTATGGACTGACTTCTATTGAACAGGAAGGGCTCCACATGGGTCAAAATTTGTCCGGTCTTTGCTGAAACTGCAGAATTTCAATTTATCTATGAACAGCTTTCCTTCTGAAAATCCTAATTGTTTTCTGTGTTTCAAAACCTTCCACATCGCAGAATTAGAACAATCATGTGACAAGTAAAGTCTGAGTAAATTCAGAACTCCTGATATCCATATTTGCCCCAGGGTCATAACACAGACTAGCAATACACTGTTAGTGAGCTGAACATGAGAAAAACAACAGAATCCCAAATCTAGGCTAAACAGCATGGATGGATCAATCTTCTCTGCCAGCTATTGTGATCAGACAGCTGCAGCACCTGTGGCCGCCTGAGTACCTGAACAGTGACTGCATCTGAATTGATCACCCCTGCCTTTTTTTTTTGCGCTATAAACAAAAAAAGAGCGACAATTTTGAAAAAAACGCAATATTTTTTACTTTTTGCTATACTAAATATCCCCCAAAAATTTATAAAAAAACGATTTTTTTCCTCAGTTTAGGCCGATATGTATTCTTCCACATAATTTTGGTAAAAAAAAATCGCAATAAGCATATATTGATTGGTTTGCGCAAAAGTTATAGCGTCTACAAAATAGGGGATAGTTTTATAGCATTTTTATTATTCATTTTTTTTTTACTAGTAATGGCTGTGATCTGCGATTTTTATCGGGACTGCGACATTATGGCGGACACATCGGACAATTTTGGGACCATTGGCATTTTTACTGCGATCAGTGCTATAAAATTGCATTGATTACTGTAAAAATGTCACTGGCAGTTAAGGTGTTAACCAATAGGGGGCAGTGAAGGGGTTAAGTGTGGCCTAGTGTGTGTTCTAACTGAAGGGGGGCGGGTACTGTGCAGGGGAAGAGATAGATCGCTGTTCATACTTTATGTGAACAGACGATCTGTCACTTCTCCCCTCACACATAGATCCCGGTTCTCCATGTGCCCCGAGCGATCTCGGGAGCCCGGGGGTGATCGCGACCACCGGGCACTCACATCGGCTCCGTGGGTGAGCAGGGGCGCGCGCGTGCCTCCGGAGGCACACATGCGCCCCCTAGTGGCCACAGGGTGAAGCAACGTTACATAACGTTGTTTCACCCAGCTCTGCCATTCTGCCACAGTACAACTGCAGCGGATGGTCGGCAGGTTGTTAAAGAAGTGTATTTCCAATTGTGCAGCTGCCTACTTTAAATGTGTTACATGTCCCTATTCACACAGCAAAACTTAAAAAAAAAAAAATAGCATCTTACCTTTTTAAATGCTCTATTCTGAACCCTCCAGCAAGGAAAAATCCTAGGTAGTTGTCTTTTTTTGGTCCAACATATTTTTATTAATTTTAGTATTTTTGCACAAACAACAAGGGCAGCTTGCACAAACAATAAGGGGACTGGGCAGCTATGTTTGTCATAATTAACCCTGTATGTACTGTTCTAGCAGATCATTATCAATTAACTAGATAGTATCTAAATTTGAACACTGCCTATTGTAATAAAAGGTGTAGAGGCTGGCAGGAGTGATTAAAATGATCAGCTTTTATTTATGCATGCAAAACCTTTATCCTAATAGGAGAAAACTGGTTGCTGTAACTGATTATAAAGTGTGAGCTGGAGTTTGGCTTCAATTTGTTAGTGGTTCTAAAGCTGCTAATACATATAACACTTCCTCCTAGACATGTGCACTGCCGAAAAAATATGTTTGTTTTAATATCATTCGGGTTTTTTTTTTAGTTTTTGTTTTTGTTTTTCGGGTCATTCATTCATAAGTTGTACATTCATAAATTCGAAAATTCATAAATTCGAAAATCAAAAAATAAGGTAGAAAATCCAAAAATCTAAAGAATAACTAACTAACTGATATTAAGTAACTATTAAATTTTAGATATTGGAATTTCCTTTCAAATTTGGCTGTTAGTGAATGTAACAAATACGAATTTATCCGAAGTTACGAATTATCCAAAAAAATTTTAAAAATTTAATTTCTTCATCAATTTAGGCCAATGTTTATTCTGCTACATTTTTTGGTAAAAAAAAATCCCAATAAGCGTATATTGCTTTACAGGAACACAGGATCAATGCCTACCGTGCTGACAGAATGTCCTTGTTTACATAGGGAGATCGCCATTCTGCCTCTGTGCTGAACAATCGACAGGTGGCGGCGGACATCGAGTCCACAGTACCCGCCGCTGGGCTCCCGCTGTGATCACGCACAGGTCACCAGTGGCGCGCGTGTGCACCCCAGACCCGGAAGTGTCAGATCACGTACGTACGTGATCTGGCGCAGAGCGGCCGCCCTGCTGCAGTAAATGTATGGTGGGCGGTGGTAAAGTGGTTAATGCGGTATTAAACCTCAAACCGAATATGTATCATATAACAGCTTACCAATTATTAGATGTGGAGGCTGCATCAGTTTCCTCTATTTTCCCTCTGTTCTTAACGGGTGATCTTGCCAGTAACACACCTCCAGTATTAGACTCAACTCTGGAGGAATTTGCATAGGAGAAACAGCAGACAGCAGCATTGTCAGTCTGAAGGGGGGGGGGAGTAGACATGTGCAATTCGTTTTGTTCCAAATAAATTTTTTAACAAATTCGGAAATATCCAAATTATCGAAAACCCGTTTAACAAATTTTTCCGAATCCGAGTCGAATATTTAGAAATTTGGACATTTGAAATTAAAAAATCAGAAAAACCAAAAAAATTTGAAAATCGAAAATGATAACTAACTAATAATAACTTAACTATTACTAACTATTAAATTATAGGTATTGGAATTTCCTTTCAAATTTGGCTGTTAGTGAACGTAACGAATACAAATTTATCCGAAGTTACGAATTACTTGAAATAACGAATGCCATATCTAAACAAATGGAATGTAACAAAATAATAATAATAATAACAATAATAAAAACGTTATTATAATTATTAATTTGTTTTGTTGCATTTGTTTAGATGCGGCATTCGTTATTTTGGATAATTCGTAACTTCGGATAAATTCGTATTCCTTAGACCCCTTTCACACTGGGGCGGTTTGCAGGCGTTATTGCGCTAATAATAGCGCCTGCAAACCGCCCCTAAACAGCCTCCGCTGTTTGTTCAGTTTGAAAGCCCGAGGGCTTTCACACTGAAGCGGTGCGCTGGCAGGAGAAGAAAAAATCTCCTGCAAGCCGCATCTTTGGAGCGGGGAAGGAGCGGCGTATTCACCGCTCCTAAACTGCTCCTGCCCATTGAAATCAATGGGACAGCGCGGCTATACCGCGGTAATACCGCGGCTATAGCCGCGATATACGAGTGGTTTTAACCCTTATTCGGCCGCCAGCGGGGGGGTTAAAACCGCACCGCTAGCGGCCGAATACCTCGGTAAAGCAGCGCTAAAAATAGCGCTGTTTTACCGCCGACGCCCCCTACCGCCCCAGTGTGAAAGCAGCCTTACGTTCATTAACAGCCAAATTTGAAAGGAAATTCCACTATCTAAAATGTAATAGTTACTTATTATCAGCAAGTTAGTTAGTTATTCTTTCGATTTTTGGATTTTCTTCCTTATTTTTTTGATTTTCAAATTGACGAATTTACGAATTATGAATGAATGACCCGAAAAACGAAAAAGAAAAAACGAAAAAAACAACGAATGAAATTAAAACAAACACATTTTTCGGCAGTGCTAATGTCTAGGAGGAAGTGTTAAATGTATTAGCATCTTTAGAACCACTAACAAATTGAAGCCAAACTCCAGCTCACACTTTATAATCAGTTACAGCAACCAGTTTTTCTCCTATTAGGATAAAGGTTTTCCATGCATAAATAAAAGCTGATCATTTCAATCACTTCTGCTAGTGTTATGTTTCAAAAGTTTAACATTCATGTAACTTGATACATTCTGCTGGAGAGTTTGTGCTGTGAAAAACAGCAGACTTTCTGGCTGGATTACCAGATAAAAACAAATAAAACAAAACTTAAAAAAAGGAAACTAATACAGCCATCACATCTAAGAATTTATAAGCAGCGATATGATAAATGCTTGCTTTTGGTTTTATTACTGCTTTAAAGTGATATTGAAGGTATTTTTTTTAAAATAACAAACTTGTTATACTTACCTGCTTTGTGTAATGGATCCTCCTCTTCTCTGGTCCCCCGACGGTGGTCCTGGCCCCTCCTCTTATCCGAGTGCCCCCATAGCAAGCTGCTTTCTATGGGAATTTCCTATCTCTTTCTGTTGTCTCCTTATGAGAGAAAATGAAGTGAAATGAATGTAAAATTTCCCCCAAAGGAACACATAAAACAATTAAACAGAGGTTCTAATCTTCAAATTTGTGGGGAAAAAAAGAAAAGGAACATTGAGACTTTCTAGGTACAAAGTATTAGTCTTCATAAAAATCAAAATACAACTTAAAAGCAGAGCTCCATCCAAAATAACAAGATAAAAAAAACAATAGCTAATTACAAGATAAAATAAAAAAGACAACTTTGGCTGTAAACCCAGAGATTTTCCCTGCGGTACATTTATTTTCTGCCAGCAGATGTTCTCAGTCTGATGGGCAGCATCAATAAATCAACTTCCTTTGGTCCTAGGTCATACAGGACCCACCCACTGCCTGTGATTGGACAGTGAAAGGAAAAGCAGCACAGTAGTGAACTTATATTTGTTACTCTGCTTTCTTCTCCTATCAGCATGTTTCTTATCATCACATGAATTTAATAGCTCCTTGTTCTGCTTCTTCCTCTCCTAGTCTGAGCTCTGCTGTATCAGTACTGCAATAGGCCAGGCAGAGGGTCAGGGGTTATGCAGCTTTGTAAGGCAGTCAGAGTAGAATGAAAGCTTCTCCTATAAGCTTTAATCAGACACTGATAGAAGTCACAAGACTGCTATATATTGCTGATGAGAAAAGGTATTTAGCAGTTTAAATTTACTAAAATTATTGCATTTCCATGTTCTGTGTACTGTGGGAGACCAGGTATAGAGAACGCTGGGTCCTGGGTTTAGTAACACCTTTTTAAGTCCGCTCCGGTTCAGTGATGTGATCCTGCAGCTCTGGCTCCCCTGCATCACTAAGCAGCGGCTGCAGGGGAGAGCGGGGAGTGCTGACAATGGCTAGGAGTCTAAGGGTGATGTCATGGCTCCCAGAATTCCCAGGCATTGTCGAGTGCTCCAAGAGACAGGGGAGCTGGAACTGAAAAAGGTAGATATACAGAAAATTTTTACACGGTAGGCAGGATAGGTCGGAGGAAGGGGAGAGGACATATTTAGGAATAGATAGCATTAGGCTTTATTTCCACTTCAATGATGGAACTTACAGTAGTATTTCAACTAGTATCCACAAGGGGCGCCACCCCCCCCCCCCAGCTCGCACTGTGTGGGGTGCCGGACCGACAGGTCTCTATCAGGTTCTTCACCCCCCCACAAGCACATGACCACAGACCGAGGCCCCAAGTGGCCTGTTTTACCATGTGTTGTCCTCGGGGCACAGGGCACTGCCCCCCAAGCCCTCCACACCCTGCGATACCAGCGAATCAGCATTTTGGCTTCTTGCCCCGGCCAATTAGGACAGGAGGCCAAAGACTGGGACAGGAGCCGTGACTGCAAGAGGGCTCCGCCCGTAGGGTTAGTGTAGACCTGGAGGGGCCCACCCGTGCCCCCCCCAAAATCCTCCACTACAAGCCGCCACTGATCTCAACACTTTTCATGAACCAAAGGCCCACTTCTTCAGGACAGCATGGAAGGTAAATGTTTATAAAATATAAATATACAGTCATAAAAACATACATAAAGATGTAATGGTTCTCACCTACATCCAAAACAAAAAATAAGAAAAACTTTTTGACTAATTTTCAGTTTAATTATTTTCTTGGGCGTGAACATCAGAGAACAAAGATTGCCCAGAATGGTGTGATGTAATAGGAGTCGAGAGAAGCAGGGGTGAGTACAATTTGCCTATCTACAGGCTGCCAAATCATGTTCTATTGAGACCCTGTCATCATACCTAAAGTGTCATTTTAAGTAACGCTAATACAGTTCTATTTGCAGTTAATATTGCTTCCTCTGGGCAATTATTTTATTTATTAATTGTAGAGCTATACTTTAGGTGTTTAATAAATAAGAAGGATCTGCCATCTTGGGTTGCAAGTTTTTTTTAAATGTCATATAAAAAACTCAATTTTCCCTGGAAGTGCCCCAGTAAAGGGATCTTGTCCAGTGGTTGCCAACATTTTGGACCTCACAGACCACTAAACTCACAGTTTTGAATTCCAGGGACCACTAACATGAATTTTACATGCCTTATACACACAATGCTCTGGCTCTCTCCACCGCCCCCCCCGAACTTTGCATCACACTGCTGCCCAGTGGCAGCTGGTGCTCAAAATTTTGGGGGGGGGGGCGCAAACAAACTGAAAAATTCTGAAAAAAAAACATCAATTGCAGCCTCACTGTACCATCAAACGCAGCAATTGTGCCCATCAAATGCAGCCACTGTGCCATAAAATGCAGCCACTGTGCCCATCAAACACAGCCACTGTGCCATAAAACGCAGCCACTGTGCCCATCAAACGGAGCCACTGTGCCCATCAAACGCAGCCATTGTGCCCATCAAACGCAGCCACTGTGCCCATCAAACGCAGCCACTGTGCCATCAAACGCAGTCACTATGCCCATCAAATACAGCCACTGTGCCCATCAAACGCAGCCACTGTGCCATCAAATGCTGTCACTGTGCCCATCAAACGCAGCCACTGTGCCATCAAATGCTGTCACTGTGCCCATCAAACGCAGCCACTGTGCTCATCAAATGCAGCCATTGTGCCTATCAAATGCAGCCACTGTGCCATCAAACGCAGTCACTGTGCCCATCAAACGCAGCCACTGTGCCCATCAAATGCAGCCGCTGTACCTATCAAATGCCGCCACTGTGCTCATCAAAAGTTGCCACTATTACCCCCCCCGCTCGCTCGCCATCTGCTCTGCACTTAAGCTATCATGGTGGTGGGTCAGGCAGTGGGTGACAGCAGCGAGCTGTGGGACCTTGCAGCGGCGAGCTGTGTCCTCCATGCGTCTCCTCCCCTCCTCCTGATAGGCGTCCAATTGCAGCGCCTGTCCTTTCAGCCAATCAGATGAAGGTTATCAGACCCGCGCTACCTGATTGGTGGAGAGGCGGTTCAGTGTTAGAAAAGCGAATATTCATTGGGTGGACTCTGAGCGCAATGCTTTGCGCTCCGAGTTCTTCTTTTTTGAAGCCTTTTAGAGCCTATGGCTCTAATCAGGTGCTTCAAAAATACACAGGCGCCCTGTGTCCGAAAAGGGGCCAGACGCCTAAATAGGGGGTGGCGGCGGCCGTGGATAGACTCATGCAATGCATGAATCTATCCATTAGTCATAGAGGGGGGTGGCTGGAGAAAGGGGGCAGCACCCGTGCGCCCTTAATGGAAGTCCCCTTCTTCTTCACCTCCCACTCTCTGCACTACTCTGAGTTTACAAGAGCCGGGACTAGAGAGGAGGCATTGGGTATCGCAATGCATCGAGAACAACACTGGAAACAACATTGGGTGGTATACATTCGCCACAATGTTGATTTGCGGCAGAACCCCTAGGGACCATCAAAAATGTCTCTGGTTGGTGACTGCTGATCTAGTCTACTAGTGATGAAGGAAGCGGGTAAAACAACCAGCGAGATTTCTGCTTTTTTTTACTAAAATAGAGGTCCAGCCAATTCTTGATAATAATGGAATGACTCCTTTCATGGGTTAATGCTGAAATCTCTGTTTATCTGTGGAAATAAAAGTCCTTGAAAAAAAAATAGCTGTCATACACTGTGAAGTTAACTGAATTCCTGGGTGTTAGGGAGGCCATTGGGCTTTTTAATAAGTAAAAAACATTGTCTGCAGTGCAGAGACTTTCAATATCTACTTAGAAAGCTTTCATTGTCTATAAAATAACAAACGTATAAAGATCAAACCTGTTTACTGAATCATGTTACAACACTTCTCTATTTGTACAATTTGATAAGCCATAATGGGTCTAACAGTCAGTAAATGAGAACAAAAAAAAACAAAATAGTGGAATTCAGTGATTTTATCAGTAGATGGTAGTTGAAACGTATTCGTTTTGTGTCTCCTGTTGCTGCATGCATAGCATTTTGCACTTCTTAACCACTGGCTCCAACCCAGAAAGCAAGGATAACTTGCCCCCAAATTTGCGGCAGTGTTGAATCGTAATACCCCGTACACACGATCAGAAATTCCGCCAGCAAAAGTCGGATGTGAGCTTTTGGTCAGAAATTCCGACCGTGTGTATGCTCCATCAGACTTTTTCTGGCAGAATTCCAGCCAGCAAAAGATTGAGAGCATGTTCTCTATTTTTCGGTCGGAAAAAGTTCCTATCCAAAAATACGTTCGTCTGTATGCAATTCGGACGCGCAAAAAATCACGCATGCTCGGAAACAATTCGACGCATGATCAGAAGCATTGAACTTCATTTTCTCGGCTTGTCGTAGTGTTTCACGTCACCGCGTTCTTGACGGTCAAAAGTTCAGAGTGTGTATGCAAGGCAAGCTTGAGCGGAATTCCGTCGGAAAAACCATCCAAGTTTTTTCTGACGGAATTTCTGATCGTGTGTATGGGACATACGTCTGTTAACTTGCTGCACATTTTCACTGGCAAGTTGTAGACTTGCAGAGCACTTGAAGTACAAGTCCTACTTGACACTTTTTCAGTTTGTAGCAAATTTGCTAGACAAGTCTCTAGCAAGAGCAAAGTTGCAGTGGCAGGTGACGTGGCAAGTGACAAGCTGCATTTGGTGGCAGGTGATGTGACAAGCTGCATTTGGTGGCAGGTGATGTGACAAGCTGAATTTGGTGGCAGGTGACAGTGGCAAGAAAGACACTCAGGGCTCAATCCGATTCTGCATTATAGTGAGTTGAACTATTTCATTTATGGTACAATGTAATAATAGAAATAATGCGCTTCAATCATCCTGACATCATATCAACCATGGTGTTGTGATGATTGAAGCACCAATGCCAGCTATTGCCCCAACAAATTGCCCACGAAAACCCGCATTGTCTCCCCCTGCCTGGCCCCTGGCATAATCTCCTTTTACGCAGCCGGTGCCTGGTGCTAAAATGGTTGGGGACCTCTGATGTAAAAGATGATGTTACGCCAAGTAAATAGATACCTAACATGTCATGCTTTAAAATTGTGCACATACGTGGAATGGCAACAAGCTACGGTACTTAAAAATCTCCAGGTGACGTTTTAAAATTTTTTACAGGTTACCTATTTAGAGTTAGAGCCCTTTCACACTGGGGCATTGGAGGCACCGTTTTAGTGGCCTTTTTCGGGCGCTAGCGGGGCACTTTTAACCCCCGCTAGCGGCCGGAAAAGGGTTAAAAGTGCTGGCAACATGCTGCAGTGCTTTGCCAGTGCCGCCCATTGATTTCAAAGATGCTGCTTGCAGGGCTTTTTTTTACGTTCTGCCAGCGCACCGCTCCAGTGTGAAAGCCCACTGAGGCTCTTTACAGGCACTTTGCAGGCGCTTTTTTTAGCGTTATAGCGCCTGTAAAGCACCTCAGTGTGAAAGGGGTCTTACAGAGAAAGTCTTGTTTTAGAATTATTACTCTCGCTCTATTGATCGTGGTTAATCGAGCAGGAAGGGTCGCTTTAAAAAAGAAAATTCTTATTTATTTTACTTTTTATTTTTACACTGTCCCTTTTTCACTTTCATTCCTATTACAAGAAATGTAAACATCCCTTGTAATAGAAATCAGCACGACAGATCCTCTTTATCGAGAGATCTGGGGCCAAAAAGACCCCAGATCTCTCATTTACCGCAACAGAAAAAAAAAATCTGCCCATTAAGGCCGTGAGGCGGAAGTGACGTGAGACGCCACTCTGGTCCTCCAACCCAGAAAGCAAGGACAACTTGCCCCCAAATTTGTGGCAGTGTTGAATTGTAAGTCTGTAAACTTGCTGCACATTTTCACTGGCAAGTTGTACACTTGCAGAGCACTTAAAGCACACATTCTAGTTGACACTTTTCCAGTTTGTAGCAAATTTGCATGGCAAGTCTCTAGCAAGAGCAAAGTTGCAGTGGTGAGTCTACAGCAAGAGCTCTGCAAGTCACAGTGACCCCATGTGGCGGGATGACTATTGTACAACATAACTGAACCAGAAATTGCAGCAGACTTGCAGTCATGCAGTGAACTTGGTGCAATTGGGCAACAAACTTATAAAGTCTAGCAAGTCTAGCAATAGCTTAGCAAGTCATTTTCAAACTTGCAGCTCTATTGCTTGCTATTTTGGAAGGGCATAAAGTTGAGTGGGGCCATCGTGCCCTCACTCGACTTCCTGTCCATCCCTCCAGCAGATCAGATTGCTTCTGTCTTTACTGATCTCTCCAGTAAATGGGGAAACTACTGGGTAGCGGCGGGGGGGGGGACACCTCTCCTGCCTCTTCTAAAAGTGATCTTGCGGGAATCCGCCACTGAGACCACTTTTATTTTGTAGACAATCGCCCATAGAACAAGAGGATACAGGGGTTCTGGCATCTACCTGCTGCCATACCAAACAGTATTTAGTATCAAAATAATGACATAAATGCGCTGTGGGTGGTCGTCAAGAGGGAAAAAAATGACAATTATTGGATGTAGTACCAACCACAAAGGCTCACACCTTTTTCTTTAGTTTGAAGTCTAAAACATAAAAGAATATTCTGTTGCATGTCTTGATATATTTCACTTATTGGAAAAGCCTGGTCCCTCTAGAATTTCTGGAGGAGATGCTGAAAAAAGAATTGATCAATATTCCCTGGATTCATCATAATGAAGCCTCCTGTAGAGCTGAGTCTACAGTTATTGAACTGAGAATTATTGGTGCATTTACTTGTGTTATGACATATTAGGGAATTTGCACAATATTTTGACTTTTAAAGAAGAGCCCTTTGAAGAATCCTCTACTTTTATAGAAAAGTTCTTATTCAAAGTCTTCTAAGAGTTTAATTCGCAGTTAAGAAGAATGCAGATTGGATGTTTTCGCTTGTTAACTCTCATTGACAGCACTGGGAATTCACAGTAGGAAGCTGCCAGATTGGATTGCTGGTGGAATGTACGGATGAGATTTGGCATTCACCGACTGTCTTCTTCTCCACCGCTGCCTTCACTGTGTCTTTGGCGACTGTCAGTCACTAGGCAGCCTACATATACCGCAGCCTATTATACTCACACTGTGCAGAACGTGCAGTAAATGAGACAAAGAAAAATACAAGCATTTGTATAAACAGCATTCTGTAGCACTGACACTGTCCCTTTCCAAGATATTCACCCCGTTCTCAGAAATCTCAACAAGACATCACGCTTCCCACGCAACAGCTTGAGGGAATTCAGGAAAGAAATAAGGAACTGACTGCAGTGTTACAGATAGACGGTACTACATGGTGAAAGAGAATGGGGATTTCTGTTGCCAAGACTCACGTAGCTTTACACTGTTTAGCATGTTTTTTTTTTTTAGCAGGGCATCTATTCATTTATTTTAGTTTTTTAACCACTTGACCTCCAGGAAAATGTACCCCCTTCATGACCAGGCCATTCTTTGCGATACAGCACTGCGTTACTTTAACTGACAATTGCACGGTCACACAACACTACCCAAAATAAAATAGATGTCCTTGTTTTCCCACAAATACAGCTTTTTTTAGTGGAATTTTTATTTTTTTTGCGCTCTAAATAAGAAAAGACAGTCAATTTTGAAAAAACAAAAAAACAATATTTTTTACCTTCTGCTATAAAACCTACCTAATAAAAAAAATTTTAAAAATGGAAAAAAATCTAATTTCTTCATTAGGCATAGATGTCCTTGTTTTCCCACAAATACAGCTTTTTTTGGTGGAATTTTTATTTTTTTGTGCTCTAAATAAGAAAAGACAGTCAATTTTGAAAAAACAAACAAACAATATTTTTTACCTTCTGCTTTAAAACCTACCTAATAAAAAAATTTTAAAAAATGGAAAAAAATCGAATTTCTTCATTAGGCCAATATGTATTGGGATAAACATAGATCTATAGTCAGAAAACAAGGTTGATAAAAAAAACAAAAACAAAAAAACAAAAAAACTAATTAAAAAAATGGGCAGACTCGATGGACTACTTTAGGCTTTTTCGCCCATCACTTTTCTATGTTTCTATGTATTCTGCTAAATATTTTTATAAAAAGTATCCCAATAGACATATAATGATTGGTTTACGCAAATGTTAAGGCGTCTACAAACTATGTGATATATTGTTTTTTTTTTTACTAGTAATGGCGGCGATCAGCGACTTATAGCGGGACTGCCATATTGTGGCAGACATTCTGACAGTAACTGACACTTTCTGGGGACCAGTGACACTGATACGGTGTGCTAAAAAATATGCACTGTCACTATACTAATATAAACTGGCTGGGAAGGGGTTAACATCAGGAGCAATCAAAGGGTTAACTTTGTGCCTAGCCAGTGTACTATACTATGTGAGGTGCTTTTACTAGGGGGAGAGATGGAATGTATTATTTTGCAGGGACACAAAAACCATCCCTTCCCTTCTATCAGCACCAGGATCTGCCTTGCAGTTCTGTCACTCTGCCTGACGATCGGTGGGTGCCGGAGGACATCAGGTACTGTGCACTCGCCGATTGGCTTCTGCTGTGTGTAATTACAGAGGAAGCACACCCCCTACCCGGAAGAGTTGGATCATGTATATATCTGTGATCTGGCCATCCTGGTGCCATCAGGTGCCATCCTGTATCAGTACAACTACTATAGGGTGGACCTTAAGTGGTTAAAACATGCATTGATCAGAGCTATTTTTAACAAATAAGAGCAATTACTCAACAGCTTATGTCTTTAATCACCTACCGACCACTCAAATATAAATGTAAATTTACAGAGAACGGGCGACGGGTACAGGCACAGTCACATATACGTGACCAACCTTCTTCCGAGTTTTAAAGCGCGCCCCCTGCCGACCCTGCAGCAGATTTCAGCCAATGATTTCAACTGATTTCAGCTGAAACCTGCTGATCGGCTGTGTCCAATCACACACAGAGTTCTGTGTTTACAAAAACATAGAACTCTGTGTACAGGAAACAGCGATCTGGCTGTTTCTTTTCCGTGAAAAGCAGGGGGGAAAAACAGCCAGGTCAGAAATTGTTAGGCACACAGTTAACACCTTCATTGCCCCTAGATGTTAACCCCTTCCTGGCCAGTGTCATTAGTACAGTGTCAGTGTGCAGAATTATCACTGATCACTGCATTAGTGCCACTAGAGATGTCAGTGTCACTTAGTGACCCTCCCAGCCAGTGTCTTTTAGTGGCAGATTGCTCGCCATATTTTCACAGTCGCACTATAAGTCCCTGATCACACCATTTAGAGTACTGTATAGTGTATAAAGCTGTGTAAATTCCAGTATATATACCATAGTATGTAAACGCTATATTGTCCGCACAAACCAATTAAATTGCACAATGTGTGATAGGACCTTGTTGTCGGAAATTCCGACCGTGTGTGGGCTCCATCACACATTTTCCATAGGAATTTCCAACACATTAAGTTTGAGAGCTTGCTATAAAATTTTCCGACAACAAAATCCGTTGTTGGAAATTCCGATCGTGTGTACACAAATCCGACACACAAAGTGCCACGCATGCTCAGAATAAATTAAGAAATGAAAGCTATTGGCTACTGCCCTGTTTATAGTCCCAATGTATGTGTTTTATGTCACCACGTTCAGAACGATCGGATTTTCCGACAACTTTGTGTGACCGTGTGTATGCAAGACAAATTCGGGGCAACATCCGTCGGAAAAAATCCTAGGATTTTGTTGTCGGAATGTCCGATAAATGTCCGACCGTGTGTACAGGGCATTACTCTGTTGCACTCAACTCCAAGCAAATGTACCAATACTGCCTAAGTTCTCCTCTGTTGGACTACAGAACACCCATCTATCCTTATGTTATTGCAGCCAGGTACTTGGCGAGAGACAACAAGTGATTTAAGACACTGTGCTGCAGGGCTCTTTTTGCTCCCAATGGAGCTCAATGGGTTAACACTATTTCTCCTCCATCCACTAGGGGAGCTGACAAGCAGAAGGAGCTCAAGAGACTTGATGGTAGTAAGCAATCAATCATGGGAGATGTAGTGCAAAGGAAGAATCATGCTATGAGAATCAATGGACTATAGAACTACAATTCTCAATGCAAAGATATGTGCAAAAACACTGCGCTAACTATTACAGGGGAGTGAGCAGCTACATACAATGTGACAACAACAATACAAAAAATAGTAGAAAATGTAGCGCATAATATACAAACAAAAGTGAAATGGTAATAATGAAGGGTAATGAAGTCCATACAACCACAAGTCCTTCAAAACAGTTTGGTGACCGGTAAACCCACATGTGACAAACAAAATTTGAATTATCCAAAGCAAAAAGGTAAATGATATAGTGTCCAACTGTGTGTAGACACGGATGCAATCACTTCAGATGATGGATTTTCAAGAGCTGGCACAGGTCTTGTTGGTCAATAGGTAAAGGGACATCAAGCAGGAACAACATCAATGAGTAAGTGATAAATGCATACTCTTACCGAATCCAGTGGACTCCTCTGTCAGCGACATGGAGTCTTAATGGCAATGTGCCCCACCGGGCGGATAGGAAGATGTCCAGGCGGTAGGAACTTCTAGGATGTACTCCACAGATACTCCAGGGATCACCGAGATGGATGGTCACTACTGGAACTCACGATTGGGATCTTGAAGTTGAGATGTAAAGCTTATAGTGAAAACTGAACATTCACTCTCATCAGGATGATATGTGGAGAAAAAAATGGGTGCTTCCACATAGTGTAGGTAAAAACTGTATTTTTATTTCTTGTCCAGGGGTGGGGGAGGGCGCTGTGGGAAATGATTACTTGTCTGGAGTTCTGCTTTAACCACTTCAGCCCTGGAAGGATTTACCCACTTCATGACCAGGCCATTTTTTGTGATACGGCGCTGTGTCGCTTTAACTGACCATTGCGCGGTCATGAGACGCTTTACCCAAACAAAATTGACGTCCTTTTTTTCCCACAAATAGAGTTTTCTTTTGGTGGTATATTTGATCACCTCTGCGGTTTTTATTTTTTGTGCCTTCCTCCGCACACTCCGAGCTCTCACACAAACAGCCACTACAAAATATTTCCAATTTTGTAGTGTCACAGCAAACATTGTTTTGTGCCAGAAACATTTAATCTCCTCATAAATTGGTCAAATTGTGATGAGTTACCAGATAAAATAATGAGCCTTGGTTCTCAAAGGGGTTGATTTACTTGTAGCACCCTGATATTTAAGCAGGGTTGCTATTAAATTTATTTGCCAAGTGATAGTTGCCTTGGCTAATTGCTAAGAGGTCAATTGATTTCGCCCTAATTCTGGAATTGCTGCACTTCTCTCTTCTGTCGTTAGGTGGCATCTGGTGACATTAGATAAGCCACGGGCATTGCAAGGACAGATTAGGAATGAATGGGATGTCTCAGCCAATGGGCAGGGATTTTCTGGGGACATCTGGCTGCTAGGCTGTCTGAGGGCCTATCCAAAAGCAGGAGAGCAGGGTAGGGTTGGGACTGCGGGCTTGTAGTCCAACCAGAAGTAAAGTTTCTGAAGGCCAGGGAACCAGTTGTGGTCAGAGGTAGAGGGGAAGCTGTCACCGCTAAGGGACCATCCCATCCACCTTGCTAAAGCAGATCACAGTGAGTGATCTGAGGCCAGTACCAGAGCAGACTTCTCGACAACCGGGGACGGTGAAGAAGTGGGAAAACTTCAGCAAGTGCCAAGTCAAGCACCCAGCGGAACAGCAGATGTGACGCTTGTGGAGTGACAAGCCAGGGACCCAACGTGTCAGCAGGGGTGAAGCTTGAAGAGTATCTGTGAGTGCCAAGCTAGAGACCCAGCAGTGAAGCGGGGGTGACGCTTGAGGAAGATACTGAGTTCTACAGTGAAAGAGCTCAGGGGAAGTCTAGTGAGAAAGACTGCGAGCTCGTTGAGTGAAGACCCATAATGAGTGAGTGTGGGGTAAAGAGAACTGTTCGTATTGCAGAAAGTTGAATACCTTTACCGTTAGTAACAGCTACAAGATTTTTGCCATAGGAGACAGTGTCCTACCTATATAGAAGTGGTGTCCGGCTGGAGGCCTTCACCTGTATAGCTGTCTACCTATAGAAATCTCAGAGTCTGCTAATTATATTTGCATCTACCTAAGGGTGTCCTGGCCCTAACCCTATCCCTAACCCAGTTCTGTTTAAGAGACAATAAATCTCTTTGCATTCAAAAAGGGTCTGGCGCCCACCTGCTCATCTTGCATTACACCCACCATGCCTTGTAACCCACTCCACATTGAAGGATGTCAGCTCTCCCTAACGCTGGAGGTAACTATTAGGCCTAAAGAGGTCCGGGACCTTGCTACGTACTAAAGGCAAAAAGACTGTACACTTTGCAAAGTGAAGTTACACTCTGCAAATGCAGTTGCTCCAGAGTTGTAAATGAGGCAAAGCTTCACTTTGCAATGAATACTCAATCACGTGCAAGGAAAAAGTCATCAGAGCTTTGCTCATTTACTAAGCTCTGCAACAACTGCACTTGCAGAAGGCAACTACACTTTGCAAGGTACGTAGTCTTTTTTCCTTTAGTAAATCCAGCCCATAATTTTAATTAATTAATTATTATTTAATTCCCGGCTCTGTCACTGTGCTCGATAAGACTAACTCAGATTTAACTATATTCCAAATATTTCTATCAGTATTGATTGAATTTTGTGTCCAACTTTCCAACTGTTATATCACATTATGGTTACATTTAACTGTCAGTGACATTTCTCTATAAATTGTTAACAAATTAGCCCTGCACCATTTTTAATGGATGTACTATACATCTGGTTCGAGGCAAGCTACCTCTGATTTCTGAGCTTGACCCATGAGAAGGGAAATTAATAAAAGGGGCTACAAGCAAATAGAACATTTATCTCAATTGTAATAAAAAAAGGTTACATTTCTTTTATCCTGCCTTGCATCGCAACGTTCCCGACAAACTCCGTTCATTGTATAAACAGTGTGAGCATGTTGTCTGTGTTAAAGTATGATGTATAAATTGCTGAGAGTTCAAGAAAATACAATAAAAAATGTAAACTGTTTTATACACATTAATATAAATCCAACAATACATTGTTGAGGTTCAAGGACACTTTGAGAACACCATTATTTTGGTTAATAAAAAACATAGCGAAGCTAGAATAAGGAGTAGAAAGGGAGCTGTGATCTGGGCAGCTGTATATCGTGCCTTGTCTTATATATATGGATACCTTTGGACTACAGAGGTCTTGTATTTGATTCCAGATTCTATACAAGTGTTGGACTCTGTGGGGTTGATTTACTAAAGGCAAATAGACTATGCACTTTGCAAATTGCAGTTGCAGTTTGCAAGTGCAGTTGCTCTAGTTCTTAGCAAATGAGGTAAAGCTTCACTTTGCAAAGGATACCCAATCACATGCAAGGAAAAAAATGCATTTTTGATTACACATGATTGGATGATGGAAGTCAGTAGAACTTCTGCTCATTTACTAAGCTTTGGAACAACTGCTCTTGCCGAGTGCACAGTCCATTTGCCTTTAGTAAATCAACCCCACATTTCTTACTGTGATCCATTAGGTTGCATTGTATGTTCTAAAGCTACAGTTGCCATTCTGCTTTCCGAAAACTGTGTGCAATTTGACTCACTATATGTATTTAAAGCAAGACTGCAACCACTGCATTTAAGAACAGTGTTAGTAGATGAACTTTCTATGAAATCATCAAACATCTCAGACACCCCTTTTTCACCATACCACAGAGATACAGCAGGTAAAATAAGTATTGAACACATCACCATTTTTCTAGGTAAATATATTTCTAAAGGTGCTATTGATATTACATTTTCACCACATGTCGGCAACAGCCCATGCAATCCATACATACAAAGAAACCAAAACAAATACCTTTAGAAATGAAGTTATGTGTATTAAAATGGAATGAAAAAGTATTGAACATGCTAACTATTTATTATTTATTTAATACTTCGTACAAAATCCTTTGTTGGTAATGACAGATTCAAGACGCCTCCTGTATGGAGAAACTAGCCACATGCATTTCTCAGGTGTGATTTTGGTCCATTCTTCCACACAAACAGTCCTCAAATCTTGAAGTTTTTGTGGGCCTCTTCTATGAATTCTGAACTTTAGTTCTTTCCATAGATTTTCTATTGAATTCAAGTCAGGTGATTGGCTGGGCTATTCTAGAAGCTTTATCTTCTTTCTTTGAAACCAATTGAAAGTTTCCTCGGCTTTGTGTTTGGGATCATTGTCTTGTTGAAATGTCCACCCTCGTTTTATCTTCATCATCCTGGTAGATGGCAGCAGATATTTATCAAGAATGTCTTGGTACATTTTTTCATTCATCCTTCCTTCAATGACATGAAGTTTGCCAGTACCGTATGCTGAAAAACAGCCCCACACCATGATGTTCCCACCTCCAAACTTCACTTTGGTTTGGTGTTTTTGGAGCGATGTGCAGTGCCATTTGACCTCCAATCATTGTGTGTATTATGGCATCCAAAGAGTTCAATTTTGGTCTCATCTGACCAGACTATATTCTTCCAGTATTTCACAGTGTTTCACAGGCTTGTCTAAATGTTGTGCAGCAAACTTTAACTTTTTTTCTTCAGCAATGGAGCTTTGCGTGGTGAGCATGCACACATCCATGGCGGTTGAGTGCATTACTTATTGTTTTCTTTGAATTAATTGTACCTGCTAATTATAGGTCTTTCTGCAGCTTTCCACAAGTGATCCTTGGCTCTTGGCCAACTCTTCTGAATAATTCTTTTCACTCCTCTGTCAGAAATCTTGTGAGAAGCACCTGGTTGTTGCTGGTTTATGGTGAAATGATGTTCTTTCCACTTCCAGATTATGGCCCCAACAGTGCTCACTGGAACATTCAGAAGTTTAGAAATCCTTCTGTAACCAATGCCATCAGTATGTTTTGCAATAACCAGCTGATATAATTTTTCACTGCCAAGGGGCAGGGTTGCTTTCATATTACTGATAGATTTCAGCTGGTGTCTTGGCTTTCCATGCCTTTTTGCACCTCCATTTGTTGATGTGATCAATACTTTTTCCCTGTGTCATTCCATTTTATTACACATAACTTAATTTCTGAACTCATTTGTTTTGGTTTCTTTGTATGTATGGATTGCATGGGTTGTTACCGGCATGTGGTAAAAATTGCATGTAAATAGCACCTTTAGAAATATTTTTGACGTCACCAAAAAATTGGTGACGTATTTAACACTTGTTTTACCTGCTGTGAGTGCTGTGTACATTCTTAGCTATTGTCACCATATTGAAATCCTTAATGCTAAGTGAAAAATCTTTACTTCTTTAGTAATTCTTCCCCAGTGCAGAGGAACCAATGAAGTTATTGCCTAAAGTGATCTGTGAATGAATGAACTATAAGACTTGTCTGCCACCGCAGCATTAAACTATGAGCGAGCTGATCAGTGACCTCCTAGGTCATTGACCCTTCCTGCAGCTTAGTAACTGTCTGCTCATTTGGAGGTTTGGGCAGATAGCTGTACTGTGTGTCTGCAGGAGCCTGACATTGCACCAGCAATCCAATGCTTTGCAGGCTCCAGTGTAAAAAAAAAAAATGCACATTTTTTTTACCTGCAAAATCACGTGCATTTATTATTCTTTTGCTAGCTGAACCTAACCTTTACAATTTTCACTTTGCAAAGGAAAGCAATCTTTTAAATGCAGTAAAGCTCACTTTGCAAGAAATACCCAATCAAATGCAAGGAAAATGAAGAAAGCAGTATATTTGCGCATGCATTCAGTAGTCAGAAAGCTTCACCTCATTTACTAAGCTAAGTGAAAAAATACTTTCAGAAGAGAAAATGCCCTTAGATTAGGAAATACGCTGAAATTGTTCTGGCTTCAATCATCCACTTGTGTGCAAGTAAAATTCCTTTTTTTTTTTTTTTTTTAATTTTACATGCACATGGCTGGATATTTTTTGCAAAGTGAATTTTCACTGTGCTTCATCTTATTCACTAAGATAAGAGAAAATGTATTTTCAAAATCAAAATGCTTTACTTCTTTGGCAAATCTACCCTACTGTGCTCACTAGTTCCCTTTGTAGTCCTGCCTACCCTATAGCCATGTTCATACTAGGGTAGGAGGGAGGGGATGCACAGCACAGAAACATTACTACAAGCAGTGACAATTGTGCTAAACCTGAGAGCAATGGATTCTACAAAGCCTATGGTAAGCCTTAACAGAGCGCACTTTTTGATAGATCACAGTTGTAAAGTTTTCTGCAGAGTTTTAACAATTAACTCATTGGTATTGTGGCTTGGAATTTCTCCATAACTGTACAGAATATTAAAAAATGTATTACTTTTAATCCAAATTTGTAGATCTGTCTTTCATTGCATCGGTTATATCATCATCCTGCCAACTATACTACTTAGTATGTACCGTTCTGCCATCATCACCACCCTTCATTAAAAGCCAGCAGTCACAGTTCTCAGTGTGCAGCTTGTGCCTGTTCACTAGATCTTTCATGCCGAACACTGCTTATTAACACCTACAATATATTTTTCCCTGTGGAGAAGAAGAAAAAAAACTCCCGCGACCTTCAATTCAACATGTTAAAAGCCAAATGTAAAGATAATAATAGGCAGCATTTTCGGGTTTTTCTCTCAATTTTGCTGCACACGTTTACTAATGCCTGTGCCTGTATATATCTTACATATTCATATAAACTGCATGACCATTCTATAGGAAGAAAAAATAGCCTTTCAGATATACTGTAATTTTGGGCAGTGCAACCTGACCTAAGTATAAAAAAAAACATAAGAAGGTCCACTTTAATAAAAAGTCCCTGGAAAAAAAAAATTGTAGTGGATCCAGAGATATAGGCAGCAGAAATGATATGCTAATTCTAGATTGGCCCTGCCCCATCCTACTTCCATGCTTCTTACTGGTTAGTGATTATAAGGATTCAAGTGTTATGATCAAATTCACCAGTGTTAGTGCTATGTCACAGTTAAAGCCCTATTAAACCCCAAACCAAAATTGTAATATATTGCAGCATACCAAATCATATACAGTATGCGGTGGCTGCATTTCTTTTTTTATTCCTTTATTTTCACCTGGTGATCCAGCCAATAAGTCTATTATTTTTCAACTTCCTTTAACAAACCAAACTGTCCAGCAAAAGTGGCAGTAAAAGGGTGAAGGCAAACCATTTAACCGCTAACCGACCAGCCACCACAGTTGTACTGCGGCAACATAGCTCGGCTGCACGAATCACCGTCATGTTACGTCGCTTCCAACTTCGGCCACTAGGCACGCGCCCCTTGCTCTCCCACGGAGCTGATGCGAGTGCCCGGCAGTCGCGATCACTGCCAGGCTCCCGCGATCGCTCGGGGCACACTGAGAACCAGGATCTGTGTGTGTGTGTAAACACACAGTTTCCGGTTCTCTGAGGGGAGAAGAGACAGATCGTCTGTTCATACAGAGTATAAACAGCGATCTGTCATCTCCCCTATACAGTCCCCTCCCCCCTTCAGTTAGAACACACACTAGGGAACACAATTAACCCCTTGATCGCCCCCTAGTGTTAACACCTTCCCTACCAGTGACATTTTTACAGTAATCAATGCATTTTTATAGCACTGATCGCTGTATAAATGCCAATGGTCCCAAAAATGTGTCCGCCATAATGTTGCAGTTCCGATAAAAATCCCAGAACGCCGCCATTGCTAGTAAACCTAAAATTAATAATAAAAATGCCATAAAACTCTCCACTTTTTTTAAACGCTATAACTTTTGCGCAAACCAATCAATATACGCTTATTGGGATTTTTTTTTACCAAAAATATGTAGAATACACATCGGCCTAAACTGAGGAAAAAAATTGTTTTTTTTATATATTTTGGGGGGATGTTTATTATAGCAAAAAATATTGCTTTTTTTCAAAATTGTCGCTCTTTTTTTGTATATAGCGCAAAAAATAAAAATTGCAGAGGTGATCAAATACCACCAAAAGAAAGCTCTATTTGTGGGAAAAAAAGGACATGAATTTTGTTTGGGTGCAACGTCGCACGACCGCGCAATTGTCAGTTAAAGCGACGCAGTGCCGAATCGCAAAAAGTGCTCTGATCAGCAAGGGGGTAAAATCTTCCGGGGCTGAAGCAGTTAACACTGACAGAGGTGCTTAAAATGTTCAGCTTTTATTTATTTATTTATATAAGATCTTTATCCCAAAAGCTTTAAATGCTTAAAAAGTGTTAGCTGTAGTCTGACTTTAATTTGTTAGTCAAGTCTGACAGCTCAGTAAGAGCTGAGAAAATGTGGAATAGACACCCTCAAAAACTAGTTTTGGTCAGCTCACTAGATGTACACCGGGTTAGGGGGCCAGACACAGCAGACGCAGCAGGCGTTTATATTGTATATTGTATATAGCAGTTATACAATACACCAGGATTCTGTCAACCAACCGTGGCAGGGCGAGCATAGGCTAATTTCACACATAGAGTCCCAGTACAGACAAGACCTCATCATCTTCTAAGGGGGGTGCTAGGTTTTAGTGAAGGTAGAAGCATGAGGGAGGGTACCATTTGGAGAGGGGTGGCCCAGGGCATCTGGAGTGTGTGTGGGTGAGGGGGTGGTGTTTTCCTGGGTGTGCTGTGGGGAGAAAGAGGGGGGGGTCGGGGGTGACCTGTGGGATGTTGCGGACACACCCCAAGTGGGCGGGGGGTTTCTTTGTGCTACATTGATGCAACATCGATATATTATGTCCAATAAATGTATATATATATTTTTAATTGGTAGCCTTTGTAGGTGCATTTTCCTTGTGTGGTTTTGTGCATGATTTTACCACTACCCTCGCTTCATGTTCCCAGCTGAATATTGCCTAAAGCATCACATTGCCTCCACCAGCTTGCCTTCCGCCATATTGCACCCTAGTGCCATCTCTTCCCCAGGTAAGCGACGCACACACACCTGGCCATCCACCTGATGTAAAAGAAAACGTGATTCAATGGACCAGGCCACCTTATTCCTTTGCTCCTTGGTCCAGTTGTGATGCCCACATGCCCATTGTAGGGACTTTTGGCTGTAGACACGGGTCAACATGGGCACTCTGACCAGTCTGTGGCAGTGCCCATTTTTTCTGCTTTTTAATATAACAACTTCATGGAAAACATGTTTACCTGCTGCCTAATATATCCCACCGACTTTCAGATGCCATTTCAATGAGATAATCAATGTTATTCACTTAATCTGTCAGTGGTCATAACGTTAAAACTGATCAGTGTATGAAACTGAATAAATTGTTGCACTTTTAAAAGGTTAATGTGAGGTACTAATATTTGCAGATGTTGATCTGCATTGATAACCATTTACTTTATTAAAATTCCAATGTGATTGGTTTAAAAGGGTTCTAAAGGCAGAAGTTTTTTAAATCTTAAACCTTCTGTGGGCAGCAGCCCCCCTCAGCCCCCCTAATACTTACCTGAGCCCATCTTGATTTAGCGATGTTGCACGAGAGACTAGGCTGTCCAGAACTCTCCCTCCTCATTGGCTGAGACACACAGCAGGCGCCATTGGCTCCCGCTGTTGTCAATCAAAGTCAGTGAGCCAATGAGGAGAGAGAGGGGATGGGGTCGAACGGCGACTCAGTGTCTGAATGGACACACGGATCTGTGGCTTGGCTTGGGTGCCCCCATAGCAAGCTGCTTGCTGTGGGGGCACTCGGCAGGTGGGAGGGACCAGGGGCACCAAAAAGGGACCCGAGAAGAGGAGGATCGGAGCTGCTCTGTGGAAATCCATTCCACAGAGCAGGTAAGTATAACATGTTTGTTACTTTTATAGAAAAAACAAAACAAGACTTTAGTACCACTCACTTTAAATACTTATTGTGGTGATCAATACTTCATGAATACTCATAGGATTATCACTATTTAAACTCAAGTTGTCTTTTTATTTACAGTTAGTAATCAGCGGGGAAATTGAAGATGTGACACTCCTTACTGTTGACAATAGTGACCTGGACAAATGTCGGAGACACAGGGAAGCAGCTAAACATTATGGAAAGTGTCTAGACCTTGACCTTCTATCAAAGTCAAGATTTGCATATGAAGTGGCATTCAAATGTTTGTAAACACAATACATTATAACAAGGTCATTTTAAATCACAGGGCCATGGTGTTGTTTGCATTCTTCGCCCAGGGCAGGCTCTGTCAGACTTCAGGTGATCTATAAGACCTGACACTCAAGCTGAAATGACAGACCCAATCAAAAATAAATAAATCAAAATAATGGGTTAAATATTCCGGCATAAGTAAGCCTGAACAAGTATAACAATAGAAGACTAAATATTCACAATGTTGCATTAGCCAAACTGGGTCTGGATTTCCATTTTTCTGTTTTTATCTTAAGATATTAAACCTTACTTAGTTTTTACAAACATCATAATTGTGAGGGGGCATTGAGACTGTTTTTATTGATCATGCCAATATTTACAGAGAACAAAAAATAATTAATGTAATTTACTTGGATTTTACTAGATAGACGAACAGTATGGACCATGTGGTCCATCTAGATATAACATGTAATGGTTTAGTAAAGTGACTTTAGGTGGTATTGTGTTATAGCTTCATCATTTTGCTGGTAGGAAATGTAAAACGTTGTATTTTTAAGCAGTTATATTAGGCTTTGCCTATCTGTGTACTCTTGTCACTGTTGTGTGCTGATTAAACATCTCTCGAACCTTTCCTACAACCTGAAATATTTACACCTTTATAACTTTTGCCTATGAACTATGATAATTTCAACATGAGATTGATAGTGATAGAAGCGTTTGCTTGTTACCTTGTCTCAGCCTGATTTTAAATTCTGCTAGTGTATGGGGGATATAGGCATGGGATTGGCAGTCTTTGTGTGTTAAGCTCGATATAGCACAGTTGCTTGTGAGCAAGGCTTAGGCGCCATGTGGGGGACACTAGAACCTCACTCTCTAACTGTCTAGGTTCTAGGCAGGAGCTTGCTTCTATGAGAAAATCAGAATTAAGGCATATGGCACAATTTATTAATAATAAGGCTTAGAAGCGAGCCACAAAGAACACAAGTAATCCTCTGTTATTCCCCAGGCTAACTGACTGTACTGTTACACAAACACTGCAAACACTATCACAGTTACAGAACACCAACTCCCAGGTGTACAGCATTTAAGAACCAGAGCCGCAGTGCCTGCACCAACCCAGCAATACCTGCCACTTCACGTCCAGTGACATGTCCACAGTTACCAATGGATACAGGAAATGAACCTCACTCTGTAACTACGTGCTCGCTCTCTCTCAGAGGCCCTTCTACATCTCTCCCATGATTCCCAGGCGAGGTCTTTAAGTACTCTGTGCCACAGGTCTGGTTCCAAAATGCAGGGAGCCAGCTGCTAGCAAAGGGGACGAGCACTACACCCCTTCACACCCCAGGGTAACCGCCACCCTACGCTAAGTCACCCATTCCCTGGCTGGTTGGTTGATTTAGGCTATAATACATATACGATTGTCCCTAGCAATGACTATATGGCCTACACTAGACAGCATACTACATGCTGGACTAAATTGTACTGTATCTACTCTAACCTGCAGTTCCCTTTTTACAAGCCCTGTTCTTTGGATACACCATGAAATACACCACTTAAAAAGAAACTTCAGACCAGGCTTTAAACAGTAACTTTACTGAAGAAAGGCAACAAACAGGAACAATTCTTATCAGGCAGCTTCTCACATGAATTCCTGTACAAGGTGCTTTAGTGCCCATAGAGTAATCATAGTTGAATAACAGCAGAGAGTCCTTTAAAGGTAGAGTCCATGAATGGTAAATACTCAACTTAAGGTAGCACAGAGTCCACATAGTCTATGTTTGGCAAAGATCCTTAACCTCCCTGGCGGTTTTCCCGAGTGTGGCTCGGGGTTAAAATTTCAGTCCCATTAGCGGTAACCCCGAGCCACACTCGGGATTACATCGCAGGATCCTGGTGTGGCTTTACTTACCTTGTCCCCGGGATCCTGCGATGTCCCCCGATGTGTCTACGGGCTCTGTCCTCCTCTGAAGTCTCTCCTTGCCAGGCTCCTTTCCCTGCGAGCGTCGCGACGCACGGGGGCGGAGCCTGGCGGCAAATTCAAAAAATTGTAAAAATCATAACACATACAGTACTGTAATCTTACAGATTACAGTACTGAATGAAATGATTTCACATCCCTTTTGTCCCCAGCGCTTTGGCCCTCGCCCTGCATGCAGTTTTATGTTATATATACTGTTCTTTCTGCCTGGAAACTGGAGATTGTCCATAGCAACCAAAAAGTGTCCCTTTACATCAAAAGTGGCTTTAGACCAGCTAGAAAACAGCGATAGTAAATTAGAACACTTGCAGAATTGAGCGATAGTGAATCGTGGGGAAATGTATTTTATTATTATTTTTTTAATTTTTTTTTAATCATTTATTTTTATATATTATATTATAATTTATGTTTTTGTGTTTCAAACTTTATCATACCCGGGATATCTACTAGACTCTTGTTTGGACAGATTTAAGTGTGTTATTGTTAAGAATTACAGACCTACAATATAAAATGCCAAATTTCCATGCAAAATAATTGTACCGCTTTCAGCACCTAAAATCCGAAAGAATCATAACGCCAGGGAGGTTAAAGGCAGTAAGTCCAAGACTGGTAGTTAATAGCCCTCAGGCTCCCAGTCCTTCAGGGAGCCCTGAGTACCCCCTCCAGCTGGGGGCGCCATCTGGCAGAATAGTGGCCTACATCTTGTGAGTATTTCCATCAGCTCTCTCTTGGGGCAATGAAGAGCCCCTTTTTATGTGGATCTTTGGAAAATTGGTGTGGATAAACTAGCCTATCAATTCCCCAGATCCATCACACATCAACATTGTAATGCCCCGTACACACGGTCGGATTTTCCGACGGAAAATGTTCGATGGGAGCGTGTTGTCGGAAATTCCGACCTTGTTTAGGCTCCATCGGACATTTTCCATCGGAATTTCCGTCACACAAAATTTGAGATCTGGATCTCAAATTTTCCAAAAACAAAATTCGTTGTTGTAAATTCCGATCGTGTGTACACAATTCCAACGCACAAAGTTCCACGCATGCTCGGAATCAAGCAGAAGAGCCGCACTGGCTATTGAACATCATTTTTCTCGGCTCGCCGTACGTGTTGTACGTCACCGCGCTCTTGACATTCAGAATGTCCGACAACATTTGTGTGACCGTGTGTATGCAAGACAAGTTTGAGCCAACATTCTTTAGAAAAAATCCATGGATTTTGTTGTCGGAATGTCCGATCGTGTATACGGGGCATAACAGTTTCACATGAAAGAAAGCATACTTCACCCAGATAACTGCAAAACAGCACAGAAAAAACAACATTAAGGCCCCTTTCACACATGCTGTCCGATCAGGTTCGCCTGTCCATTTTTCAGGCAGACCTGATTGGATGCTCCATGCACCTTTATGGAGCGATGGATGTCAGCTGTGAAATGTCCACCGACAACCATCGCTATCTGATCTGATCTGGTCCGCCAAATCCAGACGGATTGAGACCCTATTTTCCATCCGTCTGGTGGATCGGATCAGATGGAATCGAATGAAAACGGAAAGGTGGATCCATTTTCATCTTATCTCCCATAGAGGAGAGCGGGGCTCTGACAGGTCTGTCTCTGCACAGTGAGCGGATATGGATCTGTCATCCGCCTGCTCAGCGGAGATCAACAGATCGATCCCTGCTGAGCAAGCGGAGTCCGTCAAAATGGACGTTCCCTGTGTGAAAAGGGCCTAACCTTTATGTAGGCACCTGCCTACATCCTTATACATCTTCAAAAACTGATATTGCTGGAGAAATCATAGGAGACATCAGACTGCCAACACAGCTAAATGAGGAAGGATACACTCTGCTCCCTCGCTAACAGCAATATACGTATTGATGAGTTGTGTAGGCAGAGGCTGCCAATAGGCATGCAGCTCTAGTGCTGGGCTTTCTTTTTTTAAAGCTATGCATGATCCACAAACAATAATGGATGAATCCATTATTTAACATTTATTTGTGCAATTAAGACTTTTAACAAAATAATTGTAAATAAAAACAGAATACTGATATAATAATCAAAAAGTGGAATTGCAAATTACCAAAAAAATTATACTTTCCCTACAGAAGTTTACAGCTGAAGGGAATGTATAGTGACTTTGTACATAACAATTTATTTATTATGGTCAGGAATAAAAAAACGAAAGAAAACATTTACCCAGCGCCGGTTCCCTCATCGCTCCTCTCCTGCAGTTGTGCGAACCGCTGCGGGTGTCATTAACTAAGTTAATGAAACCCCCAGTTTAGGCGAGAACACCCATGCGATCTGGTTCAAGTGCGGGGAAAAACAAGTCCCTGCACTATTTTCTGGGCAAATCCATACAACTGTACGGCTGAACTCGCATTGCTCAGAGATCGCATGTGATTGGCACCTGCGGCTTAAGTTTTAAGACATTTTAAGTCAGTTAAATATGAAATAATGCATATTAATATTGGGTAGTTCTCTATAAGCCAGCAGGTGGTGTGCTAGTGTCCGTTTTACATGTGAAGTATTGTATCATGCTCAGCTGTGTTTCCAGAAGTTGGTTGTTTATAGAACTCAATGACTCATCACAGCTGTGACTCATACCTTATCAGAGCACTCAGTCTGAGGCTTCAAATAGATCTATGGGCTCCCATTAAACATGTGGATGCACTGCTCCTGAATTCCGAGCAGAATTGCTACTCTCCTATAAGCTGTGCTTGCTTGCACTACAGTGGGATGAAAAAAATGTTGCAGAGGGCATTGGTATTAGCATTGCCATGGCTGATTCACAAGCCTTGTCACCCAAAAATCAGTAGGAGCTTCTTTTGGGCTAAAACTCATGGTATATTAATACAATTAGTGAGTTGTAGATATTAAAATAATAATAATAATAATAATAAAGAAAATATTACCATTTCTTAAAGCTGAATTCCAGGTATGGTCATTTTTTTTAAAAATATTTTTATTAGAATGTTTCAAATGCGTACATAATGCAAATAAATGGTGGAACAGTATCTCGTTTAAAGCTATGCCTTGTACACACGATCGGATTTTGTTGGCCAACAAAACCGTGGAGTTTTGTTCGAAGGGTGTTGGCTCAAACTTGTCTTGCATACACACGGTCACACAAATGTTGGCCAACAATTACGAACGTAGTGACGTACTACGTGGTTTTTCAGCTCTTTAGCGCCACCCTTTGGGCTCCTTCTGCTAATTATTTATTTATTTTTATTTTATTTATTTCAGGTACTTATATAGCGCCGTCAATTTATATACATTGTACATTCACATCAGTCCCTACACCCTCAAGGAGCTTACAATCTAAGGTCCCTAACTCACATTCATACATACTAGGGACAATTTTTTTAAACAGGATCCAATTAACCTACCAGCATGTCTTTGGAGTGTGGGAGGAAACCGGAGTACCCAGAGGAAACCCACGCAGACACAGGGAGAACATGCAAACTCCAGGCAGGTAGTGCGAGAGTGCTACCCACTACACCACTGTGCTGCCCAATTACGTAATTAGTAGAAGTAATTACGTATTTGGTGAGTGTTAATTTGCGCTTTTCTTTTTGCTTTTTTAATTTAGCGCTTTTCAGTTCGCACTTTTCATTTCGTGCTTTTCAGTTTGTTTCTGAAAGGGCGTTCGTCAACCAGACATGTTGCAGAATCGGAGGAGATAACGTGTTATTTATTATTGGCCTTGGAGTTATTGCTTTGACATTATTTTTTTGGTTGAATAATGATTTGATTTGGTATATTTTCTATATTTTTGGATGCATAGAATGCACTTTTTGGTTAGGTTCTATTGGCAGGTGGCATGTCCAATTTTTTTTTTTTAATGCCCAATAAAAAAAAAAGCATAGAATAATACTTGGCTATGTTTTTTATTTCAAATGACAGTTTGGGAGTAGGCAGTTACATTTTAAAAAATACAATGTAAAATTGACAAGGGACACCAACATAGTTGTATCTTTGATCTTAAAAACTACAGGATAATGGTGTTGTGGTAACTTGCACAAATTAAAAAAAAACAACATAATAATATTATTCTTGATATCACTAGAAAAAAAAGCCTTTGAAAATTACCACAGTTTGCAATAACTCCATCAGTATCACCAGCAAAGCAGCTTCATTATTATCCCATTAAAGAAGAGAATTGTGCGCTGCATTTGGAGATTTCATAATTTGCCATGTCATGAATGTCAATTCTCCATTACGAACGTTAGTTTAAATGACTGACCGCTTCTGCTTTCGAGCTTCTGCTTCTGCTTTCGAGTACTTTGGACTTTTGTCTGACGGACTTGTGTACACACGCTCGGAAAGTTCAACAACACACATTTGTTGCCGAAAAATTTGAAAACATGCTAGCCAACATTTGTTGGCGGAAAGTCCGACAGCAATTGTCCAATGGAGCATACACATGGTCGGATTTTCCGCCAACAGCCTGACATCCAACATTTCCCATTGGAAAGTCTGATCGTGTGTACGGGGCTTTAGGCTTGTGGAAAACACAACCGTAAACCAAAGTAACAGAATGAAGAAGCATATATTGGGGAGAAAGGGCAAACATGTCCAAAAAGTAAAATAAAAAGGGAGGGGGAGATGGGTCGGTAATGAAGGAAGGGTAGAGTGAAGAGAGGGTAGGGAGAGGGGGGATAAGGATGGAAAGGTAGAAAGTATAGGTAAAAGAGGAGTTAAGCACCACTCAAATACACCCATAGGTTTATCCATATAGTCATATATCAAGGGAGTAGGTGTAGAAAGAAGTGCTACGTACAAATATATTAGGTGTCATGCTATAAAATTTGGAGACAGTAAAGTTGGTAATCGAAAACAATATTTCCATTTTGCACTGGTGGTTGAGTGTAGAAATTGAGTCTGTGACAGAGGGAGATTGATCTGAATTCCATAGTCTAATAATAGTAACTTTTGCAGCTAGGAATAGATGTATAAGTACCGATCTAACGTTAGGGGGTAGCTCATGGATTCCTAGATGCAGCAAAGCAAGGGCAGGATTAGGGTCAATCGGGGTACCTGCTATGTCAGATGCTATACGGAAACTTTGATTCCAAAAGGATCTTAGTGATTTACATTGGGTATGGCCATTTTTAATAAGTTTCATTTGTGGACCTTGTACCAATATCAATATAAATGAGCCAAAACCTGGAAGCTGGAAAACAATATAGTGGTGTAGTAGTCCTACAGAGTTCTGGGGTGGCTCGCTGGGCACAGGTGCCATTTAGAGAAGTCTCTGTATTTTCTCAGTGAATGCAAAGTGTTCTCCCCACTTAGTCCAAACAGATTGCTTTGCAGTCATTGAGAAAATGCAAAGTGTTCTCTGAATGGTGCCAGTGCAGAGGAAGCCAGCAGCAATCTCTGTAATAGTGGTGACTACTATTGTGATTTCCATGGGGATCTCACAGGAATGGCACTTACATACATACGCCCATTTATCCAAGTGGACCAATGTAACTATGAAAAAATAGCCAAAGTTAAAACTCACCTTTAACACCCCATGCTATTTATGACAAAATCATTTTCAGTAATGATCAGGAAATAAAATGTAAAATAATAATGTTGACGAAATGGACACAGTAAAAACTAAAACTTTCCCTTACATCACTGGTCAATGTGTCACTTTATACTGGCTGTCAGTGGTGAAGTGACACTTTACATTGGTGAGGTGATCAGTGGAGAAGTGTTCTTTTGCCCTGGTGGTCAGAAGAGGTTTCAATTTATATTGGTGGTCAGTGGAAAAGTATTCCCTTTACATTTGTGACCAGTGGGGAATTGTTCCCTTTATATTAGCGATCAGTGAAGAAGTGTTCCCTTTTCATAGGTGGTCAGTGTAGATGTGCTCCTTTTAGGTTGGTGGTCAATAGAGAAATGCTCTGTTTATGATGGTGGTCAGAGAAGCTCTCGTTATAGTAATAGTTAGTGGATTAGTGCTCCCTTTACTTTGGTGGTCAATGGCAAAGTTGTCCCTTTACATTGGTGGTCAATGAGAAAATGCTTCCTTTATGTTGGTGGTCAGTGAAGATGCACTCCTTCACACTGATGTTAAGTGAAAAATTGCTCCCTTTACATTTATGATCAGTGGAGAAGTGCTTCCTGTATATTGGTGGGTAAGGGAGAGGTGCTCTAGATAGATAGATGCTTTAGATAGATGGTTAGTGCAGAAGTACTCCATTTACATTGGTGGTCAGTGGTGGGATGCTTTCTTTACATTGGAGGTCAGTGAAGAAGTAGCCCTTTACATTAGTGGTCAGTGTTGGAGTGCCCCTTTATCAACACTGAATAGTGTTGATGAAGTGTTCGTTTATATCAGTGGTCAGTGGAAAATTGTCCATTTACATTTGTGATCAGTGAAGAAATTCTCCCTTTATACTGATGATTAGGGGAGAAGTTCTCTCTTTACATTAGTGGTCAATGCATGAGGGCTCAGTTTACATTGATGGTCGATGGAATAACACTTTCTTTACATTGGTGTTCAATGGAAAAGTGCTCCCTTTACATTGTTGGTCAGTGGAGAAGTTGTCCATTTACATTTTTGGTTAGTAATAAAGTTCACCTAATAAAGTTCTCGGCTGAGAAGAGTAACTTTACATTAGTGGTCAGTGGAGAAGTGGACCATTTACATTAGTGGTCAGTGGAGAAGTGGACCATTTACATTAGTGGTCAGTGGTGAAGTGCCCTTTATTGATGCTCAAAAAGCAAGGGTCCATTTAAATTGGTGGTGAGTAGAGATGTGTCCTTTTATATTGGTGGTCAGTGTAGAAGTGCCTCTTTACAATGATGACTAAGATGATGAAAAATGATGACAATGAAGAAAAAATTCCCCTTAACACTGGTGGTCAGTGGAAAGCATACCCCGTTACACTGGAGACCAAGACATAGATGACTTTCTTACAGACTGCTAGTAAAATCATTGGTGTCATTGGGCTGGTACTTGAGCCATAAGAGGAGAGGCTAAATCGAACCCAAGCTATTGGCTCTGTCACATGGATGTCTGTGCAGGAAGCCTGCAGGTACTGACAGGCAAAAAACTGATCTTCCCTCAGTCACTGCTCAAGGAACCCCTAGCAAACTCTGGTGGGACCTTTGAGTTTTCACAGAACCCTGTTTGAGAAAGGCCTTCATAAAGTGAGACTTTACTCAAAACAAGCAACATACAGTCCACATTAATAATTATGTTACCAAAATTAGTGTGTGTTGTAAATTGCCTCCAGTATCGTTCCTGTTTCTTCTGGCCTGTAGGCCACTTCGCTGAAGCCCAGAGCCCTTGAGCAGCAGTAAATCTTTAGGTTGTCGGCAGATTGGCAGCTACATTTTTGGCACAGTGCCAAAAAAAGGAGAGCAACTGACCATGTGCAAAGCAAGATGAGGCAGTATATAATTGGATTTTAAAACAGTATAGGCACTTATTTTTAATGTTTTACATAGCTATACCCAGTGCTGGGACAAGGTCATCCAGCGCCCCAAGCAAAGGTGCCAAATTGTGCCCCTCTGGTTCATGATGTGCACGTTTAGGGAATCCTACACCCAGTGGTCACTTGCTTATCAAAATTACTGCTGCTGCCACTACTTCTGTCAGCCTTGTAACAGAAGGAAGGTGCCCTACAGTAAACCATTAAGTCCAGGGCAGCTGCCCCTTCCGCACTACCCCTTGTCCCGGCCCTGGCTATTCCTGCAAAAGTAGCCAGCCTGAAGTGATCTAGCAGGACTTAATAGTTCAACTGAATACTGCAATCTACCACTAGCCTTCTTTAGCCTAAGAAAACCAATGACAGAACACAAAAAACTCCTCATTATTTTAAGTGCAATGGGCCTTATTTATAAAAGTGTTTAAAGGGAAGATAGTCTGCGTTGCCCCAAAGCAACCAATCAAATTCTCTCTTTTTATTTTCCCACACTGCAGCAAGCAAATCTAATTGGTTTCTGTGGGGCATCACAGATTGAAATATTTTTTTCCCTCACACACTTTCATAAATGAGATCCACTGTTTTTTTTTTTCTGTACTATTATTTTAGATACATATTTTTGAATGTTATTAACTTATCTGTTACCCTTGGAAAATCAAGACCTATTGTATCTTCCTTATGCAGCTTGAGCCTGCGTCAGCTGTTTGCCATTCGGACTGAACAAGGGAAAGCTGCGTTCACCTATGTGCGAAGCTGATTAATTTTCAAGGTTTACCACACAAATCCAACATTTGACAGCGTCTTGGGAGCACGCTGCGCAGAGGTCAGGGGTCAATGTCCCACTTTGACTAAAATCTATTTGTATACAGTAATAAGAACCTTTGAGACCTATAGAAACAAAACTCCTGTACAGCTGTAAAAATGCAGCAGCAAAGGGACGTCGTTATTTTTATGCCCAGGAAAAAAAGGGAAAAAAAAAACAAAAACAAAAACCGCTTAAAGGAATAAAAAAAATAAATGCATACCCTAGATCCCAAGCAGAGAATAAACTGCATGCTGTAGTTTGCAGGTGAAGCACTCAGTTCCGTTATATTTTACCTAAAAGAGAAATTATTTTGGACCAAGATTTAATAGCCGCATTTAAGGTGGATTTTTAACTTAAAGTAGTCCTTCTGATCAGGATAAATATATAAAAAAAAAAAAAGAAAAAAAAAATAGTCCGTTTTTACCATCACCAAAGAAGAGAAAAAGAAAAGAGTCTCCAATTAAGAAAATATTTTGTGTTCTGCTGAATTCATGTTACCGTACTCTGAGCTCTGACATTTTGTTGCCATGGCAACCGAAAATCAGCTGATTAGTTGGCATGGCAACAGAAAAGATGTAATCCCAGCAGACACACTCTAATCAATGCCCCCAGCACAGATGGTCTCAGGAGGATCAACAAGAAAGAGGCTGGCAGTCATTCAGAGGATCACGTGCTCCCTCCAGACTAGACCAGGGAAAAAAAAAAAAGAAAAAAAAAAAAAGAATATTTCTTTACTGAACCAATATGAGGTTAACCCTTGCCAGTCTTGTAACCATGCAGCATTTCTTTATTGATAAGTATTATGTGTATACAGTCCAGATGAATGTGCCTCTAATAACAAAAAGCTACAAAATCACTAGCCTGACATTGGCCATTAGAGGACCATGACCCTAAGTGGTCACCAGCAACATAGCTAAAACAAAGTAAACTTAAAAAAAGTGTTTTATTGTTTTTTTAAAGATCTGAAAAACGCGAAACACATGCATTCATTCATTTATAATGGTATAATTCCAGGGTATAATATGTGACTTTTGGGCAGTGCATATTATTGCTGGTCATATGGTGGGTCCTTATAATGGTGGTCCTTCTTGCTTGCACCTAACACTGGTGCATGTTTGGTATATGAACTGATTTTGCTATATACTGTCAGTAGGAATATCAGTTTATAAGCCTGCTCTTCATTTATGGTTTGGTGAGGTAGCAACCCCTAGTGACATGGTGAAAAAAGAAGGTGGGGGGGGTCTTTGACATGAGAGTCATGTAACACTTCATATCTGGGTGTCTGAGTGTTCCTTGTGTTGTGAAAATCTGACTGACAAACAAAGGTCCACTTTCGGTAGATAATCAATCCCATAGGCGTGTGCACAGGGTGTACTGGGTGTGCCTGGGCACAGCCTAATCACCCCATGTGGTGCTGATTCCCCCTACTTCCTGTCTCCCCCCCTGCAGTGCTGCCAGCTTCCCTCCTCTCCTCACAGGAGCCGGGAAGGGGCTGGTAAATATTTTATTCACCATCCCCTTCCTATTCTGAATGAACACAGAGAGTGATCTGTGTACCGATCGCTCATGTCTTCATTCTTAACTGAAGCATAGTAAACTATGTTTATGGCAGGCTGCAGAGAAAGGATCTGGGGAATTTCTATCCTCAGTTTCTTTTTCTCAAAATCTCAAAAGTGTGGCATCAGGGGTCTGTTTAAACCCTTGATATTTCACCAAAGCCCCATAACGGGGCTTGTAAAAAAAATAGTAATAATAATAATAATATTGTAAAAAATAATAAAACAAAACTGTAAAAAAAAAAAATAATGAAAAAATAATAAAAATAAAAACTACTGACATCGTCCACTGCCCTTACTGACACCAGTCTTTGCTCTACTGACACCGTCCACTGTTCTGCTGATATACATGCATGTGTGTTTTTGCTCTGGGATGCATACCCTAATGCAATAGGCTGCACACATCAATGATTCCCACATTGGTCCAGGGGGAGCTGTTCAGTGTGTTAACTCCCTTCAAAGAACTACATATACAAGACTATTGTCATCCCCCATTACCCACCTTGGCTTCATTTCAATAGTCAAGTTCTTAAAAAAAAGTATAGCCAAAGCTCTTTTGGCCATATTTCTTTTCTGGATCACAGGAGTACACTTACTTGTGCCTTCCTGTGACTCAGAATTAGATAATGTCCACTACCAGCTGACATCACAGATCCAGTCCAAGCTCTGCAGGGATCTCAACAATAAAGTCGGGATCCACCCAGATGCCTTACTGGCAGCTGGCTCGGCCTCTCAGCGTGCCACTGGAAGCCTGAGCCACCTGTTCCTGCCCTTTCCCCAGTCTGGCACTCCTTTGAGCACTGGAGGGGCAGAGCAGAGAGCCAGTGAATGACAGTCACTGCTCTGTGTAGACTGAGAACTGAGCGATCACTGGTCATGTGATCTCTCAGCTCTCAGGCTTAGAGCTGGCAGGGGACAGCTGCAACATCATACTGATGCTGCAGCAGGGAGGTAAGTATGAATGTTTTTTTACTATGCCCACCTTTATCTTTTAAAGCAGAGTTACAGTCACTTTTGTGTTTATTAAAAGTCAGCAGCTACAAAAACTGTAGCTGCTGACTTTTAACACTGAAGCCTATTTGCTGCAGGGATTGGCGGCCCCTCCCCGCTCTCCACTGAACACAAGGATGCGATCATCTGCCACCGTTGCCGCTGCCCCTCTGCCCTGTGTGTCAGATGAAGTCTTATATTTAAGAAACAAACTTGAGGTGTGCAGACAGTCCTGGTGTGGGGGAGTTTCGCTGGGGACTCCTGATGTGAGGGGGGCTCCACTGGGGACTCCTGATGTGAGGGAGGGCTCCGCTGGAGACTCCTGGTGTGAGGGGGGCTCCGCTGGGGACTCCTGATGTGAGGGGGGCTCCACTGGGGACTCCTGATGTGAGGGGGGCTCCGCTGTGGACTCCTTATGTGAGGGAGGCTCCGCTGGGGACTCCTGGTGTGAGGGGGGCTCCGCTGGGGACTCCTGATATAAGGGGGGCTCCGTTTGGGACTCCTGGTGTGAGGGGGGCTCCGCTGGGGACTCCTGATGTGAGGGGGGCTTCGCTGGCGGCTCCTGGTGTGAGGGGGGGCTCCCCTGGGGACTCCTGATGTGAGGGGAGGCTCCGGTGGGGACTCCTGATGTGAGGGGGAGCTCCGCTGGAGACTCCTTTTGTGAGAGGGGGATCCGCTGGAGACTTCTGGTGTGAGGGGGGGCTCTGCTGGAGACTCCTGGTGTGAGGGGGGGCTCCGCTGGAGACTCCTGTTGCGAGGCGGGCTCCGCTGGGGACTCCTGATGTGAGGGGGGCTCTGCTGGAGACTCCTGATGTGAGGGGGCTCCGCTGGGGACTCCTGGTATGAGGGGGGCTCCGCTGGGGACTACTGGTGTGAGGTGTGGGGGGGCTTCGCTGGGGACTCCTGGTGTGAGGGAGGCTCCGCTGGGGACTCCTGGTGTGAGGGGGGGCTCTGCTGGGGACTCCAGATGTGAGGGGGGCTCCGCTGGGGACTCCTGATGTGAGCGGGGGCTCCGCTGGAGACTCCTGGTGTGAGGGGGGCTCCACTGGAGACTCCTGGTGTGAGGGGGGCTCCGTTGGAGACTCCTGGTGTGAGGGGGGCTCCGCTGGTGACTTCTGATGTGAGGGGGCTCCGCTGGGGACTCCTGATGTGAGGGGGGGCTCCGCTGGGGACTCCTGGTGAGAGGGGGCTCCGCTGGGGACTCCTGATGTGAGGGGGGGCTCCGCTGGGGACTCTTGGTGTAAGGGAGGGCTCCGCTGGGGACTCCTGATGTGAGGGGGGCTCCGCTGGGGACTCCTGATGTGAGGGGGGGGCTCTGCTGGGGACTCCTGATGTGAGGGGGGTTCCGCTGGAAACTCCTGATGTGAGGGGGGCTCCGCTGGGGACTCCTGATGTGAGGGGGCGCTCTGCTGGGGACTCCTGATGTGAGGGGGGCTCCGCTGGGAACTCCTGATGTGAGGGGGGCTCCGCTGGGGACTCCTCATGTGAGGGGGGGCTCCGCTGGGGACATCTGATGTAAGGTGGGGCTCCACTGGGGACACCTGATGTAAGGGGGGCTCCTCTGGGGACATCTGATGTAAGGAAGGGCTCCGCTGGGGAAGCCTGATGTAAGGGGGCTCCGCTGGGGACATCTGATGTAAGGGGGGCTCCGCTGGGGACACCTGATGTAAGGAGGGGCTCCGCTGGGGACATCTGATGTAAGGGGGGCACAGCTGGAGACATCTGATGTAAGGGGGGGCTCTGCTGGGGGCACCTGATGCAAGGACGGACTCTGCTGGGGGCACCTGATACAAGGACGGACTCTGCTGGGGGCACCTGATGCAAGGATGGACTCTGCTGGGACACCTGATGCAAGTACGGACTCTGCTGGGACACCTGATGAAAGGACGGATGGCTGGTGGCAGGTGACGTGGCAGGTGACACGGTCAGGGATCCCACTGATTCAGCATTATGGTGAGTTGAATGATTTCATTTTATATTACAATGCAATAATAGAAATAATGCACTTCAATCATCCTGACACCATTACAACCATGGTGCCGGGATGATTGAAGAGCTAACACCAGGTGTTTGGAGTATCTTTATCTGCTGATTGGTAAACTTTCTAGAATACACATATTTCCATTGTTGTGTAGGATCTGGGGCTGCTGTCCCTCCATCCCTCTCCCCCCCTTTCCTTCTCCATCTTCATCTCAGACTCTAACCACACCCCCTTTGAGCCACGCCCATTTAAGACACGCCCACGATTTCGCATAAACCACACCCATTTTTTCGCCGCAACGCGCTTAGCACGCCACATTTTCTCTTTTCCCCTGTGCCACGCCCACAAACGCATGCCCCGCCCCCTAATTTTAACAAGACTCCGCCTACAGCCAAAAAAGTGTCCCTAAAAATTTTTTTACAATGTTGGCAACTATGCACAGGACTCTGAAGGAATGGCCCTGGTGGCCGTTTCTTCAGAGCGCATGCGCTGGTGACATAGCCGGCAGCATGTACAGTAAATATCTCCTAAACGGTGCAGGTTTAGGAGCTATTTACAGTACCTATAGGTAAGCCTTATCATAGGCTTCCCTATAAGTACACATTATGCATGGGAGTTTACTCCCACTGCTTTGGGCTTTTGGCTTTTTTTTTATTTTTTATATACATATATATATATATATATTTATATATTTCTTTATAGAGTAAAAGCTTGTTGTTTAAAGTGATGCTGTCACAGAATAGGCACCCACTTGCCTGGTGTTCTTATTGGACAAAGCTTAACCCTTTCCTCACAGTGCTGAAGGTTGCCAGCCCCCTCCCTCCTTCCATATATCATTATTGGCCAGTAAGGCTGCTGATCATATTTATCAGACCAATAGGAATGCCTGAGGAAAGCTGGGATGCACTAGCCCACTTCACTGCTTTTTGAAGGTAATCTGGTGATTGGAAAATCCCTTTTCTTTACCTAATCATAATACAGGAGACTCGAAGTGAGGGCGAGCCACATGTAAAATTCTGGATATAAGTTAATGTATTTCAAATATACATTTTACATACTTTTTTATGCCTCAAGTATCCATAAAACATACCAACATGTTTCTGAGCTGTTCTTCAGGGCCAGACCAATGCTGCTGGGAAAGTTTCAAGTTTCAAAGGATACTGTGCCTTAAAGTGTCACAGTACCTGTACATAATATTATTGTACATAATATAACTGGGTACTAACATTTATAGGTAAAGTTGATCCAGGAAATATCCGATTGCCTCTCGGGGGATTAGGAAGGAATTTTTTCCCCTTCTGCAGTAAATTGGATCATGCTTTGCTGTTTTTTCTCTCTTTTTTTTTGCCTTACTCTGGATTAACTGTAGGTATAGGATTGTGTTTATAGGAATTGTATAATTTTTTCCCCCTTTTATTGGTTGTACTAGATGGACTAGTGTCTTTTTAAACGAGTTTAACCATGTAACCTAAATTTCAATTTTGATCATTATACTGTATGTAAAGTATGGTATCTACCTATGTGTATATCCTATCCATTATTCATACAGTGATTTTTGGCAAATACCTGGTTGATCTTGCCACTTTACTAAACTTCTCTATTCAGAGTGGCAATGGAATAGCAGGCGATTGTGGGTATCTACAGTTGGCACTCTCATTGAGCATGCTTTGGCAGAGAAGCCATGCTTTTGCAGTAGCAGCTCTGGAAGCACATAACCCGTGCTTCCTCTTCTCCTGTGCCATGATAATGGAACCAGTATTGGGGTTCTGATTGCTAGGGAAGGAGCCTAAGCACAAAATCTTTTTCACTATCAGGGCCTCTGTAACCTTTGTCAAGTCACCCCTTCCCAACCATCTGGGTGCTTATGTACTTGACACTAGTACTGTTGTCATTAGAAACAGCAATATAGCCTCCTCCAAAAAGCTTCCCTACACATTAGAAATTGGTACCGAATCTTCTCTAACTCATTTTGTCCCCTTATTAAGCCCTGTTCTTTTGATATATGCATGCATTGCACCCCTTAAGATTGTGCTCAAGCAACTTCAGACCAGGTCAATTTACATAACAATAAACGTTCTTTACTAAAGTTGTTGAAAAATAACAAATGTCAGTTTGCATGGTATCAGCAATACACATTCCTGTGCATGATCTTCTTAGTGCCCCTAGTTGCCAATTACATAGCCATACTATATAAAGGTGAGAAAGTAAGTCCATTTGGCAGGGGCATAAGTCCATATCCCTGGAAAACCCCGACTGGGCTCCCACAGGGGGTGGTTAAGTGCAAGACATACTTAACATCATTAGCAGAATTCTGATTCTTAAGTGGTGAGACCTGGAACCATTCCTCTGGCCATCTTACATACTGTGATGCCCCCAAAGGTGATCCCTCCCTTTTATAGGTTTGCCCCAGCAGAGGATTGTGCACAGAGTAGCCCCGATCCCCTTCTTTTAGGGTCCCCCTCCAACGCTCTTGGATCCTCCCCCTTGACCAGTGCCCCCAATAGCAAGCCGCTTGCTATGGGGACACTGGTTCATGCTCACTCCCTAGCACCGCTTTATGCGCCCATAAGACACATAGAGCTGTGACTCAGCCCGCCCCACTCTCTCCTCATTGGCTCACTGGCTGTGAGAAGAGAGAAACCCAGGACAGCCGAGGCTCCCATGCACATCATTGGATCGAGAGGGGGATAAAATGAGTTTTAGGAGGTCTGTGGGGGAGAATGCATGAAGGTTAAAAAGCCTTCAGCCTTTACTACCACTTTAAGTCTATTACTTTACCCAGAATATGGGGAAACAATCTGTTAATCAAGGACAAGTTTCGCTTGAATCCCAAAAATATATATAAAAAAAAAAAACAGCATTTTGTCTATTCCTTTACTTACACAGAAGTGCAATTGGCTGCGATTTGACATCAACCAAGCCAATTAAGTGTTTCAGCAGAAACATTCACGGGCACTGGAGGCATCCATATATCAAAGGATATGATAATAGCTGCCTCCACTTAACATGATCAGATTATTGTGGGCAAAGTTATAAGAAAGCTAAAAAAAACCTGCAAGGATAAAATCAAGTACCGGGTGAAAGAAGAAATACTTACTAAATGGTACACATCATAATAACAGACAAACACATACACAAAAACACATGCAAAGATTACAAAAGAACTGCTAGAAACCTTGTCTGTAACTGAGGAATTCTACTAGTACATCTGGGGGGCAATTGAAAAGTGCCATTTTAACATAAACTAGTGCAAGCAATTCTGTCAAGACTTACTGACCAAGCTTCCATAAGACTACAAACAATTCTGGCGCCAATGCTGAAATGTGAACAGAGATTGACATATATCCCTGTAAACAAACCTTAATTTCAAACATTCTCTTTAATTCCAAAAAAAAGTGGATAAAGGATAGCATATTTTTCATTGGAAATGTGTTTACACTGTATAACCTATATAAATAATATGCATTGAGTAGGAAAAAACATAAAAAAAGAGAGAAAGGCATTTGACTCAAAAAACTTACCTTGTCCCAGCTGGCAATAACCTACTCATCATAAGTGCTAAAGTGCAGGGCTTGGACAAAATTATGGAAACAAGAATGGTAAAAGAACAAAATTGTTACCTAACATGGTGTTTAACATCCAAAACAAACTGAATTGTCCTGGGAATTGACATATATAAGTCTTGGATGGTGGATAATGGAATCTGATACCACTCTTCATGCTAAAATCTGGGTCACAATTCTGCGCAATGTAAGGTTGACCATGTCGATAATGCTTATTGTCATCAGATGACATTTTACCGGAAACTGTATATGCTGTAGTAACCTTTGATACCATACCTCGCGACACCACAAATGAATTGCCAACTTCAGTCACAGAGGCACCAGCTAAGTGGGCACCAACACTGACATTCAGTAAGCTCTCCGTGTTACTAGCAGCGCACACAGTAAATGACAAAAGTGAGGCTTCCCACCTCTTAGGTGTCTCATCACACAGCGGAAACAAAAGAATGTTACATCACTTCCGCTTTCAATACAAAACATTTCATCACTTTCACACCTGCAAATCATGTAGTGTTTCCATTTTTTGTGTAACCCCTGTAGCTACATGGGCATTTTATCAGGAAATTTGACATCTAAAACGTGAGGATTATAATGTGTTATCTTGGTATGTCTAGAGACAATGAGCAAAAAGTCATGAAAGCAGACCATCTGACCAATGAAAGTTTTGTAACTGACATACCTGAACTACCATGTCACAATGTAGACATAAATATACCCAGGACTTTTCTTCTCAGAGAATAGATGTGGGTACTCCCCCCTTCCCCCAAGTTACTCTTCGTCTCCGCCCCTACCCACCTCCGAGCATCCTTCCTTGGTTCCACCCCTACCCAACTCTCAGTATCTCCCCTTTTAGAATTTACAAAACCAAGTATAATTTTATGGTGCCAAGTCATTTTTATGGAATTTTTTAAGGATAACAAGAAACGCAGTAAAAGAGATCCCCTGCAGCCAGCAACACTGGACCCCTCAGCAACACTATATCCTCTCAGCCACAATAGATCCTCCAGCAACAACAGGCCCTCCCGCAACAAAATCCCCCCTCAACAACAATAGGTCCAGCCCGGCAACAATAGAACCCAGGAAGCAACAACAGACCTCCAGACAGCCAGGATCAGTAGACCCTCTAGCAGTAAGAGACAAAAACCACCTGCAACAGTAGATCCCTTCCAACCACAATAGATCCCCCAGCAGCCAGCATTAATAGCCCATACAGACCCCCAGCACCACTTGCCATTATATACTGTACATCTAGTGCTGGAGGAGCTGGAACTGCGTTTCCCCGTTCCCCCAAATTCCTGCTAAAAACACCCCCCTAAATATACAGTATCTCACAAAAGTGAGTACACCCCTCACATTTTTGTAAATATTTTATTACATCTTTTTATGTGACAACACTGAAGAAATGACACTTTGCTACAATGTAAAGTAGTGAGTGTACAGCTTGTATAACAGTGTAAACTTGCTGTCCCCTCAAAATAACTCGACACACAGCCATTAATGTCAAAACTGCCAGCAACAAAAGTGAGTACACCCCTAAGTGAAAATGTCCAAATTGTGCCCAATTAGCCATTTCCTTCCCGGTGTCATGTGACTCGTTAGTGTTACAAGGTCTTAGGTGTGAATGGGGAGCAGGTGTGTTAAATTTGGTGTTATCGCTCTCACTCTCTCATACTGGTCACTGGAAGTTCAACTTGACACCTCATGGCAAAGAACTCTCTGAGAAACTGAAAAAAGAATTTTTGCTCTACAGAAAAATGGCCTAGGCTATAAGAAGATTGCCAAGACCCTGAAACTGAGCTGCAGCATGCTGGCCAAGACCAGTGATTGTGTTACAATCAACACATCGCGCCATACTACGATGCACGAACCCGCCGTGGCCATCTTAGGACGTCCATCTGCCCTTACTTTGCGGCTCCAGCCATTAGTAGGGACCACAATGCACAGATGGACTTCCTAAGATGGCCGCGGCGGGTTCGCGCATGCGCGGTATGGCACGATGTGCTGATTGTAACTTGCAGGTCTCAGTAGGCCCATTTTGGGTATCCTGCTAGTGGCGATCACTGTTGGGACAGAGAGGACACACTTTTGTGTCCATTATGGCCCGCACGGTCTACAAATCCCTAGAGCCGTCGAGTAAGGGCAAAAGGTAGAGCCCACTCTAGCAATGACATTTTTGCTATTTGTGGGTGTACAACTATTTTTTCAATCCTTTTGTCTTTTTTTCAGGGGTTAATCCCTTGTGATAGATTGAAATAGTTTTTTTTAATCATCATTGGTTAAAGAGGTGTCATATTGACACTGAGCTAAGGAACAGTGGCAAACTGAAAGAGGGGAGTGCTCAGGTAAGAGCTGTATGACAGCCGATTAAAATCACAGCAAGACATTCATTTGTTTAATTAGTAAAAGCCTTATGTATAATTAATCACATTTTGGATGGCACAAATACCCTGAAATTTGCCGGCACTAGAGGAAGTGTGCATTCAGAAAAGAATATGACTATTATTATTATTAAATCGATCAATTTGCCAAACTTCTTAAAACAATAGGTTAGGCACAAATTAATTTGGATAGGACGCTAACTGATTTAGGTGATATAGATAATGATCAATTTACGTGTATTATTTTGCAGGTGTGACTATAGGGCAATCGTTCTTCTATTCCCATTCTTTGTGGCACAGACGTTCCCCATTAAACCTCTTGAATGGTCTAGGGGACCAGTTGGAACCGAGATCACTTTGAAAGGGTGAGAGTGTATCCATCAGGTAATCTACATGTGATATTAATTATGTAAATGTACGTATAAAAATCAATAGGTACCCTCACCGGGTCCCTATATGGATGTATTGTTGATTAATAAAATGCCAAACTCATTTTATTTTTTCTGTTTTAGTGGTAATATATTAAATATCAAGGTCCTACAAAATCTCCAGACGAAGCCACGTTTTTGGTGAAACATGTAGAGGCAATCACACTTTTGTACCTTGACCATTGTGTTGATATGGCCGAAATTTCTAAATTGTTTAATACTATCTATGTAATAACATTTCTATATTTTTTGTAAATTAGATTTTTGATTGATTTTCTTGCACATTAAAACTCCCTGGGCATACACTGTTCTGTCATTTCCTCAGTGTTGTCACATGAAAAGATAGAATAAAATATTTACACAAATGTGAGGGGTGTACTCACTTTTGTTAGATACAGTGCCTTGCAAAAGTATTCACCCCCCTTGGCATTTTTCTTATTTTGTTGCCTCACAACCTGGAATTAGCATGGATTGTTTGAGGATTTGCATCATTTAATTTACAGAACATGCCCACAACTTTGAATTTTGTTTTTTTTTATTGTGAAGCAAACAACAAATAGGACAAAATAACAGAAAAAGTCAATGTGTATAACTATTCACCCCCCTAAAGTCAATACTTTGTAGAGCCACCTTTTGCGGCTATCACAGCTCCAAGTTGCTTTGGATAAGTCTCTATGAGCTTGCCACATCTTACCACTGGGATTTTTGCCCATTCCTCCTTGCAAAACTGCTCCAGCCCCTTCAAGTTGGATGCTTTGCATTTGTGAACAGCAATCTTTAATTCTGACCTCAGATTTTCTATTGGATTGAGGTCTGGGCTTTGACTAGGCCATTCCAGCACATTTACGTGTTTTCCCTTAAACCACTGAAGTTTTGCTTTAGCAGGGTGTTTGGGATCATTGTCCTGCTGGAAGGTGACCCTCTGTCCTAGCCTCAAATCACACACAGAGTGGTACAGGTTTTGCTCAAGAATATCCCTGTATTTAGCACCATTCATCTTTCCCTCAACTCTGACCAGTTTCCCAGTCCTGACTACTGAAAATCCCCACAGCATGATGCTGCCACCACCATGTTTCACTGTGGGTATGGTGTTCTTTGGGTGATGTGATGTGTTGTGTTTGCACCAGACATAGCGTTTTCCTTGATGGCCAAAAAGGTTCAATTTTATTCTCATCAGACCAGAGCACCTTCCTCCATACATTTTGGGAGTCTCCCACATGCCTTTTCGCAAACTCAAAAACGTACCATTTTGTTTTTTGCTGAAAGTAATGGCTTTCTTCTGGCCACTCTGCCATAAAGCCCAACTCTATGGAGCGTACGGCTTATTGTCGTCCTATGTACAGATACTCCAGTCTCTGCTGTGGAACTCTGCAGCTCCTCCAGGGTTACCTTAGGTCTCTGTGCTGCCCTCCTTGCCCGGTCTGTAAGTTTTGGTGTGCGGCCATCTCTTGGCAGGTTTGCTGTTGTGCCATGTTCTTTCCATTTGGTTATGATAGATTTGATGGTGCTCCTAGGGATCATCAAAGATTGGGATATTTTTTTTATAACCTAACCCTGACTTGTACTTCTCAACAACATTGCCCTTTACTTGTTTGGAGAGTTCCTTGGTCTTCATGGCAGTGTTTGGTTAGTGGTACCTCTTGCTTAGGTGTTGCAGCCTCTGGGGCCTTTCAAAAAGGTGTGTATATGTAATGACAGATCATGTGACACTTATATTGCACACAGGTGGACATAATTTCACTAATTATGTGACTTCTGAAGGTAATTGGTTGCACCAGAGCTTTCTATGGGCTTCATAACAAAGGGGGTGAATACATACGCACGTGCCAATTATCAGTTTTTTATTTCTGAAAAATAGTTTTATGTATATATTTTTCTAATTTTACTTCACCAACTTAGACTATTGTGTTCTGATACATCACATATAATTCAGATTGAAAAAACATTGAACTAAAGGCTGTAATGTAACAAAATAGGTAAAAAGCCAAGGGGAGTGAATACTTTTGCAAGGCACTGTACTTTACCTCTCCCACCATGAATACCAATTTGACGTTTGTATGTGCAACATACTATTCTGTAGTAGAGAGAAAAAATATTGCACATACTAGAAGGGTATTTAACTAGCTTACTCTTGTTTTAGATACCCTTAGCCTACCCCATAAGCTGATAGGATGATTTAGATAGTAAACCTTAATATCAATTTTGCCTAAAGAATCTTTGAAATACAAATGTTATAACAGTGGTGGCTGGTGCTCAACAAACTGAAAAATTCTGAAAAAAAACCCCATCAATTGCAGCCTCATCGTGCCCATCAAATGCGGCCACTGTACCATCAAACGCAGCCACTGTACCATCAAACACAGCCACTGTACCATCAAACACCACCACTGTGCCCATCAAATGCAGCCACTGTGCCCATCAAACGCTGCCACTGTGCCCATCAAATGCTGCCACTGTTCCCATCAAACGCTCCCACTGTGCCATCAAACGCTCCCACTGTGCCCCATAAAATGCTCCCACTGTGCCCCATTATATGCTCCCACTGTGCCATCAAATGGTCCCGCTGTGCCCATCGAATGCTGCCACTGTGCCCCCCTACCGCCCGGCACTTTCCCGGTCTCAGTGGGGCAGCAGGTGACAGCGGCGATGTCCTGGATGTCTTCTTCTCCCCTCCTCTCCTATGATTGGACACCTGACAGGTGTCCAATTACAGCGCCTGTGGTTTTAGCCAATCAGGTGACGGGTAACACTGAACCGCCTCTCCGCACCTGATTGGCGGAGAGGCGGTTCAGTGTTAGGAAAGCGAATATTCATTCGCTTTTCTAGCACAGCTGGGTGAACTGTGAGTGCCAAGCATGGCGCTTGCTGTTTACCTTTTTTGACGCCTATTAGAGCCTATGGCTCTAATCAGGAGATTCAAAAACACCCCCCACCGCTGTAATTCAAGCACCCGGCGCCCGAAAAGGGGACGGGCGCCTGAATAGGGGGTGGTAGCAGCGGCCATGAATAGATTCATGCAATGCATGAATCTATCTATAGGTGATAGAGAGGGTTGCTGGAGAGAAGGGGCGGCGCCCATGTGCCCTTATGGACGCACAGCCACTGTGTTATACTGTAACTACTCTCTTCCATTTTCTTTTGCTTTACCCTCTTTCCCCTTTCCTACTTTTGTCCTTTATAAAACTAGACAGGTTTGGCTATTGGATTATGTTAAATGCATGTAAATAAATAAAGCTGAGACCAACACAACCAAATAAAGGTTATTAAAGGGGTATGGTTAAATAACATTTGGAAGCATACTATCCAAAATGTTGAAAATCTCATGTCCTAATGAGGAACATAAAAATAAAAAGTGCATAGAATGAATTAAGGTGAAAAACCTCTGAACACACCAACATCCCCAGTTATAAGAGGATGTGCACACTTATGCAACCACATTATTTTAGTTTTTTAGTTTTTTTTATTAAAGATTTAAGTTTGTTTTCCAATTGTTTTCCAATTGAGTTGTACAGTTTATAGGTCACATTAAAGGTGGAAAATGTTCTGAAATGATTTATCTTTGTCTAATTTTTTACATCACAGAAACCTGACATTTTAGCAGAGGTGTGTAGACTTTTTATATCCACTATATACAGTATCTCACAAAAGTGAGTACACCCCTCAAATTTTTGGAAGTATTTTATTATATCTTTTCATGTGGAAACACTGAAGAAATGACACTTCGCTACAATGTAAAGTAGTGAGTGTACAGTTTGTATAACAGTGTAAATTTGCTGTCCCCTCAAAATAACTCAACACACAGCCATTAATGTCTAAACCGCTGGCAACAAAAGTGAGTACACCCCTAAGTGAAAATGTCCAAATTGGGCCCAAAGTGTCAATATTTTGTGTGGCCACAATAATTTCCAGCACTGCCTTAACCTTCTTGGGTATGGAGTTCACCAGAGCTTCACAGGTTGCCACTGGAGTCCTCTTCCACTCCTCCATGACGACATCATGGATGCCAACTTCAACATGGCACCTCATGGCAAAAAACTTTCTGAGGACCTGAAAAAAGAATTGTTGCTCTACATAAAGATGGCCTAGGCTATAAGACGATTGCCAAGACCCTGAAATTGAGCTGCAGCATGGTGGCCAAGACCATACAGTGGTTTAACAGGACAGGTTCCACTCAGAACAGGCCTCGTCATGGTCCACCAAAAAAGTTGCGTGCACGTGCTCAGCATCATATCCAGAGGTTGTCTTTGGGAAATTGACGTATGAGTGCTGCCAGCATTGCTGCAGAGGTTGAAGGGGTGGGGGGTCAGCCTGTCAGTGCTTAGACCATACGCTGCACACTGCATCAAATTGGTTTGCAAGGCTGTCGTCCCAGAAGGAAGCCTCTTCTAAAGATGATGCACAAGAAAGCCCACAAACAGTTTGCTGAAGACAAGCAGACTAAGGACATAGATTACTGGAACCATGTCCTGTGGTCTGATAAGACCAAAATAAACTTATTTGGTTCAGATGGTGTCAAGCGTGTGTGAGGGCAACCAGGTGAGGAGTACAAAGACAAGTGTGTCTTACCTACAGTCAAGCATGGTGATGGGAGTGTCATGGTCTGGGACTGCATGAGTGCTGCCGGCACTGGGAAGCTACAGTTCATTGAGGGAACCATGAATGCTAACATGTACTGTGACATACTGAAGTAGAGCATGATCCCCTCCCTTCGGAGAGGGAACAATGAGGCCCTCGTGGCTGCTTTTTCTCATGGTCTCTCGGATACCATCAAGAAAGAGATAGCAGCCCAAGATATGCCCACTGAGCTGGAGATGTTGATCACATCCATCCTCATTGACTCCAGACTCAGAGAAAGACTCTCTTGTAAGGAGCGCTTGCGAAAGCCTCCTGTGCGTTTGTCTCTGAGCTTTGCAGAGGTTGAAGGGGTGGGGGGTCAGCCTGTCATGCGGTGATCTTGCTCATCCAATTTGGAAAAAATATTACCAACAAGTGGATTGACTGTATCTTCTGAATTCATGGCCTTCGTCTTAATAAATTCCAGGAAACCTGCCGTGACATTACAAAGGCCAAAAGGCATTACGAGGTACTCATAATGGCCTCTTCTGGTATTAAACGCATATTTTCCAAGTCCCTGGAGAGCCACCAGACAGATGTCTGTCGTGTGCTTCAGAAACTAAGAGAGAACAATCTCTATTGTAAATTGGAAAAGTGCGAGTTCCATCATGAACAGGTTAAATTCCTAGGTTATGTAATTTCCACTGCTGGTTTTTCGATGGACCCAGAGAAACTTTCAGCAGCCCTACAGTGGCCCCGACCCATGGGTTTACGTCCTCTGCAGCATTTCCTGGGCTTTGCCATGGCGTTACAAACACTCCTGAGTCACACGACTCACCTGGAATCTCCCACTGTGGCTGCTCCAGTACAACCTGTGTTGCAGGCTGTCCCTGCTGCTGTGCCAGTCTCTGTGCAGGCACCCACCTCGAGTAATACCTCTATAAGAGGTATGTCTGGTTCCTCTCCGCTTCTCCAGAGATTTGGGGGCGATCTAGTCCAATGCAGAGGGTTTCTCAACCAGGTTGAGATATACTTTGAGATACTGCCCCAGGCGTTTCCCACCGACAGAAGCAGAGTACAGAAGGTTTTGTGATATCTTTGCTAAAGAAGCTGTGGGTAAAGGTGATGGACTGGCCAAGCATGTCTCCAGACCTAAACCCTATTTCGCATCTGTGGGGCATCCTCAAATGGAAGGTGCAGAAGCACAAGGTCTCTAACATCCACTAGCTCCGTGATGTCGTCATGGAGGAGTGGAAAAGAACTCCAGTGGCAACCTGTGAAGTTCTGGTGAACTTCATGCCCAAGAGGGTTGAGGCAGTGCTGGAAAATTATGGTGGCCACACAAAATATTGACACTTTGGGCCCAATTTGGACATTTTCACTTAGGGGTGTACTCACTTTTGCTGCCAGCGGTTTAGACTTTAATGGCTGTGTGATGAGTTATTTTGAGGGGACAGCAAATTTACACTGTTATACAAGCTGTACACTCACTACTTTACATTGTAGCAAAGTGTCATTTCTTCAGTGTTGTCACATGAAAAGATATAATAAAATATTTACAAAAATGTGAGGGTTTACTCACTTTTGTGAGATACTGTATTATATACACACAGTATATATACTGTGTGGGTCTAACTACACATCACCTGAAGGGAAATGGTCCTTGTGATGAGTCACAAAATATCAGTTCTTACTTGCAAAACTGCTGCTACTGAATGCGTTCAATTATTAAAAGATTAAAGTCTGTTTGTTCATAGTGAATTTTCATTTTGAAAAATGGAAGTTGGTAAATAAGAACCGTGTGCAAGCGAAATATAAAAAACAAGATTTTTGGTACCATATGACTGGGTATTAAAAGTGAACACAGATTTACTTATTATTATTTATAACTGTTTATAAATATTCAAACTATAAAATCCTATGTTTGATGTAGGTTTCTAATTTTTACTTTTTAATTCTTTCAGTACAACAATTAGATAGGCACCTCCCTTATAACAATAACGCTCTTCTTTCTACAGTGAAATAGCTGCAGCATTTTGTCAGAGGTTTTGATGAACTTTAAACAATAAAAATCACTTCACTCAATTACAGTTTCCCTTTAAAATACATCCTAGCTTGTGCCAAACAGAATAAGATTGTCACCTATGTAGGCACTCCTCTAATACATAATAACCTCCCTGGCAGCAAAAGAAGCAGGATTAGGCATTCTAAGACAAATATTTATTCAGTGATTTTTGATATGTTGTTTTTATTCTTTTGTCACTGTTTTTATATATATATATAAAAAAAAACACTTTTTATCAAAAATATAACAGCCTCCATTTACAGCTGTACATGCTATCAGGTCATACTCCTGTCCTCCCACCATGTGACGGAGGGAAGATCAAGATGAGTTTAGGGATGTGGTCAGATTTTGTTCTGTACAGGTCAGTTACGAAGCAGTAAGTGACCATAACTCCTCCTGTACTAAAATCGTAAAACATGCTCTGCCAGTTAAATCTTTTTTTTGTTACTTTTAAAATCAAGCAAGATCTACTTTTAAAAGTTATACATAGTATAGCTTTTGTGTTTATCTTAGAGAGATAAAATATATTTATCATGAAATAAATAAAAGGCTTGAAAAAAGAGTCTTTGTGTTTATTTTCCAAAACTAAAATGACATTCAAACCCACACATGCATACACCATATTGCCTCTTGTCTGTGTTACTATTGTATTAGTACAATTTTGTAACAAAGAAGCTATTCAATTATATAAGTGACTTGTTTGAACTAACAGTTCTATTTTTCAGGACCAGCTTTTGAGAGATCCACTCTCTTTGTTAAATTCTGACCTGATGAAGACAGTATATCACTTAAAAGCTTGTTCTGAAAATGAACTTATAGTGCAAACAAATAAAGTGTTATGTACAGCACTTAACTGTTCTTATTTTTGTTTTATGTTAGTTTGTTTTGTTAGTTTTTTTGTTTTTTGTTAGTGCAATAATACAAATTCAATCACTATATATATATATATATATATATATATATATATATATATATATATATATATATATATATATATATATATATATATATATATATAGTATCTCACAAAAGTAAGTACACCCCTCACATTTTTTTTTTTTTATCTTTTCATGTGACAACACTGAAGAAATGACACTTTGCTACAATGTAAAGTAGTGAGTGTACAGCTTGTATAACAGTGTAAAATTGCTGTCCCCTCAAAATAACTCATCACACAGCCATTAATGTCTAAACTGCTGGCAACAAAAGTGAGTACACCCCTAGGTGAAAATGTCTAAATTGGGGCCAAAGTGTCAATATTGTGTGTGTGGCCACCATTATTTTTCAGCACTGCCTTAACGTTCTTGGGCATGGAGTTCACCAGAGCTTCACAGGTTGCCACTGGAGTCCTCTTCCATTCCTCCATGACGACATCACGGAGCTGGTGGATGTTAGAGACCTTGCGCTCCTCCATGTTCTGGTCGAGGATGCCCCAAAGATGCTTAATAGGGTTTAGGTCTGGAGACATGCTTGTCCAGTCCATCACCTTTACTCTCAGCTTTTTTAGCAAGGCAGTGGTTGTCTTGGAGATGTTTTTGGGGTCGTTATGTTGGAATACTGCCCTGCGGCCAAGTCTCTGAAGGGAGGGGATCATGCTCTGCTTCAGTATGTCACAGTAAATGTTGGTATTCATGGTTCCCTCAATGAACTGTAGCTCCCCCAGTGCTGGCAGCACTTACGTAGACCCAGACCATGACACTCCCACCACCATGCTCGACTGTAGGCAAGACTAACTTGTCTTTGTACTCCTCACATGGTTTCCGCCACACATGCTTGACACCATCTGAACCAAATAAGTTTATCTTGGTTTCATCAGATCACAGGACATGGTTCCCGTAATCCATGTCCTTAGTCTGCTTGTCTTCAGTAAACTGTGGGCTTTCTTGTGCATCATCTTTAAAAGAGGCTTCCTTCTGGGACGCAGCCACGCAGACCAATTTGATGCAGTGTGCGGCGTATGGTCTGAGCACTGACAGGCTGACCCCCCACCCCTTCAACCTCTACAGCAATGCTGGCAGCAATCATATGTCTATTTCCCAGAGACAACCTCTGAAATTGATGCTGAGCATGTTCATTCAACTTCTTTGGTCGACCATAGCGAAGCCTGTTCTGAGTGGAACCTGTTCCCCATTCACACCTGAGACCTTGTAACACTAATGCCGCGTACACACGACCGGACTTTACGGCATACTTTGCCCGGCGGACTTTTCGATGGACTTTACGGCGGACTTTACAAATGAACGGACTTGCCTACACACGATCAACCAAAGTCCGACGGATTCGTACGTAATGACGTACAACCGGACTAAAACAAGGAAGTTCATAGCCAGTAGCCAATAGCTGTCCTAGCGTCGGTTTTTGTCCTTTGGACTAGCATACAGACGAGCGGACTTTTCGACTGGACTCGAGTCGTCGGATAGATTTGAAACATGTTTCAAATCTAAGTCCGTCAAACTTTTGAGAAAAAAAAGTCCGCTGGAGCCCACACACGATCAAATTGTCCAACGGACTCCGGTACGCCGGACCAAGTATGCCGGAAAGTCCGCTCGTGTGTACGCAGCATTATGTGATCAGTATCACATGATACTGGGGAGGAAAAATTGCAAATTGTGCCCAATTTGGACATTTTCACTTAGGGGTGTACTCACTTTTGTTGCCAGCGGTTTAGACATTAGTGGCTGTGTGTTGAGTTATTTTGAGGGGATGGCAAATTGACACTGTTATACAAGCTGTACACTCACTACTTTACATTGTAGCAACGTGTAATTTCTTCAGTGTTGTCACATGAAAAGATATAATTAAATATTTACAAAAATGTGAGTGGTGTACTCACTTTGTGAGACACTGTATATATGTAATGTTTATCACTACTCAGTACTACTTCTGTTGCTTTGTTTGATGGGTGTAATTCTCAGTATATGTTCTTATAGCAGCGTCCATAAGACATCCCCTTAAAGTCCAACTCTGGTCAAAATATGAGTCCCTTCTCACCATCTCTCACCCTCCCTAATCCATTTTGCATCTGTTTTTTTCCTTACCCTGTGAAGCAAGATATATTCACCTAAGCTGGTCATCCAAATGTCTCAAACATGTCTGAATTTGCCTGAGCTTTGCCACCAGGAAGCTGTCAAAGCAGAGAAAGCTGACAGCCAATCATTAGAGGCAAAAGCAATCCCCGCCCCCCCCCCCCCCCGCAGTTGTATGTATTCAAGGGGTGTGCAGCTGCAGCACAGGAATTATATGCCTAGAATTGACCATTGGATTTGACAGCCCCCCCAGCGGAATAGTTGAAGTGGGTTCGGACTTCTGTCTGAATCTGACTTAGCTCATCACTGGTTTCCAGGAGCAGGGACCGCTAATGCAAGGCTCCAGATGTGCCAACATCTTTTGGTCCTCTAAGCTCCTTTGTGATGACATCTGGATCCTATTAGAATGCCACCACCGAACAGTCATTGGATGCATCCGTGTCACATTGGCAGTCACATGGACATTTGAAAAAGGACTCTGCCAGATGTAAACAGAAAGGGAGAGAAGATTTGGGCCCGAAGAGTCACATAACTGCAGCTTTAAGTAAAAAAAATGGGGATTTAGATTGGTTTCTTTTCATTCCAGAAATCAGTTAGAGGGTAGTGGGAGGGTCCAAGTCTTCTCTCCTCTTCTGTTTACATCCAGCAGGGTCCTTCTTTCATTGTCCATGGGGTTCCTGTTTTGACAAGAGTTGGGCTTTAAATTATTTAGTCACCCCTACTTTTGCACTGCAAAACAGCGCCACTTTCTTATCATCCTAAATCGTGTCATAGGTTGGTATCTCTGCATATATCTTTTCACATTCAAAAAATAACTTTATTGAGAATAAAAAGGAAGATAAGAAAGTCAGCATTACAAGAAATAAAACAAAACTCAAGTATGGCAATCACTTAACCAGTAGACCATTCACTGGTATTAAATGGCTCTATACCAATACACCAATCATAAACCAGTACATTTGCATGCAAGTATTGCTTTTAAATAACAAATGAAGAAAAAAACTAAGATTGCAGTCAATAGAATGTAACATGGAATTCAAGAGTCATCACAAACATGTATCGGGTTGCGTCAGCCATCTATCCCATACTTGATTGTATTTGGTAGGGAAACCTCTATGTATATAAATCAATTTTTTTATAAAGAAGGATAGAGTTCACCTCCTGTACCCAGGTCTCAAACTTTGGGGGGGTTGTCTGCATCCAGTTACATGCAACCGCTTTTCAAGCAGTGAAGAGTGTTTCATGCAAAAATATGTTGAAAAATGTGTCCATATTGTTGTCCAGAAAAAGACCAAGCACACAGGAGAGCCCATATGGTCATCAAGAAACCAGACCACCTGAGTCCAAAATGTCTGAACTACTGGACAGGACCATCTAAGGTTAAAAAAAGTTGCCGTGTGTTGCACACAAAGAGGAATGCTGTTTATTACAAAGACGGACACCACCTGCAGTATTTTGGTTTTGATGTTTCTGTCAGACCCTAGGCTATCAATAAATGAAGACTGATAACAGTGATATTGTTGGGGGACAGTATATAGGGTGATGTGAAAATCGCACACAACAAAAACTTGGTGTAGCCAAATTGTGTAAGAGGTGGAAAGCAGTACTTTGTCACATTTACATACAAAGAAGAAAAAAAGGAGAATTATACAGTGTGTACAACAAAAGACAATGGGGTTAAGTTGCTATAGGTACAGTAAATAGGAAGTTCGCTTTGAAAAGAAAGTTTTGTTTTGCAAGGAAATATGCCCCAGAACGTGGTGAATGTGGTGAAGTATGACTTTACAAAGAGTACCCAATCACTTTCATGGAAAATAAAAATGAAAAAAAAAAGCATTTTTTCTTGCGCATGATTGGATGATCCCTTGCAAAGTTAACAACCTATTTGCCTTTTTGCCATTTCAACTCCATAGTACTGTGCCATGTCCATATTTAAATGTTGTTAACATTTGAGAACCAGCATTTAAAACAGAAAAATAAACATTTACAGTCTTTTACACATATGAATGTGACAAGACCATCTTGCAAAAGAAAAAAAAAACAATGCTGATAAGGGAGATAACTTCTATGAATGTTTCAGTTACATAGCTCTTAAGGTTAAATAAAGACACTGGTTCATGCATGTGTGTGTGTTTGTGTCACTACCATGTGCAATATCCCTGTACATTTTATTCACTAAGAAACACATCTAAAAGTTTTTTGAATTTTCCAAACTCCCAACAGACACCACCAACTGTGTAAGGGAGTTTCACATCCTTACCATTCTTACAGTAAAGAACCCCTTATGCAGTTACAATTGAACCCCCCACTCGTCCAATTTCATTGTGTGGTTGTCTTTAGAGACCTTAGGTTCAATAATGTTGTCTCAATCATACAGTCCTCATTTAAAGATCTGTATATTGTGATCACACCCCCTCATAAGTGCCTATCCTCCAGGGAGAATATGTTTAATGTTTGCAGTCATTCCTCAAAACTGAGGTTCTCCAGCCCCCCTGTTAGCTCCATTATCCTTCTCTGGACTCACTCCAGTTTCAGCACATCCTTCCTGAGGATTTGTGACTACAACTGTACAGCATACTCAGGATGTTACTGAACCAAAGTTTTGTAAAGTGGTAGCATTCAAGTTATTACGTAGTATCTCTTGTGCAAATACCCCTTTTAATGCATACTAATAGTCTGCAGCCTTGCTTGCTACAACTTGGCATTGCATGCTGTTGCTGAGTTTGTAAGCTACTACGATCCCCAGATCCTTTTCCATCCTGGATTCCCCCAGAGGTTCTCCTCCTAGTGTGTAACTTGCATTCATATTGTTAGCTCCCAAGTGCAATACTTTACATTTTCAATGTTAAACCTCATCAGTGGATCCACAGAAGGCAGTGCCACATGCAATACTGAAATGGATTCAACAAGCCCACCAGGAGGTATCTTGAGTGAGAGTTTATGGGAAGCCACAAAGCCCTTCCCAGTCCCAGGCTCCATGGCTGCTGTATAGGCTGTGTGGTTGTAGTCTTTCCACCCATGATGCTTACTCATGATGGTATATGGTCACTATAACTACATACTATTGCTTGCACACATAATAAATAATATCCATATGCTTGACTGTATAGAAAAACAAAATAATATTTATACTGTAAATAACATGCTTGCCACTCAGTCAAAAAATGAAACCTGTGCACTGGATAAGAGCAGCAGTATTATATTAGTGCAGAAAGGAGAAAAATCAATCACTCTTAAACACGGGGAAAAAAACATCAGCTTTGTTATTACCTTGGTGAACATGGGTTTCCCATGCTGAGTGACCATGGTACATTGATCACAGTCCACGGTGATGGATGAGTTGTGGTAGGATTCTTTGGAGTGCTTGAGAATGTAATAGAGATCAGTGACACCCCCTTCAAACACTGTGCTAAAGTATCGAGGAATGAGAGTCCTTCCAATTGCTGGGGAGGGAAAAGACAGAAAAAAAAAATAATTAGATTTCAAAACCAAGATCCAGGCTGCTGGCTATGGCCTCAGTATTTGTCGTTTTGGAGAATATTTTATCTTCGGGATAAAATCACATTAGATAATGCACGATGTTGACAGCATGCATGGTACAAAATATGAATGCCATTTACTGGCCCTTAAGTGTTCTATGTAGGTTCAGTCATTTGTTATAGCAGGAAAATACAGCTAAAGAGAATTTACTAAGCTAGAACGGATATATATATGTTTATACAACGAACTCAAGGTAGAAATATGGTCAAACCTGTTTTATCCTTCACAACAACAGCCACACAACTTACAATTGGATTCTACTATCTCTTATAGATTTACCTACCATTTAATGTGAAGGTTTACCTGATTAGGTATAAAATAAATGAATTGTTCAAGTAGGCTGTTGAACTATGTAAAATCCAACTCCAGGATTGGAATCCTCCATTTGCCCATTTGAAGCACCTTGGACTCTTAAAATACCCTCTATACATACCTTTTTTTCTGTGGGTCTTTGGTCTGGTTGTGTGACATCACAGGTCCTCTTCACCCTCTTCTTCCTCCAGAGTTAGGCACTTTCTGAATGTGGCACCACTTTCTGCAGCATTAATCTGTGAGTCAAGGGTATAGGGCGGTTCCTTGATGCCTTGGACTTATAGGATGTGGGTTAAATGACGCTGGGCAATATTTCAATTTTCATAAATGCTGGGGACTGATTTTTTTTAACTTTTTGCCCAACTTGGAGTTGGTCTATAAATAGTTCACAGTGTTGGACTGACAGCACTGCACAATACAGTAGAATTTGATTGTCACATTTCCTGTATTTGGAAATATGTTTAAAGATTTTAATTATGATATTATATTACTATAGCATAATTAAATTAAGGGTTTTTAAATTATCTGAATAACTTCTCAGAACCATAAATAAAATTTACAGTACTCTATAGCAAAATGTTGATAGCCCTCCCTCAGCAAACTCTCTTTGGGGAGCCTGGCAGTGTTAGGCTACTTTCACACCGAAGCGCTTTACAGGCGTTTTAGCGCTAAAAATAGCGCCTGCAAAGCGTCTGTAAAGCACCTCTCCTGCCACTCCAGTGTGAAAGTCCGAGTGCTTTCACACTAAAGCGGTGCACTTGCAGGACGTTAAAAAAGTCCTCTAAGCAGCACACAAAACATATAGCAAAAGCATATAGCGAAATTGCTATACATACCTTTTCTGCAGTCACTACGGTCCCACACTGAGCTGTCAGCAGTGGCTTTTGTGTGGAGGCGTGTACAGGAGATGCAGCCAACAATGGAAGCCCCATAGTAAAGTCCATGGGCGATGTCACTTCCCAGGCATTTCACAGCCATTGCCAGCTGTCTCCTGCACAGAGCTTCCGCTACTGGAGACTGGACCGGATCAACTTCAAAAAACATGTTATATGTATGGCTTTACAGGGTTAGATAGATTTGTTTAAGAATGTGGCTGTGAGTAGATTTAGAGTTAGTTAGTTTTTGGCTGAACTTCTACTTTAACTTTAAATTGACAGCGTTAAAGTGATTGTAATTGTTCACCTTGTAAAACATCCCATTCAGTTTAAAAAAGAAATGAAAGGCAAAAAAAAAATATTATAAATACCTTTTTTCCCCTTTTTTATAAATTATCACATTCCCTCTGTTCTCAGCTGCATAAGAGCTTGGGGGAGGAGAAGCAGCAGCATACTGAGCTTGCCAGTAAATGGCTGTGCAGTGGGGGCGTGTGAGGACAAGACTGATCATTGGAGGACAGCAAACTGCATTTCCAGCAAAGCTAGAGAACTGACCACGGTGTGCTCTCCTGCTCATTGTGGTCAGTTTTTAATAGGAAAGCAAGGGGACTAGCAGGAACACCAGGGATTTCACATAAAGAAAGCAATACAAAGAGAACAGGACACTTTCTCATACAAGTAAATGGTACAGCAGGCACATATAAGGAATATGAAGTTTTGGGGTAACAAACGCTTTAAAACTTCTTTTCTGAACCGCTGTATACGAGCTTAACATTTTGGTGTAAATTCTAAACTGCTCTTCCTACCCAACCAACAAGTGCTGAATATTGAAATCTAGAAAAAGGAGGGAGTGGGGCAAGCAGGATTTTCCGGTATTGTTGTAAAGTCTTGTGACGGTACAGGGAGAATCCTGCTGGCCCCATTCCCTCCCTTTTCTAGATTTCAATAGTTATTTGGGATGTTGGTACCTATATCTTCTCTGTATAGATATACCTGAGCAGTTAATACACAAGTGCTGAATATTGTTGACACATGAGGTTATTAGAAAAGAGTTGGCCAAATTAGCCAGAAGCTCTGAGGGCAATAAATCTACTCATAGATTGAAGGAAGAAAAGGAGATCTGTGACTAGCAACAGCCTATTCACAAACACTCTCCTATGCGTTTGACAGTCATCTTGTCTTGAAGGGAGACTTCAGATAATTAGAGTTTAATGATAAAATACTGGATCTGTGTTATCTTTACATTCACGCTAATCTGTTTATGTCACCTCAACAACCTCTCTAGTAGGGACACATAGCAACAATGTGGGCTGCTATGCCTATAATTATGCCACTGGCTGAAGCTTTCAAAAAGACCTCCAACACTGCCATAGGCAAACAAAGTATCAAAATATGGCACCACTTGGGGTTTGCCCACTCCAGCAGCTCTCATCTTCTGCGAGTACATGTTGCAACAGATTCTCAGAAAACATTTTTGTTTAAGAGCTAGTAGTATTTAGTCACATTCAAATCGACCTGGTCTGTAATTTTTAAGACATTTCATAACTTCTCCAAGCCACTTCTTCAGTTCCAACAATTTACCAACAATTGACATTTTCTGTCAATTCATCCATTTACGTGGCTAAAAGTGTGAATTGTCATCAAATCGTTGGAGTAGAGATATTAAAAAAGCATTATATGTGCAAAACAGATGGTGTTGAAGACCATTCTTGTGTCCTTCAAGCCCAATACACTGAAACAGAAGCTTTTACATCCAAATGACCCAACAGTGACTCATCCTTACAGTGAAAAGCAGGGTTGGGGTATAATTTCCCATAAAATACTATACTCTTTTTTTTTTCTTGCATTTTTCTTCTGTTAAACACATTGTCAGGGCCTAACAAATTATTTGAGAATTAATGGAAGATCTCACACTTTCACCAAGATCATGGTGTCTCGATTGAGTAAATTGCATTTATGGTCATGCGAAAAAGTAAATACATCCCATGGAACTTGTTGACTTTTTCAAGATATTTAAACAGGCAAGCATTAGATCTTTATTCAAACACTGCCTTCACATAAAGGTGAGATACTTGAACAAATGACAAATAAAATTGACATGGTGTATTGATTCCAATAATCTAAATGAACAAACAGAGAATTCTCATGTGCAAAAAGTTAGTACACCCCTACATTTACCACCAATTCATACCCAGCAAATTTGAATTGAGTGTTTCAAATTAGGTGTGTTTGGTTAGACCCTTTAGAACCTTTTTAGGAAATAATCAAGTGTAAACCTGTATTGTTTAAACCTCAGATATCTAGAGAATGGTGTTCTCTTGGTGAAAAACATGTGTGGGGCTATCATGCCAAAAGTAAAAAGCTCTCTAAAGCTCTCAGAAGGAAACTTGTGGAAGCCTTTAAGTCTGGCTAAAGACTGGCATAGTATTTAAAATCAATCATTCTTCTGTAAGGAATCTAATCTAAGAGTGATATGGATTTCAAATGAAAGCTCATTTGTCCAAGACTAGCCAAGAGCTGACCATCTGATGCTAATAGAAATTTCCAAGAACCACATCATTTCATTTGTGGGATCTGTGGGTAACTCTTGCAGCATGTAGACAACCAAAAAAAAAAAAAAAAAGTACTGCTCTAATGTTCCTAGAACTGATATCAGTCAAAAAGACATATAAAAAACAGGTGCAGATCTTATAAAACAGCTTGTCAGGCTACAATATGCTACAAGAAAAAAGGGCAAAAAAGCACACCCAGGACACCAACTCACTGTGAGCAAAACTAAACCATGTAATGTAAGATGGCTTCAGCTCTGCTCTCTACCCACAAACATCTTTAACTGAAAAAAGTTGCAAGGAGTCAGTTTCACAGGCAGTTATGTGCAATGCCTCCCGTAGGTTATTAAAGCGAAGTTCCACCCACTTTTACAACTTGGTCTTAAAATAAAGACCACCCCTCCACCCCTCGTTTTTGGATAATAACTATTTTTGTAATTTATTTTTCTTTCTTACCTTTTTTGAAGTACACAGTGTACTTCCGCCCTAGCTCAGCCTTGGTGCGGTGCGTCATTTCCTCTTCTTCAACAAACCCTCCTCCTTCTTCCCCGCTGCCTTCTGGGACCTGTGTGTGTCCCAGAAGATGACGGGGCCATTCATTTTAATATGCATGCACAGTGTGATACATTGCCTTTCATTATCGATAGCTTGGAGAAAATAAACGCCTGCTTTTCAGGCAACACATAGTGAATAATGTTACAGTGCAGTACCTCACCCTCTTCCCCATCTGGCTGCTGGCGCTTTAAATCTCCTTCCTCCAAAACAATCCCACAACACTTCTGGTCCATGCTCTTTAAATCCCCTCCCCACCTATGATATGAGACAGGGGAGCAATTAATGAATTGATTCATTCATTAAAATCTCTTCTGTTCTCTTCCTCTGTTGTGAGTGTTTATATTGGTGATCAACGTGATTGGTCGTCACAGTGATCACAAGACACAGGGCTGCTCCAATTGGCCCTCTGCCTTTTGCTGATGCTCTCTGCTATCCAATGAAAATAGGAGCAGTGGCTTTGTATGCACCCGGGCACACACATAAAAGAAAACAAACAGGTCATACAGGTACTTCCTCCCACTCTATTAAAGTGGAACTTCACTCTCTCAGTCATTGATGACTATTTTAAATCCTTATGCTGCTAGTAAATAGATAGGAAAGTATATTACATTTGTTCATTTTAAACTTTTTCTTTAACATTTCTTCAGTTACTTCCTGGTTTCTTGCCTAGGGAAATAATGTCCCACATCCCAGGTGTCTTCTAGAGCCAAGGAGGGTGGGAGGGGTTTTCTCAGCTAAGCACACCCTCTTGCCTGCATGCCTAAACTAAGGGCAGATGGATTCCAGGAATTAAATGTTACATGAATCTTCTGTCCTTACTCAAGATGGCCACTGCCAGAAATGCTAGGGGGGTGTTTTTCCAAGTGATTCCCAGGAAAAAAAAGCATGGAGACATGGATAGATGGGTTAGTTTGCTTTAAATATAAAAATGAATTAAATAGTGTTTTTGATTTGCGGTGTTCAGTATAGTTCCATGTTAAAGGTACTGACTGGCTGCTTTATTATAATGGCTGGTCCCAAAGTGGTTAACCACTTCCTGCCAAGCCTATAGTCAATTTACGGCCAGGCGGGTGCTTTCCCACTCTGGGACATATGATGTCCTGTCAGGAAGCGCCGATCACACAGCCGTGGGACCACACAGCAGCACGATCTGTCACTGGTGTGTCCCGTGGATGACTGATCAGTGTACCGACTCGCTGCCGGTACCATGTGACTGACGTAACCAATCATAGCAGGTCATATGACAGTTGTACACCATGGATGGTTTCCTTTTATGCCATCCATTGTGTTGCTAGCTGTAATTGGCCAATTTGATCACATGGTACAGACAGGGCCAATCTCAGCCCATCTGTACCATGTGATTAACTTTGACCAATTACAGCTAATCACAACAAAACAAACTAAATGAATCTGTTTAATTCAGTAAAATGCTTGCTTATAGCATTGTAATTCAAATTATATTGCTCTGGTCACAATGGGGGGTTATTTACTAAAGGCAAATCCACTGTGCACTACAAGTGCAGTCGCTGTAGATCTGAGGGGAAAATCTGAAATGAGGGTAAACTCTGCTGATTTATATCATCCAATCATGTGCAGGCAAAAATTAATTATTTTTATTTTCCTTGCATGTCCCCCTAGATCTACAGCGACTGCACTTCCAAGTGCACTTGCAGTGCTCAGAGGATTTGCCTTTAGTAAATAAACCCCAGTGTGTTAAAGCGGAGTTCCACCCATAAATGAAACTTCCGCTTTAAGGACTCCTGACCCCCTGAAATGCCACATTTAGCATGTCATTTTTTTTGGGGGGGAGCGAGTACCTAGTTTTGACAGATACCCAGCTCCCTCTTCCGCTCCTGGCACCGAGCGGAAGTTCTCCTCTCCCCCCTCCCTCCCTGCAATCTTCTGGGACACATCACATGTCCCAGAAGATTGCCTCGCCATTCAGAACACACAGCGCGACCCACGCATGCGCAGTGTGCACCCGGCTGTGAAGCCGCAAGCTGTCACAGCCGGGTGCCCACACTTGCAATGCCGGTGCCATGGAGAGGAGAAGGAGAGAACTGAGGGTTTGGGTGGCCGCATCGCTGGACCGCGGGACAGGTGAGTGTCTGTTTATTAAAAGTCAGCGGCTACACTTTTTGTAGCTGCTGACTTTTAATAAACACAGAAATGGGTGGAACTCTGCTTTAACAAAAAAATCGTAAAAAAAAAAAATTTAATAAAAAAAAAGAAAAATTATAACTTTCATTTTTTATTTTTTTTTGTACTGTCACCACTCAGTGTCCCTGATCAAGGCCACACCAGTTATATGATGACACTTTACTGGACTGGTGATGGCATGTAAAAAAAGAAAAAAAAAAAAAGTGGATTTTGTTCTTTTTTAATTTCTTAATTTTTCCAAAAATTATGACAAAAAATTACAACTCTAGAAAACCCGCCATTCCTTGGACTGTGGACTGTCTACTTTCCAAAAATAGGTCATTTAGGGGGGTAGTCCTATTGTCCTGGCATTTCAGGGCCTCAAGAAATAAGAAATAACTCAGCCGGTACATTGATTGATTAATCAGTGTTCAGATATACACCATAGTTTGTTGACTCTAATGCCGCGTACACACGATCGGACTTTACGGCATACTTGGTCCGGCGTACCGGATTTCGTCTGACAATTCGATCGTGTGTGGGCTCCAGTGGACTTTGTTTTCTCGAAAGTTTGACGGACCTAGAAATGAAACATGTTTCAAATCTGTCCAACGAACTCGAGTCCGGTCGAAAAGTCCACTCACCTGTATGCTAGTCCGACGGACAATAACCGACGCTAGGGCAGCTATTGGCTACTGACTATCAACTTCCTTATTTTAGTCCGGTGTACGTCATCACGCACGAATCCGTCGGACTTTGGTTGATCGTGTGTAGGCAAGCCCGTTCGTTAGAAAGTCCGTCGTAAAGTCCGCAGGACAAAGCCTGCCGTAAAGTCCGTTCGTGTGTAAGCGGCATTATTTTCGTACAAACTAACTAATATACACTGATTTGGGTTTTCAGCAAAGAAATGTAAAAGAATACATTTTGGGCTCAATTTTTGAAGAACAATTATTTATTTGCAATTTTTTTTAACAGAAAAGTAGAAAACGTGTTTTTTTTTAAATTTAAAGCTTTTTTCTTTTATTTAGCAAAAAATAAAAAAAAACATTGGTGATTAAATATCACCAAAGAAAGCTCTAGGTGTAAACAAAATGATAAGAATTTAGTTTGGGTACAGTGTTGCATAACAGCACAATTGTCATTCAAAGTGCGACAGCGCTGAAAGCTGATAATTGGCCTGGGCAGGAAGGGGGTAAATGTGCCCTGTAGTGAAGTGGTTAAAGACCATCTGAAACCACATATCAATCTAAGACAGTTTTCAGGATGACAACGCTAATGAACAACGCTTTCACACTATTACAGCAAGAAAAAGAACAATTCACCCGGATAAAACAGTAATGCCCCGTACACACGGTCGGACTTTGTTCGGACATTCCGACAACAAAATCCTAGGATTTTTTCCGACGGAAGTTGGCTCAAACTTTTTTTGCGTACACACGGTCGCACAAAGTTGTCGGAAAATCCGATCATTCTGAACGCGGTGACGTAAAACACGTACGTTGGGACTATAAACGGGGCAGTGGCCAATAGCTTTCATCTCTTTATTTATTCTGAGCATGCGTGGCGCTTTGTCCGTCGGATTTGTGTACACACGATCGGAATTTCCGACAACGGATTTTGTTGTCGGAAAATTTTATCTCCTGCTATCAAACTTTGTGTGTCGGAAAATCCGATGGAAAATGTCCGATGGCGCCCACACACGGTCGGAATTTCCGACAACACGCTCCGATCGGACATTTTCCATCGGAAAATCCGACCGTGTGTACAGGGCATAAGGCCCCTTTCACACGGGCTTGTCCGTGTACGGACCCCACTTTGTTCAGTAGGGATCCATAGCTCCCAACTGTCCCTGATTTCGAGGGACTGTCCCTGATTTGGATAAATGTCCCTCTGTCCCTCTTTCCCCCTCATTTGTCCCTCATTTTTGTCTAATCTATATAGTTGTAAATAAAATGCACTTTTTATCTTTCAAAAAGTGTTTCCCAGTGCTAAACCTTTCATCCAAATTCTAAATATATTCTAAGAGCCAATCTAAAGGAATATTAGTGGTAAAAAAAGCACTTGTGGATTTTATTAACCTTTTTTTTTTTTGGTTATGTCCCTTTTAAGAGGTGCGGCAGGGGGCATGTCCTATGCCTACATATGTTTACTAGTAGGTGTCCCTCATTCCCATCCTAAAATATTGGTAGGTATGGGGATCGCTCCGCTGGTCCCCACTAAACAGATGGATCACTGTGACAGCAGAGATGGACCTGTCAAAGCCCCGCTGTCCTCTATGGAGATCGGATGAAAACAGACCACTTGTCCATTTTTATCCAATCCTATCCGATCTGATTCTCCAGATGGATGGAAAATAGGGTTTCCATCCGTTTGGATTTCACAGAAAGGATCGGATTGAATAGCGGCGGATGTCTGCCGACATATCACCGCCGACATCCGCCACTCCATAGAGGTGCAGGTGGATCTGATCGGAAAGCCCGTGTGAAAGGGGCCTACATAAAACTAGGTTACAGCATGGCTCATGAAAAAAACATTAATAATAACAAACGAAAACTGCTGTGTTAATTCTAAAACCAGACTGCACCATATATATCAGTTTTTATTTTGCTCATTGTTCCATTTTAAGAACAGAAACATAAGAAAGTCCCAAATACACAGAACAACCATTGAGTGTTATGCTTCTGTTCCCTCACATGAATGGTCTACAATTTTAGAGAATCTTTCCCACTGGACATAAGACTTCACCCTCCTCCAAGCTTCTAACCCAGCTACAAGATTAAAGTTATATTAAACCCTCAGTTTTTAAAATCACTTTCAGCTGCTGATTAAATCACTTTTTGAACATGCATCTATATTATTATTATTATATTTTTTTTCTCCTTCCGTGTGTTCCAGTTTAAGCTGGTGCCATGACTGCTGTCACAGGTTTACTGTTTCAGGGTGGTTCTTTTCTCTTGAAGAGTCCTATGGCACCACCCTTACATGCAGGGACTGGAGTTGTGTCTCCCTACACTGTGTGCATCAGTAGAAAGACACAGCCCCCTAGCCTAGGATGACATGGCACTCCCCTGTGCCTGCTTCCTCCAAACTAACAGACTGACTGAAAACTGCATTGTCCATTGTTAACTCTTTCCTATGAAGACTGAAAGTTCAGGAAAGACAACAGGAGCCAGCAGTACTGACAATTGTAATCTGCAAGTGCTGGGGTAAGAATTCCACCAAATACAGTTTCTCACAAAAGTGAGTACACCCCTCACATTTTTGTAAATATTTTATTATATCTTTTCATGTGACAACACTGAAGAAATGACACTTTACTACAATGTAAAGTCGTGAGTGTACAGCTTGTATAACAGTGTAAATTTGCTGTCCCTCAAAATAGGTGTTCTATTGGGTTGAGGTCAGGACTTTGTGCAGGCCAGTCAAGTTCCTTCAGGAGACTGGGCCGCAGGGCAGTATTCCAACATAATAACAACCCCAAACACACCTCCAAGACGACCACTGCCTTGCTAAAGAAGCTGAGGGTAAAGGTGATGGACTGACCAAGCATGTCTCCAGACCTAAACCCTATTTAGCATCTGTGGAGCATCCTCAAACGGAAGGTGGAGGAGCACAAGGTCTCTAACATCCACCAGCTCCATGATGTCGCCAGTGGCAACCTGTGAAGCTCTGTTGAACTTCATGCCCAAGAGGGTCAAGGCAGTGCTGGACACTTTGGGCCCAATGTGGACATTTTCACTTAGGGGTGTACTCACTTTTGTTGCCAGTATTTTAAACATTAATGGCTGTGTGTTGAGTTATTTTGAGGGGGCAAATTTACACTGTTATACAAGCTGTAAACTCATTACTTTACATTGTAGCAAAATGTCATTTCTTCAGTGAGGGGTGTACTCACTTTTGAGAGATAATGTAGTTTACTGTGGAAATATTTATTTTATCGTACTCCATGCCTTTTCTTAGAACGTATGTGTATGAGTAAAAATATACACTCACCAGCCAATTTATTAGGTACATCCTTGCTAGTACCGGGTTGGACCCCCTTTTGCTTTCAGAACTGCCTTAATTCTTCATGGCATAGATTCTACAAGGTGTTGGAAACATTCCTCAGAGATTTTGGTCCATATTGACATGATAGCATCACGCAGTTGCTGCAGATTTATCGGCTGCACATCCATGATTCGAATCTTCCTTTCCACCATATCCCAAAGGTGCTCTATTGGATTGAGATCTGGTGACTGTGGAGGCCATTGGAGTACAGTGATCTCATTGTCATGTTCAAGAAATCAGTGGTGAGATGATTTGAGCTTTGTGACATGGTGCATTATCCTGCTGAAAGTAGCCATCAGTAGATGGGTACACTGTAGTCATAAAGGGATGGACATGGTCAGCCGTGACTTGTAAATGATGCTCAATTGGTACTAAGGGGCCAAAAGTGTGCCAATAAAATATCCCCTGCACCATTACACTACCACCAGCCTGAACAGTTGATACAAGACAAGGGGGCACTCTTTACATCTAGAGGAAAAAAGATTTAGTCATCAAATACAGAAAGGTTTCTTTACAGTAAGAGCTCTGAAAATGTGGAATAGACTCCCTCTAGAGGTGGTTCTGGCCAGCTCAGTAGATTGCTTTAAAAAAAGCCTGGATACTTTCCTAAATGTACATAATATAACTGGGTACTAACATTTATAGGTAAAGTTGATCTAGGAAAAATCTGATTGCCTCTCGGGGGGATCAGGAAGGAATTTTTTCCCCCTGCTGCAGAAAATTGGAGCATGCTTTGCTGGGTTTTTGTTCCCTCCCTCTGGATCAACTGTAGGTGAGGGATTGTGTATATGGGAGTGTATTCATTTTTTTTTTGGTTGAACTGGATAGACTTTTTTCAACCTGACCAACTATGTAACTATGTAACTATATAAGACAGGATGGATCCATGCTTTCATGTTGTTTACGCCAAATTCTGGCTCTACCATCTGAATGTTGCAGCTGAAATCGAGACTCATCAGACCAGGCAACGTTTTTCCGATCTTCTTTTGTCCAATTTTGGTGAGCCTGTGCAAATTGTAGCCTCAGTTTCCTGTTATTAGCTGACAGGAGTGGCACCCGGTGTGGTCTTCTGCTGCTGAAGCCAATCTGCTTCAAGGTCCGATGTGCTGTGCGTTCAGAGATGGTATTCTGCATACTCTGGTTGTAACGAGTGGGTATTTGAGTTACTGTTGCCTTTCTATTATGTCAAACCAGTCTGGCCATTCTCCTCTGACCTCTGACATCAACAAGGCATTTTCCTCCACACAACCGCCGCCCACTGGATATTTTCCCTTTTTCAGACCATTCTCTGTAAACCCTAGAGATTGTTGTGCATGAAAATCCCAGTAGATCAGAAGTTTTTGAAATACTCAGACTAGGCTGTCTGGCACCAACAACCATGCCACATTCAAAGTCACTTAAATCCCCCATCTTCACCATTCTGATGTATAGTTTGAACTTCAGCAAGTCATATTCACCACATCTAGGTGTCTAAATGCATTGAGTTGCTGCCATGTGATTTGCAGATTAGCAATTTGTGTTACCAAGCTAATAAACAGGTATACCTAAAAAAAGTGGCTTGTGAGTGTATATATCAATACAAAGGTCAATTTAGTATTCACATTTTAAATTAGAATGTTTGGGTAACAGTGTATTAAATAAACGTATCATAAAGTATATTGTAAAAGTTCATGAATATAAATATCATAATTTGGATTGGGGAGGGGGACTTTTAAATTCTGGAATTGGATAGGGGACCCAACATGGCTGGAGTACAGGGAAAATACCCTAACACCACCTAATATCCAAACCTTGAAGGTCAGTGTTAAAACTGGTATTAAATGCATCAATTTTCAACTTGCTTTTTGCACATTTATCCATGTGAATTTATTCAGCACATTTTATTCACATTTTATTCACTAACACCACCTAATATCCAAACCTTGAAGGTCAGTGGTAACTGGTATTAAATGCATCAATTTTCAACTTGCTTTTGCACATTTATCCATGTGAATTTATTCCGCACATTTTATTCACTGGATCCCATCAAATTCATCAGTTATTGCAAGATCCATTCTCTGACATAAAACTTTATTGATATATTAACATGTAAATTAAACTGGGAACAGTGTAAGATTTTTTTCACAACACCATTTTTCATTTAAAAATTACATATCTCTGATTTTATTACCTGTGTTCTCAGTTTTACTGCTAAGTATTGGCAGTGAATTAAGAAACATCTAAAAGTAAGATCTTTTAGTATTCAGTTAGCGGAGGACTGGCATTTTTCATGCCAGTAGTAAAAATGGCTGTTTCATTCCCGTGAACCTCATAGTTGTCCACGCTAAAGGAGGGGAAATTATGATAAGAGGGAAATAAAATGTGTTTTGTGGCTCTATTATTGCAAATCAAAATTCTAGGCACCACAGTTTAGGCAGTGATATGAGTTGGTATAGGTGCCATTACCTTTAGTGCATACTAGAACAGTAGTATGGGTTATAGTTTAATTTAGGTTACCCGTTAATGTTTAGAGATGAGTGAATTTATTCTCACTATTTAGAACATGGAGAAAATTGGGCCAGGTTGTCTGTACCACTGACAAATGCAATGCTTTGTGTAGATTGGTAAAGTATTACAAAATACATTTTACTAAATACAGAGCTTGCAACGAGCCCAACAGCAGGAGCATGGACTTCCTGGCCTTTGGATGACATTCAACCTTTAAGGACTTTAGCCTATTATGGGGCGAGAATCTGCACACCTTGTGACCTCATAAAGCAGTAATGTGTTTTTTTATTATATGTTGTCCTCATTAAGTACAGTACTTCCCTATTGGGAGAGTGATATCACACGGGGACATTTTTTAAGAGCCAATAATGGGGCCAGCTTCACCCTATTTGCAACAAAGCAGAATGTCCATTAGAATAGAATAGGGTTAAATGTTAGGAAAACTATACTTTTAGTACAGCTATGCCCCCACCCCCAAATGCCCCCAAATCTGCAATTTAACTGTCCACACTCCACAGGGGTCTTTACTCTGACGCCTCTGGGAGCCATGTAGCCTTTCCTTGGAATGTATGAACAGTAGCTTTCCTATTCTTTCCTAATGAAAAGCTATCGATTTTTTTACCTCAACAGTAGCAAAAAAATTTTCGGCATTTATCCATTTTTCACTTGTAAGATTTTTAGCATTTGTATGTAGCTTTTTTATGAATTAATATTATATATTTCCTAAGTGGCAGTGTATGAAAACTTTTTCTCATTGAACTGTTTAGATTGCTAGTGTTTACTAAAGGTGCTAAGTGGGAAATTATTGAATTCTTGTATTTTGGGCCTCAGTGTTTGGCTTCATTATAAAGTATATGCAGAGCTACCAGGAGAAAATAAAGTGAAAAAAACATGAAAAATAAAATTAAGGCAGGCATCATCTTGTAAGTTGCATTGTTTAACAAGGCAAGAACAAGAGTTTTCTCCATTTAGACACCCAATTGGTCTTTGGTACATGTTAGACCAGTAAGTTAGGAACCTTATTCAAAGGGTGCATTACCAAAAAGTAAGATAGTAAAATGTCTTGGGGTGGTTTTAAAGTTAACTATGGAGAGAAGTCTGGTGATCCAGTCCCTGCACCTTAAAAAAATCTTTTCACCAGCCCTTTTTCTTGTATCTTCAGTCCAGCCCTTTCTCATAGGTTCTCCCAACTCCTCTTCTTCCATTGTGGATAGATCCTGAATTATGCAGAAAGTGACACCATGTAATGATGTGACACTCTGCATCATTCTCCCTCAAGTCAAGGGAGTTGGACAAAGCCATCATGCCTTGGACTCACAAAAAGTGTGATGAATGGCGATGGGCATCATTCAACCCAGAAGAAGACCGGCGGGGGATCGCTGAGGGTGTGAGTCTGCGGAGAAGAGGTGAATATAGCAACCAGAGATGCTTTTTTTATTTATGGGCTGCTGGAGAATTTTCACATTTTGCCTTAGTTGGAATTGGGCTTTAAAGGCTTGCGACAATATTTCTATTAGGAAGATCATGAAGTGCTAGTTTACACTTGTGGCTGGGGGTGGCATCCACGTCTCCAATCAATCACATCCACAAAAGTTATACCCCATGTTGCGATCAGCAACAGTGAATGGGGTCATGCTGCAATTGCCCTGCAACCGCAGGTTTAAAACATGCGCTGAGGAGGCAACATATCACCTTCCAGCCGCCCTTCAGAAGCCCTTTAAAAAGTGATCCGCTATAGATCTATTTTCAGAGGGGTGGTAAAGGCTGCTGCTAGTGTAAACTAGCCCAAAGGGTGTTTTCATTAGATCTTACAGACTGATGAAACACTAAATATATATACATGAAAAGTCAATTGCCTCTATTCACAAAAGCATTTCGCATGCGGTATTTAGGTGTCCAGACACATTTTGCCTAAATATCGCATGCAATCCTGAAACTGTCAGATCGCTATACCATTTTGCCGTATTTATAGCAAAATGCTGAAAACATGCAGTAAATACCACATGGATAGGCATTAAACTCAATTCACAGAAGGAAATAAATAAATGCATGCGGTAATTAATTAGTGGTATTTAAGGAATGTGTATGATTTTAACTGGTTGTTAAGAAGCGGACGGCCGCCGGCAGGCATCCTTACAGTGATTGTAAGGGTTTTTAAAAAAAAAAAAATAACAAACATATCATACTTACCTCCACTGTGCAGCCTGTTTTGCACAGAGTGGCCCCGAACCTAGTCTTCTGGGGTCCCCCAGCGGCTCCTCCCCACATCAGATAACCCCCTGGGAGAAGCCGGGGGATTACCTTGCGGGCACGCTATTAAGTCCAGCATTCGGCGTTCATAGAGGCTGAATGCAGGACTCGGCCCCGCCCCCCGGCACTCTCGTCATTGGATTTGATAGACAGCAGTGGGATCCAATGGTTGCGCTGCTATCAATCTATCCAATCAAGAGCGAGAACCCCGGGCAGAGAGACAGCGTGCCCCCGGGAGTCAAGTTCCAGGGCTCAGGTAATTAAAACGGGGGGGGGGGGCTGGGGTGCCGGTCACTGCCAGGTGTTTTTTCACCTTAATGCATCGGATACATTAAGGTGAAAAATCACATAGGTTTACAACCCCTTCAACAAACGATGAGTCATCGGCGGTCAGTGGGGTTCCCTGCTGACAGCTGAATGTAAACAAAAGCTATGCCAGCATTAAACAAATCATGTAAAAAAATGGCGTGGGGTCCCCCAGTCCATACTAGGCCTTCGAGTCTGGAATGGATTTTGAAGAGAACCCCCATGCCAACATTTTTGTCTAAATGGCATGGGGTCCACCCAAAATCCATAACAGATCCTTATCTGAGCATGCATCCTGGCAGGTCAGGAAAGAAGGGGGGGTGGCGAGCGAGCCCTTCGCTCCTGAACCATACCAGGCCACATGCCCTCAACATGGGGGGGTGCTTTGGTGCAGGTGGGCTCTGCCCCCCCAAAGCATCTTGTCTCCATGTTAATTGGGACAAGGGCCTCTTCCCCACAACCCTGGCCGTTGGTTGTGGGGGTCTGCGGGTGGGGGCTTATCAGAATCTGAGGCCCCCAGATCCTGCCCCCCCATGTGAATGAGTAGGGGTACATAGTACCCCTACTCATTCACCAAAAAAGTGCTAAAATGTAAATAAAAAGGCAGACACAGTTTTTCACAAGTCCTTTATTTTAAAAAAAGAATGTCACCAGGGGTAGATCCATCGTCCGTCACGATGACCGCCGTCACCGCCGACCCAAAACAAAAAGACCAGGGCATGCTGGGTCGATGACGTCACAAGGGGTGGGTTTACCCCTTTTTTTAAATTTTGGTGTGGGGGGTTCCCCTGAAAATCCACACCAGACCCAAACTTTTTTCTGGATTTTTTAATACCTTTTTTTACATTCAGCTGTCAGCGGGGAACCCTACTGACAGCTGATGACTCATTGGTTGTTAAGGACGCGGCAGCCACCCACTCCTTAATGACCATGACAGTTACTGGTTGTTAAAGATGCCGGCTATGGTTGGTGTTAAATTACAGCAAGCTTTCATTACTAAAATACCGCTTCACTTCATAAAATAGCGCATGCAGTATTTTCGTCGCTTTTTTTGTGAATGCCTAAAAACATTTTGAAAACGTTGAGTGGTATTTTACCAGATTTCTTAAAGTGGTAGATACCACTTTGTGAATGGAACCCAATATTTCAGAAAGGGACATACAAGTGCATTATCGTGAAGGATGGACCTAAGGAAGGGTACATTTATAGTCTGTGTTATTGTTCCATGCATTTACTGAGAATAGGAAGTAAGTCTTTTACCTCCTTCTGAAAGGTAGAATATTGGTAAATGATTATAAACCAAAATATCTATGTTACTCCTGATTCCTACACTCTGTGTTACTTTATACTGACTTACTCCCATGCACTCTGCATTACACATTATTGACCTCTACATACTATGTTACTTTCTACTGACCTCTGCACTCTGTGTGACATACTACTGACCTCTGCACTCTGTGTGACATACTACTGACCTCTGAGTTCTGTGATTCTTACTCCTGACCCTTGCACTCTGCATTGCTTTTTACTGACCCCTAAACTCTGTGTTACTGACTACTGATCCCTGGACTCTTTAAACTGTCCTTACTTTTTTTAATGGGGCCTTGCTTGGTCATCTCCTTAAAAAGAAATACAATCTCTTGCCTATTGGCCTATTTGGAAAATTGGCAGAATTGTTTTCAAGATTTGCTTTCAATAGACTTCAAGTTTGGAATTCACAAACTTCACAATGGGAACCGAACCCAGACACATTTGCTGATCCCAAACAGAGTTCACACATCATTAGGTAAGCACCACTCAGTTCAGGAGAAAAGACCATCCACTGCCACCGGAGGAGCCAGAGAAGAGGGACCTGTGAAGTACTGACCCAAAGACTGTGCGTATAAAGGGACCTGTGATATCATCTGATTGACCTGCATAAGTAAAGGTATGTGCCAATTTTTTTATTTTACAACTTCGATATGGGGGTGGGGCTTCAGGAAGAGCGAGTTTGGGGGGCTGAAAGAAACCAGAATTCTGCTTTAAACATTATCACACATTTATTTATTTTTTAACAACAAGGTTGGTCTTTATTGAAAAAGAATGGCATACACAGTAGAGTCAATCAGAATAGTGAGTGGCCACAAGATAATGCACAGATGGTTTACAGGAAGAAACAATTACATAGAGTATAACATAAGTAATTGACTTGATCTTATCAATGGAATAGGGGGGTGGGGTGGGAGAGGGGGGAATCGGAGAGAAGGGAGGGAGGAAGGGGAGGGGGGGGAAAAGGAGAGAAGGGGGGGGGGGAGGGAGGGGGAGGAAGGCCAGAAATACCAACACACTACATGTAGCATTGGAACCGTAGTATTCATATACTCAACATCCAGGGTCCGTCCAGGGCCGCCACACTCTCATATACTTCTGAGGGCACCCTCTACTTATATAGGTCAGTTTGTACAAAGGTAGGACGGCATTGACTGCATTTTCCCACGCCTTTACCGTGGGAGCGTTGCGAGAATTCCACTTCAATACAATCCCTTTCTTGGCATAAAATAGCAGCAAAGATATCAACAACTTGGTATATCTGGGTCGTTGGTCATCATCGTGGATACCTAACAGCGCTAATTCGGGGGTTAATGGGAGCTCTAGTTGAAGACGTGCATTAATACTTTCCATTATTGTGGACCAGTAGATCAGCAGCCTAGGACAGGACCAAAACATATGCCTATATGAACCATCCGGTGATCCACATCTGGGACACTCAGGGGATCTATCAGGGTATATTCTGTGCAGTCTCTAGCCCTATGGAAAAACTTGGCCTGTACCAATTTGTCCCTAGAGGATATCACAAGTTTAAAGCTGTCCTCAAAACTTTCCTCGTAGGATTCCCTATCCAAGGTAGGGATATCAGCACTCCACCTAGTCCAAAGCATCTCCATCTTGGGAGAGTCCTTCTTAATAAGAGTGAAATATAGAGCCGACAAGGGCTTGGACAGATCTTCCTGGGCCAACAAGTCCTCAACCGCATCAGATGTGAGATCTGGCGGGGTCGGGAACTGCGCACGGAAGGCGTGTCTCAACTGGTGGTATCGGAACAGCATCCACCGAGGAAGGCCAAACATCTTACCCAAATCTGAGAAGGAGCGGATAGAGCCGGCTACCACAATATCTTTTAGCAGTTTAATATTATACTTAGCCCAGACCTGTGGGTCAGGGACTGTCCGGAAATGTGGAAGGGAAGGGTTTCCCCACAAGGGACAGAAGGGCGACCATCTACCTGGAGAGATAAATCTTTTCCTAGCCAGGCTCCATACTGCTAACGTAGTTTTGGTAGATATCGATAAGGAGGGGTAAGCTGAGCCTCCCCGATATATCAAATTCCCTAATTCCTTGAGAGACCCTACTACGGTCGCCTCCAGACAGACTGCAGCATTGGTTTTAGATTGTTCTAGCCACCATCTGACCGTGACCAATATGGCTGCCCAGTAGTAGATCAGCAGGCTGGGCAGTGCCAACCCCCCAAAATCCACCGGGAGCTGCAGAGTCGACCTAGCCAATCTAGGGGAGGAGCCCCTCCACAAAAAGGAACCGATACAACTGTCCAGCTCCCGGAAGAGGGAACGAGGCAGCAGGACCGGGCAGTTCCTAAACAGATAGATAAACTTAGGGAGATAGATCATCTTGAGAACGTTGATACGCCCTAGCAGATTAAGGGGTAGGTTGGCCCACCTGGAACAATGCTCCTTAAGGCGTAACACCACTGGTTGAATATTAAGGCGTTGGTAGGACTGGGGATCTCTCGCTACCTTGATTCCCAAATACATAAATTCCTCCACCCATCTCAGCGACGACTGCACCGCGGACTGTCTGGCCTGCGCATCAACCGGGAACAAAACTGATTTACTCCAGTTGATCCGGACCCCAGAAAATCTCCCAAATTTGTCAAAGGCCGCTAACGCAGCCTGCAGGGAGGGGCCAGCGTCTTGCAGGTATAACAAGGTATCGTCTGCATATAGCGATATTTTCTCCTCCAGAGGGCTCACCCTGAATCCCTTAATATTATCAGCCTCCCTGACCAAAACCGCCAGGGGTTCCAGGGCCAGAGCAAAGAGACTTGGAGACAGAGGGCAGCCCTGCCGGGTTCCCCTCTGGAGGAGAAAAAAATCTGAGAGGGTATTGTTGACCCTAATCCTTGCCCTAGGGGCCCTATATAAAAGCTCTAGCCAATGCAAAAACCTAGGTCCAACCCCATATCTCCTCAACACCTCCCACAGGTACTCCCATTCTACGGAGTCAAAAGCCTTCTCCGCGTCCAGAGAGGCTATGACACTTGAACCTGCATTTTGATGATGAGTGGCTAGATTAAGGAATAACCGACGGATATTGATGTCCGTGCCCTTGCCCGGCATGAACCCGGTTTGGTCTACATGGACCAGATTTTCTATGACCCCACTGAGCCTGCGTGCTAGAATTTTCGCCAATAACTTGGCATCAGCGTTTATCAGGGAAATAGGCCTGTAGGAGCCACATTCCTCCGGGTCCTTACCAGGTTTGGGCACCAACACCACTATCGCCTCAGACCACGACTCCGGAAGAGAGTCCAGGTCAAGGGACTGATGTAGCAATGAGGTGAACTTAGGGGCCAAAAATTCTTGGTACGTAGAATAAAATTCGATAGGAATACCATCTGGTCCTGGTGATTTACCTGCTTGCATACACCCCAATGCTTCCTGCACCTCTTCAAGAGAAATGTCCCTATCCAGGTCCTCGCTTTTAGCTGTTTCTAGAGAGGGGAGTGGAATCATGTCAAGATATTCTATAAGTTCAGAGGTGAGGAAAGTTGCCCTAGAAGAGTATAGCGTTTGATAGAATGTCAGAAATCTCGCACTTATATCTGCTGAGTCGGTCAAAATGCGGCCATCTATATCCCTCACTCTGCCAATGTGGGTCACAGGGTGTTGCCCTTTAGCTAGCCATGCCAATAGCCGCCCATTTTTATCTCCAAACTCAAACACCCTCTGGGCACTGTCAAGCATAGCCTTCTTTGTAAGGTCAACCCTGAGTAAGGACAAGTCCCTCAGGGTATCCTGCCAGGGGACATAAGTTCCCTGAGTGGGAGCTCGCACATACTCAGCCTCCCTCAATCGTGCCTGCCCCTCCAGGTGCCTCAGAGACTGCTCAGACCGCCGCCTCTTGGCAGCAATACGCACCATATATGATCCCCTAAGCCAAGACTTAAGGGTGTCCCAGACCACCAAGGGTCCAGCCGATCCTATATTCCCAGTCCAAAAATTGCATAGTTCCTCCGGCATCTCCTCCTGTATATCCGGGTCCATAATCCAATACTTGGACAGCCTCCAAGCCCTGACCCCCACTTCCTCAGAGAGCCTAAATGTAACAGATACCGGAGCATGGTCCGAAATACCACGTGAGAGGATCTCTGTAGAGATCACTCTCCGCAGCAAAGCCTCTGAGGCAAAAATCAGGTCTATACGAGACAATAAAGGAAAAAACGGCGCTGCCCTAAGTGTGATTGGGTAAAGTATACTACATAATAAGTGAACCCAAACTGTGTAACAGAGGTGCAACTACACTGATTGTGCAAAAGTGACCCAAAAAAGGGTCCAAACAGATCAGTAGCAAAGAGCAGATGCCGTAGTTTCAACGCATACGACACTCCTGCTATAGTGGAAAATAAAGTTTAAATGAAGTGCTCCCAGTGAATAAATGTAATAATAAAAATAAAGTAAGGGATATATCAGTGATATAGTAAAACAAAAATAGATATATATTTCCTCAGAACTCAAAAGTTTTGGGACAAAATGGCGCCAGGGGTGTTGATAAAGTGTTTAAAAATAATAATTAATTACAAGTGTATAAAGTAATAATCTCCGTGTAACATTATCATATGTGTATAAAATAATTCCTACAATCTCCAAAAGTATTGGGACACCATAACATATGTGAACCCCAATAACTTATTGTGAAACATAAATAGCTTTTAGTGACACCCTGTTGACACCCTCCTCGTTAGTTGCCAATTATATAAAGGAACATACGGTAGCCATGAAACTACATATACATTAAACATTAGTTACTAAAAAGTCCATGCAGGGGGTCATCCATTAACGCCCATATAGAGAAGACACAGTTCAACACTATGTATGCTGTTAATTATATTCTTATGGACACACTGCAGTGACTTCCGTGCTTTACACTTCAGGAGTGACTTTAGGTGCTCACCCCCCGATGATACCCCACTCACCAAAGATGAACACCCCTACAGGGGTAACGAGCGACAGAGTGGGCTTCCCGGGGCAGGTGATGTACACTCCAAGTTTCCTTGCGCTCCTCTGCAGCATTCAATCCTCACCGCTACTCCAGGGGGTGGGTGTATTCTCATATGAGCAGGGTACTGCAACGTATTACCACCTTCAGCGCTCCAGTGTACCAGAGGAAAAAAACACAAGGGGGCCTCTTTGGTGAAGTACGTTGTGTCCAATTTATTGCAAAAAAATATATTATAAAAAGAGTCCCATTGCACATAACCATAAGTGTACAAGCTGAGAAACGAAATCCAAGTTTTAAAACAAGCGCCGCTGTGTGCAGGGTTGTACCAGCAGCGAACCTGTGTACAACCCTGCACACAGCGGCGCTTGTTTTAAAACTTGGATTTCGTTTCTCAGCTTGTACACTTATGGTTATGTGCAATGGGACTCTTTTTATAATATATTTTTTTGCAATAAATTGGACACAACGTACTTCACCAAAGAGGCCCCCTTGTGTTTTTTTCCTCTGGTACACTGGAGCGCTGAAGGTGGTAATACGTTGCAGTACCCTGCTCATATGAGAATACACCCACCCCCTGGAGTAGCGGTGAGGATTGAATGCTGCAGAGGAGCGCAAGGAAACTTGGAGTGTACATCACCTGCCCCGGGAAGCCCACTCTGTCGCTCGTTACCCCTGTAGGGGTGTTCATCTTTGGTGAGTGGGGTATCATCGGGGGGTGAGCACCTAAAGTCACTCCTGAAGTGTAAAGCACGGAAGTCACTGCAGTGTGTCCATAAGAATATAATTAACAGCATACATAGTGTTGAACTGTGTCTTCTCTATATGGGCGTTAATGGATGACCCCCTGCATGGACTTTTTAGTAACTAATGTTTAATGTATATGTAGTTTCATGGCTACCGTATGTTCCTTTATATAATTGGCAACTAACGAGGAGGGTGTCAACAGGGTGTCACTAAAAGCTATTTATGTTTCACAATAAGTTATTGGGGTTCACATATGTTATGGTGTCCCAATACTTTTGGAGATTGTAGGAATTATTTTATACACATATGATAATGTTACACGGAGATTATTACTTTATACACTTGTAATTAATTATTATTTTTAAACACTTTATCAACACCCCTGGCGCCATTTTGTCCCAAAACTTTTGAGTTCTGAGGAAATATATATCTATTTTTGTTTTACTATATCACTGATATATCCCTTACTTTATTTTTATTATTACATTTATTCACTGGGAGCACTTCATTTAAACTTTATTTTCCACTATAGCAGGAGTGTCGTATGCGTTGAAACTACGGCATCTGCTCTTTGCTACTGATCTGTTTGGACCCTTTTTTGGGTCACTTTTGCACAATCAGTGTAGTTGCACCTCTGTTACACAGTTTGGGTTCACTTATTATGTAGTATACTTTACCCAATCACACTTAGGGCAGCGCCGTTTTTTCCTTTATTATCTTATTTACTTTTATATTGGACCCTTTTGGGGTACTAATTAGGAATAGGCAGCAGCCTTCATATTGTCCTAAGCGCGGACGTCTCCACTTACATTTATACGAGACAATGACCGGTATGTGGTAGACAGGCATGTATATTCCCTGTCAGAGGGATGGAAGTGACGCCATACGTCTGTCAAGTGGAATGTGGAAGCCCAACAGGAGAGCCCCAGCTGCGGAGGGCCAGAAGCGTGGAGTCTGTCCATAGCTGGAGATGGAGCCATATTAAAGTCCCCAAGAAAAAGTACGTTTTCAACATTATAAAGTGTGACCTTCTGCATCAGCCCGTGAAGCACATCTATATCAGCGGGGGGAGGTAGGTACAAACCCACAATCACCACCGGAACCTCCGAAAGCAGGGCATGTAGGAGCACATACCTACCCCCGGGATCGATTTTGACATCTATGAGCTGAAAAGGCAGGGATCTATTTACTAGCACTGTAACCCCTCTAGCATAGTTAGAGTAGGGCGCGTGGTAGTGAGCACCCACCCAAGCACGCCTAAGACTCAGAATACGGGAGCCCATCAGATGTGTCTCCAAAAGAACACACACCTGTGGGCGGAGCTTCTTTAAGTAATTTAGTACCAGTGAGCGCTTTATAGCTGAGTTAAGCCCCCTCACGTTCCATGCCACCACTAAACATGTAGCCATATGTATAAGTATAGAATTGTCCGCACCGGGCCCGCGATCAGAGGCGGCATCAGCCGGGGCAGCCAAAATAAACCACCCCGGCCCGCGCCTCCCCCGCAGGCCCGTGACCCAACCTCGAGATAAGCACAGCCATAACATCCCATTACACCTTTCATTTTCTTTAGCAGTAAAAGACCAACACATAGTATAAACTTAAAGTAAAACCATAACATCCCCCAAGGGCAAACAGCTGCCAACCTCCCCCACCCCCCACCCCGCGCGCCTCGGAACAGCGAGGCGCACCTATATCCCAAAACACCCATAGTCCAGGAGAACTATGGACAACAAAATGGGGTCGTGCTACCGAAGGCAGTCACTATTCCATTCCCACCAGTAGGGAATCTGGACGTAAAGTTCCACTGGGAGATTCGTCCTTGAGCCATGGAGTAGTATTTGTGAAAAACCTTTAAAAAAACAAAGAAAAAAGAAAAACCATACAATCACCTGCCGAAGCAGGGGCACATACTTAGGTAGCTGTTGCAGTCAGTTCCTCCCTATACACAGGAGTGTAACCTTCCATTAGAGGAAAACAGGAGCCTCCAGACAGAGGCAAAAAAAAAAACTGGTCTGTGCCGACAAGTGCAAGTCCCCTGCACCCTACAGCGGATATGTGAGGGAGGCAGTCTCCAGACAGAGTGGGTGAGACTTCACACAGCTAGTTCTCCTCTGTCTCCCTCAGCAACTGTGCGTACACAAAATAAGAGTCAAGGGTGCAGAACGAATGTGTTCGGAACATCTATGTGGCAACAGCTGGCAAATAAGAAAAATAAAAACCAGAGATAAAATAATGTATACTTATCCAAAAACGGGAGGAAAAAGTATCGGCCGAATACAGCCTGAGCCACATATCCACAGGGTGACAAAAAGGCCTCTGCGCGCCCTACGGCGGCAGGGTTTCCAGCCAGGCAGCCGCATCTTTGGGATTAGTGAAGAAACGAATCGCCTCACCATCCACCAACCGAAGTTTTGCAGGAAATAGGATGCTGTACTTCACTCCCCGTCTTCTCAGGCCAGCCTTAACTGCATCAAATGACCGTCGCTGCCGCTGGGTTTCCATAGTATAGTCCGGGAAGAGAAGAAGTTTAACATTGCGGTACGGCAATTCACCCGCGGCCCGCGAGGCCCTCAGCAGCTCATCTCTGTCGCGGAAGTTTAAGAGCCTCAGTATTAGAGTGCGGGGGGGGGCTCCTTCAGGACCGGGTCTAGGCGGGACGCGGTGCGCCCTTTCAACCGCGAAGTAAGGGGAGAGCTGTGCAGCTGGAAGCAGAGTACGCAGCAAATCCTCCACAAATAGGGCCGGCGATCTCCCCTCCACTCCCTCTGGTAGACCCACTATACGTAGGTTGTTCCGCCGGCTGCGGTTCTCGGCGTCCTCCGCTCTATATTCAAGAGCCTTAACCATCGTCTGGAGGGTGCGGATGGAGGCTGCATGGTCTGTGACCGTATCTTCGACCGCCCCCACTCGTCTCTCAGCCTCCGACACTCTGGATCTGATTTTATCAAAATCTTGCCGTAGTAAGCCCACATCCATCTGGACCTCCTCAATTTTGGAAGCTAGGGCCGATTGGCAGGTGGTAACAGCCGCTTGGCATGAGGTTATGGCCGCCATGATGTCAGATATGCCCGGGTTAGTAGCAGGGAGATCCTCCTCATGGTCTGTCTGCGACGCCATATTAGAGTGGCGTGCAGGAGGGCCCGGGGAGCAGGAGACCGGGCTACTTTCTTTTGAAGTATTCGGGGGGAATTTAAGTTTCTTACCCCGCTTTTGTATGCCAGGAGTTCTGGAAGGCATCCAGCTACCAAGGGAGTCACAGTTCAGGTTGTTTTTTCCAGTATACGGATGATATTAGAGGCTATACTCCAGGAGCTCTAAGGAGACACGTCCACTCAGTCCGCCATGCCGGCCACGCCCCCTATCACACATTTATTAATTACATTAAGCTGATTACTTTCACACATATAATTAAAAAAATAAAGGACTATACATACCGTATTTTATATTATTATTATTTTTTTTATTATTATTTTTTATATTTTATTTGTATATGGATGCAAGGGAAGGGTTCAAATTTCAGTCATTTTTTGTAATTGTGTATTCTCCTTAATTGAGAATATCTTTTAGAATAACAATATCATTATCATTTTCAACTTCAATAGACTGATACATGCTGAAGGGTTAGCATTACTACCACCACTGATGGGAATGCTGCCAAAGAAGAGAACAGTGCCTGGCAAGACATATCTTCTAACAACCTGTGTATGGCTTGTACCTGCTGCTATTCATTCCCTGATTTAGCCAATTGATGGGTGTGGTGCAAAAACTATTAAAACGTCAGTTTTCTTCAAAATGTAGGAAATAATTAACTATCAGTTGTAAAAACATTTCCCAACATGATGGAAAAACTCTGTGTGATAAAGATATTTTCCCATGATCTTATTCTTATATTATTGCCCATGTGCTGATTGCAGCAAGCACTCCTTGGTGATTATACTGCTCTCTTTTATTTAGACATGTATGGCCAGTCTTAGCTACATTAAAGAAGATTTTGCCCAGATATAAGGTACCCCTCTCTGGAATGGAATTCCTTCCTTCCTCTAATTCATGCACCCTGGTCCATTCTTCACTTTAATAATGAAAGAGTGATGAGTGTGCACAGCCTCTAATTAATTGCCGCTGTTAAGGTAACATCAATTGCCTTAGAAAATCTGTGTTCTATACTAGCCCTGATGAAAACATTAGTTGGACTTAAGTGGATTCCACACTTAAAGCTTAAAAGAAGACACCTCAGCTTGGCAATTATTCTAGAGTGGAAGCTAATAGAGGTCAGTTGTAGTCCTGAGCTTAATAATGCTGACACAGCTTTCATGATGAATCCCTGAGCAAGCCATTAAATGCTCTACAAAGATACAATGCTGTGCCTGTGTCTGCCTCTGGAGTTCTCTTTTAAAGTGGAACCTTAGTCAGAAAATGAAGTCCTGCTAGATCACTTCAGGCTGGCCCTTTTTGCTGGAGTAGCTATGTAAAACATACAAAAAAAAAGCCTATACAGTAAAACCTTGGATTGTGAGTAATGTGGTTTACAAGCGTTTCGCAATACGAGCAATTTAAAAAAAAAAAATCCTGACTCGATTTGTGAGCAATGTCACGACAAGCAGGATTCCAGCCTCTGGGGTGTGCAATGGCCAGAGGTGCGGGGGCTCCGGTGACGCTCAGAGACACTCGGAAATGCTCGGAGACTCTCGGAGACACTCAAGGACGCTCGGAGACACTCGGTTACCGAGTGGTCTCTGACCGTCTCTGAGTATTTCTGAGTGTCTCCGGTGCCCCCCCACCTTTGGCCACATGCGGTACTGCATACACTAGCAGTGACACTGGAACAAATTATCTGAGTTTCCATTAATTCCTATTGGGAAACTCACTTTGATATACAAGTGTTTTGGATCACAAGCATGCTTCTGGAACGAATTATACTCCTAATCCAAGGTACTACTGCACTGTTTAAAATCCATTGATACACTGTCTCGCCCTACGCTGCACATGTTCAGTTGCTTTCCATTTTTGGCATACTGCTAAAAGTCAGAGCCACTAGAGGCGAATCTCCTGACAGGTTAAAGATTTACTGCTGCTGAGGGGCTCTGTGCTTTGGTATAATGGCAGCCTCCAGCAAGAAGAAACAGGAACAATGCTGGGGGCAATTTACAGCACACACTCATTTTGGCAGCATAATTATTAATGTGAAATGTATAGTATGTTCCTTGCTAAAGAACATCAAGTTGTTATGGGTAAAGTTCAGCTTTAATATAAGCCACTCTTCTTCCCAGCTATTTGTAGGATTCTCAACACTCCCATATCTTTTAATAAATTAAGCAGCAAATTGAGGAAACACGTAAAATCAATTAATAAGCTACTAATATTAGCTAAACTAAATTTTGCAACTGTATTAATTTCAGAAAGTTACTGACATTATTTTGAGCTCTCCAGAATCTTCTGCGGTCTAATGTAGCTCATCAAGGGGTCATTCGGGGGTACTTCCTAAAGTCTGTACAATGTACCCTCTCTCTTTGTTTTCTGCATCACCAGTTACATTTAAATTTCCAAGGCAGGTTTAAATTCCCATTAGAGATAGTATCATCACCTTCTGTCTTTGGCTTTATCTATCACCAGAACGGGAAGTAAAAGAAGTGAAATCTCCCTATTTAGGACACAGAGAGCAATAAAATCTTGTGTCAGCAAACATTGATGAGTTAACTAAGCATATTTTATATGTGTTAGCAACCCCCCCCCCCCAAAAAAAACAAAACTGAGCACTAAACTCCATGATTACCCTCTAAGAATAAATTTCCCCTCCTCCCAGTACAAAATGCCTCCCCAGTGAAATTTCCTCCCTCCCAGAACAAATCTTTGCCCCCCCCAATCACCCCCACTAGCATAAATACTCTACCACAAAAGTGTCGCCACCAAGTTCTGCCCAATCCCCAAATTCCCCCTCTTAGCATGAATCCTCTTCCCCCATCCCCCCTCCCAACACAGATCACACTAAATCACCACTCCTAGCACCCCCCCAAATTTAACTTCCTAGAACAATTCTTACCACCTGCTGCCCCCCCCCCCCCAATTCTCTATTCCAACACAAATCTCCTCCAATCTCCTCTTGGTGCTCTCCCACCTCAAATTATACCACAGTGCCCTGGGCAGCCACTCCTCCTGCCCCAACCCTTGTCCCTGATCATAGTTTCTCATTAAGAGAGCCTGACTATGCCCACTCTTTCCACCCACCTGCTACATTCATAGATGCCATACTACAGCTTGAATGAAACATGATCTAAGAATGACCAAATTACAGAAGCGCGGCTGATGCTCAGGCTAGAGGTATTAGTCCATAGCGGACTGCTAAAAGTGCTGGCCAGGAATGAAGCTTGTCTATGCTCCAAGTTTCAGTGTAGCGGGAGAAATGTCCATATGCCGCACATTGTGACAAACCCGTGGTAAGAGTAAACAGCAGTCTCAGCCTGGGCGTTAACCAGGCCATTCCCCTGGGGGGGTTGTCTTGTGTTTTGAGGGAGAACCATAAAAAACGTATAGGGTTCCCCAAAATACATACCACCACCTTCATGTGGGGGACAACTGGTTAGTATCTTGTACCACAAGAAAAAGCTAAACAAAAACTGCATGGGTTTCCTTCCAGAATCCATACCCGATCTTTATTTGAGCATGCAGCCAGGCTGACCAGGAAAGGGAGGGGCAAAGAGCATGCATCCTATCCCGCTCCTGAACCATACCAGGCCACATGCTTGTACCATGGGGGACGGGGTACCTTGCCATGGGGTGGGGGGGTACCTTGTTTGGGAAACCTTAAACAGCTGTAGTTGGAGTCATAATCACCATCGACCAAAGCTCAAAGCCCATCTCTAGTATCTCAGGAAAGCCTTCTTAAAACTGAAAGTAATCATGTCTTTCATTCCATCACATATCCCAGAAATACTATTCCTCATTTCAGGGACATTTTGGAAGCCTTGCAAATCATTGATTTTTGCCCCATTGTCCAAATACACATCAACAACTACAGTTATAGAGTGCAAATATGGCCTAATATTATAGCGTAATGTATTCCAAACTTCATATAGTTATTTCAAGCTATTTGACCATCATCAGTGCAGTGTATGGAATCCATGAACAATGAGCTCTTCAGAGACATTTCAGGACATTAGACAGAGCCATGCAGATCATTGCTTTAGCTCCATTGGCACTATGCACATTCAGGTGAAAAGGGAATAGGAGCTTTAGGCTTGGTTCACACCTTTGCGTGTCTGTAACATGTGCAAATTTGCACATCTTCCAGTCTTGCACAGAAATGATGTGCTACCCTTTAGGAGATGCACAGCAATGCCAATAATTATCAGTGCTATTAATTATTAATGGCCGTTGACATGGAGTAAGATCCCACTTCTTCAAAAAATAATCAAGACAGAGACCACCAAGGGCCTCATATCCGAGATATACACACAAATAATAAATAGAATTAACACACAGGCAGGGACCTCTAGGAACAAAGAAAGATGGGAAGCAGACGTGGGGGCAATAACTGATGACCAGTGGATGAGGGTTTTAGAATTTGGTCCATTGGTGTCAGTTTCTCCCTCGCAAAAATCTCACATCTGTTATTACTGCATAGAGCCTATTATACTCCCAAGAAATTATTCATGTTTGGCCGTAGGTCTGATGATGCGTGCCCTAGATGCCGGGAAACGGGGGATTTATTACATATGATGTGGAGATGCCCAAAACTGGTCAGATACTGGTCTGAGGTTTTAAAAATTATTAACACTACGTATAGGGTCAAATTAGAGTTAGAACCTAAGACATGTGTCTTGGGCTATATTGAGCTAGGGGATATAAGCACCACAATAGCCATCGCAAGATGCTTATATCAAGCAAGAAAATTAATCGCACAATCTTGGTAATCAAAAATACCTCAGACTCCGGAAGAATGGGTTAGAACTATCAATTCATTAGTATGGAAGGAAAAAACAAATTACATCAGGATAGGGAATTATAGGAAGTTCGTCAAGATATGGAACCCTTGGCTACAAGGGATGGCATGCCCCCGTGAGCGCTGCATTAGAGCCCATATGTAACAATTGACCTTTAAAAAAAATGGGAAGTGACACGGATAATGCAGCTCCCAACAAAAGAATTAAATAAGGAACATAGTGTGCACTGGAAAAGGTTATCCTTAAAAGGAAGGGTTGTGGGTGGGGAAAGTAGAGGGTATATGGTAAAAAAAAAAAGAAAAATATTATGGTTGGTATGTGCAATGATAGTCATTTAGTATAAGGCCGTCGGGCCCTGTCGGTATGTTTAACCTTTTGTACTGACGCAAATAAATTAATAAAAATTATTTTAAAAAAAATATATATTAATGGCACCCTCACACATCTGCAGCACCATGTGGTTCATTTTGAAGTTTTTTTTGGAAAAGAGCCATTTTTCATTCATAGGGCAGCCCACTGATATGAATGGTTTGCCCTACATGCAACACACGGAATTGTACCCTCACCTGGTCACACCTGTATGGTGTGCACCAAGCCTGAGTTAGCTTAGCTGTGTACTGCCATGAAATGCTAGAGCAGTGGGATCGGGGGGTCGATTGATGATTTGCCAGGGGTCATCGAATCCTGGGCTTTTCCTGAAGCCCGCACTGCACACCCAGCGTTGCCCAGCAGGGCCGTCCCTGGAGCCTTTGGCCACTCAGCTGGGCTGTACCTGGAGCCCGCAGGCTGCCCACGCAGCTTCTTCGCAGCCACCCATTCAGTTCACGGCATGGCTGGGGGGGGGGGGCGGGCAGAGACTAGAGGTCAGCTGACTGTGAGGAATGTGAAGTGAGAGGGGCTGGGGAAGACTATCTCCTGATTTCGGCATAGGTGTCACTGCTATGAGACAGCACAAAGTCGGAGACACAGTGAACCCGGAGACACAGTGAGTAACACTACCTGTGATTATAGCTGCCATTAAAAGTCCCCACTACAGTTCTCAGATCAGCAGATGACCTCGATCAAGAACACCTAATTCTGATCAGAACTCCCCCCCAGCATTGCCACTCATCCCAACTCCCCACTAGTACTGCCACTCATCCCATTCTCCCTGCCCCCCACCAAGGAGTAAGAGAAGGAATAAAAATAGAGAATACATGGAAGGGAGAGGAAAAGAGGGGGAGGGACAAAGAAAAAGGGAGAGAAAGAATAAGAGAAAGAAAAAAAAAGACAGCTAGAGAGAGGGATGGTAAGAAAAAACAAGAAATTATGATAGAGGGAGATAAGAGGGAAAGAAGAAGAGTAAAAGTTGTACATCCTAAATGTACCATGAGGGGTTTTAATACTGTACAAGTGGAAGGGACTCAGGGACCGCTGAATGTCGGTGGGTTAGGGGCGTAAATTACTAAGTGTCTTGCCTTGGGTCCTGACAACCCACGCTATGAAAATAATTTTACTGTTAGGGGTCCCCACAACTTGGGAAATTTTATCAAGGGGTCATGGCGCTAGAGTGGTTGAGAACCACTGGCCTAGAGGAAGCAGACTACTTTTGTCCCCCGCATTGGGGTGATGACTGGAAAGCAACACATGAACTTTTCCATGCTGTCATGCCTTGAATACTAAGATTTGAGATACCATTAGAACCTAAGTTGTCAAGGAGCCACTTGAGGTTTAAGAGTTTAGCCAGTATAGCCCTGCGAGACTCAGAATGTTAGAAAGAAATGCAGAAGACCAAGAATTTTTTTTTGATCAGAATCTGCAGGTATCCTCTGGTCTACAAAAAAAACAAGCTTATTATTGATTGGCATCCATCATTCTGAACAGCCAGAGAAAAAAAAACTGCATCCTGAGAAGAATGCACTCAGGGCCTAGGGCATTCACAATGAGTGGGCCTAGGGCATTCACAATGTATTTGCTATTTAACTGGTGAGTCAATATTTAGGTCAATATTTAGCTATATCCAGTGAGGATGAATCAGAATCGTGCTACAACCGCAAATGCACAGTCATATTTCTGTGGCTAGTACTATTATCTTCTACAAATAAGAGATGACACAAAAAAAATAATATTGGAGTAGTTTAAAAATCAAACATGTGCGGCGCTACTCAAAGTGCAGATAAATACTTGCTTAGTGTTCCAAAATAATCAATACATAGAAAGTGCTATAAAATATATCCTTTAGTGCCATAAATGTATCAGTTCATGTAACATAAAGTGTTGCAGTGTTCATCAAAATTCATAGGACATAAAGTACTTAAATGTCCTTCCAAATAAGTCCATATGTATATAACAAATATGTAACCAAATCCATTCTGCTTAAAAGTGCTCTGAGTTGTAAACTTCAAAAACATTCAGTGCTTTGTGTGCAGGTCCCCACTCCGTGCTCCCCTCCTTTGCTTCCACACTCATCATACCAAGATGTTATACTGGCTTTGCATATACCCACAGCCTCCACTGTGGTTATCTCCACTGTTAGGGCTTTTTATGGATCGGTACTTCTCTACGTAGTTCCGTTATGAGAAACATAAATCAGGCAATACCCCATAGCTTGGCACCATTTATTGAAGAATTTTAAATAATAACATTTTAAAAACAACTAACAATAAACTGTTGCTCGCATCACACAAGCTCAAAACACATGTATTGTAATGCAGTGGTTATGGTAGATGGAAGTGACGCCAGCAAGCCCTGTCCAATGGGTTTCATCACAATGAGGTTATCAGGAGAGGCTGCTCCATAAAGTACTGATCCATAAAACAGTGGCGATAACCAGAGCGGAGGCTGTGGCTATATGCAAAGCGAGCATAACATCTTGGTCTAGTGAGTGTGGAAGCAAAGGAGGGGAGCACAGAGTGGGGACCTGCACACAAAGCACTGAATGTTTTAACGTTTAAAGCACAAAGCACTTTTAAGCACAATGGATTTGGTTACATATTTGGCATTTAGGCACTTTATGTCATATGAATTTGCATGGACACTGTAGCACTATATGTTATATGAATTGATCTATTTATGGCACCTTTAGGATAAACACTATATTACCAAAAGTATTGGGATGCCTGCCTTTACACGCACATGAACTTTAATGGCATCCCAGCCTTAGTCCGTGGGGTTCAACATTGAGTTGGCCCACCCTTTGCAGCTATAACAGCTTCAACTCTTCTGGGAAGGCTGTCCACAAGGTTTAGGAGTGTGTCTATGGGAATGTTTGACCATTCTTGCAGAAGAGCATTTGTGAGGTCAAGCATGCTCTAATTCATCTCAATGTAATGGTGTACTATCGGGTTGGGGTCAGGACTCCGTGCAGGCCAGCCAAGTTCATTGGTCCAAACGGTATTATGCTATCTGGGATCTTTCTTCCATTTATACCATCCTGAGTGAACCAAATTGAGAGGAGGCTGTACCTATTCCAAGCAGTACTGGAGAGGTGGCTGTATCCATTCCAAAGATTCACTGGTGTGTCCACTCTAAGAGGGACCTTTGAAGATCCCCTGTTTTTGAAGCATCAGACCCAAGTTATGCTGTAACCTTACAGCAGTAAGGTGAGGGGCTAGTGCACATTAAGGTGTCACCTCAGGGCGGACTCCTCCAAGATGGCTGCTTAAGCCCGGAGCTCCGCACTGCCCTGACCACCCGGCGCACATAGCGGGGGAACCGGGACCCCGTGGACCACAACACCCACCTTAAGGCCGATAGGAAGTGCTGGGGAACAAATCTATGCCGGTCGGATCGTCCAGGAGGTACCTGGAGCCACTATTCAGAGCCTCGGGGGAGCGGGCCGAATCCAAGATGGCGGGCGCCATGCTGCAAGGCACACAGACAGCTGCAGAGAGCCCAGGAGACAAACTTTCCTATGCCGCAGTGACCCGCTCTCTCCCTTCTGGGACCTCAGTGAGTACTCCTCAACTTATGGCACAGTTCGCGGCTCTCTCAGAGCACCCTGCGGAACAGCCCATGACACCCCCCTCGCAGCCTCCTTCCCCTCACATTACAACAGGGCCTGAGATAGCGCCCACACTGTCCTCACAGCCCCTGACCTCTTCTCCCAGTTATCAGCCCTGCTGGATAGAGGTCTGGCTCAAACTGCAGCCAAAATAACTGGCGATATTAGAGAGGACTTCCAGGCCCTGGGCTCCAGAATGGAGGCTATTAAAGATAAACTTGACCAGACCATTTCTAAAACCAAGCAGAACTCCAACCACATACAGGTCCTACAGGACCAACTGGACATTGCTCTTTCACGTATCGATGACCTTGAAAACAGGTCCAGAAGGGAAAACTTTAGACTTAGAGGTCTCCCAGAATCTATAACCGACTCCATGACGGTGGTCCAAGACTTCATTAAACAACTTATCCCTGACATTCCTCCACATAAGTTGGAAATTGACCGCGCTCACAGGACATTAGGACCCCCGAGGAAAGATGGCCTCCCCAGAGATATCGTGGTCAAGCCACACTACTTCTCGGTTAAAGAAGAGGTGATGAAAAAGTGCAGATACCAACAGCCCCTCACGTGCAGAGGCCACGCCATACAAGTCTTTGCAGATATTTCACCTACCACAATACAAAAAAGGAGGGCGCTGAAGCCCCTACTCTCGGTGTTGGCGCAACACGAAATCAAATATAAATGGGCCTTTCCATTTGCGCTCAAGTTTGATCACAGAGGCAAAACACACTCTTTCCGCAGCCTCCCTGAAGGAGAACGGATCCTATTAGACCTCCGTCTCATCTCTCAAGAGTCAGCTATGGACTTCAACAATTCTGCGGTGGGGTCCTACAAACGCCCATCCCCTGCAAGCCCCTTGCAACCCCTGTGGGAAAAACCTAAATACAAACGCTCCAAAGAAGCCAGACCTCCATGAGACCACGAGTCAAGAAGATGTTGGATGGACTGTCCCTGATCCCTTTTTCCTTATGTGGGCTCCTACACGAACCTAGTTGACTTTTCTTTTTTTTAATTATTAATTTTTTTCTGCTTAATTATCCCAACACTAGATGGTCAGCTCTAGAAAAATTTTTTTTTTTTTTGATTGAGGGGGGGGGGGGGGGGGGAGGGGGAAGGGGACCTTATGTCCCCTCTTTCCTCTCCCCCTCCTTATCTCTCTTTACCTTCTCTTAGTAAGAATGCCATACGCAAAACTCTCTAATCCAGTGCAGTCCCTTGGGGGTAACCCTATTGGGACTTACTCAGGTCTTTGTATTTTAATGTGAACCAACACGATCCTCTACACTAATTTAGGATCCAGATCTCCAAGGCACAGGGTAACAAAGTACGATCCCATGACTCTTCCTCATGCAGTGCTTTAGTCGCAAAAAAAAGAGTTTTATTTTGCATGGGCTATGGCCCAGGGAGCCCTCCCCACTCACCCAGAACCGTGGCCTGGGTGGGAGGAAGGTGGGTCAAAGGGTTGGCGGGGTCCCCTTCGGATCCCCAGGACGGACTTGCTCCGATCAGTAGTTTCATTGTTCATTATTTCATTGAGGTGCGCCGAGGTCGCGGCAGTTAGGCTGCACCTCCATTAATCCCAAGGGCCAGGTGATACTGGTTTCCTGGGTTAGGAATCCACCCTGTTCGCAGGGTTCGGACACTTCCTCTACTGTGAGGGATGATGTGCTCCGTTGCCATCACTGCTCACTCAAGTTCCGAGAGGACTTGATTTACCCTTCTTCCCCTCCTCCTCTTATCTCTCCTCTACTCTCCTCTCTAACAATTTATTCTCTTGTAGTTGGCTGTCTGCTGGGCAATACCCACTCTTCCAGTAAGACGCGAAAGGATGCCTTAGCGGTCCCAACTCTGGTTCCCACTCTCCAACTGGAACAGGTAAGCGCTGAGAGATGGGGGGTAGGGCCCCTACTTCTGCTCCATGGCTGACACTGACAATTTGACTTCCCTATTAAGGGTGGCCACACATAATACCCAAGGGTTGAACTCACCTTCTAAACGAAGGAAAGAACTCGATTTTATGAAATCCCGCAAGATTGATCTTCTATTTCTCCAAGAAACCCACTTCCCGATCCGGTACAAACCTAACTTTATCCATGCTCAGTTCCCATTGTTTTATTTAGCTAATGCGGAAGATAAGACCAGAGGGGTAGCTATCCTTATATCCAAAAATTGCAGATTCACACTACATAAGGTACAACAAGACCCAGGGGGTAGGTACATCCTAGTTAAGGGCTCCGTAGAGGGCAGACTATATTCCCTGGTATCTTACTACGCCCCTAACACAGGACAGCAAAAATTCTTTAGCTCAATGTTTAAGACACTTGGACCAATGCTAGAAGGCTCCATAATTTTTGGGGGAGACTCCAATGTAGCTTTTGACCAGGGCCTAGATAGATCTAAACCCCCCACCGCCCAAAACATCCGTCCAACTAAAACCAGTTCGAAAATAGCTAAGTTGTTATATTCACAAGGACTCACTGACATTTGGAGGGAGTTAAACCCCACCAAAAAAGATTACACTCATTTCTCCCATTAATCCTATGCCCGTCTAGACCATCTACTAGTCTCGAATGACTTGATCCCGGCAGCCCAACGATCACAAATTATTGACACGGTATGGTCAGATCACTCCCTGTTAAGTGTTCTTATAAATAACCAAACCCCACACCACAAATACAACCTTTGGAGACTAAAAGAAAACATTCTTTCTGACCCCGCCTGGAAAGTAGAAATTGAAAAAGCCATCACTGAATATTTTAATCAAAATGACACTGCAGATGTCTCCGCAGAAACCTTATGGGCAGCTCATAAGGCCACAATAAGAGGGAAATTAATACAAATAGCAGCCAAGATTAAAAAAGAACATGGGATAGACATAGTCAACCTAGAAAAGAATTTCCAAAAATTATGTGCGGAGCACAAGAGAGACCCTGCTTTAGTACCCGTATCCCAATTGGATGTGGTGCGCCTAGAATTAAACTTAGCTCTTACAGCTAAGGCGGAAAAAAGTTTATCATGGCTAGGAGCAAAATATTATTATTAGAAGGATAGGGCTGGATCTCTCTTGGCGTCCCGTCTCACACCGCTCCCTCGTTCCTATACCTTCCCTAAAATTAAACTAGCGGGCCAACCCCACACAACAAACCCATTGAAAGTTATGAAAGCTTTCCATGGATTTTACGCAGATCTGTATAGCGAACATAAGGCAAGTAATCCCCAAACTCTGACTAAATTTCTAAATAATCTCCCGATTCCTACCCTTTCAGCGGAGCACAGAGACAGACTCGAAGCTCCAGTTTCCACCGCAGAAGTTTTAGAGGTCATCAAAAACCTTAAGAGGCGCTCGGCTCTGGGTCCAGACGGCTTCTCCGTACCATACTATAAAACTTTTGCAAACACCATAGCGCCTTATCTTGCTAAATTCATTAACTTCAAAACCAAGGGAGAGCCTCTGGATCCGCAAATGAACGCTGCTTTCATAACTGTGATACCAAAGCCAGACAAAGACAAGGGAGAAGTATCCAACTATAGACCCATATCCCTGATCAATAACGATCTGAAAATTATGACTAAAATTATGGCAAACCGTTTGGCCTCCTTTATTGGATCCTACATTCATAAGGACCAAGTGGGGTTCATCCCTGGAAGGCAAGGTCCTGACCAAATCAGAAGAACAGTGGATGTAGTCTCCCTCCTGCAATCGGGCTGGGATGGCAGAGGGGCCCAAAAGGGAATGTTGCTGTCTCTAGATCTACAAAAAGCGTTTGACTCTGTCTCTTGGTCTTACCTATTCTCAATTATACAACAATGGGGTTTTGGCCCACGGTTCACAGGGTTACTGCACTCCCTATACTCTTGCCCTGAAGCTAGAATTAAACTACAAGGACAACTATCTGATCCTACTAAAATAGCAAGAGGGACCCGCCAGGGCTGCCCGCTCTCGCCACTGATTTTTGCAATAGCGATTGAATCATTGGCAATTGCTATATGCACTAATCCGGACATAGCGGGGGTGCGCTGCGGGCCAACAACACATAAATGCGGTCTGTTTGCTGATGACCCCTTCCTTACCTCACGTCACCAGTAACCTCCCTCCCAGTGCTATGTAAGCTCCTAGAAGACTTTGCACAGATCTCTGGATTATGTGTTAACTACTCCAAGTCCCAGGCACTTAATGTGTCCCTCCCGTCAGCTCTGGTGTCTCGGCTGCAGGACGCGTTCCGCTTTTCATGGAGCGAGTCCAGCATAAGATACCTTGGAGTCAATCTTACCCCCAAATTCGAACAGCTATACCAAGCCTATTATCCTCCCATATACAAAAAATTAGAATCCGATCTCAAACAATGGTCCCCACACCACATTTCCTGGCTAGGTAAAATAAACTCTGTAAAAATGACTCTGCTACCGCGTCTACTATATATTTTCAGAGCGCTTCCGATCGCTATACGGAAGGATCACCTCTCAACATTCCAAAACAAGGTAGTAAAATTCATTTGGGGATCGAAGGGGCATCGTCGCCCGAGACGCGCCTTATTCGATCTAAGAAATAAGGGAGGATTGGGACTTCCAAATCTTTTTTGGTACTACCAGGCGGCTAGACTAGCACAGATATCAATGGTTTACGCCAAAACAGCCAGACCAGATTGGGTAGAAATGGAAAGACAGGCAGTGCCAACATTTACAATTGACTTCCTCCTCTGGTGTCCACCAAAGGCTAGGCCCTCAGTCTTGTCTCCCGCCTTATCACAATCTTTGACGATATGGGACACTCTCAGAAAGAGCCCTTCTTTGGTGTCGCAAAGCAAACCTCTATCCCACATTTTCCGTAATCCCGCGTTTCCCCCGGGTATGGACATAAAAGCTTTTCAGTGGTGGCTGGACAGGGGAATGTACCGGATCGGGAACTATTTTACTGCAGCTGGGCCGATTTCCCTCAACCACTGCGTTAAACATCTGAATCTCCCCAATTCGGAGCGGTTCAGGTTTTTTCAAATATTACATTTTCTCCAATCAACCTGGGTTAAGAAACCAGAACCACCGCAGTTCACCCCATACAAAATATGGTGTGGGGGACTCCTGGAGCAGAGGGGGGGAATCTCCTTAATCTACTCTTCGCTTGCTGCTACAGATAAGAAAGCAACGTTCATGCTGACATGGGAGAGGGATTTATAGGACACATGGGATCTAGATCACTGGCACACGACCTTCCGATCCTTCAAGGGCATTTATAATATTTCCCTGATTGAAGCTAGCCTAAAGGTAATCACCAGATGGTACTTAACCCCCTCCCGGCTTGCTATGATGCATCCCTCGGTTTCCCCTCTCTGCTTTCGCGGATGTCACATGAAAGGTTCCATGATACACATATGGTGGGAATGCCCTAAAATCAGGACCTTTTGGCAAAAAATATTTTACGCCATATCCAAAATAACAGGCAAGACCATTCCCAAGTCTCCTCTAACAGCTCTTCTCAACCAACCCATTTCAGGGATCTCAAAATCATCACAAAAATTAGTATTTTTCATTTTCCTGGGAGCCAAAATTACCCTTGCTAAAGCTTGGAAGAAGCCCTCAGTCTCTCTCATAGCAGCAAAACGGAAAGTGTCATGGATAACGGCCCAGGAGAAATTAGTAAGCTCTTTACTAGACACCTCAGCAAAGTTTGAGAAGATTTGGGAACCATGGTCCAAATACATAGGAATAAGGGAATATCCAAATTTTTAGAAATAGACCCTCAATAGAAGTGGGAGCGCCTAGCAGACAGCTAAACTCTTCTCTTATCTGTACTTCACCTCTCTCCTCCTTACTCCTTTTTCTTCTCTCCTTCCCCAACCCATTTTTTCTTTCTTTTTTCGTCACATCTGGCAGGTAAAAATGGGACTCACACCTTCAGTTGGACTACACTGGAGTGTTTTGTAGTAGAAAGTTTTACTTAGTAGTTTGTCCCTGTGGTTAAAATATAAATAATAGCATCTTTATGCTTCATGACTAAGCAGCGTCTTTGCCAGAGGGACCTTTATTATAAGTTTGAAATGTTATCCGTTTAGCAAGCTATTTTTTGCCACCAAGATTCATTTGGTCCTTTTTTTAATTTGTTACTTCGTTAATGCATCTCTCCATCATTAGGCCATTAGTAAATGGAGCCCATTCCTCTCTCCAGCACAGTGTGTTCCCATGTAGGGGTGCTGGTGGAGGAATTGGATAGAAATTCTAGGCCCAATTATCAAGGCCGAAATGACACGGATACTATAGGATCTGACACTAGGTATTACCAATTATAGCTATTATATGATGTAACTCTAGTGTATAAGTTATTACCATGCAAAAACATACCACTGTATCATTGATATATAGTTCTCCTCTTATTTTTTTCAAGATATGACATGTAACTGTAGCTTGTCATTTTTTCAAAATCTAATAAAAATCATTTAACAAAAAAACAAAAAAAAAAAAACAAAAAAAAAAGGTGTCACCTCAGTCTGGATTGGCCAGGCATCGGCCATTTTATCTCACTATTCACTGTGAAAGGAATCACTAAATATCAACTTTGGACGTTATTATTATTTTTTATTTTGTGTTGATGCATTAGTTTGTTTTTTGGGACTATTACATATCTTATTTGTTGGCTCAGGGTGACTCTCTGAATGTCTATTCGTTGCATTTACTCTAATCATTATTATTATGTGCTAATTTCAGTATTGCACAGGCACTGTTTGCACTTTGCACTCACTATGTGTCACTGTTTTTTATGATTTATTCAAGGTCCAGTAGTACATGCACTTCATCACAGAATATTCATAGTACCTATTTGAGCTTTTACACTGTTACTCTATTATCTCATGTACATTTGCATTTGCACTTTATTATAGTTTATTCACAGCAATTATCAGAGAGCCCACAGTGCAGCACCACCATTACCTTCAACCCCTGGCAAAAATTATGGAATCACCAGTCCCTGAGGATGTTCCTTCAGTTGTTTATTGTTGTAGAAAAAAAGCAGATCACAGACATGGAAAAAAACTAAAGGCATTTCAAATGGCAACTTTCTGGCTTTAAGAAACACTAAAAGAAATCAAGAAAAATAATTGTGGTGGCCAGTAACAGTTATATTTATAGAACAAGCACAGGGAATAAATTATGGAATCACTCAATTCTGAGGAAAAAATTATGGAATCACCCTGTAAATTTTCATTACAAACACTAACACCTGCATCATATTAAATCTGCTTGTTAGTATGTAGGTAAAGAGGGTAAATCATCACGCAGTGTTGCACAAGATGTTGGTTGTTCACAGTCGGCTGTGTCTAAAACATGGACCAAATACAAACAACATGGGAAGGTGGTTAAAGGCAAGCATACTGGTAGACCAAGGAAGACATCAAAGCGTCAAGACAGGAAACTTAAAGCAATATGCCTTGAAAACAGAAAATGTACAACAAAACAAATGAGGAACAAATGGGAGGAAACTGGAGTCAACATCTGTGACCGAACTGTAAGAAACCGCCTAAAGGAAATGGTATTTACATACAGAAAAGCTAAAAGAAAGCCATCTCTAACACCTAAACACAAAAAAACAAGGTTACAATGGGCTAAGGAAAGGCAATCGTGGACTGTGGATGATTGGATGAAAGTCATATTCAGTGATGAATCTCGAATCTGCATTGGGCAAGGTGATGATGCTGGAACTTTTGTTTGGTGCCGTTCCAATGAGATTTATGCAGACGACTGTCTGAAGAAAACATGCAAATTTCCACAGTCAATTATGATATGGGGCTACATGTCAGGTAAAGGCACTGGGGAGATGGCTGTCATTAAATCTTCAATAAATGCACAGGTTTACATTGAAATTTTGGACACTTTTCTTATCCCATCTATTGAAAGGATGTTCGGGGATGATGAAATCATTTTATCAGGATGATAATGCATCTTGCCATAGAGCAAAAACTGTGAAAAAATTCATTGAAGAAAGACACATAAGGTCAATGTCATGGCCTGCAAACAGTCCGGATCTCAATCCAATTGAAAATCTGTGGAGGAAGTTAAAGAAAATGGTCCATGACAAGGCTCCAACCTGCAAAGATGATTTGGCAACAGCAATCAGAGAAGGCTGGCGTCAGATTGATGAAGAGTACTGTTTATCACTCATTACGTCAATGCCTCAGAGACTACAAGCAGTTATAAAAGCCAGAGGTGGTGCAACAAAGTACTAGTGATGTGTTGGAGTGTTATTTTGTTTGTTTGTTTTTCATGATTCCATGATTTTTTCCTCAGAGTTGAGTGATTCCATAATTTATTCCCTGTGCTTGTTCTATAAATCTAACTGTTACTGGCCACCACAATAATTTTTCTTGATTTCTTTTAGTGTTTTTTAAAACCAGAAAGTTGCCATTTGAAATGCCTTTAGTTTTTGGTCATGTCTGTGATCTGCTTTTTTTCTACAACAATAAACAACTGAAGGAACATCCTCAGGGACTGGTGATTCCATAATTTTTGCCAGGGGTTGTATTCATCCCCAAACTGTTCCCACAAAGTTGGGAGCATGAAATTGTCCAAAATGTCTTGGTATGCTGACGCCTTAAGAGTTCCCTTCACTGGAAAAAAGGGGCCTAGCCCAACCCATGAAAACCCCACACCATAATCCCCCCTCCACCAAATGATCTGGACCAGTGAACAAAGCAAGGTCCATAAAGACATGGATGAGCGAGTTTGAGGTGGAGAAACTTGACTGGTCTGACCTCAACCTGATAGAACACCTTTGGGATGAATTAGAGCAGAGACTGCTAGCCAGGCCTTCTCGTCCACATCAGTGCCTGACCTCAAAAATGCGCTTCTGGAAGAAAGGTCAAATATTCCCATTGACACACTCCTAAACCTTGTGGACAGCCTTCCCAGAAGAGTTCAAGCTGTTATAGCTGCAAAGGGTGGGCCAACTCAATATTGAACCCTACGGACTAAGACTGTGATGCCGTTAAATTTCATGTGTGTGTAGTGCACTACCCACGTAGAAGCTGCTGGGTAGTTCATTCCTATTTGCTAGTGTGGTTCTATTACCCCCCTTCCTTGAACTCATGACACAGCATACAGTCTTAAACAAATAAACGTGAAACTTTATTCTCTTCCATTGGTGCATCACTAAAAAGAATGTGAGTAGATCCTCAAGAAGTATGAGCTGCCTTTATAGCTTTGGTTCCTGTAATGGTCTGCATATCTTCTCCCTCCTGTTTACTACTACTTCCCAACCGTACAGAACTTACAAATTATGCACAAAGAACGATACTCTGAATAAAGTTCTTAGGCTGACTGATTGGATTTTCCAAAGTCTTTGGAAATACTGTTTCCCCTGGGTTTCCACTCACTTAAATTCCTTGTCAACAGTCCATGCTTGCCACAGAATGTTGAACACCAAGTCTTCCTCCAGTTGGTAGTAGCAGTCTCCTCCTTTTAAACTTTGCAGATTCCTCCTGTTATCTCCTCCATTTCTCCTCCACGCATGGCACGTTCCCCTCCCCAGAGGGTAGAGAACCCCAGGCTGCACCAACTTCTACATGATGTCTTGTTCTTCCATTCTTTCCCATCAGCCAGATTCCCTTTGAGCATGTGACCCACAGTTTATATGAGCCTGATAGCCCCTGCCCACTCAAATTAATGATTGGTTCAGGGTAGCCCATACAACTAACTGTATCCTGTTTCCAATTTACCTTGCCTCCAGAACCTCTCACTGGACGCACAAGGCATCACTTTCAACAGAATGCAGGTGGTCACACACCCAATTCTACTCTGTCATTTCTCCCAACCAAAATAAACCCAACCATGCTTAAACCAACAGGGTAATGCCTGGAATTTTTACCTAACACTAACCCTCACTAACTAGTTAGCACACAGCTAAGTAGGTGGGCGCTACATACACCCCCTCTTGAAAACACAACTGTCCCCAGTTGTGGAAAAAGGAAATCCACAGCTAGAGTGTGTCATCTCATATGTCAAGGTGTGTAGTGTTGTGTATGTATTACAAACTTTTTCAATGAAAGAACACATAACATTATTTTACAGTTTCCACAATATGAATATTGTCTAATCTATTGGTCCCTACCACTATGTCCCAACCAAAGAGAACCAAGCCACTGCTCTTGGAAGAACAATGCTTTGGTTACTCCAAACCTTCATCTGTGATCTTCAGTAAGTTCAAACGCCGTCTCTCCAACGATACCTTGTAGAAAAACACAGAGCAGACATCCTCTTCTATATTCTAACTATCATGAGCATGTTGTTGGCATGGGTAACTCTACCAGGACTACCATCCCTCAAAAGGAGTCTGGGGACTCCTGCAGGACAGAGCCTGAGTAGACACGCCAGGTCAACTGCATTCTAGTCCATGAGCCACGTACTTTCTGAGCGACTCCAATGGGAGTTCATAAATTTTAACTTTTGAAATAACAAAGGGACTGACAGAAACAACAGAGAGATAGTGTCCATGCTGGCCAAGCAGGCACTGAAATTGTTGTACTGTGAAGGAAGTCCATGGGATAGCCCACCTTAACCTATCTGCGCACTTGCAGTTCAAGGCTTAGTCCAGCATACCTGTGATAACATCCTACAGGTAATACCGGGGGTCTGGCAATCGTTTCCGTGTGTCTCCTTCCCCTTTGACTGAAATTGAAAAACTCCTGGCATGCTGATCAGGTTTCTGAACCAAGACATGATTTTTATAAATGGCTCGTCCCTGCCGCCATTCTCTAAAAATGTCCTGGAATCGTACACACATTGAATGGTCAGGTGTCCTTTGGGGCTTTGGTACATGCAGGTAGTCCCAAATAAGGTTCCTTTCCCATTGTTCCCGGGAAGCTTCTACAATGTCCATAATTTTCTCCGGAACATAAGGGTAATCTAATCCATACTCTTGTGCAACCTGCTTTTGAATGTCCCTCTGGAACCTTGATAACCTTGGTAGTTCCCTAGGCTTTCCTCTTCCAGGCAACACACAAGAGTCCGGGCCTTAATAGCCCTTTGCTGAAATGTAGGTGTCCGATCGTGCAATGCGTCCGTGGACGTCTTAGTTGGGGGTGTTGGGGGTGCTGGGAAGGTGGCAATGCTCTCCACATACCACTCCTCCTCGTTACTGGAACCACCTTCCTCTGGAGAAGACCAGACAAACAAATGTTCTAGAGATCCGTACCTCTCCAGAACTTCTGGGGAACCCCAATCTATGGCCCGGCCCTTGCTTCCCCTGCCCAGCTCACCTGAGAGATCACCCTCCTCCACTAGTGGCTCCCTCTGGACAGGTTCAGCCAGGGGCTTACTTGAACAGGTCAGCTTTTCAGGGAGATTTCCCTGGGGCTTGCTCAATTACTCTAACAACCCCGGATCCCTGACCAGACCACAGGCCTTCCCTATGGATCCTTCTGGACCTCCATGGACCTCCAGCGTTTCCAGTTTTAAGGACTCTGGACGGAACTTCTTTGCTGCACTTCCAGTTGTATCTCGGCCCCCTCCAGCCCTCAGGAGGTTTGAGGCTTGCGGCGTGCAGAGTCTGGTGGCGCTGTCCACGTGGTAGTAGCTTACCTTCTGCTGTTCAGGTCCCAGCTGCGTTTACTGCAAGCTGCAATGGCCACAACGGGCCCAAGCGGTGACTCCCATGGTGGGTTTCCGGCAACCGGGACGGATCAGGCATAGTCTCTCCACTCCATCCACTACTCCCAACGCTAGCCCACCGGTAACTTCCAGGCGGATGCCAGTGTCTACAAGGATCCGTTCCTGCGGTTCAGTACATTGCTGCATGGCCGGCGGGCTGGTAAAGCTCCGTGCCATCTTCCACTGCTGAGAGCACAACGTGTGTGACGCTGGTGAACTTTCCTCTGGGGCATGACTCCACCCCCTCCTCTCGCTGATCCAGCACACAAGGAACTGTAGCTCTTCATTTCTATAGTGCGAGCCAGCGACCCCTGTCAGCAGGCACAATAGAATTGCAGGTTAAACAACAAATACTGATTTACAGTGAAAATGTTTCCTTGCGATGTCCCAACTAAGAGAAATGGTCCCTGCATAATCTCCGGCACCACACCACCCTCTGTGTCCATGTTTCCAAGGGCAACAGCGACATCCACAACTCCCTCCACATTTTCATCTGTGTAGCTGGATAATTTTTAATTTTAGCAAACAGTGGTGATACTGGCGCTATCCCCACACCAGGCATCTCTGTACAATGGCAAGGTGCCGCCTGCAATGGTCCCTTGGGACTATCCGGGATACAGTCACTGATTTGCCGGTTACTGTCTGTAAGGTTGCTAGGGGTAACAGAATAGCAGAAAAGGTAAAACCTTGGTGGGACCTCCATGTAGCGCACTACCCCCGTAGGAGCTGAAAGGTAGTTTATTCCTATTCCCTAGTGTGGTTCTTAAAAAATTTAATGTGAAACTTTATTCTTTTCCATTGGTGCATCACTGAAAAGAATGTGAGTAGATCCTCATGAAGTATGAGCTGCCTTTATAACTTTGGTTCCTGTAATGGTCTGCATACCTTCTCCCTCCTGTTTACTACTAATTCCCAACCGTACAGCACTTCCAAATTATGCAAAAGAACGATACTCTGAATAAAGTTCTTAGGCTGACTGATTAGATTTTCCAAAGTCTTTGGAAATACTGTTTCCCTGGGTTTCCACTCACTTGTACTCCTTGTCAACAGTCCATGCTTGCCACAGAATGTTGAACACCAAGTCTTCCTCCAGTTGGTAGTAGTAGTCACCTCCTGTTAAACTTTGCAGATTCCTCCTGTTATCTCCTCCATTTCTCCTCCCCGCATGGCACGTTCCCCTCCCCAGAGGAGAGAGAACCCCAGGCTGCACCAACTTCTACATGATGTCTTCTTCTGCCATTCTTTCCCATCAGCCAGATTCCCTTTGAGCATGTGACCCACAGTTTATATGAGCCTTATAGCCCCTGCCCACTCAAATTAATGATTGGTTCAGGGTAGCCCATACAACTAACTGTATCCTGTTTCCAATTTACCTTCCCTCCAGCACCTTTCACTGGACGAACAAGGCATCACTCTCAACAGAATGCAGGTGGTCACACCCCCAATTCTACTCTGTCATTTCTCCCAACCAAAATAAACCCAACCATGCTTAAACCAACAGGGTAATGCCTGGAATTTTTACCTAACACTAACCCTCACTAACTAGTTAGCACACACCTAAGTAGGTGGGCGCTACATGTGTGTAAAGGCAGGCGTCCCAATACATTTGCCAATATAGTGTATTTAATAGCACTTTCTATGTATTGATTATTTTGGAATGCTAAACAAGTATTTATCTGCACTTTTAGTAATGCTGTTCATATTTTATTTGGATTTTTGGATTACAGGTAGTAGTCATTGTGTAGGCAGCCACACCAAGAATTTAACCCTTAGCGCAGAGTCTATTGCATACACCATTGGTGTAACTTACCTCTCTCACTTCATATACTACAATTACTGACAAACATATCTGGTCAGATTTAACATGGGTAAAGCTAGAAAAAAACAGAACAAAGAAAACTGCAAAGGGGTGAATATCTTCACCACATTTTATGTTTTAACAGGCTTCCCAAGCTTCCAGCAGAACTTTACCTAGCACTTTATGGACAGAAAATCTACACTTGGCCTCTCATACAGCAATGAGTCGATAGGGCTGCCAATACCTAAGCATTATTACTCCACTGAGCTTAGCAAACTTTTGTTGTAGACACAGATGTTTGCTGGAATGCTTTATTATGCCATCCTGATTGTGGTCCCAGTCTAGCTCTAATCTTCCTCTATTGGCAGCTGTAAGGATTCTGGCCAATAGCATCAGTTAATTGCTGCATTTCCTAAGCATCTTATTCCCCTGTGCTTCCAGACGGAGAGCGAAGAAGAGCTAAGCTCACTGATGGAGCTGAAGGGAAAATCTACTCAGTATGTTTTTGAAGCTTTGGTTTGCAATGCGGTTAGCAAGAGAGCATGTACTGAATGTTACAAATAAGCATAGCGCCACTGATCTGCATATAGACCATTGGTTGACTGGAAGGGGGGGTGGCGCAGTTGAACTGTTTTCATTATTGTTATGTATGCTCTAAAATGAAAAAATTAGATATGTTCACAAATGTTATATATATTTATATTTCTTGACAAGGTTAGTTAGCAGGATGGATAATATGAGTATCCTGCTGTACCAAAAGCAGGTTCAAATTGTACAGAACTGCATTATTACATGCACTTCCCCTGACTTCTACCCCATCTACAATATATATATATATATATATATATATATATATATATATATATATATATTGTAGGTGGGGTAGAAATCAGGGGAAGTGCAAAAAAGTGAGTACACCCCTCACATTTTTGTAAATATTTTATTATATCTTTTCATGTGACAACACTGAAGAAATGACACTTTGCTACAATGTAAATTGTGAGTGTACAGCTTGTATAACAGCAGTGGCGGCCCGTCCATTAGGGGCGACCGGGCGCCGCCCCCTCTCTCCAGGCCGCCCCTCTATATGTAATGGATAGTTTCATGCATAGCATGAATCTATCTATGGCTGCAGTGGCCTCCCCCTATTCATGCGTCCGGCCCCTTTCAGGAATTACAGTGGCGTTTTTTTTAAACACCTGATTAGAGCCAGAGGCTCTAATAGGCTTTAAAATAGGGTGGGCTCGGGTTGCAGAGGATGCGCTCCGATCCCACCCACATGTGTTGCAACAGCGCTTGGAGGAGCAAAGAGGAGACGCACCGTGGAAGTTGCTCCAGGAGAGGACACTGGAGCAGCTTTCCCCGAGCCTGCCATGCTTAAGGACAGGGACAGGAAGATGGCCACATCCAGGGTAAGGACTGACCAGACAGCGGGTGGGGGAGGTTTGCTGGGGGTGTTAGTGCCGCACGGTGGGGGGGTTGGCTGGGGGTGTTAGTGCCGCGCCACGAGGGGATTTGCTGGGGGTGTTAGTGCCGTGCCGCTGGGGGGGTGGGGGTAGTTTTGGTAGTGCCGCTCCACCGGAGGCCTGGGGGGGTTGTTTGCCACCCCCCCAAAAACAACTGCTTCCACTGTATAACAGTGTAACTTTGCTGTCCCCTCAAAATAACTGAACACACAGCTATTAATGTCTAAACCGCTGGCAACAAAGTGAGTACACCCCTAAGTGAAAATGTCCAAATTCGGCCCAATTAGCCATTTTCCCTCCCTGGAGTCATGTGACTTGTTAGTGTTACAAGGTCTCAGGTGTGAATGGGGAGCAGGTGTGTTAAATTTGTTGTTATCACTCTCTCATACTGCTCACTGGAAGTTCAACATGGTCCCTCATGGCAAAGAACTCTCTAAGGAGTGAAAAAAATAATTGTTGCTCTACATAAAGATGGCCTAGGCTGAAACTGAGCTGCAGCATGGTGGTCAAGACCATACAGTGGTTTAACAGGTCAGATTCCACTCAGAACAGGCCTCGCCATGGTCGACCAAAGGAGTTGAGTGCACGTGCTCAGCATCATATCCAGAGGTTGTCTTTGGGAAATTGACGTATGAGTGCTGCCAGCATTGCTGCAAAGGTCAGTCTGTCAGTGCTCAGACCATACGCCGTACACTGCATAAAATTGGTCTGCATGGTTGTCGTCCCAGAAGGAAGCCTCTTCTATAGATGATGCACAAGAAAGCCTGCAAACAGTTTGCTGAAGACATGCAGACTAAGGACATGGATTACTAGAACCATGTCCTGTGGTCTGATGAGACCAAGATAAACTTATTTGGTTCAGATAGTGTCAAGCATGTGTGGCGGCAACCAGGTGAGGCGTACAAAGACAAGTGTGCCTTGCCTACAGTCAAGCATGGTGGTGGGAGTGTCATGGTCTGGGGCTGCCTGAGTGCTGGCCGCACTGGGAAGCTACAGTTCACTGAGGGAACCATGAATGTCAACATGTACTGTGATATACTGAAGCAGAGCATGATCCCCCCCCTTTGGAGACTGGGCCGCGGGGCAGTATTCCAACATGATAAAGACCCCAAACACACCTCCAAGACAACCACTGCCTTGCTAAAGAAGCTGAGAGTAAAGGTAAAGGACTGGCCAAGCATGTCTTCAGACCTAAACCCTATTGAGTCCCTGTGGGGCATCCTCAAATGGAAGGTGGAGGAGCGCAAGGTCTCTAACATCCACCAGCTCTGTGATGTCGTCATGGAGGAGTGGAAGAGGAATCCAGTGGCAACCTGTGAAGCTCTGGTGAACTCCTTGCCCAAGATGATTAAGGGAGTGCTGGAAAATAATGGTGGCCACAAAAAATATTGACACTTTGGGCCCAATTTGAAAATTTTCACTTAGTGGTGTACTCACTTTTGTTGCCAGTGGTTTAGACATTAATGGCTCTGTTGAGTTATTTTGAGGGGACATAAAAGTTACACTGTTATACAAGCTGTACAATCACTAGTTTACATTGTAGTAAAGTGTAATTTCTTCAGTGTTGAAAAGATAAACCGGTAATAAAACATTTACAAAAATGTGAGGGGTGTACTATTTATACAGTGCTCAGCATAAATGAGTACATTCCAACAGATTTGTCAGAAAACCTTTACTTTCCTTTCAGAATCAACATTTTCTATGGGACACTATGCTACAAACTACCCCCACAAATGCAGACCATTGATTGCAACCAAGATTTGTTAATTTGCACACACAAAAAAGTATTTTTCCTAACAAATTCATTTAAGACCATATTGCATAAATGAATACACCCCGATGAAAGTCTTAGGAGTAAAGCTAAATTTTAGACAACAAAGCCCTAATTAACAAGAATTAATCTACACGTGAGTCTAATTATTCATTAAACGGGTGTCCAGCAGACAGTTTATTAAAAAAGGGCGTTATTTAACAAAGAAAACCCCTTCAAAATTCATGCTATCAGCCATGGCACCACATGGAAGAGAAATGTCACAAGGCCTGAGAAAGAAAATAATTTCTTTACACAAAAAAAGTGAAGGCTACAAGAAGATCAGTAAAGCTTTAGTGCCGGTTCACATTAGACGCGGCACGACTTGCAGGTCGCCTCACCGAGGCGACCTGCACACGACTGCGGGGCGACTTGCAAGACGACTTCTGTATAGAAGTCTATGCAAGTCGCCCCCAAAGTAGTACAGGAACCTTTTTCTTAGTCGGTTCCATTGTACATAACGGGAGGCGACTTGTCAGGCGGCTAGGTCGCCTGACAAGTCGCCCCAGTGTGAACCGGCTCTTACTTATCAGTCAGAATACTGTAGCAAAAGTGATACAAAAATGTAACACAGATGGAACTGCAACTATCTCACAGAGACGTCCACAGAAGTTAACACCCCGATAGGAGAGTCTTCTGATGAGAAGGGTTGAAGAAAATCGCCATGCAAGTTCACTGCAGTTAGCTAAAGAAGTAGAAATCCAAACTGGGGTGATTGTTTCCTGTGACACGATACGGCGTACACTGCAGAGGAATAGCATGCATGGGTGTCGTCCACAAAGGAAGCCTCTCCTAAAGCCCATGCACAAAAAAGCCTGCCTAGAATTTGCCAGGGCCGGATTAACATACTACCATAAGATAGGACCTGGCTGGCCAGATTCACTGTCACTGTTCTGTCACTTGTAAACACAGAAGCCTGGCTTCCGCCTCGTGGACCAGCTAAGCCATCCATCATAGAAGCCAACCTGGTCACTCGGCCAGGCCAGGGCCTGCCCTGTGTACACCAGCTGCGGCGGCTCTTCTCTTCAGATGCCTGGGCACATCCAGCTGAGCCAGGTAAGGCTGATGGGATGGGGCCAGGCACTGATGGGCACTGATGATAAGGCCGCATTCATAGGCACTGATGATGAGGATGCATTAATGGGCACTGATTGGCACTGATGGGCACTAAAGATGAGGCTGCATTAATGGGCACTGATGATAAGACTAAATTAATGGGCATTAATGATGGGGCTGCATTAATGGAGACTGATGATGAGGCTGCGTCAATGGACACTGATGATGAGGCTGCATTAATGGGCACTGATGGACACTGATGATGAGGCTGCATTGATGGGCACTGATAATGGGACTACATTAATGGGCACTGATGATGAGGCTGCATTAATGGGCACTGATGATGAGGCTGCATTATTGGGCACTGATGATGAGGCTACATTAATGGGCACTGATGATGAGGCTACATTAATGGGCACTGATGGGCACTGATAATGAGGCTGCATTGATGGGCACTGATGATGAGGCTGCATTAAAGGGCACTGATGCTGAGGCTGCATTAATGGGCACTTATAATGAGGATGCATTAATGGGCACTGATAGGCACTGATAATGAAGCTGCATTGATGGGCACTGATGATGAGGCTGCATTAATGTGCACTGATGGGCACTGATGGGCACTGATGATGAGGCTGCATTTATGGGCACTGATGATGAGGCTGCATTAATAGGCACTGTTTGGGGTGGAGGGATTTGACTGGCCTGTCCTCAACCCGATAGAACACCTCGTGGATGACTTAGAGTGGAGACTGCGAGCCAGGCCTTCTCGTCCACATCAGTGCCTCACCTGAAAAAATGTGCTTCTGGAAGAATGGTCAAACATTCCCAAACCTAAACCTTGTGGACAGCCTTCAGAAGAGTTGAAGCTGTTATACTGCAAAGGCTGGGGCAACTCAATATTGAACCCTATGGACTAAGACTGGGATGCCATTAAAGTTCATGTGCGTGTAAAGGCAGGCGTCCCAATAATTTTGGTAATATAATGCACTGTATGTACAAATCCATTTAGGGATACATTATACTTTTGCATATCGAGCTCAGTCTGGTCTTTATTTTTATTTTTTCTTCTTTCATAAATGCATGCACTGACAGTTCCCTCATAATATAATATATATCCAATTTAGGTTATATTTTTTTCCCTTCCTCTTTTTTTGTCTTGAGGACACATTTTATCTGTTTTGTTTTTTTTTGATATGACTGTTTCTTGTAAAGATTGTATTGTATTGTAAAGATTGCTTGTTTGTAGCCAATACACTGCCAGAATTGCCATATCTTTCCTTACATATTTTCAGGTCAGTGCTGTTTGTTAGGAGGACAATATTACTATATTTGAATCTCATGCAGGGCTGTCGTTATCAAATCAAACTGTGTATGTCCCATATTAAACCCTTTAATCTGTTGCAGCATGCTGCTACTATCCCCACATTTTGTGCTTGTTGTTACCCCCCACTTTATTTTTTTCTAATTCTTTAATTTTCAAAGAAATCTGCATTTACCAGTCAAAGTATGCACTAGTAACAAATAACAGAGGTTAAGTAGCAAAAAAGGGTCACACAGTCAAAGTTATAAAGCAACAAGCAAAGCTCTGCACCTTATGGGTGGTCAAGCAAAAACAATACGGTTTTGGAGATACTTATCTGTGTGTAAAGCTGGGGAGGCAGACAGGTAGCTACAGGAGAGACACAAAACATAGACTCATAGAAAGCAAAACAGTATACTAATATAAAGTGAAATAAAATAGAATTTTTACAATAACTCGGGAGACATTGCAACCCGATGACCCACTTGGCCCGGGAAAAGAGACATTGGGGGGGAGTGTGGTGTAAGCAGGGATACACATCATGTCCGGATAACATAGCCCATTGCCGAGCCAAGCATACATGAAAAGGGTGGTTACCAGAGGAGAAGAGGGTTTGGAGTTCAGGTGTTACCGGAATATAAAAGAAAGGGAAATCAAAGAAATAAAAAGGAAGTTGAAAGGCAGGGCCTCCCGCCTAGGAAATAGGACTAATTCCAGAAGGTCAGCCTGATTGCGCCTTCTCCTGAAGATAGGGATCCATGTACACAAAATGGTGTCAATTTCTCCAGGTCTCATTGAAGGTCTCCTCTCGGTTGTGCAAAGTAGCAGTGAGGTCCTCCATATCTCTTAGTTCATTTACTTTAGCAAACCACAGGGATATAGATTGAGGGTTCTCTGATCTCCAACAGAGGGGGATGCATGCCTTGGCAGCATTAAGCAACTGGATTGTAAGGGAGGCCTTGTATTTTTTAATTGGCCTCTTTGAGAGATGCAGCAGGCAAGCCGCAGGGTTGCCCTCTAAATCAACATTTGTCAGGTGCTTGATCGTTCAGATCACCTCTCGCCAAAAGGGCTCAAACTTGGGAGAATCCCAGAAGATGTGTAGCATCAATCCCTCAGCATTGTCACATCGCCAACATGAGCTGGGGACCTGAGGGAAAAACCATTGTAGAACGGTAGGCACTCTATACTATTTGGTTAAAATCTTGTGGCAGGTCTCTTGAACCCTAGTGGCTATGGAGGACGTTTGGGCAAAATTAAGGATCTTCTCCTTCTGAAAGTCATTGAATTGGATGCCTAGGTCTGCCTCCCATTTGGAGAGGAAGGGTGGAACAAACCCTTCGGTTGGGCGAGTCAAGGAGGCATAGATCTTTGAGAGACTGTGGCGGATCGGCTCTCCCCCGGTGACAGATGTGTTCCAGCTCTGTGAGCTGGCGAGATATGCCTGGGATCTGTAAACACCCATGGAGAAAATTAGGGTGCTGGAGAACACTCCAGAAGTCCAAAGGAGGGTCTGCAGCAGACACCCCAGAAGAGGGGGAGTGTCGGCCGTCAGGACCAACAAAGTCACAAAGATGCAGCAGGCCGCTAGAAACAAGCCTCCTGAACTGAGGGTTCTGGAGGACAGGCGTAAATTCTGGGTTGCCCAGTATCGGCACCATGGGGGAAGGTAGTGGGGCCACTGAGGAGTGTCGGAAGGTGTCCCTGACTACCGACATGTGTTGCCCATGGTAGGATGGTCACTGAGGGCCTTCAGTAGAGGTGAAGTGATCCACGGCCAGCTCTTGGCCGTATCATTGGAGTCTTCTACGTCCATGGCCACCCAATGTTTTGCCTCTGAATAACAGTGCCAGTCCACCAGCCTAGTGAGATGTGCTGCTCTGTAGTAGGCTTTCGCATCTGGGAGGCCTACCCCTCCCCTGTGTTTAACAAGATGAAGGAGTTGCATCCTAATGCGAGGCTGACGATGAGAACAAACAAAGTCTCGAAACATGGCGTTCACACGTTTAAAGAACACAGGAGGAAGGCGAATGGGAAGTGCTTGCAGGAAATACAATAACCTTGGGCAGCATGGTCATCTTGAGGGCATTGCAGGGGCCAAACCATGTTAGTGTGAGGGAATGCCAGTGGAGGAGATCCGCTTTAAGGCGGATAAGCAATTGAGTGAAATTTGCCGAATACAGATTAGAAGGGTCAGAGGTAATGTCAACTCCCAGATAATGAATAGACTCAGTCGCTCAATGGAGTGGGAATGTTGAGCGTAACGATTTAACAATTTCCCCATCTCCTGTGATGTTAAGGACGGAGGATTTGGGTAAACTGATTTGAAAGAAAGAGAGAGCCCCATAGTCTTGCAAAGTCTGTAAGCACATGTACACTTTGACACAGTTATTGTATGCTGTTGGCACCACCTTTAAAATTCTTATGTTTGTGCATCACACTCTAAATTCGATTTATGTCAAAAGAAGGTCCACCAACAGACTTCCCATTTTTTTTCCATTTTTTTCCATTATCCATTATTTATTCTCCTTTTCACATGTTTAGCAGGGTAATCTTGGTTTTCAGAAAGTGATAGCCCAAGTTCAAATTTCACACAACTTAATAAGTCAAAGGATTGACTCACCCACCTCCCTCCCTCCCACTGCCTGCTCTATCCTACTGACTTTCAATTAGAAAGAGATAGTCTGAAAGGAAAGACCTTGTGCTCTGCTATTCCTTTAGAAAACAAATTATGCTCTCTGACAATGTGAACCCTATACTAAATGATTACATGTGAATTAAAGATTTTATAAAAATAATTTAAAAAGTACAAAACATAAGTTTTAAAGCTTACTAACTAACTAACGATACAATCAACCCCAAACCATTACAATTTCCCTTTGACTGCAAAAACAAAAAACAATAAATAAAGAAATAAATAAAGAAAACTTGTAGAGTTCCAATGCCTGACTACAGCTTATTTCAAACATGGCTACATCTGCTGTGTTTAGCGAGGAAGCAGTACACATTTCATTTCCAACACTAATATAATTGGTCTTTCTGGGACTTTTGCACAACCTTTTAATGCTACATATTTTTTTTGTTCTTGTCCCATAGGTCACTTCCTGGAGAACGCTCACAGAGTTGCCTTGTCAACCAATCTCAGACACCAGTAATCGGCATCCTTTGCAGCTTCTACGGGATTGCACAGCACGGTTATTTAAAGCACACCAATATCTGAAAGATTGTGATCCATTAGCAAATGCTATAAATGATGGATTTCAAAATACAGGTACTCTAATTGCATTGCTTTAGAATATAGTTATATCAACAAGCCAAAGGTAGTATGGAAAGTACTGTAATCCACAGCAACCCAACCAATCAAACACATTGCATAGCTCTGACTGCTGTATTTGATGAATGGTGAAACGGGATTGATTGGGTTAACTGCACATTGCATATAATCAATGCTCGCGAGACTGCTCACTATGGCAAAACTGCACAGAAATGTTTGAAAAATGCGATTAACCCCTTTCATTGCTGGAGGCCATTGATACTTAGATCTCCAGAACATGATTAGCAGTATCAGGGATCATTTAAATGTTTGTGTCTGCAGAGAGGTGCATTCTTTTGTAGAATTAGGTAGTTATGTTGTCATGCATCATTTCCTTTGTGTGTTGACATGCATAATTGATGCATGTTTTTAATGTGTTTTTCATTTTAGAATTTGGAGTGGATAAGGTAACATCCATTGACCAAGGCTTGTTAAGGCCTTGATAATGTTAATGCATGATAATGCATCAAAACGTGTGTAACATGCTTTTAGAGGTGTATGCATTGACTTCTATGGGCCTCCCAATACACTACAATGCAAATTCCAAAATTCCCTGAGATGAGAACAGACATTATTTGTATAATGAGGAAGTTGGAAACATGCGTTTTATCACATTGCAACATGTGCATTATGATGCAGCATTGTATGTAAACTCACCCTAAAATTCAGGGAGTCTCATCCTGTTTTATACTCTTACACCCTGAATGATGCACAGGTCAACCTGGATCCCCGTCCATCACCAGAAACCCTGCTAAACATGGACAAGTCCTATGTATGCTAGATGAAATTCTCATTATCTATTCCTATTCTGCATATCTCAAACTTTCTGAGATGGGAATAAGGGACACCTATTAGCAAAAGTATGTAGGCATAGGGCACACCTCTTACCACGCCCCCTTGAAAGAGGATTGTAGAAAAAAAAATGATTGGTTAAACCCACAAGTGCTTTTTTACCACCATTCCTACCATTCCTTTTTATAATGGCTTTTGGAATTTACAAATGCAGCAATTTAGAAATTGGATGAAAGGTTTAGCACTGGAAAACACTTTTTGATAGCTAAATAGTGTATTTTATATACAACTATACAGATTAGACCAAAAATGAGGGACAAATGAGGAAGAAAGAGGGACAAAGGGACAGTCCTTTGAAATCAGGGACAGTTGGGAGCTTTGTGTAATGGATGTTGCTCAGTGTCACTTCTCTCGTCTTTTATGTTGGATGTAATTTTCAGTGTCTGTTCTTATTCTGTATGTACAGACCACGCACAGTTGCACTTCTTGTGTCCTGTACGCTGGGTGTTATTAGTATATGTTTCTATTTTGTATGTATGGATCCTTGGATCCTGCTCTGTAGCACTACTATAATTTGTATGCTGGGTTTAATTCTCAGTATCTGTTCTTATTCTGTATGTATGGATGCTGTTTTGTAGTGCTACTCTTATTTCATATGCTGGGTGTAATGCTCAGAATATGTTACTATGTTTGCAGTGTGGTGATCTTGTGTTGTCCTTGTTAAGTGTGTCTGGGTCACAACAATTTCCCAATTTCCCTTTGGGATTAATAAAGTATTCTGTATTATCACTGCATGGTTCTACTCCCTCACTCGTTCCTTATGTTCTTATTAGGAACCCTACAAATTGTTCTCCTAGGTTGATTCTGCAGTATATGTGAACTTGACAATAACTCTATGACTAATTTGCCTTTTGGCTATATACAGGGGCGTAACTAGAAATAGCAGGGCCCCATAGCAAAATGTTGTATGGGGCCCCCCTGCAAACAGCCCCCCCCCCCACAGCTGCCCTAGTGTCAATGCAGCGTGACCTGTGCCCCATACAGCGTGACCTGTGCCCAATACAGCGTGACCTGTGCCCAATACAGCGTGACCTGTGCCCCATACAGCGTGACCTGTGCCCCATACAGCGTGACCTGTGCCCCATACAGCGTGACCTCTGCCCAATACAGCGTGACCTGTGCCCAATACAGCGTGACCTGTGCCCCATACAGCGTGACCTCTGCCCCATACAGCGTGACCTGTGCCCAATACAGCGTGACCTGTTACCAATACAGCGTGACCTCTGCCCAATACAGCGTGACCTCTGCCCAATACAGCGTGACCTGTGCCCAATACAGCATGACCTGTGCCCAATACAGCGTGACCTGTGCCCCATACAGCGTGACCTGTGCCCAATACAGCCTGGTCTGCCTGTGCCCCATACAGCCCCACCTATGCAGAGGAAGAAGCAAGCCACCCGGATAAGCATAGAGCGGGATTGCCCGCTGTAATAGCGTTCATTTAAATTTCCTGTCTTCCCGGGGCTCTTCATCACATAGCCCCACCTCTTGGCCCGACCCTTTTGATGACGTCACATGTCCCGCATTGGATCGGCGTTCTGTCTATCAAAGGCACCGGGCCAAAAGGTGGAGCTATGTGACATGAGCCCCGGGAACACTGGAAGTTCTAATGAAAGCTCTTACATCGGGCAATTCAGCTCTCTGCTGATACGGACAGCTCGCCTCTTCCTTTCCTCTCTCTTCCCCTGGCTGGGAGACTGTGCCGGCGGTGATCTTATCCTCACTGGGCCCCACTCGGCTGCGGGCCCCATAGCGCCCGCATGGGTCGCTATGGTGGTAGTTACGCCCCTGGCTATATATATATATATATATATATATATATACACATATACATATATGTTTTATTTTAAGTATACATATATAGCCCTTTAATACAATGTCTAATATATACCCTGCTATTTTTTTTATTATAGGCTGACAAATAGACAAAAATGTTTTTACTTTTTTTTTTAAATATGTACGGTTTTCTGGAGGACATTCAACTTCCGAAAAAATGTACTGCTGGGGAAATCTCTGGGCTAATGCTAAATAATTCAGCAAAAGCTGGTTTTGCCACTATATAAGCCTTTTGATGCCGGAGCTATAAAAAAAAAAAAAAAAAAAAAAAAAAAAGGTCACACGTGTTGAAATGCCTGTTTTAGGCTTTGAGATTACCTAAACCCCACCACAAAAAAAATAATGTTTTCTAAAAGCAGAGAACCTGTAGAATAAAATGGTGACAGTAGTTTTTTATGTTACATAATAATTGAACTTCAGTTTATAAAAAGAATATTTTCACTAACAAATCCACTTAAAGTGATTGTAATTTCAAAAATAAAAATAAAACAACAAACATGTCATACTTACCTGCTCTGTGTAATGGTTTTGCAAAGAGTGCCCCCACCAGTGTTCTCGGCTCCTTCTTTTCACTGTGTGCCACCATGGGAAGCTGCTTCGGCTCAGGTAAGTATTTAGGGTGCCTGGGGGGGTTCTGAACGTAAAAGGTTTTTCACCTTAATGCAAACAATGCATTAAGGTCAAAAGAAAAAAATCTTAAGCTTTTATAGCCACTTCAAATTTATTTAGGTGCACTCAAACATATTTTACCCATTACCAGCAGGTTGAATGAGAAAAGATGTATACAGTAAATCCCCACATGCACACAAGCGATGTGGATGCAGGAATCTCTAGTGCTGTGTCACCTCTAAGCCTGAGAACTTAGTGATCACCTGACTCAGGTGCTTTCTGAGCAGAGAGTGGTGATTGGCAATCACCTTGTCACAATCAGTGGTCAGGTTCGAAGGCTCGAAGGCCAGTTGCTAAAGCAGTAGCGGGACTACCACCGACCAGCAGGATAGGTACACAGGCAGTCACTCTGATGGATGATGCGGCCTCACCTGAGGTGCAGAGTCTAAGTACTAACTGGTTTCACCAGAGCTGCCGATGGTGGATATGGATTTTGCAGCAAACTAGTACCAAGTCGTGGTCCTCAGGATTGCCCCACCAGGAAGAGAGCAAGCCAGGGTCCAGAAGCAGATATAGCAGGTAAGGATCAAACAGAAGCATAGTCAGTAAACAAGCCAAAGGTCAGTAATCAGTAGTTGCAAGTTTGGTTAAGGCTAGTCAAGAAAAAATCCAAGGCTTGATGGCGAGTGGTAGCAAAATATGGATGGCAGCAGGGAAGACAAGAACGAGATACTGGCTGAAGAGAGCAAAATAACCTGGCAAACATGAAGTGCAGAAACATGGCTTAAATCAGGAAGTTCATTGGAGGAGCAAAGAGTTCAAAGTTCAGCAGAAGTCAAGGCACAAGGCAAGGTTGTTTAATGGATTAGACAAGGTACTATCCAGCACTACAGGTAGCTCAGTGAGAAGAGTCATTGCCAGACACAGCAAAGGTCCCAGGTTCAAGTCCAGGCCCCAACACACCTGCCCTCTGCTTTGTCTCCCCAGCATTCACAGGAGCGCCTGGCTGTGGAGCATGTGGTGTGCTCAGAGGCAGAGCTAGCTACCATTTTGGAATCTGGGTGGATCCTTCCAGAGACTGGAGCGAGTCTGTGACATTAGCAGACAGCAGACTTTAGACCATTGTCGGCTGACTCTGCATCACAAGAGTGCAAAAGTAAGTGCATTCCTGTGGCCTAGGAGAAGTATAGCCAAATAAGCTTTGATCATACTGTACTTCTCTTTTAAGTTATGCTATGTGAATGGTGATATGTAACAAATATGAAGAAGGTGTTATTCAAATTTGCCTGCAAAAAGTGAAATGCTCTTTAGGAGCCTCCTAATGTCACCTCTGCACTCTGTTAAAGCCAACTAAGCACAGACTGGGCTTCCTGACAGCTTTGAACCCTAAAGTGCTTAAAGCTGAGCACTTCCGCGTTCATTCTTCACAGAAAAGATCAGAAAACAGATGTTCTGTGAATTCCTATTGTTCTTTATCCTAACACCTACCATGGAGGTCCTGGGCACCCAGGAGGGACATCTGAGTCTGCAACACATGTCGGGGGGCAAGTAGGGGGCAGCACATTCTCCATTAAAAGTGAATAAAGGCATGTGACCACTGGGATTAATTTAACTACATAGCTAGCAACCAGGAATAAAAATGTAAACCAACTTACGGCTGCTAAAGTGGCCTTGAGTTTGTGTACATGCTGCCGCTGTAATCATTTTGTTGGCGGCAGGCAAAGGGTTCACAGGCTATTTGTTTTTACCTTATTTTTTTTTACTGGAGTTTGCTACATTACATTCCTTCTCAATTTGTTCATCCAAAAACAAAATGGAGGCACAGGTAAGTAAGCTATTCTTTTCTTATCACTGATTATTGTATTTTGTTTGAAATCCTCCTTTAAGCTGACATACATAACATCAATTCTTTCTGCTAAAGTACTCTTTAGAGTTCCATAACAATAAAAATATAAAAGGATTGCATCTGGAAAACTTCCTATAAAGTTTCTGTCTTGTCTCCGAACGGCTAAAAACACAGAGGAAATCTTAACCAGTGATCAATGCAGAATTAGTATATGGAATATCTCATACAAACATTCATTACCTACGAGAGTCATTTCAAACTTTTTTTTTTTTCCTCCAGCTGACGTTTCAAGGTACTTTGCTGGGTTAGTTACTCATTTCATTATGCACAATAATTCATGCTTCCCCCTAGGAGGCAATTTTTATTTTTAGTGAGCCTGCTGTTTGCTGACTCGGTTTTAAAAGGAACACTCAGGAGAGACGATTAGCAGTCACTTGTTTCAATAAACATTGAATGTAACATATGCCTCTCAAGTAATGTGTATCCAAACATACAATTTACAAATAATTAACATCATGTTAATTAGTTCCATTAATTTATTCTACTTTGTGGAATGATTTCTCCAGAGCCTGCAGGATTGGTGCCAGACGTTTGAGCCAAAGCCTGCTTGAAGCTCTGGAACTGTGGTAACACACAGTGTGAACATGAGGGATGCAAGGACGGCAGAAGCTATCGCTTATCACAGCTCTTGTGTGGCTGGCAGGACACATACTGTATAACAACGTGGGAACATTCATCTTAATTAGCACAATTTGTAGATGCCAGCACTCTAGCCTTATAAATAATAATACTGCTGATTGTTTCGTTTAGATGGGATTTGTGGACCTGTCAGGATTTTGCTGGGCTGTTATAATGTATACCATTAAAATATGTGGATCAGTGTGCTCTGATTGGACAAAAATCTGCCACGCACCTTCACCTTTAGGAGGAGGGTGCACAGCCAACAATGATACCGTAAGAATCTAAATATTTCCAAATAATAGAAAAAAAATCCCTACAGCTTTAGTCACGTAACTTTTCTCTGTATTGCAGTGTGTCCCATGTTGTGCAGGCAGCTGGATTGTGGAGAAATCTTCACTGCAGATGTGCCTGTCTTCTTCCTGCCACTGTTACCACTGCAGGGCTTTAAGTTCAAAAGCCAGGAAGAGGACAGGCATCCCTGCACAGAAAATGTTTCCAGGTGCAAGCTTAGGGTTGCCACCTTTTCTTCAAGTCAAACCCGAACACTTTAGCGGCGCACTGCAATTTTTTTAATAGTATATACTATACATATATTTTGCTATTAAATAGTATTTCTAATCATATGAAGTTAATAACAAGAGTCCCCCTTTACATCAGAGTCCATAGAGTTCCCCCTTTACATCAGAGTCCATAGATTTCCCCCATTTACACCACAGTCCACAGAGTTCCCCTTTTACATCTGAACTTGCAGAGTTCCCTTTCACTGTAAGGGGGGACTCTGCAGACTCTGATGTAAGGGAGAACTCTGGGGCCTCGAACATAAGGGATCCTCTGGGAACCCTGATTTAAGGGGGAACACTGAGAACTCTGATGTGCAGAGAAGACTCTAATGTAAGGGGAAACCCTGTGGCCTCTGATGTAAAGGGGAACTCTGATGTAAGGGTTTCTCTGAGAGCCTGGATTTGCCTTAGTGTACTCACTCAGTGGCAGGGGAGAGAAAGGGGGAGACTTCAGTCACAGACAAGGATGGGTGATGAGCTCAACCACCCCTTGGCAGTCAGCACCTCTCACCCAGATGTATCTGTGGCAGCTGGGCTTCAAATTTCCAGCCCCAACTTTCCTATTTTGAGGCACAGTGCCAGGGATTGGAGTGTGGGCAGACACATAGGGGTAGGGGCGGGAGAAAGAGGTGCAGATCGAGCACTCTCTCCTCTCCCGTCTGTGTGTGTTTGGGGGGGGTTGTTAGTGCTGGCTTTGGGCAGTGTGAAATAGTGTAACAGACACTCTTAGTTTAGACAACTGCAGCCAGCAACCCTGTTGGGAGGCCATAGTCCAGTCTAAATAATGCATCCGGGTTTTAGGCAGTCTGAAACCCGGACGCATGATTCCAAACCCAAACTGTCCGGGGGAATTCTGGACAGGTGGCAACCCTATGCAACTACCTGCACAATGTGGGATATCCTTCATTACAAGTTATATGACAAAAGCTGTAGAGACGTTTTAAGCTAAAATTCAGCTTGAAAAAAAATAACATTTTTATTATTGTTACTATACAGGATTTATACAGAGCTGAGAATTTGCGTAGCACTTTTCAAAATTAAGGGGGGGGGGCAGTAAAGTTACAATCCAATTCAATACAGGAGGGTTCCGAGGGCATTGCTTCGTAAATGCTATGATTGTAAAGGGAGAGGCAAGTGGCACAAATTTGTATTGACTATGAGGGGGGGGATGAGTTGATGGGTAAAGTAAAATTACAGTTGTTAGGTGGAGTGGGATAGAGTTTTCAGAGATCTCTTGAAGACAGACAGAGAAGGCAAAAGCTTTAGTTTTGGCTAGGGAGTTCCTGAGGATGGGAGAGGCTCTGGGGAAATCCTGGAGACAAGCATGGAGAAGATGATGAGGGGCCAGTGAGCCAGAGGTTTTAAGAGGAGCGTGAACACAGTGGGACCATAGGGTTAATGCTATGTTGTCATTACAACTAAGGCCTCAGTAAAAATTTAAGGTCTTTAACTTCTGGTGTGATGGTCATTTTTGCTATTGGGTTTTGGCACTCTACTGCTCCCATGACTATTACCTATTTTAATACTAGAGATACATCTCAGGCCTCCTCTGTTGTTACCTGGGGTTCCCTCCCCCTCTTTTTATCCCTTTTCCTCTCTACCTTCCTTCTCCTTCTCTACTCTCCTTTACTCTTCTCACTTAAATTCCTTTCCCTTTTTGCCTGATTTCTTCTCCTTCTTTCTGGTAGCTGCATGCTAATGGAAGTTAATGTCCCCTACTTCAGCCATGACCAATAGGCACCGCTATTGAACTTTTTTTAAATTTAAAGTTGCTCTATCTCCGAGTTGTCGGTTTAAGCCCATCTTCCTTGCAACCCCTTTTTTGTATTGAACTTCTTACACTCCGAAGTATCAAATGCCATGAGCATTAGCTCCTCTGTTGCTTTATAGCCTGAAACCTCTCCCCTCCATTATAAGCTACTAAACCTTTTCTCTAGAAACGTTTATGTATGGACTACACATTTTATGCCTGTACTCCTGTATTGCTCGTGCAACCTTAAGGCATTCCTACCTATGTTTTATGTTTTATCTCTGCTCGCTCGGTCTGTTCCACTGTGACCTTGTATAGCTACCATTGTACTACTCATTTGTTTCTAGTCCATTTATGGACCCGTGTTTGTATTACCTATTCTTCTTTTCAATAAAACAAGGACACAGGATTTTTGTTTCTGGAGTGACTCTGAAGAGACTCCTGGCACAGGATGAGGGAAACAAGCAGAATAGGGATTAGGTAATTAATGGTAAAGGTTTGAAGCAGCTGTCAGTAAAAAAAAAACTGCTGTAAAGTGTATTCAGCTAGAGGTTACTGCACATACCTGCACCAGCCTCAAAGCCCTATCACATTTATTATGTACTCCAGCCATTTTGGGTGCCAATCTAATTCCATCATTTAAAAGACTTCCTAAGCCACTTTTATGATACTTTTATTCATGGGCTATTGTAATGTATATGGCAACATTCTTCAATTTCTTAAGGATCTAATGCAGCAAAAGATTGTCTATATCTAACACACTTCCCCATGTGATGAATGCCTGGTCCCCCACTCCATGCTGTAGTTCTACTCCCTGGATCCTATACTCCTACAGGACACAGTAAAAATAATGGCTGAATGGCAGTCTCAGGACTATATGCTTTCTGAATCAGTGAACTGGGACCAGAATGCAGCAAGTGATGTCAGAGGAAAGTCAAAACTCTTAATCGACATACTCGTTCTGGGTTAGGACTTAGGAACTCAAAGTATTGAAGCCTTTGGGTCATCAAATCAGTCTAACAAGGCACGCCATTTTGGCACTTGGCATGAAGCTGAAATGCAAGGTAGGTAAGGTGCTCAGTGGCACCCTACACATTGCTATTACTATCAATGCGCTCCAAAGCATTGGCATCAATGCTGAGAACAGTATAGTAATACTCACCCCTTTCAGGTTATCAGCATTGTTCTGTGTGAGTAAACACATGAAAACTACAGGGGAATTCTGGATCATTGATTCCTGGGATCTCCATAAGAAAATCAAACTGACTGTTTTCCACTTGAGCACAGACAGAAAGTGCTGCATTACTGTTTGAAATACACACGAGTCACTTAGCGCCACTATACAAATTCAGTCTCTGATGCCTCTGCTATAAATAGAAGATATGAATATAGCGGGGAGATGAAAAGTCCTAGTCACTAGACTCTGCTAGCTTTCAGCCCTGGAGAAATAATTCATAAAACATAACTTTTACCCACAGCGTGCCTTTAAAACTGTCAGATTCATTTACTCCATACAAAATACAATAGCGTTTTGATGAATGATTAAACTAAATATACAACTTTTATACAACAGTACTACATAAAAGAGCTATCCATACCTTTTTGAAATAGGTACATAGAGTTCCTGGATCACAAGCTTTACATTATTTGGTGTATATTTATTTTTTTAGGATCTTTATTAATTTCAGTCAAGGCTGAGATGCTTGGGAGAAAGCTCCATAGACGTCTATAGGGTTTGGCTGCACAGGTACAGTCAGTGTCAAGAATATTTTGGCCACAGGATGTCAACTTTGCAGCAGGTCCATGAATCTGGGGAAGGTGGGTTACCCAAAAATATAAAAGAGAGGGTGCCTCCACCTAGGTATAAAGATTTTATTAAAAGAAAGAGTGAATAAATATATGCACGCACAGCATGACAGATAAGATCAGCACGTATGTATGGTGAATAATGAAGTAATCTGTGGAGAGGCTCTGAACTGTGAAGGTCGACAGAAATTATTTAGAAGGTACCTTCCTCCTATGGTTTCTGGTGCAGTGGTATAGCTAAAGGTATATAATTTAACCAAGTTTCATATCAGAACTTTGTCAACTACTTTTATCTGTTTATTGTTTACAGGTCAATATGTCCTGTGCATCTTCTATAGAAATAAATTATTGCATATGTAATACCCACAAATAGTTCATTTTGCACAGGTTTTCACATAACTGGAGAGAAAAGCTGGAGGCATTTCCTCTCCCCAAAGGGAACAAACAGACATGGAAAAACACCCTGAAATGTGCCCCAACACATATCAAATGCATAAAGCATGCTTAAAATGCATATGTTTAATGCAAAGAAGTTTATATGGGCCCTTGGATGCATATACTCCTTTCTGTCAGCCAACTGTGAGTGAACCCCTAGAGCATATAGATCTAAAGGCATGTCGCTGATGCTTTCTTTCATGTAACTGAATGCATAGAGCCCTGTGTCTGCAGATGACTACAGGAAATAAATGAGAATGTGAAGTGGCAGGACCCTGAATGATCCCAGTACGGGACTCAAAGAACAGTAGAGAGAATAAAGGAAGGCTATATGTGCAAACTTATTTGAAGTACTTAGTTATGTTAAAAGGAGGTAGGGTGTTTTAAAGCTTCACTTATTCTTTAATAACTAAGGCTGGTATTTTTACTTAATATTTCACCAGAGAGCCATGCAATTTTAACATTGCCAGCAATTCCACAATTGTAATTGCCGTACACAAAAGGATTGCTGAAATGTATTAATAATTTTTCGAAGATCTCAAAATGAATTGTCATTACCACAAAAGATTGTACTGTGCAGGAAATTTTTCTTTTTTTCCATAGAACAAAATATAGCACATTTGTGGGTCAAAAAAAAAAGCTTGTAAATTAGCTTGTACATATTGAGTTATGTAGGTTGAACTGGTGAAGGGGGCCTTGTGTGGTTGTATATATCAGCTTTTAGATTTTAGAGTTCAGTGCTGGTAGTTTCTGACACAGAGCTGGAACTCAATCCCTTAGCCTAATGCTCCCCTTACACTATTTCACCCTGCTAACCCCAACACAACCCTCACACCAATTACTGTCTGTAACCTTGAAAGGGATGTAAACCCTCACATATACCCAGTGAAGTGAACAGCCTCAGATGATTCACAGAGATGAAACAAATCTCCCTACATACATTTTACATCCATATCTGCTGTCTTCAGCTTGCATTATTTTTTAGAATTCTAACATCGGGTTCAAAGTTATACTTCCTCATTCAGCAGTTGGAGTGGATTCTTGGCATACACTGGGAGACTGCGGATTGGAGGAAAGGCACGCACCCCCTCTCCACATAGGTAGAGGATAGAAGGAACGTGCAGAACTGTGCTGTGACAAGATAAGCTCTCTGCTAATCTATTTATAGCAACCTCCCACAACACAAATTTCAGGCTGGTTTTATCTTGGTTAGAAGTTATCCTGCTGATAACAGAGCAACGAAAAAGCATAAAGACATGGAACTTAGTGCTTTGTAGAGAGATAAGTAAAGATTGCAGATATATGTGCCCAGGTCAAATTTCATGAATCATGTTTACATCCACTTTAACACTAACCCTTTACAAATATAAACATGTCCCTCGTTTGCATTCTTATCAAGCCAAGGACTCTGTAGCAAAATATATCAGTCCTGGGGTATTTGGCACCTATAAGTAGGTGGAGAGGAAATCCCTGGATGAACATTGGATTCTCCAGGGGTCTGATCACTTATTAGATTTCAAGTGCATGTTCAGTGTTTAGCAACATTGATGAGCAGACCAACTGTATGTGATGCAAAGCTACAAGTAGTAGTAATATCTGTAGCGCTACTCCTGAAGAAGCTGCTGATTAAGATGGGTCCTTTGTTCTTTGCATCAACCTTCTCAAGGGTCTCAGCCTCTCTGACACACCAGGTTGAGCAAAAAGCAAGCAAACACAGCAAACGATTCCTGTCATCCAATTATAGTGCTGGCCTGGTAAGAGGCACAAAAGCAGTTAGCAGGGGTAAATGTAATGTATTATTGCCCAGTAAGGTTGACAATCAAGCAAGTACAATTAGGTTGGCAGTTTTATTAACACAATCCATCATATAGAACGACTAACAGTGAGGGCTAGGCATAATTGTCATTAATGTCCAGATCAGCATAAACAGTAGCAGTACCACCTAAAATGCAACAATGTGCAGTAATAATAGTTGATCTAGCAATACAGGAGCTATACTGCACCAATGGCAGCTATGTTAGACCTAGACCGACTGGGTAGGCATGGTCAGATTTGAGCAACACAAGCAGTGAAGGGGAATGAGGGAAACTTGCAAGATGGATAATAGGGGCCCTTTAAATGAGTGTTGGCACACTTATAATAGTTCCTTAAACCTGCATGCAGTAAGATAACAACAGGTGCAATACAGTTCAGGACAAGGTGAATTAAAGTTGCTCAGAGATAATAATGGTTAGCTACAACCATAGCTCAGAGTTGGTAATGGTGTGGTATGGACTTGAAGGCAATGAGGTACAGAATTGCTTTGGAGGGGTTACGAATTGGGTGCTTTAATTGTGATGCTCTCAGAAGCTTGGCTACTGCTAACAGTACAAAGTGGGACAGTGGCTGACTCACTGACTCCCTGAGGTGGCAATAAGTTCTTGCGGTGGAAGGGGACCTCTTCGGTCCTGTTGTGGCATGACTGCAACTCAAACGGCCAGAGTGGAGAATCTTGTGAAATCCGGTCTCTTTGGCTCTTTTGGGCTAGCTATGTCTCCTGCTCACACAGACAGGTCTGGATTGCTGAACTCCCACGGCTCCAAGAAAGTGGACTTTTCCCAAGCAATTCAATAAAAGCTCTCCCTGGCTCCTTGTACTCACATGTGGGAGATTTACTAAAACTGGAGCATTCAGAATTTGGTACAGTTGTGCAGGGTAGCCAATCAGCTTATAACATCAGTTTGTTCAGTTAAGCTTTGACAATAAAATCTGGAAGCTGTTTGGTTTCTATGCAGAACTGCACCAGATTTTACACTCTCCAATTTTAGTAATTGTCCCCCATAAAGTCTATTGGGGCCTATATTTCAAAGAGTCAGTTTTAGCAATACATGGCTGCTGCCTCAGACTACACCTCCCAGGATTACAGACGCTATGCATTGAAGTCTATGGGTTTACTAGATTTGAACTCCCCCTGCTGGCCAGAGGACGAGGATTGTGCAATACAAACTTAACTTAACAAAAAAAGAGGGGTGGGAATAAATAAAGAGCAATAACTATTTCTCCATACAGTTGTAGCCCAGTACTTGGCAACATATCACAATAAAAACAGGTAGCTTTCCACCCAGAAAATAAAGTGAAATCGACCAACAAAATCATGGAAGCCAAATGTGGGCAAAGATTCCTTCATCTTTAATTTGGCATTGAGGTTGTTTTTCAAAATAATAGTAGGTGAAGTTTAATTAGAAACAAAATTTGTATTGCTAATGAAATGACTCCATAAAGCCGCTGACATGAGTTCTTTATGAACTTAATCTCCATATGCTGCTGTTATCTGCTGCTTGCAGGGACTTGTTAAAATCACATCCTAAACTGTGAGCATGTGAGCAAAATATCAACGGTGGTACAAGACATACATTATTATATTAGAGCTCTGAGCAAATATTAGACCACACTTCAGTTCAGCTATGTAGTCAGTCAAAATATATGTATTTCTAAATAAAGGTGGTGCATTTACCTGAATTCCCTCTCTGTCCCTCTCCTAGTGACCTTACTGTGATCAATGAACACATCTTAATGACTGACCTGCCACTAGACTGTGATTGGACAACAAAGGAGAAGCAACACACTGCTAACATCATCACTTTGTACTGTCCTCCTGCAAGGAAGGTTGAAGGAATTAAGAATTTTCATTTCCACAAAATTCTAGCAAAAATACAATTTTGGTGAAATTTTGCTATTTACATGAAATGCATTGGAGTCAATGACGAAGACAAATTCATCACGTTAAACCAAAAAATACCTTCTTCGTTGACTTTGATGCATTTCACCAAAATAGTGGGATTTCGCCCAAATGAGCACAGCGTACAGTTAGCTCATCTGAGGCATCTGAGGATTATAGAAGTTCCTTTCAACTACCCTGGATCTGTTCTTGTGTCAAAAAACAACCACTACCTTTAACCTCATTGTTTTTAACTTTTTTCTTCACAAAATGAAGAAACAGACAGTAAAGAAAAAAAGTAAAATACAAACAGAAATAAAATCAAATACACAATAAGTATGGAACAAAACCTAAAAACAGAAAACACTATGAAATGAAAAAAGTTAAACTACCCTAAATAGCTTCTAAAAAACCCTAAATGAAGAAAAACAGTTGATCTTTCAAGCCAATGTCACCAAAGCAAACGGCGCCCAATAGAGATACCTATAGAGGTCAAGCAACCACAGTAAGATGGCGCCTAGTAATATATTGTATAAGAGACTATAGAAAATTTGGGCCCAATAGGAAGATATATATATATATATATATATATATATATATATATATATATATATATATATATATATATTATATTATATATATAGGGAACAGTGGCCTAACGTCTTCTTACATGCCTCTAAGGAAGCCACGTGACCCTGTGGCGTAATGTGTGGGAAGGAGCTTGCGGATGCCACAGAGTGTCTGTTACATGAGAGTGCAGTAATTACACTACACGGGAACATTAAATCTAGCTGTATTACTATTGTTTCATGCTGTGTATAGTCTGGTGCACTGGGAGTACCATAAACATGTGAGTGCTTAATATTAGATGTTTTTAATAAAGATCGATGGTTTTAAAGGATTAAGCACTATGTATGGTTTTCCTTTATGTTACGCTGGCTAAGTGGAGGAGGTATTTTAGGAACGAAGCGAGCATCCTGTGTTATCCATTGGAACAGCATTTAAAGATCCACTGCAGTGGGAAAAAGGCTCAGTAAGCCAATTTCTGTTGTCGTATCCCCCAGGCGAGGGCACATCTGGTGGAGGGTTATTCACTATTGCATCAAGGTTATTTTCTGCACAGAGTGGTGGATATCTAAGAAGAATCACTTCCCTTTTCGGGAATTCTGAGGACTGAACTGTATATTACATCTGCTAGATTTGGTTATTTTTGATTAACATTAGGCGACATTAAGAGATTGTTGTTTTTTATGGTTCACTTTTCATGGACACTTTAGGAATTCATTTTGGAAGTATATTTTCACATTGTTTTGAAAATATTATTTGTCTCAAAGGATATTAACACTTTGGTTAATTTTCACATTTATTCTTATTAAAATAGATAATAAAATAGACATATGCTGCGCTTAACCATGTGAGTGACAAAAATATGTAAAACATTAATAAATAAGAAGAGCCAATGATGTATAAGACATCTATCGCGCACAAATAAATTATAAAGTCCAACCTGAATATATCATATAAAAAAATGATTCAAAAGTATAAAGTGTAAAGTGCATCCCAAAGTGCATCTCAAACAGTGTCCAAAAAGTTTGGGATGCACTTTGCACTTTATACTTTTGAATACATTTTTATATGATATATTCATGTTGGACTTTATAAATTATTTGCGCATGATAGATGCCTTATATATCACTGGCTCTTCTTATTTTTTCATGTTTTACATATTTTTGTTACTCACATGGTTAAGCGCAGCATATGTCTATTTTATTAAGTATTTACACAATTTATGTCAATTGTGATGCAAGCAGCTTTTTTATCCATTAGCGCAGTATTTCCTCTTATAGTGTATACCATACATTTATTCTTATAATATAGATTTAAAGGGGCAGTAACAATTCTGGTTAATTTACAATGGGCACCCTTTACATAGGAGCGCGGCACCACCTGATTTATATATAATGTCATCAAAGCAGCTTAATTCGTGAAAATTGAGATTTACACTTTCAGATAAATTAGTAATTTTGCAGTGATGTGCATTTTGAGAAAATCACTCTTGCTCATTTCTATCTGAAAGCATATTCCAATTGACTGACAGCATTGTTCAAAGCAATGGAGCTCTGATTAGCTTAGAGTACTGGCACTTTGTCTCATACTGTGAGTGGGACATTAAGACAGATTCGGATGTTTGTATTAATTCTTCATAAAACATCGAATTATTATTATTATAATTATTTTTAAAGCGGTGTTCCACATGGGGAAAAGAAAAAAAAATCAGCAGCTACAAATACTGTAGCTGCTGACTTTTAATATATGGACACTTACCTGTCCAGGGAGCCCGCAATGTCGGCACCCCAGATAAGTGAAGGTTCCACTTTTGGGTGGAACTCCGCTTTAATAAATACTTCTGCCTTGGATTCATCGTTAATGTAGAATACTTTTTTGTCTACCTCTCTTCTCTGCTCTTAATGGATGCTGTGTGTATCTGTCTTAGAGCCGCTCATGGTGGACATCACATCGGTATGACATTTCTAGACAGCTACAGAAACAACAACATAAACTGAAATATTCAGAACATAGAGCAGTGGGAAGAATATATTATAATATGTCATTTGCTGACAGGAGGGTGCATTTGTATGCAACATTAGAATGTTATTGTTGAATTTGCAGACAGCAATAAAATAACACAATGTAGCATATAATTAGAAGATAGTGCTTTACATATGAAAACACAGCACTTTCACACCAGAAGATGACTAAGGCAGACGCCGGCACATTTACAGATCACGTTACAGCGTTGTAACGTTTAAAAGGCGGGTGTATGAATAAATAACATGCAAAATGTAAACAGCTCCAGAATATGCAATGTACAGTGATATAAATGGAAAATAAGAATACATTTGCTAGCAAACTCTTGTAACTCGCTGCCTAAAAGCTTGCTGTACAGTTGTACATTACATGAACATTGATACATTTGTTTTCGAAGCTGGAAGCCTGGCGATGTTAATTTATGGTGTGAAGCTCCCAGCATTGACAACCAGTGTGGGGCTGGCCAATGTTTTACACTCTACAGCAACCTTTCCCAAACATTTCACTAAGGAACCAATGAAAATATTTTAAGATCTCCAAGAACCCCTGCTAAAAAATTACACCGCCAGCTTATGGTACATTAGCTTGATCAGTAAATTGTGCAAAGTTTTAAATAACACAATAAATAATGCGGCATACCTGGAGTATTTGACATTTAAGGCTAATTGTTTTTTAAGGTCCACCTGCTGTATATGACAAAATTATTTTCAGTAATAAAATTAATTTGAAATTCAATGAAAAATAATAATAACAAAAAAACACACATAGTGAAAATTTTTGTGTGTGCTAACATTTCTCTCTTGCATTGGGGGTCAGAATAGGCTGGACATTAATTGTCCATTGCTCAAGAAACTCCTAGCAACCACAGGAGGGGAAAACTAGGTGGGAAAAGTCTGCTCTACAGTAAAATAAGCCAACTATTTCTAAGTTGGCTTTCTCTTAGCGACAGTAAAGCGCCCTCCCCACCCCCCCAAAAAAATAAAAATTTCCCTGCAAGTTAAGAGTATAATGTGCTGGTATGCATAAGATACTAGCACATTATGAGAGACTTACTGTCTTAAAATGAGGCCTTCAGTGGTGTGCTCTCACCACTGACAGGGTTTCCATCTTTACCCGGTATTTCGCCCTCACATGTGCACGGCTGTGGTACAGAGCTTTGTAGGGTCGGCATGCTGTGCCTTCAGAGGGCAGTGGGCATGCGCCAGTGATGTCATCAGCTGCAGAAGTAGTGAATATCGCCTACACAGTGCACATTTAGTAGATATTCCTTGTACCTACAGGTAAGCTTTATTATAAACTTACCTGTAGGTACAAATCGGCAAGCAGAGCAGAGTTTACTGTCGCTTTAACCCCAAACAATTAACACCAGGAATTAACTGTTCTATATAACTATAATTCACTATGTGTCTGCATTCAGTTCACATAAAGTCTGTGATTCCAAATTCCAAACCTAAAATTGAACCCCTATGAAAAATCAATGGGGAAAGGGTGGTGATATGGATTTGTGACAAATTCAAAAGAGGCACCAACATCTCTGAATATTCAATAGATACAGAGAGATTTTTGGGGGGGAATTTTTGGGTGCCAAGATATTGGAAACAGAGAACTTATATATAAAAATATATTTTATTGGTACAAAAGATAGACAATTAAAAAGATGGTTAATGTTAAACGAATATAAACATTAAAAACAACTTGTCTAATGGTATGCCATCAAAGAGGAAGTTATCTTGTTAAATAAGAGGTGACAATTATGTAGTGATCCTGACATGTTTCGCCACCACGGGCTTCCTCAGGGGATATATATTTATAAACCAATGTATTTCACTACATAGAAAACAAAACATAGTTTGAGACACCACATTAACATATCATAACAAGGTATAAAACCAAGGTGGTTCAAAAAAGAAAAGTTGTGGATATTGTTTGCCATATTAAATCATATCACTACTCACCCGACTCAACTTCCCATTACCTCCGAACAAGAGCGAAGGATGCTGTGAGGGAAAGCAGGGGGCGCACAGGATGGCTAACAAGGGCCCAGATAAACCAAACTATAATGTAATAGTACTGCGTTAGTTGTCTACTCAAGAACAGAGTGATTGCAAGGCATAGATGGAAAAGGGTAAATAAAAGGGCGGGGTTGTTTTTTGTGTGTGTAAATTACATATTGGAGTGACACACTAATCACATATAGCATATTCACAGCACAAGTTGTTGATATGCGAACAGGCTAAGGGTGCCGTGATGGGATCATAGCACTGATTGTTCGAAAAAATGACAGGCAGTGGAATGCTGAAAAAGTATTAGGTAATATGTAGTGAGAATGAGCATAGTATGACTAAAACTTACTAATTATAAATGTAAATATGATATTAAATTTGGAATATTAATAGCCAAGTTGTAAAATGAGTTGATATAGATCTGTGGTTTCAAAGACACAGACCGAGTAACTGCTGCAAATCAACTGTCTCCTTCAACTAGAGATTTAAACAGGGGGCAGCAGGAATAGTTATAGGAAAAGAGATACGCAGTAGACAAAATCTAATGTAGTTCAAATAAGGTTAGGGTAGATACATTAAAGAGTTATGGAGAAAATCACTTGCTCTATAAATTTATATTACCTAACGTTGAGCTACAGTGGTGTATGGTCACCCTTGGAGTACTTGCAATGGTCTAATGAGTGTCAGTACCCCAAGGGTGACCATACACCACTGTAGCTCAACGTAAGGTAAAATAAATTCATAGAGCAAGTGTTTTTCTCCATAACACTTCAGTGTACCTACCCTAACCTTATTTGAACTACGGTATATTAGATTTTGTCTACTGCGTGTCTCTTTTTCCTATAACTATTCCTGCTACCACGTGTTTAAATCACTAGTTAAAGGAGACAGTTGATTTGCAGCAGTTACTCAGTCTGTGTCTTTGAAACCATCTATATCGGATCTATATCAATTCATCTTACAACTTAGCTATTAATATTCCACACTTAATATCATATTTACATTTAAAATTAGTAAGTTTTATTCATACTATGCTCTTTATTACTACATATTCCCTAATACTTTTTCAGCACTCCACTGCCTGTCATTTTTTCTGACAATCAGTGCTATAATCCCATCACGGCACCCTGATCGCATATCAACAACTTGTGCTGTGGGTATGCTATATGTGATTAGTGTGTCACTCCAATATGTAATTTACACACACACAAAGCAACCCCCCCCCTTTTATTTACCCTTCTCCATCTATGTCTTGCAATTACTCAGTTATTGAGTACACAACTAACACAGTACTATTACATTATGGTTTGGTCTATCTGGGCCCTTGTTGGCCGTTCTGTGTGCCCCCTGGTGTCCATCACAGCATCCTTCGCTCTTGTTCTGAGGCAATGGGAAGTTGAGTCGGGTGAGTGGTGATATGATTTAACATGCCAACAATATCCACAACTCTCTTTTCTTTTTTGAACCACCTTTATTTTTATACCTTGATATAATATGTTAATGTGGTGTCTCAAACTATGTTTTGTTTTCTATGTAGTGATATACATCGGTTTATAAATATATCCCCTGAGGAAGCCAATGGTGGCGAAACATGTTGGATAACTATATAATTATCACCTCTTTTGTAACAAGATAACTTCCTCTTTGATGGTATACCATTAGACACGTTGTTTTTGATGTTTATATTCGTTTAATATTAACCATCTTTTTAATTGTCTATCTTTTGTACCAATAAAATATATTTTTATATATAAGTTCTCTGTTTCCAATATCTTGGCACCCAATAAATCCCCCCAAAAATCTCTCTGTATCTATCAAAATCAATGTGAATCTTGATAATAAATTCTCTAATAAGAAAGGGGTTGACAAAAAAGGCCATGGTGAGTCGGGCACAACCATGAGCAACATGTTTCAATGCCAAGAAAATTTCAAAGATACAGTACAGTGGGCAGAGGGTCCTCCATTTAATGCAACTTTGAGGGTGACATGATTAAAACACCAATCCTTTAAATTATATGCTGTGGGTATAGGATTGAGGTTTTGAGATTCTCCCAAAGTGGTACAGAGGCTGCCACTCACTCAACCACAGTCCCACGAATACTGAAAACTTAGGCTCAGTCCAGGGGACGTGTTTTTAAAATTTATTGCTGATGAATTTTAACAGGATAGGGCTTTAGGGTCACAGGATACTTTAAATTGATCAGTAACAATAATAGAAGAGCAACTTCTCTCTAATCTTTCAATACCAGCTTTCTGGAGGTAGCAGGGAATGGACAGCAATCTTTGTAACCACTTCTGGCACTTGCACATCAGTCCACATCAAGGTCTATATTCAGTGTTCCAGAAACTGTAATCTGCAAGAGAACCAACACCCCCCCCCCCCTTGAGGGGAAAAAAAACACTCTGTTCAGGCCTCCTGCACATTTATCACCTACCCAGCTACCTTCTGGGCGCTTCCTTCCAGGATCTGGTTGGGGCATGATAAACATTCAACTGATCATTTGAATCCTTAAGCCCTGCATCTAAATGTCAGGTTTATCAAAAACACCCCTTTGCACAAGTTTGCAGCCTGTACTACAAAACAATGTAATACAGGTACCCAGCCACCATTGTTTTTCTCAAAGGGCCATATACCAGCTGCACAAAAGTTAATCTCTGCCCTCCATCAGCATATGTAACAAAAATGGAAGCTGAAGTGCCACACCACTGCTAAGATGTACAACAACAATTTTATTCCAATAGGAAGTCAGGGGGACAGTCCAAGAGTGACCAACACACTTCAGGGGTCTAAAGACAGCTCCTTCATCAGGGCTTAAAAAAGATCTCAATATCAATACAATATCACCTCCTCAGGGTCATAGTTAAAACCAGATACCCAATAGCCAATAGTGTTGAATGTATAAAAGTTAATACGAGGTAGAACTGAATAGTTAATCAATATACAAGAACCTCAGACAAATGTGAAAATCTGAATAATAAAACACATCATTTTAGTTCTTCAATTGGTTAAAAAACAATAAATAATAAAATGAAATAATAATAATAATAATACATCCTGATTAAAATATGGACCTAATGAGAATAAATGAGAATAAATATATGAGTATCCAAAAATTGATATGTGTTTAACTCAAGCCATACAAAATAAAATCCGAATGTACAATTAATTTTAACCATGATCCTTCAATTTTCTTTTTAATTGCATTACACTACAAGCCAGGGAGACCATGGAGATCCTCTGGGGTGTAGAAGCCATCTGCCTGGGAAACAGATTATTTACATCAACATCAATACTTTAGGATAGCAATATCAATACGATAACCTTTCGGATCTATGGCTATTTTTTTCAGTTCCCCAACTCCATCAGCATATAGAACGCCATGAGCCAGTAGGAGGCAAAGGAGGAATACAGGGAGGGAGAGGTTTAGAATGCTGGTGGTGAGGAGAAGGAGGTGTGTTGTAGTGCTGGTGTTGAAGAGTGTTGGGATGCTGACGGTGAGAAGGAGCATTGGGGTGCTAGGATCTAGTTTATAGAACATCACATATTAGTAATTCTTTACCTGCAGTTTTATATAATGTACACATCAGGTGCACCAAAAAACAAACACATTTTAGTATATATATATATATATATATATCTCAGTGAAGCAAAACAGACATCTGAGGGCTGTTTTCATGTCAATATTTTATAGCAGAGACCTATTCATGATGTTAGATGAAGAAACAGCAGGATATATATATATATATATTAAAATTTGTATTGTTTTCCTTAGAATACCATCCCTGCCCTGGTAATGCAAACATAGGCAGGGAAGGCAATGCAAGCTTGGTTCTACTTTTAAAAAAGGAAGAAAGAAGCCCTAGGACAATACACCACCAGAGAGGCAATCCGGACAAGGACATTAACTGTCATAGATTGTAGGTTATGTGTGCTGTGTTAGTGGCTAGTATGTACAATTATTTAACACATTTTCTTAATTGCATATTTATGCAACTTTTTTTTACTTGTAAGGCCATCCCTGCCCAGGTGAAGAAAACATAGGCAGGGGCAGCAATGCAAACAGACTATTATCTAAAGAAAAGGAATGTCTTCTGGCATCATGACATTTTGTAGTTCTGCTCTCTGAGCAGTTAGGATCCTTCTACTGCTGGAGTAAGAGGAGGTTGAAGAGGACCTGTCTTGTCACTAGACCGAATCAAAGACACCTGAGAAAAAGGTATATATGATTTCAAGGCTGCTGGGTTGCTCCAATGGTAGGGTAGGGGGAAATGGGGGGAGGCAAGGACAGAGTTAGGTTTTAAAAAATAAACTGTTACCAGTGACTCCCCTTTTCTGTCTTCTATTAACTTGCTGATTTTTCAAACCTATTTTATTGAAGGACATTTATTGTCTCCTTTAGTGTGCCTGTTGGATTTCTGACTCCTGATTTAGTGCCTATATTGACTGAGTCCAATGCAGCTAATGCAATCTTGAAGCCTCTGTATTCCGATATTTCATATTTTTTGTTCGAGTGATGATTTTGATCATGTCATTTTTTCCTATATTGTATCTTGTTATCTTTGTGTTACTTGGCCACTTGATTACAGTATGTATATATTTTCATTGAACAAGTCTGGAATTCTCTTGTGTTACTTTACCTTGAAGGAGGATGGGGTATAACTTCCAGATAGCCTTGTTTTTAAGGTATTCTCTGCTCTAGGGTATTTCTCAATATTAGAGCTTTTACAGATTCCACCAGACCACATTTAACAGACGCTTTAATATAGTGGTGTGACTTCTATATGTTAGGTTTGTACACAAAGTATTACTTTGGGATTACAGAGGCACTTTATTGAAAAGCTGCTGACCACCAGTATGAAGTGCAAGCATCCAGATCTGAAGCAGCTTTTAGTATCATCTGCTAGGCCTCTTTTACATGGACAGCCAGAATGCACTAAAAACAGGCATTTGAGCCATGATTTTACTGCCCCCTGACTGCCCAACTAAAACATTCAGCCGAAGGGGGCTGTACACAAGCCAGAGCTTTGTCTGATGGCAGCAGTAAATTTACCACAGCCTGTCGAGCTGACAGGTGGCACCACTTATCACACTCGCCCATTTAAGACAATGGGGCTGTGCTGCAACCATTAGCCAAATTCTTGGTTAACAGCTGCAGCCAGTCAATTCTATTAAAAATGATGTTTGGAAGAGAAAAAAAGCATTAAGGCTGGGTTCACACTATTGTGAATTGGATGCGGATTTCACCACATCCAATTCGCATGTCAGGAGCCTGTGACCAGCTCTCAATGGAGCCGGTTCACATATCTCCAGGATAGGTGGGAAGCGAATTACACAGGAGTCCTGTGCATCTTCTGGTTCGTTTCAGGTCCAAATTCAGCCAAAAATGTGGACCGAAATCGGACCTGAAACGGTAAACAGGGCCACACCAGACCCCCCCTGCTGTGAGCTGCTCCGCGCAGAGATGTGAACCCAGCCTAAAAAAAAAATAAAGGAGGCAATCAGGAGGCAGCCGGATCGTCTCCTAAATGCCTGGAAGCCACTCCTTAGCCACCTTCTGAAAAGCAGTCCACCACGGGTAGCTTTTTAGAGACTGCAGAAGTGTGAACTAAGCATTATGCAGATTATAAGGAAATGTTGAAACTTTCCCCTAACAGAACAACTAGGTTGGTTCTCTGGGTACCTGTACTTCATATCTGTCAGCAGCTTTCACTATCACTAAAGGAGAACTCCAGCCTAAAATTAAATAAATAGTTGGAATGGCCCATTAAAAGAAAAAAAGAAAAAGAAAATTGACTAGCATGTAACACTTTTTCTAGACTTGTGTGTGCTTGTACTGCAAAATTAATGAAAGTCAAATGAGAAAATAAAATTCAAATAAAAAAAACAGCATTTGTTGCTGTATTCGCCTTCAGTCCAGAGCTGTCCTCCGCAGTACTTATTTTTCACCACTAGTTGTTCTCAGACTGACAGTCAGTATTTTTCATTCGACCCACAGTAAAAAGAGAACAGCACAATGATAAGTCATCTCTCTGTCACTCTTAATACATGAACTGATTGGCTTCTTGTGGTGCTTCCTCTCATTCTCCAGCTTTCCTGTACAGGGACTATACCTACTGATATCAGGATGAATTCAGGTACTTACACGGCTTACATTGCATTTAAAAAATAAATGTAATGATGTACTGATGATTACAGAGCTGCATTTAATTTAAAGTGACAGAGTAACTTCAGGTTTTTTGCCACCTTGACCCCATGTCACTTCACCCACCCCTGATATGTATATGTATATATATATACTGTATATTGAGCATTATATATATATATATATATATATATATATATATATATATATATATATATATATATATATACCTTTGTTTCAGAATTTTTTATAAACATTTTTTATATAACCTGGACCCAGTAGAGCTCAGGTAGGGACACTAAAGTGCCGCTCAGTCCAGGAGTACTGTGAGCAATCAGCTCAGGCTGCATATTGAGGCACCCCCAGGTGGCTAGAACACAGGAAGTGCGTTGGATGGTACTCACTGTCATTTAACTGAAAGGCTGGCATGGATGGAGGACAGAATGGACCTTCTACAGGATTGCTGGATTACAGGTGAGTATTGCAGCATATTGTTTTTATTTTTTTAATTGGACAGAGCAAAGAATTTTTGCTATTTGTTGTGGAAACTGTTTCACTTCAATTCTAGTGGAGATAAAAAGATCGGTGTGGTGGAAGGAAGTTTACGCTATGTGAAACACAGTGCTTTGCATGGACTTTCTGCCTTGCTATTATTTTTGAGATTTTCATTTCACCTTTTATTTATTTTTCATTTATGTTTTTACTTTTACTGTTGGAGTGTTAATACGCTTGGATTTATTATGGACACTTAAAATATGTATAGTTCACTGCTTGATATATTATATACTAGATTGGATGTCACTGAACTGATGTAAACACAGCGCCACTATTTTTCATGTAAAAATACTTTTTTCATTTTAATTTCATCCAAGTTGGCAGCTACAGGGATTTACTTTTTTTTTTTTTTTTATTGTTTCTGTGTTTGCGGGCTGTAGTATAAGCCCTCCAAAGTTGCCATCTGTTTTTTATTTTTTATTTTTTTTTTGTATTTGCCCAGCCATACCACTGATCTGCTCTGCAGTCATTTAATTGCTTTACAGTTTGAGATGTGTTGATATCACTTCATTGCAGCACTTACCTCTCTGCGGTCTTTGTGAACTTAGAGCACTGCATGAGTGTCAGGCTGCCAACTAGTTTTTGCCGTAACTTAAAGAGACAATTAAGAATTTTTATTCGAAGAAGCACTTGGCGTAATTAATAATTAGGTGGCTGGCTGGACAACAATTCTTTAATTTAATTTCCCGAGCGGCTATTTATTGATTACAGGTACTTACAGTATCTCACAAAAGTGAGTACACCCCTCACATTTTTGGAAATATATTATTATATCTTTTCATGTGACAACACTGAAGAAATGACACTTTGCTACAATGTAAAGTAGTGAGTGTACAGCTTGTATAACAGTGTAAATTTGCTGTCCCCTCAAAATAATCAACACACAGCCATTAATGTCTAAACCACTGGCAACAAAAGTGAGTACACCCCTAAGTGAAAATGTCCATATTGGGCCCAAAGTCTAAATATTTTGTGTGGCCACCATTATTTTCCAGCACTGCCTTAACCCTCTGGGCCATGGAGTTCACCATAGCTTCACAGGTTGCTTCACAGGTTGCCACTGGATTCCTCTTCAACTCCTCCATGACAACATCACCGAACTGTTGGATGTTAAAGACCTTGCGCTCCTCCACCTTTCGTTTGAGGATGCCCCACAGATGCTCAATAGGGTTTAGGTCTGGAGACATGCTTGGCCAGTGCATCACCTTTACCCTCATGCTCTATTGAGAGAAGCTCTATTGAGCTCCTCTCAATAGAGCGTGATACCCTCCCTCTGGAGAATGGGCCGCAGGGCACTATTCCAACATGATAACGACCCCAAACACACCTCCAAGACAACCACTGCCTTGCTAAAGAAGCTGAGGGTAAAGGTGATGGACTGGCTAAGCATGTCTCTAGACCTAAACCCTATTGAGCAAAATATTGACACTTTGGGCCCAATTTGGACATTTTCACTTAGGGGTGTACTCACTTTTGTTGCCAGCGGTTTAGACATTAATGGCTGTGTGTTGAGCTATTTTTAGGGGACAGTAAATCTACACTGTTATACAAGCTGTACACTCACTACTTTACATTGTAGTAAAGTGTCATTTCTTCAGTGTTGTCACATGAAAAGTTCTAATAAAATATTTACAAAAATGTGAGGGTTGTACTCAATTTTGTGAGATACTGTAGCACCATCCATTTACACAGCACTTTACATATACAGTATATTGTACATTTACATCAGTCCCTGCCCTTACAATCTAAGGTCCCTAACTTATTCATACACATACTAGGTCCAATTTAGACTTGAGCCAATTAACCTACCAGCATATGTACTTGAAGAGTGGGAGGAAACCCATGCAGGCACAGGGAGAACATGCAAACTTCAGGAAAGTAGCATCATGGTTGGGTTTCAAACCGGTGACCCTAGTGCTGCTAGGCAGAAGTGCTAACCACTGAGCTACTTTAAGGAATATAGAATAGGACAGTGATGGCAAACCTTGACACCCCAAATGTTTTGGAACTACATTTCCCATGATGCTCAACTACACTGCAGAGTGCATGAGCATCATAGGAGTAGTAGTTTTAAAACATCTGGGGTTCCAAATTTTGCCATCACTGGGCTAGGGTAAACCTGATTTGTTTGGAAACTTTTTTAACAACGTTTTTGTCGTTTGCATTAATGTGGTTAATAGGTGCAGTATGGTAGTCTAGCAGTTACTGCCCTTGTTATAGTTAGTGCCGTGAGACTGGATCCAATCTGGGTCACTATCTGCATGGATGTTTGTATCCTGCCCTGGTTTGTCTTGGTGCACCCATTCCTCCACTGGTAAACTTTTTACTGGGGTTTACTGGGAAACCTCTCAAATTGTTCCTTGATAGTGTGGTAGGGACACTAAATTGTATGTTTTAGGGAACTTACCTGATTTTCAGTGGATTTTTTTACCCTTTAAAACTTTGCACCCCATGTCAGCTCCATATAAGAATTCTGCAAAATCTGATCATGCTGTTATCTCCGAATGTACTGACACATTCTAGCTAACTCTTCACATACACTCACACCACATATAAGCTTCGTGCATATATAAAAGCAGCAGATATTGACAGTACAACTCAGGTATCAGAACAAAAAATTTAACTAATAAGGACTACAAATATGAATGGATAAACAAAAAAATTCCTAATAATCAAAAATAAGAAGTAGCCTTTCCATAGCCCCAAATCAAAATCACTGGAATGATTAGGGTGAACCGTATGAACTGACATCACATTAATATTTATCATGTTTTTGTCCATAATCCAATTCCATAAAGAGTTAATTTCACATCACCCAGCGAAGCATGAGGACTCCAGGTACCTCTGGCACCCCAAGCATATAATATTTATAACATTCATCCAAGTTTAATTTTTTCTTCCTTGGCAAAGAAAGAGCATACTTTTTTTTAAGTTCTGCACTGCAGAAAAAGAGAGAAAAAAAAGAAAAAAAACACCTGACTCGCTCTCATTAGCTGGGAATTTTCCATTCCTTGTTCCTCAGACTGGCAAAATTATGTGAAAATAAAAATATACATAGACACAGAAGAATCGGGAAGACAGCGGTGTATGAAGATTGTTTCTAGCTGTCAGACTGCACTGAAACTTTATATGCTGACACTTTTAAAGCATGGGTTTGGTGATTAGAGATTATTTTATAAACTAGAGCTATCACAGATGTTTGCATGGTTGCTGCTTGTTTTGAAAATGATTATGATGAATATGCAATCCTTGATATGATCCTTATCCCTCATGTACAACTGCTAATTTGTCATGAAAGATAAGCCTCTCAATTTCTGAACCTACAGTTACTTCCCTAGCAGTGGCAGCTGGTGCGCCCCCCCCCCCAAAATTTTTTGGGGGGTGCAAACAAACGAAAAAATACTGAACCCCCCATCAATTGCAGCCTCACTGTGCCCATCAAATGCAGCCTCTGTGCCCAATAAAACACAGCCACTGTGCCATCAAATGCAGCCACTGTGCCCATCAAATGCAGCCACTGTTCCATCAAATGCAGCCACTGTGCCCATCAAATGCAGCCACTGTGCCATCAAATGCTGCCACTGTGCCATCAAATGCTGCCACTGTGCCATCAAATGCAGCCACTGTGCCCATCAAATGCAGCCACCCTGCCATCCAATGCAGCCACTGTGTCCCATCAAATGCACCCACTGTGCCCCATCAAATGCACCCACTGTGCCCCATCAAATGCAGCCACTGTGCCCATCAAATGCAGCCACTGTGCCCATCAAATGCAGCCACTGTGCCATCAAATGCTGCCACTGTGCCATCAAATGCAGCCACTGTGCCATCAAATGCTGCCACTGTGCCATCAAATGCAGCCACTGTGCCATCAAATGCTGCCACTGTGCCATCAAATGCAGCCACTGTGCCCATCAAATGCACCCACTGTGCCCCATCAAATGCACCCACTGTGCCCCATTGAATGCAGCCACTATTCCCATCAAATGCAGCCAATTGTGCCCATCATATGCAGCCACTTGTGCCCATCATATGCAGCCACTTGTGCCCATTATATGCAGCGAATTGTGCCCCATCATATGCAGCCACTTGTGCCCATCATATGCAGCCACTTGTGCCCCATCATATGCAGCCACTTGTGCCCATCATATGCAGCCACTTGTGCCCATCAAATGCAGCCACTGTGCCATCAAATGCAGCCACTGTGACCATCAAATGCAGCCACTGTTCCATCCAATGCAGCCACTGTGCCCCATCAAATGTACCCACTGTGCCCCATCAAATGCAGCCACTGTGCCCATCAAATGCAGCCACTTGTGCCCATCATATGCAGCCACTTGTGCCCACCATATTCAGCCACTTGTGCCCCATCATATGCAGCCACTTGTGCCCATCATATACAGCCACTGTAACACCCCCCCGCCAATCAGCCAATCAGGTGACAGATATTAGACCCGCGCTTCCTGATTGGCGGAGAGGCGGTTCAGTGTTAGAAAAGCAAATATTCATTTGCTTTTCTAACACACTTGGGTGGACTCCGAGCGCAATGCTCTGCGCTCCGAGTCCACGTTTTTTAAAGCCTATTAGAGCATATGGCTCTAATCAGGTGCTTAAAAAAAACACCCCCTGCTGCTGTAATTCAGCCGCCCGGCATCCGAAAAGGGATGCCTGAATAGGGGGTGGCAGCGGTGATCATGGATAGATTCATGCAACGAAGAGGGGGTTGGCTGGAGAGAGGGGGCGGTGCCCCGTGTGCCCTTAATGGATGGGCAGCCTCTGTTACCTAAAAGTCTCAATTCTGCCTCCTGAAGTATATATATCAGGGTTCTCCAAACTTTCTAAATAAAGTAACAGTTTTCTGTCCTTCAGGCATCAGATATTCCATATCAATTAGCCATATTTCTGTATGTCATTTCTCTTTCTTCTCTTTTTTTGGAATGTTTCCCCTTGAACATATTTGTATGCACTGTACACTCAGAGATAATTAATTACACAAATTAATAAGCAGTCTTCTGTCTAATAAGCTAAAATGAATACTCCTAGAGAGATTATCACATTATGTTATCAGTACCCATATGTTTTTTTGTAACTTCATTGTGTTGGATTGCCTTGTGTGACCGTGCCCCCAAGTTTTCTAATTGCAGCAGTTGGCTTACAGAGAATGGGATGGCCAATTGCATGAAGATTATTGTTGGTAGATGGGAGCTATCTTATCTCCCAGACAGGAATCTGTGTGCATGTGTGTGGTTGCCTAATACACTAATCAACAGAAAAACTGCAAGTGGTGGCAGGCTATCCTAAGTCGTGTGTTTGGTTTGTATGTGTGTGTGTGTAAATGGAGAAATCCGTCAATGGTTGGGACTATAGCGGCACTAATAGATTAAGGTCAAAGAGGTACTAAGAATTGCAAAAATATCAAATTTTATTACAAACCGTACATATACAAAACATCTAGTGAAAATGGTGTATGACAACCATACATGAATATTGGAAAGGGGCTTTCCATAGTATACATTTTACCATATACTTGCATACTTAGGTGCATTAACATATATATTTGAATGTCATTTCTCCTTTTAGATCCAAGTTCCCATTTGGGAGTATACCCATCTTCCAACATTACACAGTCCCCGTTTTATCCTGGGGGACTTTATCCTGGGGGAATCGCTGCAGGCCTGTGGACCTATGGTCACATCGGGTTGGGTGTCGGCTCTCTCTCCTCCTTAAGCATCCAGGTAACTAATGTCTGCACAGGGGATTCTTTGATTGGTTGGATGTGTGTCTATCTCTCTGAAGCTCATCCAGGGTAAGTCCCCTCTCCACACTCGTTTATGACACTATGTATGGATTTGTATTCATGTGTATCCTGCGATGGCAGTCATTGCAGTGGATATGCATGTATCCCACATCGCTATTCATATACACATATTTGGACTCGTGTGTGGACTCGCTTTTTGAGCTTGGAAATACTGACCACCTGGCTTCATCAACAAACAATTGACTCAGGACTATCTTCAGTCTGGACTATGTCAATGCAGTGATTTTCTGCATTATACAGTGGTCCCACTGGTAGGTACTTTCTGACTCATGGGGGATTTTCTCTGTGGTATGCATGTTACCATGCATCTGCATATTTGGGTGCATTAACACATACATTTACATGCCATTTCCCCTTTAGATCCAAGTTCCCATTTGGGGTTATATCCCTCTTCTATCATCACACAGTCCCTGTCTCTTCAGAAAGCATCCTGGGGGAATCTCCGCGGGCCTGTTCCGAGTGTTCACATCGGGCTGGGTGTCAGGGAACAACAATGCATGGCCCGCTGATGCATGTTCTTAAGCTTCACAATATGATTTATCACTCAAAAATCTGGGTGAGTGCAGTCACTGTCATGGCTGGCTCAGCCCTTCCTTCTCTGAGCTGGCCGCTCAGCTGTCGGCTAATTGCCAGCTCTCTTCTCTCTCCACAGTTAATCAGCTGTTGTGGCTCTGCTCGTCAGTCCTGCCTACTTAAAGACGTCCAGCTCACTTCATTCCTGCCTTCGCCTTGGTCACATCAAGAAACCATCTCCTGCATTCCTGTTTTAAGACTGGCTTTGCTGATATCCCTTCTGGCTCCTTATCCTGCTTGCTCTTCCTCCACTTGGATCCCTGACTTCTGGCCTGGCTGATTACCCGATCTGGTTTCTGAACTCTGGCTTGGCTGACTACCCAACTCTGGCTATGCTTTGACTAAGTTTACTCTATTTACCTTCTTATTTTATTTAATAAACAAGTGTGATTTAACTGTACTTCTGTCTCGGTCTGGTTCTGACAGTCGCATTATGGTTCTGCTCATGCATATGCTGATGTCTATATATATATATATATATATATATATATATATATATATATATATATATATATCAATATGTAATTTTTTCTTGCAGAAAGTTGTATGTACTCTATATTGAAGACACCTCTGAAGAAGGAGTCCCGAAACGCGTTTGGTGTCTGTATCTGATCTTTCCAATATTCATGTATGGTTGTCATACACCATGTTCACTTGATGTTTTGTATATGTACAGTTTGTGTTTAAATTTATATTTTTACAATTCATAGAACCTCTTTAATCTACCAGTGCCGCTATAGTCCCACCCCTTGAGGGATTTCTCCATTTCCATTTATTAGGGATGATGGCACTCATACATTGCAGCCATAGTCCACATTTCTGTATGTGTGCGTGTGTAGGCAGTGGGAAAATTGATAATGTCAAGATTCTAGCTCACAATGTAGCTTCGGGCATCTCATAAATGTATAGGAATCAGAACCCTTAGAGGCCATAACCTTTCCCCACTCTACATAGAGTTTATGTTGCTGTCTCTTTTGCTATTGGAGAGATTTCCTATCACTCTGTTCATTCTATAACCAAAACCTGCTTTGTCTGGGGTGGTATATGTGTATGGAGGTCCGTACATGGAACTGGACTAAAGGCCAAGAGTTAAGGCCATTGCCCCATACAGTCAAAATTACCTGTTTGTTTCCTAAATATTGTCACTATTGTTCATTTGTAGCCACTGTAGTGTAACAATTACTTGTTTGTTGCCCACATATTGTTAAGATTCCCCATCTGTTGCATATTATATGAGTTGCCCTTTTGTTTCCCACATATTGTAACAGTTTCCCATTTGCTGCCCTTGTATATAAATGGGTGCTCATTGTTTTTAACAGTTGCCTGTTTGTTGTTCATGTATTGCCACAAACAATTTTTTGCTCAAATAATGTGATGCTGCCCTTTCATAGCCCATGTATCGTCTGTGTTGTCTGTTATGCCTAACTCCTCCCGGCCCTTTGAAGGGTTTAGTAAGTTGGGAGGTGGGGCAGAGTTTATGATCATGTGACCGCCACGACCGGCTGCCACGGTGGTCACATGATCAGAAAACTGCATGCGATCGGGATCTTTCTGTTAGCGGCCGGTAACTGTGCTGGGAGCACGCTCTCGGCATAGCTGTTTTTGCTCTATTGCATGCAAATATGCGGCCGCTCGGCGCCAAGGCCCACCTGCTGAGAGGCCGCATATTTGCAGTCAAGTGGTTAAGCATTGTTGAGTCAGCAGCTGATGTGCATGGTTTCCACTCCCCCTGATCACCAACAGTAAGGGGGCACTCCGGTGGGGACACTGATGCAAAGGGGACTCTGATTGGAGCAATGATGTAAAGGGGGACTCTGATGGGGACCTTAATGAAAGTGGAGATTTTGATGTAAGGGGGAATCTGATGTGAAACCTGATGTAAGAGGAGAGTCCAAAACGGGCAGACTGGTACAGATTGAATTTATTAATGGCTCAAGTTTTTATGGAATTTCTTTGCTTTGTTTTGGTGTGAACTTTTTTTCTCTGTTGTTCTGAATCCTAATCATGTTGATTAAATTATAATAAAATAAATTTAAATAAAATAACAAACATGTTATACTTACCTGCTCTGTGCAGTGCTTTTGCACAGAGCAGCCATGATCCTCTTCTGGCCCCTTCTCCCTGCCAAGTGCCTCCATAGCAAGCAGCTTGCTATGGTGGCGCCGAGCCGCAGCTCTCTGTGTCCATTCACACGCAGAGTGTGGCTCGGCCCCTCTCTCCACATTGGCTTACTGCCTGTGATTGACAGTAGCAGGAGCCAATGAGGAGGAAGGGACCTGGGAGAGCTGCTGCTCTCATGCACATCGCTGGATTAAGATGGAGCTCAGGTAAGATTTAGGGGGGGCTTCTGCGCACAAAAGGCTTTTTTACCTTCATGCATAGAATGCATGAAGGTAAAAAAACCTTGAGCCTTTACAACCACTTTAACTGTATCCATTCATAAACTATTTTTTTTTGGCCCTGGAATATTTGCAATCTATACAATGTGGCCCTCGAACTGAAAAGTTTGGGGATCCCTAATTGTGAGGACCATATCACCATTATTTAATCTCCCACAGGTCTGTCACTATCAATCTATTGTGCTTTTGTTCCCAGGTTCTGACGTGTTGTGTGCCATCCCTTCTGTGATGCATAGTTGCATTTCACCCAGCACAGCATCTCCTATGCTGGCCTGGGAGGACAGGCCTTTATATTATTATTTGTTATACTGGATGCTGCAGTACACAGGGCTCTATGTAAGTGAGGACAAATGGAATATAAATACACATATCATAATAGAAATATGCAGGATAACATTGCTAACCCCTACTTCAGAAATGCTACTATCATGCTGATGCTTTATTTTCAACACTTTCTGAATCACTGACCTGGAACAAATATGTTGATAAGGAATTCTGACTTTTCTGACACTCATTTGGCACATGCTGTTTCAGACCTGTACAGTTGTGAAGCCAAATCCATCAGGCAATCAGAATTTTCAGGAGGCCAGCAATGGCAGCCAGCTTGTTTCACTGATCACAGGTGTGCGTTAAGTTGGGCTGATACATTAACTACAGAGAAAGCATGGTTTCTGATTATGCATTTTCTTCTGATTCATAGAATAGTCTATTAGGCAGTACTCCTACATATTGGATATTACTACAGCTAAAGCCTAGTACACACCATGATATACAGAAAAAGAAAGAGCTGCTGTGAGATGGGTAGAGGTAATGTCTCAGTTCCAATTAGTATGCAAACAACAAAAATATTTAGCCCACTTTCAATGAGTCACACCTCAAACGTAGTATATAAAAAATATATGAAAAATGTATTGACATATATTTAAAAACAGCACATAATGCAAAAATTTCATGAACATCAGTACATATGTAATATTCAACTAGGATCAACAAAGAAAACTTTCCATCGAACCTATGTAGTTCATAAAGATGACCACCATCAAACTGAAACAACTGTGCTACAAATCTCAACGCGTTTCACAAGGAAAATCTTGCTTCTTCAGGAGAGGCACAGGAAATTAGTTGCCACATACCGACCACCTTACACCATGGTGGTGGTTAGGTTGAGGAATGAATTGAAATCATATGTAAAACAACGTATATGATATCAAAGGCCCGAAAAAATTGCCAGAATGTCCAATATTCTTCCAACGGGAGCTGTGAAGGGGCGGGGAAATGAGAGAAAGATGACAATACTCAAGAGACCAAATGAATGGATGATGGATCCCGTAGGGAAAAGAAAATCACCCTTGGGAGGAAGACATAAAAGATGTCCGGCAGTATGGTATCCAGGCAGATGGAACTAGTACACACCAACGGGTTGAACAAACAAAACTGTCAGCTCCAGTCGGAACTGCTGTACTAACAATCCGATTTTAGTACAGTGATCTCCCCCTCTGAGCTATTGTGTTCTGACAGGGGGATGCCCCCCCCCCCCCGCCAGAACACTTCGGCTGATGCTCTCAGCATGCACGTCCGACAGAAGCCGGCCAAACGTCCGACTTCTGTCAGACTGGCTGCATACACATGGGCCGAATGGTGGACTTTTTTAATAAACCGGCCGATGTCGCCAGACATTCGACTCATGTGTTCTAGGCTTAAATAGGAGTTGCACCCCTTTAAAAATTAAAAGTCAGCAGCTACACATACTGTAGCTGCTGACTTTTAACATTAGGACACTTACCTGTCCTGGAGTCCAGCGATGTGGGCAACGCAGCTGATGTTTCCATCGGCTGGTCGGGTGCTGCAGCCGCCATTGCTGGTTAGGGAACCCGGCAGTGTAGCCTTTTGACTTCACGGCCAGGTCCCTACTGCCCATATGTGAAGCGCGCTACGCTCTCTCACTGGCCGGCAGAAGAGGAGGGAGGAGCAAGGGTCCCCCCCCCCCCCCCCCGAAAGGTGCCAGATGTGGCATCGGAGGGGGGAGGAGACGAATAAGCGGAAGTTCCACTTTCCGGTGGAACAGCGCTTTAAGTGTCTATTGTCGATTTTTTTTCTGTAGAACCTCTGTGCTACACACTCAGCAGCAGCACAGGCAGGAATATATTGCTTTGAAGTCAGGAAACTCCCAGACATTGTTCAGTTACATTCTGATCTGTTATCTTTAAACCCCTCAAGGGGTCTTTTTCCTGGTGAATAGTCATACACTTTAGGAAATTGAATCTTGTTTTGATTAGTTTTGTTAGACAGATATGACAAAGATTTCCTAGGAAGTACATTTCATTCACTATCCAAAAAAATATTAAAGTGGTTGTAAAGGTTAAAGGTTTTTACTTGAAATGCATTCTTTGCATTAAAGTAGAAAAAACCTGTTAGGTGCAGCTCCCCCTGCCCCCCTAAATACTTACCAGATTTCAATCTCTACTCAGCGCTGTGCCTCCCTCCTCATTGGACTTAGTAAGAGCAGCGGGAGCCATTGGCTCCTGTTGCTGTCAATCAAATCCAGTGATGAGGGAGCGGGGGGGGGGAGGGACTAGCAGCTCCGTGTATGTTAATAGGAAGGCAGGAGTAGCCAAGAGCACCAGCGGAGGATAAAATACCTAGATCAAGGTTTCATCTAGGTTAGTGCCAGGGTTAGTGTTTGGGTCAAGTAAGGGTTAAAGGTCAAGGTCAGGGTCAAAGATCAAAGTCAGCATATTTTGGGCAGGATTTCTTTTTTTTTTTTAAATTAGCATCAGTGTCAGGGTCATTGTGTTTTAGGTAGGACAAAAAAAAGCAAAATGTGCTCTATTGCGTTTCAGCTGTACTACAGGGGCAAACAACGACTGACATTCACATATGTGGTATCGCTACGATCATCAGGAGCAGGAGAATTGATTTGGGGGTGTTCTTTGGTGGTGGGTTATGGTAGTAAAAAGAAATATACAGCTAAATTTAAAAAAAAAAAGATTTGTTTTTACTATTTTAGGCCAATTTTCATTTGATAATAAAACAAATCAGGAGATACCCATAACTATTACCAAACAAAAGCCCAATCTGTCCTGAAAAAAAAAGGTATAATCCACCTGGATGCACAAAGTAGTTGATGTAGTGATGATATGTATGATTTTACTAACATATGTCAGCATTGCAAAATTGTGCTTAGGCATTAGGATTTGTTTTACTCTTAGGTTTGAAGAGGTTAAGGGGCGTATTTAATTTTTTTGTTGCATTGTTTATCACCTAGTAAAATTGCATGACCATACATTTTGAGTTAATGGGGCAAAAAATAAAAAATAATAAATAGGTTATTTCCTGTGCTGATCAAAGGTTTTTTGCTGATTTAAAATGGAAAATACTTGGTTGTTAAATAGCGCTAAGTATCATAGGAATTCCCTATAATACTTAGCCATGCCATCTAGTGGTCAATATGTTGTATTTGCAGTTTTAAATCAATTAAAAACTATCCACCAGCATAGGAAGTAGTCCAATAACATTAGTTTTTTGCCCCATTCATACAGGATGAACATACATGGACTTTAACGGGGGGAGTTGCTATGCATTTTTTTTCATTAATACACCCTTAACGTGCCATATGCCAAACTGCGTTATTCCCAAAAGTAGATCACTCAGCCACCGAATTAAATTCAAGATACTAACTATAACTTACAAAGCCATCCACAACTTGGCCCCCAGCTACATCACTAACCTAGTCTCAAAATACCAACCTAATCATTCTCTTCACTCCTCCCAAGGCCTCCTGCACTCAAACTCTCTTGTCACCTCATCCCATGCTCGCCTCCAGGACTTCTCCAGAGTCTCTCCCATCCTCTGCAATGCTCTACCCCAATATTGCCTGTTTTTCTCCTACTTTATCCACTTTCAGATGATCCCTGAAAACTTATCTCTTCAGAATAGCCTATCTGGCCCCCACCTAACAACTGTACATTTATCTTCTCAATCAGCACATCGCCCACAGTTATTACCTCTTGTATCTTTTGACCTTCCCTCTTAGATTGTAAGCTCTAAGGAGCAAGGCCCTCTGATTCCTACTGTATTAAAGTGTATTGCATTTGTACTGTTTACCCTCAAGTTGTAAAGCGCTACGTAAACTCTTGGCGCTATATAAATCCTTTATAATAATAATAAATAATAGATCATCAACAACTAAGGCAGCACATTCCTACTCAGATATCAGTCAATGTTTTTAAACAATTGAGCTGGGTAGGGGTTTAATCTTGGAGCCATTATAAATATGCCATGCTACCTTAGGTACATGTAACTGTTCATGCCCTGCAGGGGTTCTATGCATTTTGTTAAGATATTAAAAAAAACTAAAACTAGATAGTGTTATTGGGAGCAGCATGTTTTGGATATGCGTTTATAGTGCAACTGTAACAACCAACAAACAAGACAAAACAAAGAAAATTTAATGTTGCTGAACTACAGAGAGACTTATGACTTTTCTCACTTGTTAGTTGACTTCCTTCCCTCTACATTTTTGTTGGATTTACCCAGAATTGTCCAGAGGTGGTCAGACAAAATAAAGTAACCAGTGTAGCAGAGCGGCATATTTGATAATGCTACATCCTCCCATCACTGGTTGTTAAAGACTTTGTCATATTCATCGCCATTAGCCTGAGATGCTGCAGGGGGCAGAGCCTGACAGGGAAGCTGACACGCTTGTTCTCCATAAGGTCTGCTCTCTCCTTTCCATTGACAGCAAACAATGGGTAGATTCTATAGCCAACAGCAGGCTGTCTATTGGTTAAAGATCTGCCTACTGCCTGCTGTCAATTTCAAAGGGAGCGGACCTGATTGGGAACTTGTGTCTGTGAATCCCTATAAAGCCCTCACCCCCAGATACAAAATTCCCTCCACACAGGACAAGCCCCAGATTCCAATACCTGTCTACAATGAATTCCCCTGATAGACTTTCTGAAACCGTTGCAGAATTATGGTATTGGCTAGACAGGAGATAAAAGTCACGGTGGGTCCTAGCCATGCAGAGTCTAAATGACGAAGGTCCTGTTGCCCCCCCCCTTGATCTTTATGGGACATCTGATTGTGGACAGCAGGCTGATTAGATTTCAGTGCTTACATTTTTTACAACAAATTAATAGTAAAGGCTCAAAAGAGTCATAAAAGTATGTGATAGAAAATCCAGAAGGAATTGCATTTGTTGAATTCACAGCTGAAAAACCATAGTTAGTGCTGGTGCATTTGCTAAATGCTAAAAGATAAAAACACAAGCAGGAATTGTGATAATATTACTCAAAAACAACTAATGAGTACAATTCTTAAAAACATGTTTATTACCTGATGAATGGACCAATCTGCTAGATTCAGGATCTGACCTAAATTAGGCTGATTCACGACCAGTTAGATCTTTTCAGCAAATGTTGGTCCAAATTGAGTCCAGCCCTCAGCAGACATATACTGTATATCCAATCCCAGACATATACTGTATACACTTCTTCTCAGCACATCTAGCAGTCATACATTCTATTTTCTACCTCCCCCATCCTGCACCCAACTAGCTATAATTATACTGCCTGTTTCACCCCCAAGCTATTTTTCCATTGCTCAGCTGCCATATAAACTTCCCTCTTCCCAAAGATGAACATACAGTTGTGCTCATAGGTTTACATACCCTGAAAGAATTTATGATTTCTTGGCCATTTTTCTGAAAATATGAATGATAACACAAAAACTTTTCTTTCACTCATGGTTAGTGTTTGACTGAAGCCATTAATATCAATCAACTGTGTTTGCTCTTTTTAAATCATAATGGCAACAGAAACTACCCAAATGACCCTGATCAAAAGTTTACATACACTGGTGATTTTGGCCTGATAACATGCAGTTGACACAAAGGGGTTTGAATGGCTATTAACCTCCCTGGCGGTATTCCTGAGTCTGCCTCTGGGTGGAATTTCAGAACCAAAAGCGGTAATCCCGAGCCAGACTCGGGATCGCAATGCAGGATCCAGGAAGAGCTTACTTACCTTGTCCCCTGGATCCTGTGATGTCTCCCTGCAGTGTGAGTGGCTCGTCCTCCGCTCAATTCATTACGGAGCCAAGCTCTGTTCCCTGCGAGCGCTACGACGCACAGGGACAGAGAACGGCGCCAAATTCAAAAAGTGAAACACACACAATACATACAGTATACTGTAATCTTACAGATTACATTACTGTATGAAATTATTTCACATCCCTTTTGTTCCTAGTGGTTTCTCCAGTGCCCTGCATGCAGTTTTATATTATAAAAACTGTTCTTTCTGCCTGGAAACTGGAGATTGTCCATAGCAACCAAAACTGTCCCTTTACATCAAAAGTGGTTTTAGACAAGCTAGAAAACAGCGATAATAAATTAGAACCACTCGCAGAATTGACCGATAGTGATTTGTGGGGAGATCCATCATCAAACACTAAAAAGTAATGACAGCGACAATTCTGCAACTGAGCAAATTTCAGTGTTTTTGATTTGATTACATTATTGAATAATTTTTATTATTATTATATTATTTTTTGGTATAATTATTTATAATTATTTATTATATTATAATTTATGATTTCGTGTGTCAAACTTTATCATACCCGGGATGTCTACTAGATGCTTGTTTGGACAGATTTAATGAGTTATTCCTAAGAATTACAGGCCTACAATATAAAACGCCAAATTTCCATGCAAAATAATTGTACCGCTTTCAGCATCAGAAATCTGGCATAATCATACCGCCAGGGAGGTTAAAAGTAACCATCCTCACCTGTGATCTGTTTGCTTGTAATTAGTGTGTGTGTATAAAAGGTACATTTGTTTCTGGACTCCTGACAGACCCTTGCATCTTTCATCCAGTGCTGCACTGACGTTTCTGGATTCTGCGTCATGGGGAAAGCAAAAGAATTGTCAAAGGATCTGCGGGAAAAGACAGTTGAACTGTATAATACAGGAAAGGGATATAAAAAGATATCCAAGGAATTGAGAATGTCAATCAGCAGTGTTCAAACTCTAATCAAGAAGTGGAAAATTAGGGGTTCTGTTGAAACCAAACCACGGTCAGGTAGACCAACTAAAATTTCAGCCACAACTGCCAGGAAAATTGTTTGGGATGCAAAGAAAAACCCACAAATAACTTCAGGTGAAATACGGGACTCTCTGAAAACATGTGGTGTGGCTGTTTCAAGATGCACAATAAGGAGGTATTTGAAGAAAGATGGGCTGCATGGTCGAGTCGCCAGAAGAAAGCCATTACTACGCAAATGCCACAAAGTATCCCCCTTATAATACGCCAAACAGCACAGAGACAAGCCTCAAACCTTCTGGCACAATGTCATTTGGAGTGATGAGACCAAAATTGAGCTTTTTGGCCACAACCATAAATGCTACATTTGGAGAGGAGTCAACAAGGCCTATGATGAAAGGTACACCATTCCTACTGTGAAACACGGAGGTGGATCGCTGATGTTTTGGGGATGTGTGAGCTACAAAGGCACAGGAAATTTGGTAAAAATTAATGGCAAGATGAATGCAGTCTGTTATCAAAAAATACTGGAGGAACATTTGCATTCTTCAGCCAGGAAGCTGAGCATGGGACGTACTTGGACATTCCAACAGGACAATGATCCAAAACACAAGGCCAAGTCAACCTGTCATTGGCTACAGCAGAATAAAGTGAAGGTTCTGCAGTGGCCATCTCAGTCTCCTGACCTCAATATCATTAAGCCACTCTGGGGAGATCTCAAACATGCAGTTCATGCAAGACAGCCCAAGAATTTACAGGAACTGGAGGCTTTTTGCCAAGAGGAATGGGCAGTTTTTCCATCTGAGAAGATAAAGAGCCTCATCTACAAATACCACAAAAGACTTCAAGCTGTCCATGATCTCAAAGGGGGCAATACACGGTATTATAACTGGGGTATGCAAACTTTTGATCAAGGTCATTTGGGTAGTTTCTGTTGCTATTATGATTTAAAAAGAGTAAACACAGTTGATTGATAATAAATGACTTCAGTCAAACACTAACCATGAGCGAAAGAAAAGTTTTAGTGTTATCATTCATATTCTTTGAAAAATGGCCAAGAAATCATAAATTCTGCCAGGGTATGTAAATTTATGAGCACAACTGTATATGTAACATTCTCCCACTGCTGAAGCCAAATGCTCATCACATTTCCCCTCACATGTTTTTTGAAATAAAATGATGAAAAGTTCAGCTGAAGAGACCCCAGGTTCTTAGCTCACAGTTTTAATGGACGTCACAAGCAAGCCCTTATAAATAAATGAGTGATGCTGGGAGGGAAATTACTTCACTTGGTGGCAGAGCTTGTTCACCATAGTCTTACTTTTTTTCAGAAGAATAGATGTGTTGGGGAAAACTATGAGCGTTCAGCTGGGGAGCAAACTCAACCACCTGTCCTTTCATTTTTCTGCTGATTAAAGTGCACCCATCAAAGTAGGCCATGTGACCACAATACTGCTGGGCATGGTGAAAGGTTGGTGTTCTTTTAAAGAAGTTTATTGTGTCCTAAATGGGGCAACATCTACACTAGCAGCCCAATACATCTTATTGGTGCTGACCAAGGAGGGAATCCTTTCCTTCCCTGGCCCAAAGCCATGGTAATTTCTCAATTTGGGTGGATGTGACTTTCTATAAAAATCATGAATATTCACCATTTATACTTTTGTTAAATGTCTGAATGCAAATAGCCTTTAGAAATTCACTATTATAGCAAACGCGTACCAGAATCACCTACTTCCTAAAGTCATAACGATGGAATAGCTCTGCTTATCTAGTGTGATCAGAAAGCTGTGAGATGTGGGTGGGGATTTTCTAATAGGAAACACCGACCCTGCCACTCATATCTTTCGGAAGAAAATTTGCAAACAGGATGTGAAACAGGACAGAGAGAAAAGGTGATGGTGTGGATAATAATTGTTTTTTTTTTTTTTTGTATGAAGTTCTGTACACCAGAAAAAAATGAGAGACAGCTCAGGAGAAAAGACAGGGAAATTTGGTTCCAAAACATGGACAGTCCTTCCAAATGACGCACAGTTGGGGGTTATGGAGAAGGGGGCACAAGTTCATCAGATCACACACAAAACAAAAGCTAACGTTGGCTGCTCGTCCAACATCAGTGCCTGCCCTCAAAATGTGCTTCTGGAAGAATGGTCAAACATTCCCATAGACACTCCTAAACCTTGTGGACAAAGAGTGGGCCAACTCAATATTGAACCCTACAGACTAAGACTGGGATGCCATTAAAGTTTATGTGCGTGTAAAGGCATAAAGGCAGGTGTCCCCATACTTTTGGCAATATTATTTATATATATATATATATATATATATATATATATATATATATATATATATATATATATATACTTATACTGACCATGTATTTATAATTATTTTTACATTATATCCAGTATTTGTATACATATCTTATATTAAAGCATATCTATGGTCATATTGTAAAATCATATATTTATTTCAACATTGTAATTCAATTATTTCTAGACAACTTCTATTAATCTAGATGATCTTGAAGTTTGTACACTTTCTTTGTGAAGATCCCTACACATCTTTGTCCTTGAATTCTCTCACTTTTGTATTCACTATGCCCTGTGTGTAGGCAATGCTGTGTCACACATTTCACAGAGCCTGCAAGAAGCCTGAGAAGTGCGGAGAGGAGAGTTTCAGGAGGCGGAGTCAGTGCAGGAGTCACTGCTTGCAGGCAGCAAGGTATCATGGGATACATAGTCCTTAGAAATTGAATGTAGACAGCAGAGGAGATGCTGCAATGCAAGCAGGGAATCCAGAAAATTGTGGAAAGAGATGGCCAGCAGACAGGCAGAATTTATAACATGAAAGGAGATTAAGCCTATATTAGATTGTCAAATATAACGTTTTGAATTGTTGTTACAATGCTGATGTTATAAAATGAAAAGTATATGCTGTGACCATAGATTCTCTTTAATACTTTGCAAAAAGGACGTACTAGGGGTTCAAACCCACATAATAATCCTACAGTTGCTTTTACATATTTTTTTAATATAAAAATAAAATGTGCAGTCAATAACACCCAACAATAATAGTAATGACAATATTGCTAATTGCAGGAAAACATAATTATACTGAGAAATGAAAAGCCACATTAAGCTATGACGATTAGTTATGGAAGATGAGTACTCTCTTTTGGATTTGCAGTCAGTAAGTGTTGAAAATGAAAGAACTGCTTACTAGAACTTAACAAATGTTAAATATAACCGTGTAATCTGCTGCATTTCATTCAGTCTTCAGCTACAAAATCCTGGATCTTTGCTTAAGCCGCAAACAGACTTAAGAAGGAAAAAAAAATAGCAGACACAGACTTACTTTTTACTGCATATTTTCCTTATCCTTCTAGAAAATAAAAAGCAAGGCCTTTGGTAACGATGATGAATACATGGTGCATAGACATAACAGCTATCATTTTCATTCTGTCTTCTCACACAGGAATAAAAAAACAAAAAAACAATATCTGAAAAATGCATAAAATTCTACAACTGTACAGGCAGCGATAGACTATAATTTGGAAAGTGAAATTCTCGTTGTTTATGTATTTATTTTTCAAATTTTCATGTATGAGCTAAGTGCTCCTTATTCTTAAAAGTTTTTTTTTCTCTGTGGTAAAACATTTACATTTAAAGTGAAACTTTCAATTCCCTATAGTACTAATGCAATTCATACATAAAAACAATGCTCTTAATCAGATTCAAACATACCTTCTCAAAAATAGTTTTCTGTCCATACACATTCACTACTGATAGCTGATTTCAAATATGAACTCTGCTCTAAGTTTTCATGTGGGGCAGTCTCTACTGTTTTGGGGGGATCGTAGAGCAGCGAATTGCAGGCGTTCAGAAGGTACTGATACTGCTTTTTTGGTCCTAACTGTGGCTGCTCACCTTGGCCTCCCAACCTTGCTGACCATGGCCTCTGATGTATCCTCCCAACCCTGCTGACCATGGCCTCTGATGTATCCTCCCAGCCCTGCTGACCATGGTCTCTGATGTACCTCCCAACATTGCTGACCTTGGCCTCTGATGTATCCTCCCAACCCTGTTGATCTTGGACTCTGATATATCCTCTCAGCTTTGCTCACCTTGGCCTCTGATATATCCTTGCAGCTCAGTCCTTGATGTATTCTTCCAGCTATGCATACCTTGGCCTCTACTGTATCTGTAGCGCTACCCAGTGGCTGTACCCATCTGTAGCATCTACCCAGTGGCTAGGAGCCACTGGGTAGATGCCAGAATCCTTTTCCCAGTAATTTCCTTGCAGCCAGGCATTCCGATAATTCTTTAGACTCATTAACCAGTCTAAGGGTATGCTTTTTGATGCTTGAGAACTTGGATAGGTAGTGGGTAATGGTAGTATACTCCAGTAACCCTTAGTAACAATTCAAGTACACTAAACTTTCTCCTTTAGAACTCTGAGCCAAGTCCTTGCACTAGTAAATGATGGCCTGAGCTTTGTGGTAGCAACTTGAGGAGATTACTCTTCCTCCTGGACATCCAAGCAAAGTCATTTCACTAAGAATTAAATAGGCTGAGCTCTTCAGGACACCAGACACAATGTCCCCTTTAAACAAGCTTACTCTAGCATAAGAGAGATGGAAATAGCACACGGACTTAAGAAGGAAAAAAAATAGCAGACACAGACTTACTTTTTACTGCATATTTTCCTTATCCTTCTAGAAAATAAAAAGCAAGGCCTTTGGTAACGATGATGAATACATGGCGCATAGACATAACAGCTATCATTTTCATTCTGTCTTCTCACACAGGAGAAGACAGAATGTCACACAGACTGGTGTGATCTCTCACACCAGTCTGTACTCATTAATGTCCTTGGATTATTGCTTGGCTCCTTCCAATATCTTCCAGACCAGATCCTCAGACGACAGCCTCTCAGTCAGCTTCAGCAAACTCTCAGAAAAATAGGCCTCCAGCTAGTTCCACTGAGGCCTCAATAACCTGCAGGGTTATGGTAGGGGGCTAAAGGCCCCTTAGGCTGTGATCTCCTCCTCAAGGAAAAAGACAACGCTGCTCCAAGTCTCCGAGTATTTATGCTCTCTCTCAGCAACCCTCTGGGCAAACTCCCCAGGTATTGTCTAGGGCTACATAAAAATTCTGCTGATTAGACTCTTCCTGCTCACTAACTTCCAGAACATTTCTGGACAACCAAGGGGAAGCAGATAATTCTGCAGCCACTGATTCACTGAACAGAACAGAAAATCAAACACAGTTACACTGATTACAGTGTTTTATGCAGCTGTATTTACTCAGTGCAGCTAATAACATCCAAGTAAAAGATATAACACCAACATGTCAGAAAAAACAAAACAAAAACAGAATCACTAAGTTTGAAAAAGGATCACCCCCTTGTATCAGTATTTTGTTGAACCCCCTTTTGCTTTAATGTCTCTATTAACTTTGCACATCTAGACTTTGCAATATTTGCTCACTATTATTTACAGAATAGTTCAAGTTCAGTTAGAGTTGATGGTGACCGTTTGTGGACTGCAGTCTTCAAGTCATTCCACAGGTTTTCAATGGGATTTAAGTCTGGGCTCTGACTAGGCCATGCAAGAACATTCATCTTTTTCTCCTTCAACCACTATGTTGCAATTTTTGCTGTGTCCTTTTGGTCATTGTCATATTGGAGGGTAAACCTTCTTCCCATTGTTAACTTTTTGGCAGAGGGCAGCAGATTTTCTTCAAGAATTTGATGGTATTTTTCCCCATCTATTTTTCCTTTGATCTTGACAAAATCTCCAGTCCCTGCTGCAGAGAAACACCCCCATAACAGGGTATTAACATCTCCATGCTTTACTGTCGGAATGGTGTTATTTAGATGAATTTCTGCCAGACATATCGTTTGGTATTGAGGCCAAATAATTCTATTTTAGTCTGACCATAACACCTTTTCCTATGTGGCCTCAGACTCTTCAAGGTGCATTTTGGCAAAGCTCAGTTGTGACTGCATGTTGCCTTTCTTGATGCGTGGCTTTTTTCTTGCAACCCTTTCATACAAGGCACATTTGTGGAGAATTTGTGATGTTGTTGTCACATGCACACAATCACTAATCTTTGTCATAAATTCCTGCAACTGCTTCAGAGTTGCTGTAGGCCATTGGTAGCCTCTCTGACCAGTTTCCTCCTGGCTTTTTTTCCAGTTTGGAGCAACATTCTGATCTAGGGAGGGTCTGTGTTGTATCAAATACCTTCCACTTTCTAATATTAGATTTCACTGTGCTTCTAGGCATTGATAAAGCCTTTGAACATTTTTTGTCTTCTGACTTGTGCCTGTCTACAACTTTATCCTGGAGATCTTTTGACAGTGCCTTGCCACCCATAGTTGATTGTTTGCTTCAGTTGCACTATCAGGGACTGAAGTGCTCCAGGAAAGTTCTTATCATGCAGAGCTAATCAAACCGACCACAGCTGATCACAGTTGAAAGTCAAATGGCTTTTTTTCCATTGAGAAGTTGATTAGCTACACATGATTGAGTTTACAAGTTTACAAGCATTTTTTATGAGGGGAGTGATCCCCTTTCCAACTCAGTGATTCTGTTTTTTAATATTTCGATTTTTTTTTTACATGTTCTTCTTATATCTTTCACTTGGATGCTATAAGTTGAGTAAATACAGCTGCATAAAACAAAAAGTGTGTCTGTCTCCATTTCAGGCTGAAAAGCAAAAAATTGTGAGTATTCTTTTATATACCCACTGTATAAAGCTTGAAGAATGGATCTAAGACATCTCAAAAGCCTGCATTTTAACAAGTTAGTTAATAAAGGATAACACACAAACTTCAACCTTTCTGCATTTATCAATAGGTAAAATAGTACAGTACTATAGTCTTAGTACCCAGATGAGCTCTTCTTGAATTTGCAAGCTCATTTTTGCAAGTATTTCCTTTCAGATGCCTATGCCATTTACAGCTCCTAAAAGCCTGTGTGTGCATGAAGCCATAGAATAACATGGAGAGGCATTTTTAAGCTGCAAAAAAAACCCAAAAACGTCTGATGCTGGTAAAAGCAGCTGTAAGAGCACGCTGTGTGCATGAGGCCTTACACTCATGTATGTTTAAGTATGTCTTTGTTTGAATGACGGCTTAAAAAGACTGTTTTTTTTTTTTCCAACCTAAATATGTAACTACGAAAAAAAAAAATTCTGAAAGTTCATAAGCAAGTTAAAGATTATATGAGAATTCTGTATTTGGGTTTAATGTACTGTAAAGCTTAACCAAGGACCGAGCCCTTTTTCTGAGATTTGTTGTTTACAAGTTAAAAACTGTTTTTTTTTTCTAGAAAATGACATAGAACCCCCAAACATTATAAATTTTTTTTCTAACACCCTAGAGAATAAAATGTTGGTCGTTGCAATCCTTTCTGTCACACTGTATTTGCGCAGTGCTCTTACAAGTGCACTTTTTTGGGAAAAAATACACTTTTTTGAATAAAAAAATAAGACAGCAGTAAAGTTAGCCCAATTTTTTATATATTGTGAAAGATAATGTTCTGCCGAGTAAATTGATACAAAACATGTCACGCTTCAAAATCGCGCCCGCTCGTGGAATAGCGACAAAATTTTACCCTTAAAAATCTCCATTGGCGACGTTTAAAAAATTCTACAGGTTGCATGTTTTGAGTTACAGAAGAGGTCTAGGGCTAGAATTATTGCTCTCGCTCTACCGATCGCGGCGATATCTCACATGTGTGGTTTGAACACCATTTCCATAAGCGAGCGCTACTCACGTATGCATTCGCTTCTGCACGCGAGCTCGGCGGGACGGGGCGCGTTTAAACATTTTTTTTTCTTATTTATTTTACTTTTTATTTATTTTTTTTACACTTCTCTTTTTTTTCTTTTTTAAATTGTGTCACTTTTATTCCTATTTCAAGGAATGTAAACATCCCTTGTAATAGAAAAAAAGCATGTCAGGACCTCTTAAATATGAGATCTGGGGTCAAAAAGACCTCAGATCTCATATTTACACTAAAAAAAAATAATTTTGTCATTTGAAAAAAAAAAAAAAGTCCCTTTAAGCTATGGGCGGAAGTGACGTTTTGACGCCGCTTCCGTCCTGCAATGGTATGGAGATGGGTGGGGGCCATCTTCCCCTCACTCGTCTCCATGCCTAGCAGGAAGAAGGATCCGATCGCCTCCGCCGCTGTTGACGGCTCCAGTAAGCGGCGGAGGGCACCGTAGCGTGGTGGGAGGGGGGGCCCTCTCCCACCGTTGATAAAAGTGATCTTGCGGTGAATCCGCCACAGAGACCACTATTATCGGAAATCGGACTGCCCGCCGAAGAAAAGGATACCAGGGTTATGGCAGCTAGCTGCTGCCATAACAAAGATATCCCTCTTCAAACTTAGGACGTATATCGGCGTGTGGCAGTCCGGAAGTGGTTAAAGTGAAAATAAACCCTAACATAAGACCACTGAAGTGACTAGCCTGAGGTGAAACACACTGATGAATGAAATCCTCCAACATAAGCAATACCTGTTAATCGGCAGACCTCTCTTCACTAAAGCCTTCTATAACACAGTTTAGATGACATTTCTCAGTTTCCAGCAGTTAGGGCACAGAAATCTGATGTCACACAATGCACAGAACTTAGTGCAATCTGAGATCTGAGTGGAGGGACACAACCCTCTCTACAGTCTCATAGGGAAACATGCACATCTGAGGTTGTCAATCACCTGCTGTGTGCTAGGGGGCGTCTCCTGGGATTACCTGGTGTTTCTGAAGAACTGTCAGAAGTAATTCATGCAGAGAGCAGAGGAAAGAGACAACACACAAGATCTACACTACATGCTATGGATCGGGGCAAGTACATACCATATGAGGATATGCTTTGCATATTTTTTATTTCAGAGGCTTATAACCTCTTTAACTCTGGGATATGCAAATATTGCCTAAATACAAGAGTCATGTGTACCCTTACTTAAATATTGTGTGCTTTGTGTATTTCTGCCACGTCTGCGTAGTAATCCAGTGTGAAGCTTTACCTCTGTGCAGGAGCTTCCTGTAATAAAGACAGATCACTAATGCTCTTTCCTCTTGTGCATGATGACTGGTCTTGTATCTGCCCCCTCCAGTAATTTTTAGGCAACCTGGAGTGGGCGGGGCCTACTGGGCTCCTCCTCTACATCTACTCTCTGTACAGGCTATATACAGCCTGGCAGTGATGTCACTATGACTTTTTCAAGGTAATACCTGGATTGAAAAAAGCATTTGGTGCACACAAAGAAGACTTTTTTGCTTTGTGTCTATTGAGGATGATATTTACAAGAACGTTTTTGTGCCCGGAGTTCAGCTTTAATAACAAAGCCCCAAAATGTAAAATTGCACAGACTGCATTACAAAATGTGTAACTCCTCAACACATTGGGAAGACCCCCTTATTAGTGCGGTAAAAGCAGGCTCTATTCATAGAAATTATATTGATTAGTTGATAAGAAGAAGAGGAGCATTATTCTCAAACTTCTACAATAAATTCTCCAGAGATTTTACTGTAAAATTTACCATAATATTTGTGCAGCCACGAAACATGTTCTGTCTGGCTTAGAAAGAAACTATGGTAGCGCAAGGGATATCATTCTTACAAAGTCTGCTTCATCTCACTTGTTTTAAGTGTCTGGAACTGTCATTCACTTGTCATTTTCCAACATGTCAACAACATGTGCCAGACCAATCTGTCAGCGGAACGACTTTGGCTGCCCATGAAGAAGCAACAGTTACAGCCTCTGATTCCCAGGCGATGCTGAATCCAGATGACATTCATTATTGTGGGATACTATTCTACATAGACTTTTATTGCCGCCTCCGACATCGAAATTCACAGCACGTACTTCAGAACTCCATTACATTATTAATAAAGTACACAAACTATTCCTCCGTGCAGCTCAGATTGTCCATGGGAAGTTTGTCAAATGATTTGTTAGAATTACCTATCCACAGTCTGAACAGAACCCTTTCCAGAAGCAGGGCTGTTTGGGTCTCTTGATATAGACTAAACAATGAAATCTATGCTTCTCATAATATGGGCCCTGGAAGTATACAAATTAATGGATTCCTTAAAATTATTGTAAACATTTGGATTTAAAACAGAAAAAAATAACAAACATGTTATTCTTACCTGCTCTGTGCAGTGGTTTTGCACAGAGCAATCCCAGTCTTCCACTTCTCATGTCCCCTTCCGGCGCTCCTGGCTCCTCCCTCCTGCTGAGTGCCCCCATAGCAAGTCACTAGCTATGGGGGCACTTGTGCGTGCTTGCTCCTGAGCTGGCTATGTGTGTCCATAAGACACACAGAATGTGGCATGGCCGCGCCCCCGCTCCCTACTCAGTGGCTGACAGCATTGACAGATTGACAGCAGCCGGAGCCAATGGCTGCCACTGCTGTGTCTGAGCCAGTGCGGAGAGAGAGAGCCAAGAAAGCCTCTGCTCTTCTGCACATCACTGGATTGAGATCAGCCTCAGGTAAGGGGTGGGGGGGAATCTGCATACTGAAGGTTTTTTACCTTAATTCAGAGAACGTATTAAGGTGAAAAACCTTCAGCCTTTAGAACCATTTTAACCAGAATCCTGTTTTGTCTGTGCAGTCCTATGCGTAGATTTTTGTGTACACTAAGAGCCAATTAACACAAAGTGTGGTGATCTATGTTTCCTGCACTGGATGAACACAGGTCACTGCTAGTACACACATTAAAAAACTGCTTTCTATGTGTCCTATTTATACACTCCGGAGGTGCGGTGCAGTGAGCTGTGATATATTGCAAACATGCTGCATTTTATCACCGCATTCTGGGCGGAATCACTTGTCACTGAACAGCGTGCAGTGCACCACACTGCTCTACAGCTACATAAGTGAAGTGTCACCTTTGTGCACTTCAAATAAAGTTCATACAAAAAAGGGAGCTGTGTTATGCACTGAAACATACATCACACCAGTCAGCTTTCTGCAGCCGGGATAGACAGCGGCCAAACAGTCAACTGCACCGGTTTACTGAGCAGCAGCTGTCTGTTTATGTGTGAACGGGCCCTATTTAAATTTGTTGTAAACCCACTTTGAAAAAAAAAAACTAACACCTGCAAGACAAAGGCATAATGAGCTAGTATGCATAGCATACTAGCCCATTATGTAATACTCACCTGATATTGAAGCCCTCGCTGCCATTGCTTGAGTTTGCTTCAGTGCGCCTGTGCCAATGACGTCGGCACATGCAAATACAGGGAATATCTCCTACACCATGCAGGTTTAGGAGATATCCTGGGTAGCTACAGGTAAAGCTTATTATAGGCTTACCTCTAGTAAAAAGTGGTCTCTAAGCGTTTACAACCACTTTAAGAGCAAAGCTGTCTATGTTTGTCCTCACCATAAAAAGTAAACCTGTGATAATACTACTGAAAGCTCCACTTCACACAAAACCTTTTTTGTTAGTATTGGAGAGGGTGGAAAAGAGTTGTATTATCCCTGTCAGGTTTTGATTGCTGTCTGCATCCCTGTTAAAGCCTAAGTTTTATTTGTATTATTATTATTATTTTTAATCAGCACAAGGTATTTTCATTTATTCAGTCCCATGTGCTGGTGATGGTTGTTGGAAGAAGGGATTGAGTAGACCAGAGAGGGAATAAATGCATCACTTTTGTTGAACCGAAAGAAGAAGAGGTAGAGAATATATGAAGGTGCAACATTCAACACTAAAATGTTCCATAATGAACATATTCCTATGCAGAACATCTCTGAGCTTTCCTGGTTAAAATTAACTGCAATTTCAGTAAATCCTTTACTAGAAGTTATTGGATAAGTCCAGAAGATTTAGTAGGGAAACATTCAAGAACGTACTCTTCCATTATAAAGTTGATAAGTTGATGACACATATTCACTGTGTTCTCCAATATTTCCCCTCTATGTTCGAAGTGGCAAACAGATGGTCTCATTGTACATTTTTTAAAATACTGAAGAAGTCACCAGCATCACACAGGTGCCTCCAATCCTGCTATTTTTTTGCATTTGTAGAAACAATGTTTTGAGGTCCAATAAGACTGCAACGCTATCTTCTAAACTGACATCATCAGGGGGCTGGGTGTGTCCTCTGGGTTCTTGCATTTAGATTCCCAATGACATACCACTGAACATGCTCAGTATGTCCATGATTGCCCAGTGCATATTGCAGTGTGCTAGACATTGCCCTGAAGTTTCCTGGGAGAAGTAATGTGAGTATCCCTGGAGGCTTCAGCAATTGGGGAAAGGTCAGAAACCAGAAGATGCGTGGCTGGAACTCGCTAAAAATGTATTAAAATGAAAATGATCTTTGATTATGTAATAGTAAGGGGGAGGAGGAAAATTATGTAACGTAGCTAACCTTTCATAAACAGTATCTCCCCCTCCTGTTCATTAGCTTGCAGTGCAAACAAGTCTCACAAGTCTCACTCAACAAGTCTAAATTCATTTTCAAACAGGTGTTTGGCAAATCTCAATACATTTCAGATATTTACTGTACATTGGCTTAGCTGAAAACTATTTCAGAACTTTTTTTTTTGATAATTGAAAATTTTTGATCGTTTTAATACAAAAATATAAGGCACAAGTACGGGAATGGCAAAAAAACAAAAAAACAAAACAAAAAACAAAGTACGGGAATGGGTAATGAAATAAATAAAGAAGGGTAGAAATGAAAAATAATGAGGAATCAACAGACTTCTGTAGGTGGCGTGGATGCATCCTGCAAATATCAAACATGAAGCATAGCCAATTAATAAAAGGAGGCTGAAATACGGTTTTGCAAGAGTGTGACCATAACCCATTAGTAATACCTATAAGCCTATAGGCGGACCTCGATCAACAGTTAAATGTACTATCAGGACGAAAATTATCCTATAATTGCGTGGTCTGCGTTTCCAAAGATAAAAAAAAAGGGGGAAAAGGTAAGAAAGGGGGAAGGGGGAGAGAAGGAGGAGGAAAAAGTGTAAGGAGAATAATTCCAACCAGCTAGACTCGTCACTTGAGGATCCTGCGTAGACTCGGCCCACATGGCGGGGGGGTGCCCCAAGAAATCAAGAGGGTTCTACCCGGAGATACCAGCCCTCCCAAATTGCCGTATGTCGAGCCATATGGTCTTCTAAGCGGGCCGACATAGACTCCATGAGCTCTATGTCTTTAATTCTGCCATAGAGGTCTGAAAGTATCGGGTGATGTCGATTTTTCTAGTGTAGTGCCACTAAGCACCTTGCCGCTGTGAGTATATGTGTGGTCAGTTTTTTGCTAGTCCGGGAAGTTTAGGAGGGAGAAGGCCAAAAAGAAACATCTTAGGGGAGAGGGGGATATCTACCTCAAACAGCTGATGGAAAAGCCCCTGTACCGAGCGCCAATATGGCTGGAGAGCTGGGCAGTTCCAATAAATATGGAATAACATGCCTTGGTTTTGAAGACATCTCCAACAGCGATCCGAAGCCGATAGGTATATGGCATGTAAGCGAGATGGTGTTAGGTACCAACAAAAGAGCACCTTATAAGTGTTTTCTTTATAAAGTGTACATGCACAAGATCATACAGTTCTCCATTGTTCAGGAGACAGTTCCTCCCCGAGATTTTCTTCCCATTTACGCATGTAGCTATGTTTCTCCAATGAGAGTCTGTTAGAAGAATTTAGAATTGTATGTCCGAGTTTAGTCCTCTCTGTGAGGGGCCAGATAGGACTACACTTTCAAATGGGGAAGGAATGGACAACTGAAGAGTCGGGGAGATAGTAAAAGCGTAGTGCCATATCTAAAGGTACCCCAAGAAACTATCTGGGTATTTTCTGTTTTTACCTGGAGTTCTTCTTTCATCATTCAATGATTTTTTTCCTTAGTGATGGTTCACACTACAGCGACTTGGGATCTGACTTGTCAGACCTCAAGTGGCCCCAAGTCGCTGGACATAAGAAATTCCATTTCTAGGCAACTTGTACCCATAGATTTCAATGGAAGTGGCCTCCAAGCCGGATCTCCATCTATATTAAGCGACTTTAGAGGAAAAAGAAAATAATTTACCCAGGTACTTCCCACGTTTATCCAGGCAACCCCCTCCCTCCCACAGAGCTGATTATTCTGTGATTGACCACAGCCAAAGTCGACTGTCCTGGAGGCAAGTTTAAGTTGCGTTGTAAGTTGCGCAAAGTCGCGCTGAAGTCACCTCCAAATTGCCTTGCAAAGTCATGCTGTAAGTCGGGTTGTCCCTTTGTGAAGCGGCACTTAGTTCTATTCTTTTATTGCAACAAAATTGCACTTATGAGGGAATAAGAGAAGAGAAGATTATATTTATTAGATCAATAACTTGTGTGTGGTAAAATTTCCAGCAAAGACAAGATCCATAAAGTAAGGTTCACATCAAATCCCGTTCTGTTCTTTTCCCTTAATTAACAAAATAACAAACATCCTATGACAAAAACAAAGATCTTGAAGAGAGGGCTGCTGAATTACTTTTCTGAAATGAGGAGTCTTGGAGTTGATGTGGAGATAGGGGCGTCCACGGCTTGCTCAATGAAAAAAAAACTGTAATCAGCTAAGATAGTAACATTTTATTAAACCTCAATGCTGCTTTCTGCTACATAAAATGGTTCTGTCTACACGTTAACTCAAGCCAAAGTAACAGATTACATTTTATAGAGGTTCACTATTTCAGGAAGTAAAAAAATATGCTAATGCACAAACTAATAACTAAATAAATATATAGTGAGTAGCTGCCAACACGAAATATGTTCCCACACAGTGATAAATAAAAAAACAATAAATGTGGCGCTTTCTCCGTGATCAAAATTATAATTAATTAAATCATAACGTGTAAAGATAACCAATTAGCTAATTCATCAATGACAAATAAAGTGCTAAGTTCAAATACTCCTCGATTCAGAAATAACCTTCACAGTACAAATTAATATAATGATACAATAATAATCAATAATGCATATAATGTAACTTAAATTGCAAAAAAGTCTGTAAAGTGCTTGGTGCAATCAAACTTCAGTGCACAGAAATAATTAATACAGAGTGTCAGCAATCACAGTGCAGACCCACTGTGCATATAATGTAACTTAAAGTGCAAAAAAGTCCATGAAGTGCTTACTGCAATCATTCTTCAGTGGACAAAAATAATTCATAAAGAGTGTCAGCAATCACAGTGCAGACCCATATAGTAAATTTCTCAATCGTTCCTCACCGTCCGTGTGTGCAGTGTGCCCAGCCTCTCACCTCAAAAGAAGGCCCTTACGGGTCTAGCCACACCAATAATGAATCTCTCATATAGATCCACAGCAGTAGACTCTTTTCTTATAATCCTCTCCTAGATAGGGCAGTGATGTTCAAAGATAGAGGCAGGTATATCCATAAAGTATAGCTATCTCTTCCACCTCCTCCACTTTCCACCAACCAGGCTCACATGTAATACAAATAGGTCTCCATGTTTAGTATTCCAATACAATCATTTATTAAAAAATGTAGCAACTCACATATACAAACACAGTCAATAGCTTCCTCGTGTATCAGGGACTATTTCGTGACACACTGCAGCTGAAGGCTATCCACCTGTACACTCCTCTTCAGCTAAAGGCTCCTAATATCAGTGCCACCCATGGCAGTGTTTAGTTTCCTTTAAGGGCTAGAATCCTTTTCTCAGTTCTTCATTGTATATGGTGCCCGAGTGTCTTTGTGGCTCTCTTACACTCCTTTATTTTGGCTTTTTTATAATCCATGTTTGTCACGGTCAGGGGTGAGGTTTAGAGATCAGTAACTATAGCAGTAGAGGGACTCCCACCAACTAGCAGGATTGGTATACAAGCAGGTCACCCTGGCAAATAATGCAGGCTCACCTGAGTTGCAGAGTCTAAGTACTAACCAGTGTTCACCAGAGCTCCTAATGGTGGAGATGGGTTTAGTTGCATGTTAGCACCAGGTCCCTGTCCTCAGAATTGCCCCACCAGGAGGTGAGCAAGCAGGGGTCCAGTAGTGGATATAGCAGGTAAGGATCAAACAGAGGCATTGTCAGTAAACAAGCCAAAGGTCAGTAACAAGTAGTTGTGGGTTGGGATCAAGCTGAAGCATAGTTGAGGAACAAGCTAAGGGTCAGTAACAAGTGGTAGTAAAGATACGGATGACAGCAGGAAAGACAAAAGCGAGATACTGGATTGAGAGAGCACAATGATCTGGCAAACAGGAAGTACAGACATGGCTTAAATCAGGAAGTTCATGGGAGGAGAAAAGAGTTCAAGGTTCAGCAAAAGTCAAGGCACAAGGCTTAGCTGTCCAATGGATCAGACAGCTGTCCAGCATCTCAGGTAGCTCAGCATAGGAGTCATTGCTAGACACAGCAGAGGTCCCAGATTCAAGTCCATGCCCTGACAATGTTATTCCTCCATGCTGTCTAATTCTCTTAACAGTCTCTCCTCAGTACTGATTGTGATACTTTTCCTTGCTTCTCTCTTCTGATCTGGGTTTCACTGTGTTCCTCATTGATGTTCTACTCTGATTTACGCTCCTTCATATTCCTTCCTGCTCTATAATTTAATCCAAATGTTTCTCTATGCTGCCCTGTTCTAAATCCAGCACCCCTGTCCTTTTCTGTGGTGCCCATTTTGAGCTTGACTTCTCTGTGTTCCTCCGTACTGTCTGTTTTTATTCCACTCACCTGCCCCATTCCTCTATGCCTCATTCTAATATAGGCTTTTTAATGATACCTCATTTTGATCCAGGCTCACCTATACTGCGTTGATCATAGCTGCCCTGTGCTCCCCTATGCATTCTAACCCAGGTTAATCTTTAATGCTTCTTCCTGATCCTGGTTTCTTTATACTCCTTTATGCTGTTACATTCTGACCCAGGCTCATTTAAACACCCCATTCTGATCCTGGCTCCCTTGTGCTCCTCTATGCTGCCCAATTCTAATTTAGGCTTATTTATAACATTCAATTCAATGTGGCACTAAATTATGAACTAAATTATGAACCTAGCTCCTATGCTACCCCATTCTAATCCAGGCTCTACTAAAATGCCCCACCTTAAGGCTAGTTCACCCATGCTCCTTCTTGCTGCCCCATTCCAGTCCCCACCAAAATGTTCCAACCAAACCCTAGCTCTTTCATTCTTTCCAGTGTTGCCCTATTCTAATTCAAGCCTTTTAGAATGTAAGCTCCACAAGCAGGGCCCTCCTGTCCCTTCTGTATTGAACTGTATTGTAATTGTGCTGTCCCCCCTCCACATTGTAAAGCACTGTGCAAACTGTTGGCGCTATATAAATCATGTATAATAATAATAACATTCCATTCTGACCCATGCACCATCTATAGCACTCCATTCTGATCCTAGCTCCCGTGAGCTTCCCTATGCTGCTCCATTGTAATCCAGGCTCTAATCCACCCTAACCCTAGCTCTCCCATGCTCCTTCCTGCTGCCCCATTGTGATCCAGGTTAATTTATAGCATTCCATTCTGATCCAAGTTAATCTATAATGCTCCATTCTGATCCTGGCTCCCTTGTGCTCCTCGATGCTGTCCCATTCTGATCCAGGTTTATTTATAACATTCCATTCCATTCCAGGCTCTTTTATGATGCTACACCCTATCCTGGCTCCTCTTTGCTCCTTCTTGCTGCCTTTTTCAGTATCAGTTCCCTCTATACCAGGGGTGTCCAACTTGTGGCCCAAGACGGCAGTGAATGCGGCCCAACACATAATGATAAACTTTGCATTTACACTTAGCAAATACATGCGGCCGTAGAAAAATTGGACAGTGTCTCTTTACTGGACTTTTATAATGTTTATCTTCCCAAAGAAAAATCTCCCACTCTGCACAATCACGCCTTATCCATGTCATCAGTTTTTGGCAGCACCTTCACCGCTCCTGCCCATTGAAATCAATGGGACAGCGCGGCTATACCGCCGGGAAAACGCCTCTGCAGAGGCGCTTTGCGGTGGTTTTTAACCCTTTCTCGGCCGCTAGCGGGGGGTAAAACCTCCCCGTTATCGGTCGAATACCGACGGTAAAGCGTCGATAACAATAGCGACGCTTTACCACCGACGACGCCCCCGCCCCGGTGTGAAAGGGGCCTAATTATGGAAAATCTCTTTTGTCTCTATTAAAGCTGATGTCCAGACAAACAACTAAATACACAAACGAAATACATATAACAAAGCTGTTTTGCTTGCCAAAGGACTTGTATTTCTGTCCATCCACTACTGAGATTCACATAGCTATGCCAGCTCAGTCTGGCAAGGCATAAAAATCTGATTTGTATTATTTATCTGGCAGTTTTGATTTTGTGACAGTTATTTGCTATTGGTTGGAGACTGGACTACGTACATTTACAAGATTAAGATTAGCAAAAAACTGACCAATTGTAAGTATGTAAGTATTGCGTATGCTATAATTATACATCTTGTATTACATAGTTACATAGTAGATGAGGTTGAAAAAAGACACTTTAAGTCCTTTAAGTCCAACCTATGTGTGTGATTATATGTCAAGATGTATTGAGACCCTATTACAAAATAGTTGTATAACAGTTGACTTTTATATACATTTTTTTTTTTTCTTCATATGTACTGCAAAATCGGCTGTTTGTGAAACTGCTTGCATTTTTTCTAATAAAATTAATTGTTCAAAAATAAATAAATCAGATTTTTCACTTGTGCAGTTAAGTAACACTTACAGGTCCCCTCCCCACCCCCCGCCTGTGACTGGACAGTGAAAGGAGAAGCAGAAGATTGTGATGGGCTTATCTCTCCGTCAACAGTACAACTGATTGCCTATTATACTTATGCTTCCTCCCCACACCCCAGTCTGAGCTCTGCTGTACAAGGACTGTAAGAGGGTAATACTGAGTCAAATTCAGATAGTTACACTGCTTTTGTTAAATAAAAATACAGGACTGCATTAATTTGAGACTTTTATATCTGCCTGGAGTTCAGCTTTAAGAAGAAGGAGGACAATAAAGCAGAAAGCCATAAATTCTCAGCTGCTGATCTGTTATGGTCGGGTTCTGGAATAATTGATGGAAAATTTGCATTTTTTATGACTGATGAGATAATGCTTTCCAGCATTATTATATCCTTACTTTTAGTGTCTGAGACAAACAGAAAACATCGTACAGGGATCAATGGTATGAATTTACTGACAGTCCATTACTGCACGTTATAATGCATCTAAAAAAAGACAAATGAGTCATCTGCATACCTAAAGAATCAGTGTATTTTTGTGAGAAAAACAAATCTAGGATATACACCAGTATATTATCAACTGCTTGGCTTCTACAGTCTGGAAATCAACTTTTTTAAGGCACATTTGCTCATGCCGTGAGAGAATTATTCTACTTTTGCAGGTTTATCTTAAAGTGTGCACCTGTGCGCTTTCCTGGTTCTGAAATCGCACACTCACTGACATGCATGAGCCTCAGACTAATGACCAAGAACCTATCAGTATGGTAAAACTTCTCCAGTCTGAAGATGGCGCTGTACCTCTCTCTTTCTGCACACAACTAGTGCAAAAAGATGCATCTTTAGAAATCATTACAATTTGTAAAAAAAATATTTTAAAAGTATTATAAAATCTGTTATGTAAAAAATAACCAAAATGCATTAAATGTTAATGTTAAAAGATACCAAAATGTACTTAAAATATAGGGCTTAGTTTACTGAAGGATATTGCATGTTATATGTGGGTCATGTGACACATTTCACCCAAATATGACATGCGATATGGAACATCTCAGTTCACTATAGGTTCACTTATTACAGGTACCTATATATTGCTGTCAATTCACACAGCACTTTACATCCATCTATCTATCTATCTATCTATCTATCTATCTATCTATCTATCTATCTATCTATCTATCTATCTATCTATCTATCTATCTATCTATATCGTGTACATGTACATCAATACCTACCCTTAAGGAGCTTACCAACTAGGGACACTAACTCACATTCTTGCATACACATACTAGGGCCACTTTATTTAGCAGCAATGGAGGAAACCAGAGTAAACCCAAGCAGGCATAGGAATAACATGCAAACTTCAGGCAGGTAGGGCCATGGTTGGGATATAAAACAAACAAGGTGCTGCTAGGGCGAACGTTCTACCCACTTAGCCACTATGCTGTTCATTTGGTAAATAAATATCACATACATCTGCCTAAACGTCAAAACTCACAAAAAAAAAAAAAAGTAAATAAATACATCTGTTAACCTCCCTGGCGGTATTCCTGAGTCTGTCTCGGGGTGAATTTTCAGTACCAAAAGCGGTAACCCCGAGCCACACTCGGGATCGCATCGCAGGATCCAGGCAAAGTTACTTACCTTGTCCCCAGGATCCTGCGATGTCTCCCCGCTGTGTGTGTGAGCTGTGTCCTCCGCTCTATCTATCACAGTGCCGGGCTCCGTTCCCTTCGAGCGTCGCGTCGCAAGGGGGACGGAGCATGACACCAAATTAAAAAAGTGAAAAACACATAACACACATACATAGGGGAATTGTACAAAAAAACAAGATTGGTTAAACCCACAAGTGCTTTTTTTATCACTACGATTCCTTTATATTGGCTTTTGGAATTTACAAATGCAGCGATTTAGAAATAAGATGAAAGGTTTAGTGCTGGAAAACCCTTTTTGCTAGAGTATGTAAAGTATGTAAAGTGCATTTTAAATACATCTATATAGATCAGACCAAAATGAGGGACAAATGAGGAGGAATGAGGGACAGAGGGACATTGATCCCAATCAGGGACAGTCCCTCGAAATCAGGGACAGTTGGGAGCTATGTAACACATACAGAACACTGTAATCTTGTAATCTTGTCCAGTGCCCTGCATGCCGTTTTATATTATAAATACTGTTCTTTCTGCCTGGAAACTTGAGATTGTCCATGGCAACAAAAAAGTGTCCCTTTACATCAAAAGCGATTTTAGACCAGCTAGAAAACAGCGATAGTAAATTAGAATCACTTGCAGAATTGAGCGATAGTGATTTGTGGGGAAATTCGTCATCAAACACTGAAAGTAACGACAGCGACAATTCTGCAACTGAGCAAATTTCATTTTTTTAAAAATTTGATTACATTATTGAATACATTTTATTATTATATTATTATTTGTTATAATTATTTATAGTTATTTATTATATTATGTTGAATCTGTTTTATTAAGTTTCAAGCATTTTTAAACATTGAATAACATTAGGCAATATATATCATATTTCCGTTGAATGAACAAGTGTACATTAGGATCGGAAGGACATTAAAGTGGAGTTCCACCTACTTTTACAACTCTTCAGCATCCCTCACTAAACTGTGCACTGTAAACAAATTGGATATTTTTTTATTTTTTTTCTCAGCACCTACTGTATAGCTGCTGTATTCATTTTTCACTTCCTCCTCCCTGGCCGCGGCCCATCGCATCATTTCCTGTTTGCAATGCCTTCTGGGAAGGGGCGGCAACTTCCTCTGAAACTGCCGTTGCTATGGAAACCTGACCTGAAACCTATTACACTGCTTGTGCTGCACTGAGCATGTGCGAGATCTGCAAGGATGAGATCCAGGAAGAAATACAGTCTGGCTTCAGATGCCCACACTTAAGATGGCCACGGCCTGCTGTAAGTTTATAAAATAACAAATTACTGCTATAAACTAACAAAACAAACCTTAGTTTACAGACTAACTATACTAGAATACATTAAGCTTGTGTATTATGGGGGTATTTTTATTTAAAAAGTATAATTTCGGCTGGAACACCACTTTAAAAGAACATGTATCACATAAGGATAGTCATGCTGATATCATCAAAGAGTATAGAAATAAACCAAGTTATGGTAACTCAAGTAACCAGTAGACCACTTTAAACAATGGTGTAAAAAACAGAAAAAAACAAGACTCAACACATGGCCTGAGAGTGTGGTGAATCTACCGGTAAGATTACAATAATCTCAGAAAGGTAAAGGAGGAGGATTAGAAAGGGCGGAGAAGCATGGAAAGAGAGAAAGAAATAAAAAAATAAAAAGGGAGGGGGGAGGGTATAAGAGAAAAAGGGAAGTGCGGAAAAGGTATATCAAGCTACTCATGAGAGGGCCCAGGGGGACTAGTAGGAGCTGTATCCGCTATAAAAGGGTCAAAATCAGAAGACAACCGGAAGTGTAACCAAATGGTCCACATAATAGTGTGGGTCTCACTTTTATCAGCATCCCACGCTAACATCCTTTCAATATGTTCGATCCTGCCCACTTTGCAGGCTCCCTAGAGAGGAGACCACTGGTTGACGCCAAGATCTAGCAATAACTGAACATGCAGCAGTCAGCAAATGGTGAATCAAGCTCTTCTTGATTTGTTTGTATGACCCCGGTAACATAGATAGGACCGTTAAGGGGGTTCATTAGGATATTTGTCCCCAACAAGTTTGTCGTATAGCTGGAGAATCTTGTCCCAAAAGGGTGTAACACGTGGGCACGTACCCCAAATCCCCAAATGTGTGTCATGTTACCCGGGGCCTGCAAACATCTCCAAAATAGGTCCGAAACATTAGGATCAAGCTTGTGTAGAATAGTGGGGCACCGATACCACCTAGAGAATATATGATAATTCCATTCTTGTGCATGAGATAGATAATTTAAAAGAAAGTGCCATTGTTTTGCCCCATTCCATATAATCCGGAGACAAGTTCATCTCCCTTTCCCATTTTGAAAGGAATGTTGGTAGGTTTGGATAAGAAACCTGAATCAGTATCTGATATATCAGGGATAGTGAATGCTCTGGTCTGTCAGACTGGGATAACAATGACTCAAAGGCTGTATGTGGTCTTAATAAGTGGTAGGACCTCTGCGCTACTATATAAACATGCTAAGAAATCAAATGTGTGCAAAATCATGAAAGTGATGCTGCAAAATCAATAGTGCTCACTGAATCACCATAAAGTAAATGTTGTAGGTAAGATTTCGCGCAAACACATAAAGTGAACAATGATTAATAAGTGTTGGTTGATATGTCACGTGAATTGTGTACACCGATAAAAACAATGAAAAAGTGTCCAATAGTGATACAATAGTAAGTGATGGCCTCTAGCTTCCAATTAGACAATGTAGTATTAGGTCAGCTGGGTGATGGACTTCCACAATTACACAGTAGTCAAATCAACTCCTTCCCTCTATAAAAGGTCTCCCATTGCCCTTACCTTAAAGGGCTTAAGATAAAGCCTTAGTGTGGATGGAGGGTGATGGTCTGGAAGTGGTATGGTGGTGTCCACTGGTTGTTGGTTCCTGGTGAGTGGATGCTTTGGCCGCTATTTGTTAGGGGTGGTTCAAGATCCTGGGCTCCAGGTCAACCAAGCAAGAAAAAAGAAGAACAAGGGGGCTCCCAATGGTGTAGTTCGTTTTATAAAATTTATTTAATCAAAAGGAAAAAATTTTTTTTAAAACGTAAATAAAAACATCCACACTGTGGGTACAGTGTGGGACGGTGACAAGCAAAGATGGCGGCGGAACGCCATCACCTGGTGCAAAACTTCCGGTTCACACTAACAGCACTTCTGGGTCAAAGCAGCGTGTAGTGTTGTGTGCGATGGCTAGCGGGATCCTACGCGTTGCGTCACGTGACCTCGTGACTTCATCAGGGTCTTGTCGAATCGTCAATGTTTGGTATTTTGTTTATAAAGTGCGCTAGTTGAGTGTGTTCAAGCCAAGCCATGGAAGGGTTGTGGCAGGAAGAGAGCATGTCAGGTAGGGGAATTGGTTTTCCAGCACTGAGCGTATGTCTTAACAGAGGGGCCTCTGTCTTTTGCCAAACAAGAAATTTAGGTTTAACACAAGTCGGAGGGAAAGAGTTGATATCAAATAATGAAGTCAAGGGACTGGGTCTCGAGGACAATACACCTTTGGTAAGGTCGCTGTCCCAAATTCACAACGTAGCGGAAGTCAGTTATTTATTATATTATAATTTACGATTTTGTGTTTCAAACTTTATAATACCTGGGATGTCTTCTAGAAGTGAGTTATTCCTAAAAATTACATTACAGGCCTACAATATAAAACGCCAAATTTCCATGCAAAACAATGCACAGCTTTCAGCATCAAAAATCTGACATAATCATACCGCCAGGGAGGTTAAATAAGTTGTGGTCTAGTTACGCTTTATTTATAGTAATGAAATGTATTAAATTGCCAGCTGATTGTTAAGGAGCCAGGCCCTGCCACATCCCAAAGGGCCTGGTATGGATTGATTTTTTTGCACTGTTGGTTCCTTTGTTTACATACTTCTGACAGCAGGGATGAGTCGTGGTTGTTAGGATGCAGGCGGGTGCCGGCTCCTTAACAACCGGCAGTCTGGAGCTGAACTGTCACATTTAACAGTGGTAGGAAAAGCAATGTTAAATGTTTCACTTCCAGCTTCAGAAACATACGTTAATATAAATACCATGTGCAATGTATGTATATGAATGGTAAAAAAACAGCTGCTGTACTAAAGAAACCCCTACGAACAGTGAACATAAGAAAATCCTATTAATATAGATCCTCCATAGTGTGCACCGCTAGTGTTCAAAAACCTCCAAAATAATATTCAGTGCAATCAAAAGTGGAAAACAGATAAAAATAAATGTTTAAAAAAGTATATATATAAAGTATATATAAAGTATATATATAGATATATATATATATATATATATATATATATATATATATATATATATATATATATATATATATATATATATATATATATATATATATAGATCTATCTATATATATAGATAGATCTATATATATGTATATAGTGCCAAACATAAATCTAAACTCATGCATAGTGCACATCAAATAGTAATGACCATTAAAGTACTCCAAAAAGTCCCAATGAATGTAATTATACAGAAAAATATTTTGAACATAAGTGCATAAATACTTCATAAAACTTGTGCGTTAAAAATCTTCTTGTATACAAAAAACCCAGTGTGGGGGATTTACTAAAACTGGTGCACACGGAATTTGGTGCAGCTGTGCATAGTAACCAATCAGCTTCTAGATTTTATTCTAGATTTTATTTTCAAAGCTTAACTGAGCAAACTGAAGTTATAAACTGACTGGTTACTATACACAGCTGCACCAGACTATGTGTGCATCAGTTTTAGTAAATCTCTCCCAGTGAGTGTTCAATAGGTGACAAGTTTCTATCCACAGTGATCCCTTCATCACACTCAAAAACACACTCACCAGAAGTGCAGGCCAATCTAATTAAAGATAGGCAAGCACAGCATGAACAGCATATGGGAAGATGATCTCACACCACTTGGATTCCTTCTTAGAGAGTAATCCTCCACTGCCCACACTCCCAGTGGCTCCAAACACCAGGATGGATGAATACGTTATGTAGAAAAAAAGGTTTTTAATAGTGTGATACCATAATTATAACCACTTTATTGTGAATTAAAAAATGTACTCACAGAGATTGAGCAGATTTTAAGCATATCAAACAGTCTAATATGCAGGTGGAAGCTGCATGAGCCCGCTTAAACAGAGCTTGAGACTTCTGTCAGCCCCCGACTGCTCAGCTCCCCGCCATTTGGAAAACTCAAGGACCGATCACAGCAACACTCTGCTGACAGCATTATGCTCCACCCCAACTTGTTTCGTCCCAAAATGACTTTGTCAAGAGAATGTCTAACACTGCAGCCACAAGTCTTAATTGCTCTTACTCAATCTAAATTGAGACTGCCGGTCTCTTGTGAGCCATCCTTGGTTTGGGTTGAGTTAAAGCATTTAAGGTTTGCCGCTGCAGCGTAAGAAATCTCTCCATTTTTGTTTTAAACAATTTCCCCTGGGTGATTATACCCCTTTCACACTGAGGCAGTTTTCAGGCGTTTTATCACTAAAAATGGCGCCTGAAAACTGCCTCTTATGCCTCCCCAGTGTAAAAGCCAGCATGCACTTGCGGGTCAGGAAAAAAATTCCTGCAAGCAGCATCTTTGGGGCGGGCTGTATACAGCGCTCCTACACCGCCCCTGCCCATTGGAATGAATGAGCAGCTCTTCTAAAACACCTGTAAAGCGATTCGGAAGCGCAGCAACAGGGGCGCTTTTAACCCATTCTTAACCCCTTCTTGGGGGTAAAAAGCGCCCCGCTAGCGGCCGAGAAGCCCTGCTTAAACAGCGGTAAAGCACTGCTGAAACTAGCGGCACTTTACTACTAACTGACCCGCTTCCCCGGTGTGAAAGTAGCCTTAATGTACATTGCAGGATTTTAACAAATGTTGTAGCAGATTCCTACCTTTTGTTCCTGTGAAGAAATAGCTGATTGTTTCACCATGTCCTTTGCAGACTGAGTCTGAACAGAAGGCATTGGTTCACTGAAATCACATGGTGCATTCTCAGTGTTCTAATGAGAAAAAGCTGCAGGATTTGCATCTCTTTAGAAATATTTAACCCTTGGAGACTATTGGATCGATTTACTAAAAGCAAATAGACTGTGCACGTTTGAAAGTGCAGTTGCACTCTACAAGTGCAATTGCCCCAGAGCTTAGTAAATGAGGTAAATTTTCACTTTACAATGAACACCCAAACAACCCAAGGAAAATGAAAAAAAAACAGCATTTTTGCTTGAACATGATTGAATGATGGAACTCAGCAGAGTCCCTCTTTTACTAAGCTCTGGAGAAGCTGCACTTGCAAAAGTGCACAGTCTATTTGCCTTTAGTAAATCAACCCCTATCTCATCCAAAGCTAAAATTCCTATTGCAGGAGATGCCTAAAATTTAACATGTATCTTAGTGGAGACTTCTGGGAAAATCATTGAACCAATCACACATTGAACCAGATTGCATTGAATTTTACAGAAAATTATAGCGGCTACAGATTGAAAAGCAATTTTTAATAACAATAAATTACAACTTGGCTTGTGTAGCAATTTTACTGTATATGCTATATATATATATATATATATATATATATATATATATATATATATATATATATATATAAATATATACAGATATCTATATATATATATATATAGATATATATAGATATCTATATATATCTATATATATATATTTTTTTTTTTTATTTGCTATATTTTTCCCACATAAGTGAAGGTACCCTTTAAACATCTATGCTGCTACCCCTTGAAAACAAAGTCAAAATAGATGCTGCCCTGCATATGCTGCCCACATGCTAAATTGCTGGAAGTATGTTAATACAGGAGGGACATTTAGTTACAATCAGCTGCCAAATGAAATGCTCTATCTTTCAATGTATCAATTTGACAGGGTTCTTTCTCAATACTAGAGTGCCACTTTTTCGTGCCTGTGCATGTACAATCTATTTTATACATATTTTACATATGTCTCATTTGCCTGCAGCTAACTGCCTTACGACACATCTCTTATTTTGTCACCTTTAAGATGTTTAACAGGGTATAGAACAGCATACACAAGTAGAGTCCAGGAATGGAGTAGAGCAACAGGGGATTTTCAGCCTTGACGCAATTTGCATTAGAACACTTAGTCATAAGCCTTATGACTAAGCATTGTACTGAGAAAAGTCAAGGCTTTCTCGCTGAAGATTTGTGGTGATTTAAAGCTTATGTTTATAGATTTTTTTTAAAATCAGCACAAGGGATGGTCCTCACAATGAATGAAAAGTGTCCCTTGTGCTGGTGGCTACCGTGATCTTGTTCCCCCTGCCCCCCCTAGATACCCTGCAGTAGTGATCTCCCAGTGTTGCAGGGGTTGATATGACAGGCAAAAGTGCTGATGATACCGATACACACCCTTTTCACCCCCATGCTCCATTTATAATAGCCATGCTATCACTTCCCATAATGAAAAGGAGGACCTTTCATTCATGCACCCATCCACCATTTAGACCCCTTTCACACTGGGGTGTTTTTTAGGCGCTTTTGAGCTAAAAATAGTGCCTGTACAGCATCTGGAAAACACCTCCCCTGCAGTCCCAGTGTGAAAGCCAGAGTACTTTCACACTGGGGCGATGCACTGGCAGGACATTAAAAAAAGTCCTGCAAGCCAAGCAGTATCTTTGGGGATCCTGCCCATTGAAATGAACGGGCTTCGGCAGCGGCGCTACACGGGCACATTTAACCCTTTATTCGGCTGCTAGCGGGGGTTAAAAGCTCCACACTAGCAGCCGAATGTCGCCACTAAAACGACAGTAAAACTAGCGGCCTTTTGCCGCCGACACTCGCCCCAGTGTGAAAGCAGCCTTATAGTTTTGAGAAGGATCTGAGTTCTCTTGCTTTCAGGCCTCCTCCACATTTCTTTGATATTGCTGCTGTGATCCAACTTCCTGTTAGAGGGTGTCATTGTCAATGGTCCCACTGTATGTAGGAATGTAGCCAAACTGCCTGCTCCCAGGGTGGACTATGGGGTCTGTAATTTCCATAGAGCAACTAACTGTACTGCTCATTCCCAAAAAAAGAAAATGAAAGTGAGGGCGACAAAGGAGTTTTGGGAGCTCACGGAGGACTTTACAAGAAGGCAGAAAAACACAGTCAGAAATTATTTCATGAAAAAAATTGATTACAGGGCCATTATGTAGTGGATATGTATGGATTATTTTTGGAAAATAAGGATATTGTTTAGTGTCACCCCAGTGCTCTACCTTCATACCTGAACTTTACCCTTGGTAAGGGTGGAGCGCTGATATCCAAGAGAGAATGTGGTTGTAAGCCATTCCTCTAGCAGCAGTGGTTTTTGTTTGTGTTTCAGGGTATAGCATGAATCTACAGCCAAAGTAGAAAACTTATGAAATCTCACTTGTAAAATATAGCCATAGCTAATTAAAAAAAGTTCCCAATGGAAATTATCAGTGGGCTTTGGTAACTACAGTTAAATACTTGGCCTGATTTACTAATGGTGATGCATGTATGATCACTGTCATGTGATGATCAAACATATCTGATGCTCACAGAATGTATCATTCGTCTATGGTGTGTGCAAGCGCCCAGGCACAGACTATAGCGAAGATACACAGAGTGGTTTCTTTAGAATATACACTTGAGCATGCAAAGTGGCTCCAGCTAAGCTGTGGTGTGTCAAGGGTAGAAATGTGATTTTCTCTGTGATGTTTTTGGGTCTTTCTAAGCACTGTTAGTACCCATTTATATATACAGCCAACTTCAGGAAAGTGTGGGTTGGGAATACTATACTTATATATTCCATGAACTAGTGCTTGGATTCTATGACTTTTTCATATGATCACATTACATTGCCTTTGAAAAAAGATTCATTTTCCACATTTTGTCATGTTACAACCAAAAACGTAAAAGTATTTTATTGGGATTTTATGTGATAGACCAACACAAAGTGGCAAGTAATTGTGAAGTGGAAGGAAAATGATAAATGGTTTTCTATTTTTTTTTACAAATAAATATCTGAAAAGTGTGGCGTGCATTTCAGCCCCTTTACTCTGATACCCCTAACTAAAATCTAGTGGAACCAATTGCTTTTAGAAGTCATCTAATTCATAAATAGAGTCCACCTGTGTGTAATTTAATCTCAGTATGAATTGAGCTGTTCTGTGAAACCCTCAGAGGTTTGTTAGCCTCCCTGGCGGTATGATTATTTCGGATTTTAGGTGCTGAAAGCGGTACCATTATTTTGCATGGAAATTTGGCGTTTTATATTGTAGGTCTGTAAATCTTAACAATAACACACTTAAATCTGTCCAAACCAGAGTTTAGTAGATATCCTGGGTATGATAAAGTTTGAAACACAAAAACATAAATTATAATATAATAAATAAAAATAAATAATAAAAAAAATAAAAAAAAATAGTAATAAAATAAATTTCCCCACAATTCACTATCGCTCAATTCTGCAAGTGTTCTAATTTACTATCGCTGTTTTCTAGCTGGTCTAAAGCCTCTTTTGACGTAAAGGGACACTTTTTGGTTGCTATGGACAATCTCCAGTTTCCAGGCAGAAAGACAGTATATATCACATAAAACTGCATGCAGGGCATGGGCCAAAGCACTGGGGACAAAAGGGATGTGAAATCATTTCAATGAATGATTCAGGGGGCTGAATACAAATGCATGCCACACTTTTCACATATTTATTTGTAAAAAATATTGAAAACCATTTATCATTTTTCTTCCACTTCACAATTATTGTGTTGGTCTATCACATAAAATCCCAATAAAATACATTTACATTTTTGTTTGTAACATGACAAAATGTGGAAAGTTTCAAGGTGTATGAATACTTTTTTTAAGGCACTGTACATACAGGGTTTTTTCCATGCCTTGTAGCTTGGAGCATGAAGTAATTTTTTTTTTTTTGTTTCAGTTTATTTTTGCAAAACTTTTCTGCCATGTGCATTCTGAGGTGCCCCTTTTGCACAAGGAGGCATAAATGCAACATTATTTTGCAGTCAGGAGGCTATGGCTTACCATATATGGTGGACCAGCCCAAAAGTCAAAAGATTTTGTATCCTCGGCTACAATCTTATCAACTCTCTTCCTGGTGCTAACCTCATGAAATCCCTGCAACAGGCATTACTGGGTCGTGCAGTGGATCAAGCTCCGAAACCAACAAAAAGATTTATATTTTTTACATATACATTTATATTCATGGCGGCGATAATCACTATACAGTATCATGGAAGTCTACAATGATCCAATTTAATTTATTTGATAAATTTGATTTAGACAAAGATGTCTTGAATCATGATAAATGAATGCCTATCGGAGCTCCTAAATGACAGGCCGGCTTTGTTCGAAAAAATGTGGGGTCCTTGGATCCGATATTTGATGGGCGTTACCAGCTGAACTAGAAACATCTCTACTGGGTTTGCCTGGGACACTTGCTCTTACTATTCTTTCCTCTACTTTATTCTCTTTTGATCCCTGCATAATTGGGGAATCCCCCTCGACTTACACATGGTTGGTTAAGACTTTTTGAAGTCCTACTGGGCATTATCTAGCACAAAACTGGAGCTAATGAACCCTCCGGGTCTGCTAGTCAACATCGGCTTTCTGCTCAGAACTCAGGGACTCTTACTAACCATGTATATTTTTCTGTTACGACACATTTGTTTGAAATTATGACCAGTTGACAGTCTTTCGTATTTTTATATTTCCTTTATGTGTGCTTCATTTATTTACTGAAAATGTAATTTAAAATATTGTAAATGGAAAGCAACATTATTTGCAAGTTTAACATTAAAAGCAAACTAGGACTACCCCAAATCTATTGAACACCAATAGCTAGATAGATTCATGGATTGCAAATGCAGTTTATTCCTGCTCTTGTTTATTTTACATTTTGCCATGCTGGTGTGTTTCATTACCACCAACTCATTTTTTGAGCATGTCTTGAGTTAAGGCAGCCCATGTAAATGAACGGCTGACAATACACCAAAATATCCATAAAAATGGATTGCAGTTGCATTACCCTACTGTGCATGGGTGCCATTCAAAATGAATGGCATCACAACATACTAAGGTGCATAATGCAGCGCAAAAGTGTTTTTCATTAAATCCGGCCCACTTTACTTAATTACAGTAAGCATGTTAAAGTCAATCAGTGCAGTGAGTGCATTGCTTTTGCCTCATTGACTTATTAAGAGGCTTGGCCATTGCTACATTAGACGCATTGGTGGGTCTTTGTAATAGATTTAAGAAAGTTGGTTACATAGGCAGTTTAGGTACAGGAGGCATGCACCAGTACCTTACAATACTGGTTCACCTATGCGTGTGTTGGTTTCTTGTGATATTTAAGACTACAGAATTACATTAAAAATTAGACGGTCATGCTGGGAAATATATATTCCAAGTCTGCAGTAAATAACTTTAATTAGATTCCAGTGAACACATGGGAAATGTTTAGATCATTTACTGCAATTACGTCAAGTAAAAACTATATGAATATTTTTTTAGTGGATGATAGGGCACAAATATTATATTTAGACCAGGGACACAGTTGTCTAAATAGTGTCTGGGGCCCTGTGAGTGTTTAATTGGGCCAGCCCTGATTAGTGCAACTCTACTCCAAACGGACCATAATTTCACATCATGACGGACCTGGATTTTGTTACTTTTTCATAAAAAGGACTTTTGGGAGGTATGATTAACAACTTTACGTATTTACACTAGGGATGAGCCGAACACCCCCCGGTTCGGTTCGCACCAGAACCCGCGAACGGACCGCAAGTTCGCACGAACGTTAGAACCCCATTGACGTCTATGGGACTCGAACGTTCGAAATCAAAAGTGCTCATTTTAAAGGCTAATTTGCATGGTATTGTCCTAAAAAGGGTTTGGGGACCCGGGTCCTACCCCAGGGGACATGTATCAATGCAAAAAAAACTTTTAAAAACGGCCGTTTTTTCGGGAGCAGTGATTTTAATGATGCTTAAAGTAAAAAAAAAAAAGTGAAATATTCCTTTAAATATCGTACCTGGGGGGTGTCTATAGTATGCCTGTAAAGTGACGCGTGTTTCCCATGTTTAGAACAGTCCCTGCACCAAATGTCATTTTTAAAGGAAAAAATCTCATTTAAAACTGCTTGCGGGTTTAATGTCATGTCGGGTCATGGCAATATGGATGAAAATCAGTGAGACAAACGGCATGGGTACCCCCCAGTCCATTACCAGGCCCTTTGGGTCTTGTATGGATATTAAGGGGAACCCCGCACCCAAATTAAAATAAGGAAAGGTCCCTATATACTCTGAACAGCAGTATACAGGCGGTGCAAACAAGACAGGGACTGTAGGTTTGTTGTTAAGTAGAATCTGTTTGTAATTTTGAACATTTTTAATGTGTTTAGCTCCAGCCAAAAAATCTTTTCTAAGCTTTTTGGAAAACATAGGGAAGGGTTATCACCCCTGTGACATTTGTTTTGCGTCTTTCCTCCTCTTCAGAAGATTTCACCTCACTTTTTTGTCCCAATGAAAAATGTTTTTTGAAAATTTGTGTTTTTTTGTGGAACAAGGATTGGAAAGCATCAGTGGAAAGGAAAAATTGTTTTCCCATATTAACTCTTACAGGAGAGAATTTCCCTTCCTTAGGGGTAGATTTCATCTCACTTCCTGTTGTCTCCTTCCGTTTGCAAGTAGGAGTCGTTTGTAAGTTAGATGTTTGAAAGTAGGGTCCTGCCCTATATACTCAGCAGAAATTTGGGCCTTAGGTGTTGCTGTGGCCAAAACACTGTAAGCCCTCACAGGGCCCTGCTGTGAAATATTAGATCAAGAATTGTAATTACATGCCCCTGTTGAACAGGAGCTGAAAAATTAGGCCTTAGGCACTGGTGCTGGTGCCACAACACTGCAACCCCTCACAGATACTCTAGTTGGAACGCAGGAACGAGCCCTGCTGCAAAGTATTGCATCAAAAATTGTAATTACACGCCCCTGTTAGACAGGGGCAGAAAAATTGGGTCTTAGGCACTGGTGCTGGTGCCACAACACTGCAACCCCTCACAGACACTCTAGTTGAAACGCAGGAACAAGCCCTGCTGCAAAGTATTGCATCAAAAATTGTAATTACACGCCCCTGTTAGACAGGGGCTGAAAAATTGGGTCTTAGGCACTGGTGCTGGTGCCACAACACTGCAACCCCTCACAGACACTCTAGTTGAAACGCAGGAACAAGCCCTGCTGCAAAGTATTGCATCAAAAATTGTAATTACACGCCCCTGTTAGACAGGGGCAGAAAAATTGGGTCTTAGGCACTGGTGCTGGTGCCACAACACTGCAACCCCTCACAGACACTCTAGTTGGAATGCAGGAACAAGCCCTGCTGCAAAGTATTGCATCAAAAATTGTAATTACACGCCCCTGTTAGACAGGGGCTGAAAAATTGGGTCTTAGGCACTGGTGCTGGTGCCACAACACTGCAACCCCTCACAGACACTCTAGTTGGAATGCAGGAACGAGCCCTGCTGCAAAGTATTACATCAAAAATTGTAATTACACGCCCCTGTTAAACAGGGGCTGAAAAATTGTGCCTTAGGCACTGGTGGTGGCGCCCAGAACCAAAAATGTTCTTACAAGCTATCAGCGTGATGATTGAGGAGGAAGAGGATAATTACTCAGGGATAGTCACTCAGCATCAGCATAGGCAGTCTTTGAAGGGATCTGAGATTTCAAAAAAAATTATTCGGTTACATCTGCATCAGGTGCTTGGTAGCTGGTGGTGATCCAAGACTGATTCATTTTTATGAAGGTCAGCCGATCGACCGAGTCGGTGGACAGACGCACCCTGTGATCGGTTACCACGCCTCCAGCAGCACTGAATGTGCGTTCCGAAAGAACGCTGGATGCAGGACAGGCCAGTAGCTCAATTGCATACTGTGCAAGCTCTGGCCAGTGATCCATCCTCAAGACCCAGTAACCCAGAGGATTTTCGGTGGGAAAGGTGTCCAAGTCTGATCTTGCCCCTAGGTATTCCTGCACCATGTAAAACAGACGCTGGCGATGGTTGCTGGAACCGATCATACCTTGGGGCTGCGGACCAAAAAATTGTCTGAACGCATCGGTCAGACGGCCACCTTCTCCACCGCTCCTTCTTTGACTGACCGAAGCCTCAGCAACACGTTGTCCAGAAACAGGAGTTTGTAACCTCCCAGTCTCTGGGAACGCGTTGCACAGACCTTTCTGCAAGGCCTCCCGAAGATGTTTCATCCTCTGCTCCCTCTGCGATGGCAAGATAAGGTCCGCAACCTTACCCTTGTAACGTGGATCAAGGAGGGTTGCCAGCCAGTATTGGTCCTTCTCCTTGATACCACGAATACGAGGATCCTTACGCAGGCTTTGCAGGATCAGGGAGGCCATGCAGCGTAGGTTTGCTGAGGCATTCGGTCCGGAGTCCTCTGGGTCACTAAGGACAACAACGTCCGCAGCCACCTCCTCCCAGCCACGTACAAGTCCATGTGTTCCTTGGGACTGATCCCTTAAAGACTGCTGATGCTGAGTGCCAGGCTCCACCTCCATACTGACACAATCTTCCTCCTCCTCCTCCTCCTCCTCCTCGTCCTCTTCCTGTGTGATCGGCGGGCACGCAGGAACACTGTCTGGATAAAGGGGGCCTTGAGAGCTAAGGAAGTCCTCCTCTTCCTGCCTCTGTTCTGCCTCAAGTGCCCTGTCCATTATCCCACGCAGCGTGTGCTCCAACAGGTGGACAAGGGGGACAGTGTCACTGATGCATGCACTGTCAGTGCTCACCATCCTCGTGGCCTCCTCGAATGGTGACAGGACAGTGCATGCATCCCTGATCATGGCCCACTGGCGTGGGGAAAAAAAACCAAGGTCCCCTGACCCTGTCCTGGTGCCATAGTCGCACAGGTACTCATTGATGGCCCTCTGCTGCGTGTGCAGCCGCTGCAGCATGGCCAACGTCGAGTTCCACCTGGTGGGCATGTCACAGATTAGGCGGTTATTGGGCAGGTTAAACTCCTTTTGGAGGTCCGTCAGCCGAGCACTGGCATTATATGACCGGCGGAAATGCACACAGACTTTCCTGGCCTGCCTCAGGACATCCTGTAAGCCCGGGTACCTGCCCAAGAACCGCTGCACCACCAAGTTAAGGACGTGAGCCAAACAGGGCACATGGGTCAGTTGTCCCTGTCGGAGGGCAGAGAGGAGGTTGGTGCCATTGTCGCAAACCACCATTCCTGCCTTAAGTTGGCGTGGCGTCAACCACCTCTGAACCTGCCCCTGCAGAGCTGACAGAACCTCTGCCCCAGTGTGGCTCCTGTCCCCCAAGCACACCAGCTCAAGCACCGCATGGCATCTTTTGGCCTGCGTACTTGCGTAGCCCCTTGAACGCCTACGGAGCACCGCTGGTTCCGAGGAAGAGGCCATGGAGGAAGAAGAAGAGGAGGGGGTGGAGGAGAGAGGTGTGTCACAATCAGCATTTTGGAGGCGTGGTGGCGGAACAACCTCCAACACTACTGCACCTTGTCCTGCATCCTTCCCAGCTGCCAGCAGAGTCACCCAATGCGCCGTGAAACTTAAGTAACGTCCCTGTCCATGCCTGCTGGACCATGAGTCAGCGGTAATATGCACCTTACCGCTGACCGCCCTGTCCAGCGAGGCATGGACATTGCCTTCCACATGCCGGTAGAGAGCCGGAATCGCCTTCCGTGAGAAAAAGTGGCGTTTGGGTACCTGCCACTGAGGAACCGCACATTCCACAAACTCACGGAAGGGGGCAGAGTCTACCAACTGAAAAGGCAGCAGTTGAAGTGCTAGCAATTTTGCCAAGCTAGCATTCAACCGCTGGGCATGTGGATGGCTGGGAGCAAACTTCTTTCGGCGGTGCAGCAGCTGGGGCAGGGAAATTTGCCTGGTACAATCTGACGTCGGTGTACCAAAAGCAGATTGCCCATAAGTACTTGGCTGTGACACACCTAATTCTACACCTTCATTCCTCTCACTGCAGGTCGCAGAGAGGACTGAAGGTCTAGTGGGGTTGGAAATCTCAGCTGATGAGGAGCAAGGAGAGATCGTCTTTGTTCTTTGGTGTGGGTCTTTTAGATACGCTTGCCAACGAACTGCATGGCAGGTCAACATATGTCTGGTCAAGCATGTGGTACCCAAGCGGGAGATGTTTTGGCCACGCGAGATACGCTTGAGACATATATTGCAAATAGCAGCGGTGCGATCTGATGCACTCGTCTCAAAAAAGGCCCACACCAAAGAACTTTTTGAATAACGCGCAGAGACTGCAGCGCCCTGCACATGTGGAGCTTTGGGGTGTGATGCAGTCAATGTGCTGCCCTTAGGCTGGCCCCTGGAGGGCATCCTGCCTAGTTGGTGATGTGCCACCTCCTCCTCCTCCTCCTCCTCCTCCTCCTCCTCTCTCCTATCAGGCACCCACGTTGAGTCAGTGACCTCATCATCCCCTCCCTCCTCATCACTGGAGCAAACCTGGCAGTATGCTGCAGCAGGGGGAGCATGACTGCCAGATTGCTGTCCTTCTTGGGCACCCCCTCTGTCCGTGCTCATGTTACTGCCTTCATTGAGCTCAGTATCATCATCAGAGCCTTCCAAACGCTGGGCATCCTCCTGGAGCATGTACCCAACACTGTGGTCAAACAGTTCGAGGGAATCCTCAGGAGGACATGGTGGGGCTAGGGAAGGAGTCACTGATGACATTGAGCTGAGGGAAGAGGCCGCTGCTTTGCCAGACAAAGCACCCTGGGCATGGGTGAGAGAGGATGAGGAGGATGAGGACGGCTTGGTCATCCACTCGACCAAGTCTTCCGCATGTTGCGGCTCAACACGGCCAGCTGCCGAAAAAAAGGCCAAGCGTGTCCCATGGCCACGTGCTGATGAGGATGCACCGTCTCCACGACCAGCACTAGACACAGAGCCTGCTTGCCCTCTCTTATTGGCTTGTGACTGTCTGCCTCTCCTTCTTGGCCTTCCAGACATACTAATGGCCTGTAGCTGCACTAAGCTGGGATAGAACACCTGTAATTTTCTTCAGGTAGCTTTATATACTGTAACCAGACAAGCCTGCCTGTCAGTAGGAAGATAACAGGAACGGATCTAGCTGAACACTGTGAGCAGGACGTACTGCACTAAATGTATATAGCAGGAACGGATCTAGCTGAACACTGTGAGCAGGACGCACTGCACTGAATGTAAATAGCAGGAACGGATCTAGCTGAACACTGTGAGCAGGACGCACTGCACTGAATGTAAACAGCAGGAACGGATGTAGCTAAACACTGTGAGCAGGACGCACTGCACTGAATGTAAATAGCAGGAACGGATCTAGCTGAACACTGTGAGCAGGACGCACTGCACTGAATGTAAATAGCAGGAACGGATCTAGCTGAACACTGTGAGCAGCACGCACTGCACTGAATGTAAATAGCAGGAACGGATCTAGCTGAACACTGTGAGCAGGACGCACTGCACTGAATGTAAATAGCAGGAACGGATCTAGCTGAACACTGTGAGCAGGACGCACTGCACTGAATGTAAACAGCAGGAACGGATGTAGCTAAACACTGTGAGCAGGACGCACTGCACTGAATGTAAATAGCAGGAATGGATCTAGCTGAACACTGTGAGCAGGACGCACTGCACTGAATGTAAATAGCAGGAACGGATCTAGCTGAACACTGTGAGCAGGACGCACTGCACTGAATGTAAATAACAGGAACGGATCTAGCTGAACACTGTGAGCAGGACACACTGTACTAAATGTAAATAGTCTAGCTGCCTGACCGTGGTACTAATAGGATCAAAAAGAACACCTGTAATTTTCTTCAGGTAGCTTTATATACTGTAACCAGACAAGCCTGCCTGTCAGTAGGAAGATAACAGGAACGGATCTAGCTGAACACTGTGAGCAGGACGTACTGCACTAAATGTATATAGCAGGAACGGATCTAGCTGAACACTGTGAGCAGGACGCACTGCACTGAATGTAAATAGCAGGAACGGATCTAGCTGAACACTGTGAGCAGGACGCACTGCACTGAATGTAAATAGCAGGAACGGATCTAGCTGAACACTGTGAGCAGGACGCACTGCACTGAATGTAAATAACAGGAACGGATCTAGCTGAACACTGTGAGCAGGACACACTGTACTAAATGTAAATAGTCTAGCTGCCTGACCGTGGTACTAATAGGATCAAAAAGAACACCTGTAATTTTCTTCAGGTAGCTTTATATACTGTAACCAGACAAGCCTGCCTGTCAGTAGGAAGATAACAGGAACGGATCTAGCTGAACACTGTGAGCAGGACGTACTGCACTAAATGTATATAGCAGGAACGGATCTAGCTGAACACTGTGAGCAGGACGCACTGCACTGAATGTAAATAGCAGGAACGGATCTAGCTGAACACTGTGAGCAGGACGCACTGCACTGAATGTAAATAGCAGGAACGGATCTAGCTGAACACTGTGAGCAGGACGCACTGCACTGAATGTAAACAGCAGGAACGGATGTAGCTAAACACTGTGAGCAGCACGCACTGCACTGAATGTAAATAGCAGGAACGGATCTAGCTGAACACTGTGAGCAGGACACACTGTACTAAATGTAAATAGTCTAGCTGCCTGACCGTGGTACTAATAGGATCAAAAAGAACACCTGTAATTTTCTTCAGGTAGCTTTATATACTGTAACCAGACAAGCCTGCCTGTCAGTAGGAAGATAACAGGAACGGATCTAGCTGAACACTGTGAGCAGGACGTACTGCACTAAATGTATATAGCAGGAACGGATCTAGCTGAACACTGTGAGCAGGACGCACTGCACTGAATGTAAATAGCAGGAACGGATCTAGCTGAACACTGTGAGCAGGACGCACTGCACTGAATGTAAATAGCAGGAACGGATCTAGCTGAACACTGTGAGCAGGACGCACTGCACTGAATGTAAACAGCAGGAACGGATGTAGCTAAACACTGTGAGCAGCACGCACTGCACTGAATGTAAATAGCAGGAACGGATCTAGCTGAACACTGTGAGCAGGACACACTGTACTAAATGTAAATAGTCTAGCTGCCTGACCGTGGTACTAATAGGATCAAAAAGAACACCTGTAATTTTCTTCAGGTAGCTTTATATACTGTAACCAGACAAGCCTGCCTGTCAGTAGGAAGATAACAGGAACGGATCTAGCTGAACACTGTGAGCAGGACGTACTGCACTAAATGTATATAGCAGGAACGGATCTAGCTGAACACTGTGAGCAGGACGCACTGCACTGAATGTAAATAGCAGGAACGGATCTAGCTGAACACTGTGAGCAGCACGTACTGCACTGAATGTAAATAGCAGGAACGGATCTAGCTGAACACTGTGAGCAGGAAGCACTGTACTGAATGTAAATAGCAGGAACGGATCTAGCTGAACACTGTGAGCAGGACACACTGCACTGAATGTAAATAGTCTAGATAGAAGATAACAGGAACGGATCTAGCTAAACTGAATACAGTGTATATATATATATGCAACACCTGGGATGCATATATATACACAATACACTGTAAGTGCAGCTAACTGACTGACTGTTCTGCCTAATCTATCTAACTCAAATCAAATGACACTGTCTCTCTCTCTCTCTATCGCTCAGCACACCGGAACACACACTACACAGGGCCGCCGTGCAGGCGGCCTTATATAGTGTGGGGTGTGTACTAAATCCCCTGAGCCATAATTGGCCAAAGCCACCCTGGCTTTGGCCAATTACAGCTCTCTCTACTGACGGCGCTGTGATTGGCCAAGCATGCGGGTCATAGTGCATGCTTGGCCAATCATCAGCCAGCAATGCACTGCGATGCCGCAGTGAATTATGGGCCGTGACGCGCCACACGAATTTGGCGCGAACGGCCCATATCGTTCGCAATTCGACGGACGGTCGAACAGCCGATGTTCGAGTCGAACATGGGTTCGACTCGAACACGAAGCTCATCCCTAATTTACACTAAGAGAGCAGCTAAATTGCAGTCTGTCATCAGATATATTTTACCATTTTCAGAATTAAAACATAATAGGCAAAGAAAAATGGTGAAGTGGTATACATGTTCATATATAAATTATTTTATTTTTTACATGGGACCTGGCATTGAGATTTTTTTTCATAGAAATGGCAGACTATTTACTTTTATAGTAGGTTATTTTATGACTCTGTTTTCGATACAATCACTGCTTGGTGAAGGCTCTCTTTTCATTTGGCACCGGTATTTTATATCCATTGTGTGCTACTATTTTTATCTTTTATGATGTTGGCTGTGATGCAATTAACCTCTAATAAACTCAAGTGAAAAAGTATGTTTATGTATGCAGATGCAGATCTTCATTTTTTTCAAACCCCAGTTTAGTCATAAAAAAATCTTTAATAGAATTTAGCTAGTATAGCATCTTTCAGGATCAGACCACCCATTTGTGAAATTTTACCCACATATGTGTCCTCATTTCCTAATCAGAGTACTGTTTTTTTAGATGTTTTGTGAGACAACAAGAAAGTCTAACGCCGCGTACACACGAGCGGACTTTACGGCAGACTTTGCCCGGCGGACTTTTCGACTGACTTTACATTGGACTTTCTGAATGAGCGGACTTGCCTACACACGTACGTGATGACGTATGACCGGACTTAAATAAGGAAGTTCATAGCCAGCAGCCAATAGCTGCCCTAGCGTGGCTTTTTGTCCGTCGAACTAGCATACAGACGAGCGGACTTGTTTCAAATCTAAGTCCGTCCAACTTTTGAGAAAACAAAGTCCGCTGGAGCCCACACACGATCGAATTGTCTGACGAAATCCGGTACGCCGGACCAAGTCTGCCGTAAAGTCCGCTCGTGTGTACGGGGCATTAAGGAGGCCATAGGGCCCGGCTTAATTTCGATCCTTGTGTGGCTACTGCAGTTGAACAGAAATCGATCTACCAAACGACTTCTGTTCAACCATCCTGTTGGATAAAAGATGCTCAATCAGTGGCTGCAGCCAATGGCTGTGTATCCTGACTGAGGGGGAGTCTTCCCACTGTCAGGATACAATAGTGCAGCTGTGGATGGGGGAACTGGTTCAGTTTTTTTTATTAATTCAACCCACTGGCTGAATGAAAAAACTGAACCATGCATGGTTTGCTTTAGAACCTCCTCGATTATATATGACAGCTTACTGATGTCAGTGGTTGTTAAGGATGTTGGCGGGTGCAGACACCACCGAGTCCTTAATAACTAATGATGTACTGTAACTGGCTCCATTCACTTAGCTGGAAAAAAAATGTGTGGGGTTCTCCCCTCAATCTTTACCAGGCCATCAGGACAGGGTGCATGGTCAGGGGCAGGGGAATGGAGCACGTGCTTCAGGCCAAACTGATATTTTAAAAAAATGTTTGCTTTAGTACATATCACCTTTAGTGGCCAGCCTCCAGGGCAATTTGACAATCCCTTGCTTAGCTTAAAAAATGACCTAGTATTAGTTCACATTTGGCTCTTATTGACTTCAATGTCATCCAGATTCTGTATCCAAACTTTAGCAATGCTCATTGAACCTGCGTGAACTGAACCCAGGTATGTTTGGTCCATCAAGGCATACACAATTATGTTTAAAAGGTGAACAAGTATGTAAACAGTATTACCCGCCAAAGGATGTGAAATTCTAGCATATTTTCTGATCTAGACATTCTGATCAGATAACACGCCATGTCCTGGACTTCTCTGCTGGCTATACAGCAGTTGAGAAAAACAGCATGGTCCAGTCTGTGTTTATAAGTGAAGATGAGAAATTAAAAACCCAATGATTCAGAGGCATAGGGTCCATTACTCACTCAGTTGGGCAAATATTCATTAGCTAAGTTAGTGAACTGGAAAAAAGTAGCCTAAAGAGGAATCCTGTTCTAAAACAATGCACATGCTACCTCCTCGTGAGTGACCTGCAGCAAGATCCAGTAGGTGGTGCAGGGTATTATGGGGAAGGTTCATTTCTAATTACTGTATATGCTATCCCTTTTAGCTTTGAATTACCCTTTTGAGAATCCATATAACTGCCTTGGAACACATAGTTATTTATTAACCCAAAATCTGAAATCCTAACGGCTAGGGCTATGCTACTTGTGAACACTCAGAACCGGCATATTAAGGCGGTAGTAAAGCCTGCTTTGTGACTTTTACCTACAGAAAATCCTATAATAAGGCTTACCTGTCAGTAAAATGAATATCTCTATATTCACCCTGAATGCAGCCAGTGACGTCACCGGCGAATGCGATCTGAAGGTCTGGCATACTGTGCTGGACCTTAAGAGCACAGTGCCGTAACCGAGGGGTCCCACGCAGGTGACACCATCATGGCTCCGGCCACTCAGACAGCCGGAGTCCGCAAACCCGGGAGGAAGACCGGGGTAAGATGGAAGTCCTCTCAGCGGCGACAATGCACCGCTGGAGGGCTTCGTTTTAAGGTAAGTACTTCATAATGTGCTAATATGTAATGCATACTAGCACATTATGCTATTATTTTACAGGGGAAAGTTTTTTTTTTCATTGCAGCGGTTTACTATCGCTTTAACATACACATAAATATATGTGCATTGAAATCTACTGTTTACCATCTTGGCCCAAGACAGTTTCAAACTATCTCCCACTCTTGCTGTTTGACAGCAGAGCTGACCAATCACAATAAAGCTCAGCTATGTGTACTGCATGCAGAGTTATGAGAAATTTTAGATCTTTAAAGTAGATCTAGATCCCAAGTGGACAACATTTCAACATACAGTTTGCTAAAGCACTGTTCATTATAAATAATTGCCATCTTTTTCATAAAGCTATGTGTTCACCTTTCTTTCATCTCAGTGCTGATGATGTAGGTTTTTTCAGGCACTTCCTATCTACATATGTTTACAACAACATTAACTGGACTGGTTTACTGAAGTTACAACAGTGGGCAATGTCTGCGCAATGTGTGACAACATGGCCACATCTAGCTTCACCAGAGGTGCATGTGACATGATGGTGAAAATCAGCCAACATTCGATAGAGACTTGTGACTCTATAACAAGAAGTGCCTAAACAAGGACTTTCATAGAAGGATTACCAGGTATTAACCGCTTCAGCCCCGGAAGGATTTACCCCCTACCTGGCCAAGCCCTTTTTTTGCGATACAGCACTGCAACGCTTTAACTGATAATTGCGTGGTCGTGCGACGCTGTACCCAAATAAAATCGGCGTCCTTTTTTTCCCACAAATAGAGCTTTCTTTTGGTGGTATTTGATCACCTCTGCGGTTTTTAATTTTTGTGCTATAAACAAAAAAAGAGCAACAATTTTTTTTAAAAAACAATATTTTTTACTTTTTGCTATAATAAATATCCCCCAAAAATATATAAAAAAAACTAATTTCTTTCACAGTTTAGGCCAATATGTGTACATATTTGTATAAAATCACAATAAGCATATATTGATTGGTTTGCGCAAAAGTTATCGCATCTACAAAATGGGGGATAGATTTATGGCATTTTTATTAATATTTTTATTATTATTTATTAGTAATGGCAGCAATCTGCAATTTTTATTGTGACTGCGACATTATGGCGGACACATCGGACACTTTTGACACTATTTTGGGACCATTGGCATTTATACAGCGATCAGTGCTATAAAAATGCACTGATTACTGTGTAAATGCCACTGGCAGGGAAGGGGTTAAACACTAAGGGGCAATCAATGGGTTAACTGTGTTCCCTCAGCATGTTCTAACTGTAGGGGGGATGGGCTCACTAGAACATGGCAGAGATCACTGCTCCTGATCACTGGGAACAGTAGATCCCTGTCATGTTGCTAGGCAGAACAGGGAAATACCTTGTTTACATCTCCCCATTCTGCCTCTCAATGCCACAATCGAGTGCATGCCCGCTAGCAGCGGATGACGTACGGGTACATTGTTTTGCGCACCAGTGACACTTTGCTAAGGTATATCGGCATGAGCCAGTCCACAGCAGATGGCTGATCAGTGTACTTGCCCACTACCAGTACCATATGATCGTTGTGACCAATCACAGCAGAGCACATGAAAATATTAAACAATGAATGGCTTTGATTCATGCCATTCATTTGTACAATTGTGTTGCTTGCTGTGATTGGTGACAGTGATCACATGATACAGACCGAGCCAATCACAGCCCATTTGTACCATGTGATTACCTGTGGTCAAAGGCAAAGTGGGTAAAGTTATAATGTACTAGTATGCATTGCATACTAGCATATTATGTGAAACTTACCTTTGAACGAAGCCCTCCAGCGGCAAGCTGTCACCGCTTACAGGGCTTCTATCTTCACCCTCTTCCTTCCGAGTTTGCGGACTCCAGCTGTGTGAGTGGCCAGAGCCGCAATGATATCACTCCCGCGCATGTGTGTGGGAGCTGCTGTTTACGGCACAGGACTCTGAAGGAGCGCCCTGGGTGGCTGTTTCTTCAGAGCGAATGCGCCGGTAATGTCACTGGTTGCATGTACAGTAATTATCTCCTAAACGGTGCATGTTTGGGAGATATTTACACTATCTATAGGCAGGGGCATATCTGCCATGAGGCAAACAAGGCGTTCGCCTGGGGAAGCATTCTACAGGGGGGCGCCAACCCCCCACCTGTCCGTCAGCTCGCCTGCCCACCCACAGAAGAGACACTAGTGGTCACTTTGTTTGCATTTCAATTCAATTTATATTTAATGCTTTTCACCATTAGGATGTTTTTGGTATGGTCATATTAACCCATCACGATCGCGTTCACTTATTAGGCAGCACAGCCTATTCTATATAGCTATTTGAGGTGGGGGTTGTCTCACATTCGTGGTTGCAGCAGCAAAAAAATGTTTTTGTTTTTCACAGACACACTATTTGAAGGTTAATTTGAGGGATAGCACAGTATTTTTTTTGATTTAGAACTAGTGGTCAGACAGTCTGACTCAGACTGGGCCGCCGATCAGAGCTGCCTAGCATCTAGAAACCAGTTATATCATGGCCGCGACTCCCCATCCTGCAGAGGGAGCCTGGAAGTGCCATCATTCAAGGTGGAAGAGGATTTTACTTTCTCCTCCGCGCCAAGTGGACTCTATGGTCCTTCCACCTCCTCTATAATATAAGCGAAGGAGAGAACTGCCTGAAAGGTGAGGCCTGGCGCCGGACTCATACAAAGAGGAGGTGCACCCCAAAAGTGAAGGACTACATGTCCCAGCATGAACCCCTCAGAGCTGAGGATGTGACACCTCCACCCCTGCCCCCTTAACTAGTAAAGGACTACAGGTCCCAGACATGTAACCCAGGAGATCTAAGGGGTTACATTCTTAGATCTCAGGGGTTCATGCTGGGACTTGTAGTCCTTCAGTTTTGGAGGGAGTCACATCCTTAGATCTGAGGGCTTCATGCTGGAACTTATAGTCCTTCACTTTTGGGGATGTCACCCCCCCAAAAAAGTTAAGGATTACAGCTAGGTCCCAGCATGAACCCCTCAGAGCTGATGACATGACACCTCCCAATTAGTGAAGCACTAAAAGTCTCAGCATGAACTCCTGAGATCTAAGAATGTAACCCCTTAGATCTCAGGGCCCAGGGTTCATTAATGCTTGGACCACATAGCCGCCACCAGAGACCCTATGCAGCCCACCAGAGACCCCACGCAGCCCAGCAGAGTCCCCAAGCAGCCCAGCAGAGTCCCCACATAGCCACCCATACAGTCATCTGAGATCCTCCACTGGTGACATGAGGCCAGCACTCTAGCACAGCAAAGAGTATGTAGTTTTATATTATAGGAAGAGGTGGAGCCTAAAGAGGTTGGGGTGGAGTTTACAGATGAAGGGGTGGATCTTAAACAGGAAAGGGTGGAGCAAATTTACATAGGGGGGGGCTGATTTCAGTCCTTCCTAGGGAAGCACAAGACCAGTTAGAGTAATTTGAAATATTGCACATAAGCCAACAGATGGGGCATTAGGTATATATAATTATAAAATATATTTTTTTGTATAACGAACATATGTGAAAATTAATATGAAAAAATTGAAAGTTATACCTAACTAAAAAATAAAACGTAAACCTGACCCAAAACTATTAGAGGTTCCTTTTAAAAATTATGTTAACAGACCAGCTGTAATAGATTAAAAAAAATGACAGATGGGGTGAAATATTTATCTTTCTTGAGGTAAATGTGGCTCTATCGATCATGTAGCCAAAAGCCTAGGCATTTGGTCACGTGATCTCTGAGTTCAGACTAAGGTAAGCATTTCAGCCATGCTGTTAGACATGTGCACCGTTAATAAATTTGTTTCGCTTTGTTCCCGTTTCAGATTAAAATTAATTAGTATTTCATAATTCGTGTCCGAAATTCAATTCGGATTCGTACGAAATATGAATTTTCGTTAGTTTCATAAACTTTTCGTAACAATTACGAATGTTCGTTATGATGAATTTATCATTATGAGGGGCTCCCACCATCCCTGTGCTGTTCTGACTTCCTGGGGTTTTTAACTTCATCATAACGAATATTCGTAGTTAACGAACATTCTGTCCGATTCTGTTGTAACGAAATTTGGATCCGAAGTTCGTATACGAAATTTTGTATGTCATACAGAATTCGTATGCATAAAAATTTGTATTTCGGATTTGTACAAATGTACGAATTTCTGTTTCACACGAAACTAATCGCACATGTCTACATTCTGTTACACTCTCTTTATTCATCACAATAGTGATGAGCATAGACAGGGCTGGTGCAAGGATTTTTGACACCCTAGGTGCAACCCTATTTTGCCGCCCCCCTTGGCTCCACCCCTGACTCCACCCTTTTTGCCCTGCCCATGTATACCTCTTCTTTTTAATGAACCGCCCATTAAAAGCAGCCCACCAGCGCCCATCAAATGCAGCCTACCAGTGCCCATAAATGAATGTTTGCTTGCTTCCATTGATTTGGGAGTTGGGACACAGACACAGTCCTCTGCCACCGATGCGCCTCTGACACTATGTGCGAACAGAACGGCGGCTGCCTGCTAATGCTGAGACTTAGTTGCTTTCTGCAGAGAGAAGAAAGTAGGAACACAAGTGGTAGGCGCCCTAGGCAGCAGTGTGCCCTAGGCGGCTGCCTAGTTTGCGTAGTGGTAGCATCGGCCTTGAGCAAAGATCTACTTTAACACAGCTCCCCTGATTATGAAGACATGAACTGACTACTGGTAGGGTCACAGGCAAGCAATTTCTTCAGCCTTAGCTTTCCTGTTGTAGAATCCGCCATACTATTAAGCAATGCCAAAAATACTCTTTTTTTTTCAACTTTGTTGGGTTCTAAATCGGTTACAGCATTCATTAGGGGTAAGAACAATGGCTCTTCATAGAAAGAAACAATGTATTCCACATAACTACACATAATAGTCACATTTACTACACTAGCTACATGCATAGTGGAAAATAGCACACATGTGAATAATTTATAATATTGGCAGAAGGCCCAGCAGGTCAGGTTAAGTTCATTATTATAAAAGCCCAGTGTGCACTATTCACTGCAATAAAATGCATACATTTCAAAAAAGCAGTGCCATACTGCATAAATCCACTGGAATTTATATAGTTTAATAGCACATAGAACATCGTTTAAAAAAAATATATTTCCATTGTACAACCACCATATTGTAATGTTCATCTCAGATTGGTTTGTATGAAGAAAAAAAAATGTGTGTTGCTTATGATAATCTTAATGTGCTTATGTAGTAAACTATTAAAAGGGTCATTTAAAATGAACAAACTAACAAAAAAAAATGTCTTTTGCAGCCGTTGCTGTACAAAGAGGGAGCCCCTATGTGTAAAGGTCACTCATGTCCACCTAAAGGTTGGAAAAGGTGTGAGAGACCAGAATACAACATAATGAAGAAATCAGCAAATCACAAAGGGCCTGATGTATCAATATGTTTTTATTGAAAACTTGAGCAACTTGCCCAAAGCCACCAACTAGATGATCACGTTTCAGAACAGAAGCCAAATAGCTCAGCAGCATGTTTTTAGATCTTAGGGGGTGAATGGAGCACCTAGCGCAAACCCAAACAAACATAGAGAGAACATCCAAATTCAATGCAGATTATGACATGGTTAGAGTTACATTTGAACCCAAGATTCCAGTGTAATAATGAAACAGTCCTAACAAAACCGACTACTCTTTCCCACATTTAAAAGAAACCCTGTTACAAAAAAATTATATATTTATATATATATATTTTTTTTTTTTTCGTGAAAGAAGTCAGTAAGGACTCACCATGTCCCATGCCTGTGCTGCCAAACACCACTTTGATGTTATGAAATTGTCCCCTGAATTCTGCTGGGAAACTGACGCTTTTGGGAGTGTTGATCTACTTGGTGCCCCGTAGATCTTACTGATTCCTGTCTCTTACCTTATGTTACTATTGTACCCTGCAGGGTCAGGGTCTCTTTAAGTATAATGGAGGGAACAAACACTTAGCTATTCATCATATATATACTGTATATACGTATATACAGTGGGTATAGAAAATTTATATATCACCCCCCCCCCCCCTTAAAAATAATCACATTTTGTTGCTTTGCAGCCTGATATGAAGATAAAACCGTTTTTGTTTTATCCAGCTCCTTTCATGCTGAGATAATTCTGATTGGGTCTGTGGATCTGTGGAATGACTTGAAGACTGCAGTCCACCAATGGTCACCATTAAATTTAACTGAACTTGAGCAGTTCTGAAAAGAAGAGTGGGCAAATATTGCAAAGTCTAGTAGAGACATATACCAACAGACTAAAGGCTTTAATTAAAGCAAAATACTGACACAATGGGTGATCCCTTTTCCAACTCAGTGATTCAGTTTTTTATTTTATTTTTTCTGACATGTTGGTGTTATATCTTTCACTTGGATGTTATAAGTTGCACTGAGTAAATACAGCTGGATAAAAGAAAAACCGTGTCTGCCTTCATTTTAGGCTGCAAAGCAACAACATGTGATTATTTTAAAGGGGGTAATTCTTTTCTATACCCACTGTAACTATATATACCGTATTTATCGGCGTATAACATGTACTTTTTCTCCCTTTAAATAGGGGGAAAATCATGTGTGCGTGTTATACACCAATATATGCTGCCACCAAGGGACGGGCGCTGCAGAAATAGAGCCGGATCTCCTGTGTACTCGGCTCGGCTCGTAGTCACGCTCAGTCTCGCCCCCTGGACGGCTCCTAGCATTGGACCGGCATTATGTCCATCATAGAATCCGGGCCAAGGGGCGGGACTGGGCAGGACGCCGAACCCAGTACACAGGAGATCCGGCTCTATTTCGGCAGCGCTTGTCCCCACCTATGGACACTGAGCAATGCTGCAGGAGGGCACTGATTAGACTGCAGGTGGGCACTGATTAGGCTGCAGATGGGCACTGATTAGGCTGCAGATGGGCACTGATCAGACTGCAGGTGGCCACTGATTAGACTGCAGGTGGCCACTGATTAGGCTGCAGATGGGCACTGATTAGACTGCATATGGGCACAGATCAGGCTGCTGATGGGCACACATCAGGCTGCACTGAAGCTGCAGAAGGGCACTAATCAGGCTGCATTGATGTTCACTGACCATTATTTTGCTGCAAACTTCCCTCTTAAATTGGGGTGCGTGTTATACGCCGATAAATACGGTATATATATATATATATATATATATATATATATATATATATATATACAGTGAGGGAAAAAAGTACTTGATCCCCTGCTGATTTTGTATGTTTGCCACTGACAAAGAAATGACCAACCTATCATTTTATTGGTAGGTTTATTTTAACAGTGAGAGACAGAACAACAACAACAAAATAATGCAGAAAAAAGCATTTTAAAAAAGTTATAAATTGATTTGCATTTTAATAAATGTAATAAGTATTTGATCCCCTATCAATCAGCAAGATTTCTTGCTCGCAGGTGTCTTCTATACAGGTAACGAGCTGAGATTAGGAGCACCCCCTTCTTAAAGGGAGTGCTCCTAATCTCAGTTTGTTACCTGTATAAAAGACACTTGTCCAGAGAAGCAATCAATCAGATTCCAATCTCTCAACCATGGCCAAGACCAAAGGGCTGTCTAATGATGTCAGGGACAAGTTTGTAGTGAAAAAAGAAAACTAAAGCGCTGATGTGGATTCTCTATCAAATAACAAAACACCAGAAGGAAATGTGTGAGCTGCAGCCAACCAAGTAGTGCTGTGACACTGTTTCTACAAATCAATATAAAATATGTTGGTGCGCTTATCCAACTAACCCCATCTGTTGGAGTGGTGCTTATAAATAAAATCCTAAACCATAAAAATACCCTGATATCATAATCAGTAAAGTGAATAAGTGCAAATAAATATATCAATCAATAAAGTGAATATATGCAAATAAATGCATAAAAAACACACATCCCTAGATATATGTAGATGAAAGAACAAAAAAAGTGTCTGTGTTAATCCAGCTAAGGTCTAAATGTCCAATCAATTGCCTTTGATGAACTTGCTTGTATTATCAATTATCACAGATCACAGTTGCATGATGAATTACATTTGCAAGGTGATAATTCATATATACCGTATATACTCGAGTATAAGTCGAATTTTTCAGCACATTTTTTAGTGCTGAATGTGCCCCCCTCGACTTATACTCGAGTCAAGCACTTTTCTGCAGCAAAAAATTTCATTTTCCGAACCGACTTTGAGGCCCCGTATCTCAGGGCCACTTGATGCTAGGAACTCCATATTTGGTGTGCAAACCCAGTGGACCTGGTACCACAACATATCCAAAGCTGAAGTTCCTAGCTCTAAGTGTCCTCGAGATACGGGGCCCCAAAATCGGTTCGGAAAATGTCATTCTCTGCTGCAGAAAAGTGCTTGACATTTTCTGAACCAAGTTTGGGGCCCCGTATCTCAGGGCCACCTGATGCTAGGAACTCCAAATTTGGTGTGACAACCCAGTGGACCTGGTATCACAACATATCCAAAGCTGAAGTTCCTAGCTCTAAGTGGCCCTGAGATACAGGGCCCCCAAACCGGTTCGGAAAATGTCATTCTCTGCTGTAGAAAAGTGCTTGACATTTTCTGAATTGATTTTTGGGGCCCTGTATCTCGGGGCCACTTGGTGCTAGAAACCCCAGCTTTGGAAATCTTATGGTGCTAGTTCCACTGGGTTTGCACACCAAATTTGGGGTTCTTAGCACTAAGTGGCCCTGAGATACAGGGCCCCAAATTCGGTCAACTGTGTCCATCTGCTGCAATGTCATTTCGGGACCTTTTGGGTTCAGAGACCCCAAAGTTTGGCTGCAGCTAGGGGGCATCCAGGAACCCTTAACTACCGAGTTTGAAGTTCAGGGGACCTATGGCTGCAAATGGGCACAGTGAGGCTGCAAATGGGCATTGTTGACCCTCTTTTCCACTTACAGTAGCTGTGCATTTCTCACCCTCGTCTTATACTCGGGTCAATAAGTTTTTCCCATTTTTTTGTGGTAAATTAGGGCCTCGACTTATACTCGGAACGACTTATACTCGAGTATATACGGTAAATATATAAGATAAAAGAAAAACCATAATTGCGCAGTGTTTTTAAATGCTACAAAACTGAGCAATCAATGTAATCCACTTACACATTCGCAGTAGCTGAATCGCTTTTGTTATAATGGTCAGACAGTTTCACCGCTCATACAGCTATCGATGGGTTTGCCGAACACTATGCGAAGACGTCACTGACTCCTTCTCCCTAGATTGTAGACCTACACAAGGCTGGAATGGGCTACAAGACCATCGCCAAGCAGCTGGGTGAGAGGATGACAACAGTTGGTGCAATTATTCACAAATGGAAGAAACACAAAATAACTGTCAATCTCTCTCGGTCTGGTGCTCCATGCAAGATCTCACCTAGTGGAGTTTCACTGATCATGAGAATAGTGAGGAATCAGCCCAGAACTACACGGGAGAATCTTGTCAATGATCTTAAGGCAGCTGGTACCATAGTCACCAAGAAAACATTTGGTAACACACTACACTGTGAAGGACTGAAATCCTGCAGCGCCCAAGAGGTCCCCCTACTCCAGAAAGCACATGCAAAGGTCCCTCTGAAGCTTGCTAATAGACATTTCGAAATTTCGTTTTCGTCTGAAAAATACATTTATTTAGTTACTCCCGAAAATATTTTTATATATTTCGTTTCGTTAAAAAATGCATTCGTCAGAAAATCCAAAATAATTAAGGTCGAATCTGTCATTAAAGGCTTATAGTGTCTGTCGAATGTTCTAAGAAGATTCGACGGAGCAACTAAACTGTACAACGCCGCATTTCCGGGCGAATGTTCCGCCTACAAGCTATAGTAGAATTCCAATGTTGTATGACACTAGTAATAATTATATTTATTAATTATTATTACTAGTCAACCAACATTAGAATTCTTCTATAGCCTATGGGCGGAGCATTTGATCATAAATGTCTGCTCGCGGCGACTGCTTCGTCGAATCTTCATGTTGAATCTTTTCTCTCGAATAATCTTAGACTAATAGAGTTAGGTTAGGCACATTCAACCTTTTTTGTTATTGTCTCTATAATGTTGAATCTTTTCTCTCTATGTCGAATCTTTTCTCTCTATGTAGAATAATCTTGGACTAATAGAGCTAAGGTTAGGCACATTCGACCACAGGTTCGATGGACACAGATTGATATTGTCAATGTCATGTCGAATCTCCTATCTATATCGAATTGTTGTCGCAACGAAAATAAAGCATTTTTTTATGTCGGATCTTTCAGTTTATGGATTCTGCACGTTCGTTATCCTTTGTTAAAACGATAACGAAAATACCCAAAATTCAGACGAAAATGCATTCGAACGAAAACAAATGCACATGTCTATTGCTAATGAACATCTGAATAATTCAGAGGAGAACTGGGTGAAAGTGTTGTGGTCAGATGAGACCAAAATCTAGCTCTTTGGCATCAACTCAACTCCTCTGATGATATCCACATGGGATGAAACATGTCAGGCTGGCTGATGCATGCACGCTGTTGAGCCGCGGACCGTTTCTTTTATTCTGTGATGTTTCTCTATTGACGCATGTAAGTAGACTACAATAAAAACATGTAATTTACCCATACGGGCTTCACTATTGTTATTTTCTTCTTATTGGGGTATCCTGCTGATGATCGTACTGTTGATTCATCGTCCCATGTGATACTTGAGTTCCTGGTGATACGTGATAACTCAATCAGTCTGTTCATCATGGAGTATGCTTATTGGATTTACTGCTGAGCTTTTTCACCATATATAATACATCGCTTGCTTTTCATATCCTTCTGGTAAGCAGATTGGAAGCACTTGGGTGTGGTGTGCTTATCCCTTGCACACGGAAGTTTTGGTGGAGGTTTCATCTCATCTCTAATCTTCATTGGCTTTCACGGACTATTATATTTAGTTTTAAGCTACTTAGCGCTGCATTTTTTATTTTTTATCAACTCAACTCGCCATGTGTTTGGGGGAGGAGGAATGCTGCCTAAGACCCAAGAACACCATCCATCAAACATGTAGGTGGAAACATCACGCTTTGGGGGTGTTTTTCTGCTAAGGGCACAGGACAACTTCACCTAATCAAAAGAAACGATGGACAGGGCCATGTACCGTCAAATCTTGCGTGAGAACCTCCTTCCCTTAGCCAGGGCATTAAAGATGGGTCGTGGATGGGTATTCCAGTATGACAATGACCCAAGGCAAAAAAGGAGTGGCTCAAGAAGAACATATTAAGGTCCTGGAGTGGCTTAGCCAGTCTCCAGACCTTAATCCCATAAAAAATATGTGGAGGGAGCTGAAGGTTTGAGGTACCAAACGTCAGTCTCAAAACCTCAATGGCTTGGAGAGGATTTGCAAAGAGGAGTAGCACAAAATCCCTTCTGAGATGTGTGCAAACCTGGTAGCCAAGAAACATCTGATCTCTGTTACTGCCAACAAGGGTTTTGCCACCAAGTACTAAGTCATGTTTTGCGAAGGGGTCAAATACCTTTTTCACTCATTAAAATGCAAATCAATTTATAACTTTTTTGAAATGCGTTTTTCTGAATTTTTTTGTTGTTATTCAGTCTCCCACTGTTAAAATAATCCTACCATTAAAATTATAGACTGATCATTTCTTTGTCAGTGGGCAAACGTACAAAAGCAAAAGGGGATCGAATGCTTTTTTTCCCTTACTGTATATTTATAGACACATACATAAATGTAAGGGCTATACCAAAAGTAATGCAAACACGGACATAACATTTTTAGGTTGTTCAAAGTTCACATGTTGGTAGAGTAACTCTTCTTCTTTTTCATTGCAGGTAAAAAATGGATTACATACAGAAGCAATGTGTCATCACTGAGTTCTTGAAGAAGGAGGGGTACAGGCTGTCCAACATCCACATAAGTTTACATCATTTTTTACAGAGATTACACCATTGCAGCAGACTGTGCTCTTGTCAATGGTGTCATCTCCGCAAACATTTTGTAGCCATCTGTGGATGTTAGACAGCCTGCACTCCTCCTTATTCAAGAACTCAATGATGGCACCATAAGGGGTGCAGGGGCACCTCACCCCCCCTAGTTTGTATGCGGGGATGCATGTGGGGTGCCAGGTGAGTTTTTTCTTTTTTTTCCAAGCCACATAATTATAGCCTGAGGCTCTAATTGGCTTGAAAAAGGTTGGGTTTGGGGTGCAGAGCATTGCACCCCAAACCCACCCACATGTGACACTAGCAAGTCAATATTTGCAATTGTCTTCCGGCTTCACCTCCTGGCCAATCAGGAAAGAAGGCAGATCGGGTTGGCCAGGAGGAGAAGCCGAGGAAGTCACGAAGAGACTGTGGAGGGGTGAGTGCAGACCTGGGGGGGGGGGTGTTTGCAGTTCAGCACCAGCCACCGCTGGATGGCACATTGCTTTTGCTTGGAATCCATTATTCACCTGCATTAAAAAAGAAGAGTTACTATAGAGGAAGATTTATCCCATCAATGTGTGAAATTTAAATGACCACGTCATTAATAAAGAAAACTTATGCCCACTTTTGCAATACTTTTGGTGCAGCCTTTAGATGTATAGATGTATACTGTGTATATCTTATCTATGATATTTATATATCATACATTTTTGAATGACTCTACTTTTTGGGGAGTTACATGAGCATACCTGAGTGGTTCATATTTTAGCTGTACTGTGTAAGGATCAGTATTAATTTCCAGTTCTATGTTCTCCCGAAGAACCCGAAAATACAGTTTCAGCTTAATTGGCTCACAACACAATTGGTTCCGATTCTGCATTTGAAAGGAAACTGGTCTCCATCCTAAAGGTCATTCTGACCACGCTAGTCAGATGATAAATGAGCATTTGTTTATTTTATTTGTGAAATGTTACATTCTGTAAATGTGCGACTACAACCAGTAAATAATTAATAGAATGTAGATTTATGTATTCTTAAATAACAAACAAGTCCTGCTTGTACATTTTATTTTGAATGTTTTATGAGTAAAACTAATACCTCAAAGTGTGAAACTTGTGTTATTGGCTGCCATCTGTTATATGAACTGTGAAGACTGAATGCTGCATGAAAACCACATGTTTGTAAAAGCAATTTAGCCCACCAGCCAGTGGAAAGAGCTGTTTTTTTAGTGATATACTTCTATTACCCACAGATAAGAGCTCTTGGAAGCACTGCAGAGATCCAATTTATAACCAAACATTTGTCTTTGGGTTACTGTTAGAAATAAAACCCTTGGTCCATTGCTGCCTGCTGTGGTGTGGTGTGTAGCAATCAAGGTAATAGCATAGCTAGCCATACACAGCTCAAAATTCCAACAACTCCTGCTGAACTGGCTAAAATTCGAGCCGTAGGTGGCCCTGTCTGCACTTCAATGTTGATTAAAAAATTGACTAGGCTGGGTGGAAAATTATCAGCCAAACAGTGATGCCACCCTTTCGGATGCACTCACTGCTTAGGTATTCAGGCAATAGGCTGCAGTGGAACTTCCTACATCCACATTAATTAGTATGAAAGGTGGCGCTAGCTTAAAGTGGTTGTAAAGCCTAAACATTTTCTTACCTTAATGCAGTCCTTGCATTAAAGTGGAGTTCCACCCTAAAGTGAAACTTACGCTCATCGGATCCCCCCCCCCCCTCCGGTGCCACAATTGGCACCTTTCAGGGGGGAGGGGGGTGCAGATACCTGTCTAATACAGGTATCTGCAGCCACTTCCGGGCTTAGATAGCCGCAGAATATCCGCAGATGCCCGCCCCCCGTTGTGTTCTGGGAAACACACAGTTCCCAGAACACAACGGGGACCAGTGCAGAGGCACAGCGCGACTCGCACATGCGCAGTAGGGAACCAGGCAGTGAAGCCGCAATGCTTCACTTCCCGATTCCCTGACCGAGGATGGCGGCCGACATCGCTGGACCTTGGGACAGGTAAGTGTCCATTTATTAAAAGTCAGCAGCTGCAGTATTTGTAGCTGCTGGCTTTTAATATTTTTTTTTAAGGTGGAGCTCCTCTTTAAGGTAAAAAATGTTTAGGTGTCAGCTGCCCTCTCACCCCCCCTCTTTTACTTACCTGAGCCCTCATTTGATCCAGCACCATACACATCTGCAGTTCTCCACTCCGCTCACTTCCGGGTCTTGCTAGCTTTGCTGGGGCAGTGGGAGCTATTGGCTCCCAGTGCTGTCAATCAAAGCCATTGATGAGGGAGCAGGGGGGGAAAGGGCCGAGTCCCGCTGTATGTGTCAATGGACACAGAAATGGGGCTCGGGTGCGAGCACACACAGAAAGAGGGTTGCCATGGGGGCACTGGACAGAGGGGAGGGGCCAGGAGCGCCAGTGTTCTGTCAAAAGAGGCAACTCTTCAAAATCTCCAATTACGTCACTTCGGGTGACTCTCCAGCAGATTTCGATGACTTGGCTGTTTTCACAGAACACCGGCAGCATATAAACTGTGGTACATGACAACTTGTCTGTTTTCACAGAACACCAGCTAAGGAGTAAAAAAGTTGTCACCGCTCAGAGGCGGTCACGATGTCTGTTAGGAGTGGGAGAACTAACAATGTTCTTTCATTATATAGTTTACCGTTAGTGTATATGCTGCCGGTGTTCTGTGAAAACAGCCAAGTCCAGTTTCTGAAAAGTTTCCAAACATAGCATAACATTTTAAATTGCATAATAACTTGGTGGTTTGCTGCAACGTAATCAATAATAGTATGGCTTTCTGTTTAAAATAGTATATATGGAAGCTATTATGTTACTATTCTTTACTTGTGTGATATTCTTGAAAGAGGACATCTGATTTTGATTCTGGGTTCAGCAGTGCTAGATATGCCTGTAGCCATTATATGGACTGAGCATCTAACACACAGAAGTGTGCTAAATGCTGAAGATCTTGCGGGCAGCATAGTGCCGAACCATAGCAGGGATCAGCAGGGGTGGAATTTTTTAATACTTCTTAAACTATGAACAGGGTTCCTTTAAACAAAATCTACATTAGATGCTTATTAGTCCAGACGTAAATCCCTGCATTTGTTGCCTCTGTGTGTACACAGCTTTATAAATAACCCAATTTGAATTTTTTAAATATTACAAATGAACTGGTGGAGCTACATGCTCCTGGTCACATGTCAATTACGGTCTTAGCTGCTTTGTTAAAATAGCTTAAACTTGAATGTACATACATCTGTGAAAGACAAGGATAAATATGGTAGCTCATTCTATTTTCCTTCCTATGCCGGTCTTCTATGTACAGACTTTCAATTAGAAAGAGATATCGTGAAAGCAAACAGGCAACGCTCAGCTCTCCAGAAAACCCATAATGTTTAGTAAAAGCAATGTCACCCCTACATGCATATTTGTAAACTAAAGATTTTATATAAATAGTAAAACAAAAATTATAAAACAACAGGTTAAAAACTCACAAACTTGAAACAGCTTCTTTGCTTCCTTCTCTATACTGTCATGTCCTATACAGAAGCTCTACTTTTAAGTGCAAATGAGCGAGTTACCTTAAAATAGTATTCAGCTGAATAATTCAGATGCTTTACATTTACTTTGAAAATATTGCCGGTGTGTAACACAGCCTAAGAATTTACAGTGAGTATCTAAACTAGAAAGAGCATCCCTGGAACTGGTAAAATACCTTCACGATCTGTTTCCACTCCAGTTTTGGAAAAATATTTTTGTATTTGGTCTCTCTCTCTCTCTCTCTTTCTCTTTTTTCCCAGAGAATAGGTTTGAGGAACTCAACCATGCCCCTCCTCCCTGCCAAACCACATTAAATGGTGGGTGTGGATGGGTCTTAAAGGGGCATTAAATATCAGGAGTGCATTACATATAGAGTGCAGAGATCAGGAGTGTGCTATGTGCAGAGTTCAGGAGTGCACTACATAATGAGTGCAGAGTTCAGGATTCAAGGTCATGCTTCACATGGAGTACAGTGTTCAGGGTTGCACTACATACAGAGTGCATTATTCAGGGGTGCGCTACACACACATTTCAGAGTTCAGGAGTGCTTTGTTTATAGAGTGCAGGGTTCAAGAGAGCACTACACACAGATTGCAGAGATCAGGAGAGTGCTCCTTACAGAGTGCAGAGTTTAGGAGCGCATTATGTACAGAGTGCAGAGTTTAGGGGTGTACTATGTACAGAAAGAGACAGATAAATAGCTCCTTCTAGGGGTTTAGGGGTGCGCTACGTACAAAGCACAGGGCTCAGCTCTCATTTACAGGCCGTTACCTCTGCATACCCCATTGTCATTTCTACCCCTTCTCAGCTCTGACCTTTGCACTACTTCCCCCCCATCCCCCACTTCTGCACATCCCCTTCCTCCACTGATCTCATCCCCTCCATTCCTTCAAAGCCCCCACACATCTTACCTTTTAAAATAACACCTGGCTGGCTCTAGTGCCTTCCCGCACTGTAGCTTCTTTAGCAAGGCAGTGGTCGTCTTGGAGGTGTGTTTGGAGTCATTATCATGTTGCAATACTGCCCTGCGGCACAGTCTCCGAAGGGAGGGGATCATGCTCTGCTTCGGTATGTCACAGTACATGTTGGCATTAATGGTTCCCTCAATAAAATGTAGCTCCCTAGTGCCAGCAGCACTCATGCAGCCCCAAACCATGACACTCTCACCACCATGCTTGACTGTAGGCAAGACACACTTGACACCATCTGAACCAAATAAGTTTATCTTGGTCTCATCAGACCACAGGACATGGTTCCAGTAATCCATGTCCTTAGTCTGCTTGTCTTCAGCAAACTGTTTGCAGGCTTTCTTGAGCATCATCTTTTAGAAGAGGCTTCCTTCTGGGATGAGCACTGACAGACTGACCCCACACCGCTTCAACCTCTGCAGCAATGCTGGCAGCACTCATTCATCTATTTCCCAAAGACAACCTCTGGATATGACACTGAGCACGTGCACTCAACCATGGCGAGGCCTGTTCTGAGTGGAACCTGTCCTGTTAAACCACTGTATGGTCTTGGCCACCATGCTGCAGCTCAGTTTCAGGGTCTTGGCAATCTTCTTATAGCCTAGGCCATCTTTATGTAGAGCAACAATTCTTTTTTTCAGATCCTCAGAGAGTTCTTTGCCATGAGGTGCCATGTTGAACTTCCATTGACCAGTATGAGAGAGTGAGAGCGATAACACCAAATTTAACACACCTGCTCCCCATTCACACCTGAGACCTTATAACACTAATGAGTCATATGACACCAGGGAGGGAAAATGGCGAATTAGGCCCAATTTGGACATTTTCACTTGGGGGTGTATTCACTTTTGTTGCAGGCGGGTTAGACATTAATGGCTGTGTGTTGAGTTATTTTAAGGGGACAGCAAATTTACACTGTTATACAAAGTGTACACCTACTACTTTACATTGTAGCAAAGTGTCATTTCTTCAGTGTTGTCAAATGAAAAGATCTAATAAAATTTTTACAAAAATGTGAGGGGTGTACTCACTTTTGTGAGATACTGTATATATAAATATATATATCCCAGATAGCAATGATAACTTGCCACAAATTTGTGGCAGTGTTGAATTGTAAGTCTGTTAACTTGCTGCACGTTTTCACTGGGAAGTTGTACACTTGCAGAGCACTTGAAGCACAAGTTCTAATTGACACTTTTCCAATTTGTAGCAGATTTGCATGGCAAGTCTGTAGCAAGAGGAAAGTTGCAGTGGCGAGTCTACAGCAAAAGCTATGCAAGTTACAGTGACCCCTGTGGTGGGATGACTATTGCACAACATAACTAAACCAGAACTTGCAGCAGACTTGCAAAATGTTTGCAAATAAAGTTGATCTGGAGTCATGCAATGCGGACTTGCTTCAATTGTGCAACACATTTTTTAAGCCTGGCAAATCTAGCAATAGCTTAGCAAGTCATTTTTAAACTTGCAGCTCAATTGCTTGCTATCTGGGATCATGGAAATGTCCATCTATGTAAGAATAATAATCTAAAGATTACTGGAGACATGCTAAAAAAAACTATGTCTGCCTAAAGTGGACTAAACTGTATCTGAGCACTTCAAACTGAAAACACCATTTAATTCATTGAATTTAAATAATTGAAAGCAAACTCCCCTATCCATCCATGTCTCCATGGTTTATTTTGTTGACAAATCACTTTGAAAAACACCCCCCTAGCATTTCAAGCTTCATCTTGCATAAGGACAGATGATTCATGTAGCATTTACTTCCTGGAAGGGTGTGCTTAGCCAAGAAAGCTCCTTATACCTTCCTCCAGAAGAAAGAAAAACAATGCCCATGAAAATTTCTGGGATGTATGACATAATTTTGGCCTAGGCCAGAAACCAGGAAGCAACTAAAGAAATGTAAAAACAAGCTTAAAGAAGTAAATATAATATAGTGTACCTTCCTATCTATTTACTAAGACTAGCAGAATAAGGATTAACAATATTTAATGTTAATGTGATAGTTTAGTTCCCCTTTAACTCCCACCATAGGGTCCATGTCTTATTTCCTCTGAATAAATGCTGCCATAAAAAATGAAAATAAATATATACTGAAAACAACATTTTTTATCCTCCTCTTGCTGGAGATGTTAGTTAGCCATGAGGTCTATTTGAGATCTTTATCATTAAAGTGGCTGTAAACTCAAATGGCTAAAATTGGTCTAACCTCCATGTGTTTGTTCGTTAAGCAGTGCAGTGTGGTTTGTTTTTACTTTTTCCAATGGTAAATGTCTTTTTTCTTTGTGCTCATTTGTGGTCACATACCCTCCCTCCATTCTGGATCCTGCTCTAAGGGAGCCAAGTCCGAGGGGCTGAGATTCCCTTCTGTTTTGGGTAAACAGTGTAGTCAATGAATGAAGACTGGAGGAAAGGAGAGGGGAGGGGTGGTGAGGAGAGGAGAGGGGAGGGGCGATGAGGAGAGGAGGAGAGAGGAGAGGGGAGGGGTGGTGAGGAGAGCAGAGGGGAGGGGCAGTGAGGAGAGGAAAGGGGAGGGGAGGTGAGGAGAGGGGGGGCGGTGAGGAGAGGAGAGGAGAGGGGAGGGGCAATAAGGAAAGGAGAGGGGAAGTAAGGAGAGGAGAGAAGAGGGGAAGGGCGGTGAGAAGATTGTGTTCTCACTGCACAATGGAGTTGGCAGGGAGAGAAGGAGGGGGAGGAGGGGGAGATGCAGAGATGCACAAGAGATAGCTGGAATGACAGAGGCGCGCAAACCGACCACACTTTCATTTCTTAGCAGCCATGATACACGTGGTCAGCTCAGAGAGGGGAAGTCAGGACCAGGCAAGTTCAACCTGGTACTGTAGAACAGTGGTCATCAACCCTGCCCTCAGGGCCCACTAACAGGCCAGGTTTTATGTATTGCCTTGGGGAGATGCAGACTAGAATACCGCAATCACTGAGCATCAAATGATATCACCTGTGATGTATTTCAGTTATCTTGCAAACCTGGCCTGTTAATGGGCCCTGAGGAAAGGGTTGATGACCACAGCTGTAGAAGATAGAAAGGGGCAATTGAAAAGACAAAAGCACTATGCTTTAGTTCGTGCCTTAAAGAGATAGGAGCATGATTTTTTGGGGGGTAACAATCACTTAAAACATACCAGAAAGTGAGAACTTGCTACAGTTATAAGATCTTTCCTTCCAAATTTAGTGAAGAGGATAGTTGGATGGATCATAAATGAGCTTTTAACATAACCACTCTCCTGCTATGACTATTAAAATCCTGTTTAATCCTTTTAAATTTTCATTAAGGTTACATCATGGATTAGGCAGCAAGTGTTTCAGAAAGACTAACAAGGTGCTTTGGCTACAGGGGCAGCGGTGGGGTGGGGGGTGGCTGCTCTCTAAAAGTACGAGATGGTAGGGTCAGCTCTCCAAAATCTATCCCCAACCAGTGCTAGATGTCCAGTAACAAACATTTAAATCACTTACTGTATCTCTTTGGTCCATCTTCTAAACAAAATGACAGTGTTAATGTTGCATCATCTTCAAAAAATTCTGTTGTAAAGGCATCCCACCAAAGATTGTCACTATCCTGTGGAGGAAAAAGACAAACCTGTATTGAGAAAGTGAACTGTAAACATTGCAAAATGCTAAATGAAAATGAAATGATTGAATATTTTTACACTTTGTACACACATTGGACCTGAGTTCCCAAGGAATATACACGTCCACAATCAAATCAATACCTGCAAAGAAGAGTGAGCAACCAGAGTGTACCCTCACAGGATTCATGACATGCGTGTGATACTCATTGCTGTAACAGTGAGCAGTGGGCTATTCACTAACAAATTTGGTTTGCTTAAGCCTCGTACACACTACTAGCTTTTTTCGCTCAACCCAGTGTGTTGAACGAATATAAAAAACTGACAGCTCAGGTCAGAGCCGCTAACAATCCAATGTACAGCGATCTCCCCTGCTGAGCAATTGTGTTCTGACAGGGGAACGCCCCTTTGTCAGTACACTCCAGTCAGCGTTCTCAGTCATTGGCTGAGAGCACTGGTTGGCTGGCCTTTTTCGATCATGGCCCTTCTAGCTGAAGCTTCTGTTGGACCCGGCTGCCGTACGCACAGGCCAAATGTAGGCCAGTTTCTATTGAAATGGCAGATGCCGACCAACATTCGGCCCATGTGTACTAGGCTTAAGCAGCATACCCTTCAGTGGCTAAATGAATGCCAACAAATTGGCAGAAGTATAGGTGCTTTTTTTAAATTGGGAAATGCTTTTTATTGTTGTCTGTTCTCCTGTTGCCAATTTTCTCTCACTTCTGTCTGAAAAACACTGCACCCAAAACCGAAATGAAGGGGAATTAAGAGCTAACGGAGCCACCATAGAGGTAAAACCTGGTAGAAGTTTTAACTCTTCCCAATTCTTTTTTTTTAACAGTCAAATTCACAGTTCTATCTAAAACTTAAAAACAACAAGAAAAACACCACAAAAGCTTGTCCTGAAAATTTAACTGTTAGCGCAAATCAAAAAAGTATCATGTACATTATTCAAATGTGTAATTAATGTGTAATTAATAAACAATGAAAATGAAGAAACCATGATGTATGCTTTGGAGAAGGTGGATGCACACAGGCAGTACAATTTCATATGCTGCTGCTTTCTGTAATGACCAATACCTGTACCTACACTGCCTCATTTGTTTCGACAACACGACATACAGGTATTTTGGAGCTGCTATTTTGTTAGGCGATTGTGACTTTTATAACTTCATGGGCAGTTATGGTGCATTATAGCTTTTTTAGGCAGAGTCTGATGGTATATATATTTATTGTGTATTATAGACATTAAAGGCAGAAATATAGCTTTATTTGGATTTTTAGTACACACTGTGGATGGGAACCACAATATATGCATTCATGCTTTGCCAGATCAGTTAGGGCAGGGGTAGGCAACTTTAGAGAGATGGAGATCTACTTGAACAACATGGGAGAATTCAAAGGTCACAGGGCACAGTGTCCTGTTGTTAGGGGCCGGTTCACACCAGAAAGCGATGCCAGAAAGGCATGTTCCATGTGTATTTCCTGCACCGTGTTCAAAACACACTGCCTTTGTGATCTAATGTGGGTGATGATACATTGTTAACACCAAATGTTAACGCAGTGGAGAGTAAAAAAAAATTACAAGAGAGTGCAGGGTTTGGGAGTACGTTATGCTCAGAATGCAGGAATCAGAAGTGTGTTACGTGCAGAATTGTGGGTTCAGGAGAGCATTGCGCTCACAATGTAGGGTTCAGGAATGCTTTATGCTCAAACTGCAGGGTTCAATAGTGCACCGCGCTCAGAATGCAGGGTTCAGGAGTGTGTTGTGCTCAGAATGAAGGGTTAAGGATTGTGTTATGCTCAGAATGCAGGGATCAGGAGTGCAATACACTCAGAATGCAGGAATAAGGAGTGCATTACACTTAGAATACAGGGATAAGGGAGAGTGTGTTGCTCTCAGAATGAAGGGATCAGGAGTGCATTGCGCTCAGAATTCAGGGATCAGGAGTGCGTTATGCTAAGGTTGCAGGGATCAGGAGTGCGTTGCGCTCAGAATGTAGGGTTTAGGAGTGCGTTATGTTCAGAATTCTGGCTTCAGGAGTTACAGTGCGCTCAGAATGCAGGGTTCAGGAGTGTGTTGCGCTTAGAATGCAGGGTTAAGGATTATGTTATAATCAGAATGCAGGGATCAGGAGTGCGTTACGCTAAGAAAGCAGGGATCAGGAGTGCATTATGCTCAGAATGCAGGGATAAGGAATGCGTTGCGCTCAAAATGCAGGGATCAGGAGTGCGTAACACTCAGAATGCAGAGATCAGGAGTGTGCTATGCTCAGAATGCAGAGATCAGGAGTGTGTTGAGCTCAGAATACAGGGATCAGGAGTGCGTCACGCTCAGAATGCAGGGCCAAGGAGTGTGTTGCACTCAGATTGCAAGGTTAAGAAGTGCGTTTCACTCAGAATGCAGGGATTGGGGAGTGATGTGAAGGATGGTAGAGGACACTGCTATGGGGTGGCCCTGCCCATAGCAGTATTCACTGCCCATTTCACATCACCCCCCCAACATACACACACACACACACACAGTAGTGTCCTCTCCCCCCCTTCCCTCCCTTAGCATCCTACCTGTGCATAGGAGACTAAGAGGCAGCACAGTTCTGGACAGAGGGCGGGAGCTGGCAGAGTAACTTTTCATATTAACAAGATGGTGATTGGTTGCTTAGGACTTAGCAACCAATCACCTGCGGGTTAAGTTGAAAAGTTAACTTGGCCAGCTCCGCCCCCGCCCTCCGTCCTGATCTGTGCTGGCTCTTGCTCCCCACTGTTCACTGATGACAGCGGCGGAAGAGGCGGGGGTGGGGGAGAGAGGAGGACCAAAAGTGAGGGAGGCTGAGGGCGGAGAAAGTAGGTAGGAGTTGGCGGCGCAGACCTGTTCCTGGTCTACCTGTCACCTACCCATGGTCGACAGGTAGCCTGCGATCGATGGGTTGCTGACCCAGGAGTTAGGGACTCACATTCGTTGGGTGTGCAAAAGTCTGCAAGATTATTTCAACACAAGCTTAAAGTAGAATTCCATTGAACACCTAACTAAAGATGTATATGCTATTTTATTTTTAGCCCGTTCTGGTCTGGTCACATGATCTCCTGTGTCATACAGTGGTGACTGCAGGAGAGAAAAGAGAGCGCTCAGACAATGGCTAGCAAATTCATTGTCGGTGTTCCCTCCTCTCCCCTGCTGCCGCCACTGGCTGACACAGGGGAGGCAGATCATATGACCAGACTTGAGTGGCCTGAAAATAGGTAAATATATACAGCTTTTTTACACAGGTTAGTTAGCATAGGTGTTAGGGGGAGGAAGGGGACAGTTTTAAGGCTAGTTAGGTGTTCAGCCAACAGCCAATGGGTAACATTTCTACATTCTACTAAATTGGTAAAAAACATAAAAATTATTGCGCTTATGTCAACCTTAATTCACAATCAATAGAAAGCTGCAATCACATCTGTTAATTTGTTTGTATATATATATATATATATATATATATTGTTTATGTATCAATTTATTACAAATAAAAGTGTTTAAATAAGTGTGTTGAGCTAACAACAGTGAAAAAACAAAACACAAAATAGATAAAAATGTGTTCAAACATGAATTAAATCCAAAAGTTCAATCAGTCCCATGAATGGTGATGAAAAAGAGGTAGTAGATCTTGCAACCAAGGATCAGAGATGAAATGAATCATGCTCCCTCCAATGCAGGGGTTGACCAGCACCAAACAAATGGAAAATGCTATTGCCAGAAGGCCAGGACCACCTTGACAGGAAGGTCAAACACGCAATGGGCACTCCCCCTATTACACACAGTCCAACAGAGATTGTAGAAACAGCAGAGGTATCATCTCCGAGTGTAATCCACTGTAGAAGCCAAGGACTCCAAAAAGCGTGATGTAAATAAATAAAACACTATATAGTGTAAAACCTTAAAAACTGGTATTTATTAAAAGAGAGTAACACTCACATATTATGATGAAATAACACCATATCTAAGAAAAACATCCAGGCAGGAAAATGGAGTCCGCCTTCGGTTCCATGTAGTACGATGACGTAGACAAGTAACTCCATCCTGCGCGTTCCGTCACAGTAGGACTT